>CM033998.1:37100758-37363087 GCA_019603395.1 Cyrtorhinus lividipennis | reverse complement strand
AAGCTCCTTTGAAGACTTTGTTGTGCCATACTTGCCTTGGGCGAAGAATAAACTGTTCCAGAATCATACGAGTATCATATTCCGTTTCCCAGTTGCCTGAAATTAAAACTGATCGTTGATAGATTATGCGAAACACGTGCTAAGATGAAACTCCATCCGAACGTGTTGTCCTATGAACGGAGGGTGCGGCTTTTTCTTTTAACTGGATTATAGCCTCGTTACGTAATGAGAAATCTGATTGCCTCCAATAGAACGGAGGGTCACGTTGACTACGTTCACTGGATGGCGTCAGTAAAAGTGTATGTGAGTTTCTTGTACTTTCTGGACAATTATTTGAGTCGCGGGAAGTCTTTCCAATATTGAGATTCAACTCGGAATAACAAATATGTACGTGCTCCTTAGCATATACCAAACTTCACGTTGAGGTGCATCAATGTTTGAAAATTCAAGTGGCGTAGTTTATGAAGAATATTCCAGTTCAATGAGTCTTCATTATGCAAAACGAGACTAGTATCCATTATGGATGTTACACGTGTGCTTACACACAAAATAAGATACCGCATACGAAAAAGTAGAGATTTTTGGGGTGCCTTAAATTTGTTGTTATTGAATATTGAATGGGCTTACGGGTTGGTAGATTTTCCATAATATTGCAGTTCACCCAGAAAAGCACAAGTTTTTCAACGACTGACTCGACCGTTAAGGCTGGAAGAGGGAATACATTGTGGCTCAGGTTTTATGCAAATTGTATGAAGATAGTAGGGAATTAATTCCAGGAATCTTACGGAACTAAACAAAGCAACGGTTTATAAAAGTTTAAGGTTAAAAAGTTCTACAGAAAATTATTACGAATCGAAAACGACTACTACCTGTTGGAGCGGGGGCTTAGCGATGCAAGCGTGAACATCTCTCTAATCCCTGTTGCAATGCAAATGTTGGAACTAAAATAATGGAGTGGTGGAGAGACCGGCTCGATGGTCACTATTAGTTTCTATTCAGAGATCGACTGTGTGGAAAAATATTTCATGGAATAAAATCATTGATCGTGCATTTGTGCGAAGTGTCCACACATCGCACCCGAACTTAATCAATTTAGCGTCTTGAGGTCGACGATCATTAGGAATTCTAGGCAGGGGCGTACACTACGGGTTCCGTTAATTGCTTAATGGATACAAGCAGAGTCTGCACGGATTCATTAGCCTCAGCACCTTTATACCTCCGAGTAAACAGGTGATGCACATTTTGAATTCTCATAAATATGTAAACTTTGGCGCTCCGGTGATGCTACGTCAATATTCATACATTTCGTCGCTCGCATAGTTGGACCTTGTCAAAGAAAAATATTTCGCAAAACGAAAGTTGTATATACGTATATGCTCATGGTAAATACTGCAACTAAGATGGAGCACGTGATGAAAAGTTATGCGGTGGTCATTTCAGCACCATCTAATTTCAGACTTGGTTGTATTCCTTGGTAATCATCAGGCGTGAAATCGAAAACCTTGCCTACGGAAATACTACATCAAAGACCATGATTTGAACATAATTTTAGCGTAATATCTCAAAATCCCTCTTGTTGGCTGTACGAGAATCGTACACATCACAATATGGTTGTCATCATGGACAATCTTTGTACCATTCGTCCCTCATTCATTCTAATTTATTGTGCTGTTGTGTGTTCACACATGCATTTTTCTGCAGTGTCTGAGACGTTCCGATGTCACATGAAGCTCTGTAGGCGTAGATAGTCATATAGATTATTTCTCCACTAAAATCATTTATCCATGTTCATTTTGTTGGACCATTCATTATGTTGAAGCCCCTGCGTCACACCACTAAGGTAGTCTCAATGCACATTCTTACAAACGGCCCCACGATGGTGGCTGTAATTAATATTTTCCATTAGTGGGAATTGAATGGGTGAGTGCGATTCGGAAGGATTAAGAGATCAGAGATGCAAACCGAGGCACGCTTGAGAGAACTTATGCTCTGCCTCTGATCTTCTCAGCTACGCGCTGTAGAGGAGCTAGTGATGAACTGGAGGGCTAAGGATGAGAATCAACGGCAAAGCGTATGATGAGGGGGGTCGCTATCACAAGATGAGAGTAACGGGCATGGTGCGCAGCCTGCTTGATGAATATTGTCTACAGAGTTCTTTTTCTCCCCTCTTTCTGTCCCCTCCATCTTTACAACTCTCATTCAAACTTCTTCGTCCGTTTACCGTTCTTTTCTTAGGTTTTGCCCTTTCGCCACTACCCACTGATGTAAACCAACCCTGACTCAGACGGAACAACTGAAGTTCAGGGAGTATTTAATGAAAATGTCCTGGCTTGGCCCTCCTTCGGTAACTTGAACATGGGTATTTTTTGATACCGTCTCATAATAGGTTTCTCCTATCCCACTCAAGGGATGAATGATAACTGGATGTAGCAAAAGAAAGCAATCTGAGTGTTTAATTTTTCAAATTATAATTGTAGCACGTACACGAATAAAATAGTTACGACAAAATGTGCTCTCACGAGAACCCTGGAGGGATTCGTGCTCTAACGCCGTCATACTCGTACAGGGGAACGAGATAAGGAGGTGAAAGACTGAAGAAGGAAAAGCCTTTTTCCAGCACGAAAAGCCTTCATTTAAAGGAAGCTAGAATGGTAGGGGCTCTTGCTCTCTCCCTCTCCGTATACGTATACATTTGTGTAATATGAGAAAAAGAGATGCGTCGTGAATTCTCGAGGTCACGGGAGTTTGAAGGTAAAACGGTAAAAGGGGTCTTGGATTCCTCGTGGGTAATGATCCCTCTGTGCGGTACGTTTCGTTTCCTTTGATACGTGATATTAGAATCAGTGAATCTTCAAAGATCAAACAAATCTGAATACCTTGTATTCGAGGAAAGAAGCGACGGTGTAATTATTCAGAATAAATTCATTTACATGCGTATTGAGTTCTTATTACCAGTTACCCAAAATACTTTTGGGCAGCAAACACTGAGACACCTTACACGGAACTGAGAAAATATATGGTGGGCTGCTGGCCAGTGAGAACCTGGAAAGAGATTCATGTATCCCCCTCATCGCTGCGCTCTTTGCTCTCAGTATTCAGTTATGTGACAAGTTTTAATGAAGTTCATCTGAAATCCTCCTCCGAACTAAATATTATCCTATATTTCATCGAAACAAGGTACCTATAGGTCGAGAACATCTTTCGAAAATTGCTACTCTGTTTAGAGGGGTAATTTTGGTCGACGACAATATTTCTCCTCATTCAAACCAAGTTGAAAATGAGGTTTTATGAAGTCCATTGCGGACACGGTGACATCCCATTTTCAATTTATGATGTGAAAGGGAGGAGAGCATCCCTCTCCGTCGCCGTTGATATGGAAGATGAGCCAGCCTTATTTCCTCTCGAGCCGCGGTTCACGCAAGTTATAACCACCTCATTCCTACGTTTTCGTCATAAATCGAGAAAGGGAAAATTCGCTTGGCAACCTGCAGCCTGCTGAGATTTATGAAATTGAAGCCTCGTTCACTTCTTACCCCACCAAGGGCTTTCAACAATACCTACGTTTTTACGCGCCAATTATTCCATTAATCCATGAAATGTGTCGGGCGGTCATGCTCCGTACAATCATTCCCCACGATTCACAAATTCCATGTAATTTAGGCCTTAAGAACATAACTATAAAGGCTATAAAGGTACATACTGTGAGAAAGCAGGTGAAAATTGGAAGTGGAAACCGTAAAGAAAATCAAGTAAAATGGAATTAGGAAGGTCATCGCGGTGGTTCCCTAAGCTTGGGGTCAGTTAATACGAAGGACCAACACTGCCGCTTTCCCAGCAGGCCCCTTCCCCCTCCTTGTAATCCCAATTGCTGGACTTTCCGCTCTCACAACGTCCAAACCATCGTAAAAACCGTTCCCCAGAGCCATCCCTTATCTCCGCGTGCGAGTTATGATGCTTCCAGCCCATTGTAAAAACTGTTATCACTTAAATTACCTTACACTCCAATTCATCCCTCCGACCACCTCAACGAGCAGACTCGCGGAGATTACTTAATTCGTTTTCCGCAGCCTTTTTTTTCTCATCGCCACTTTTGTAACGTTATCGCTGGGTTCAAACCAAAAGGTTCAAAGAAAACAAATTATTGATAAGCTTGGATTGTGGAAATTCATTCCGAGTCGTATTATCGAATTTTTCACTGTTTATTTGGTTGGTTAGCTTTCATAATGAATGGAACATCTTTAGATTAATAATACGATCATAATTAGAATGATATTAGGCATTCACCCTAATAACGCATGGTATATTAGGTATGCTATGGTATTCTCTCAGCGACCAATTTATTAACTGATTGCAAGAATTAACAAGGCTTGATTATAATTACTCTAGATGATGAATCGGTCGTACGGATGAGAGGAAAATTTCTGTTCTCCCTTCTCTGTTGGTAGCCCCAGTTTTAAACAAAATACTGAGGAATTATTCACCAAAAATTTGGGGTTTTAGTAGTTTAATTTCTGCGGTTAGACCTGGGTGGGGAGCTCAAATTCTATGAACAGCTATTTCATGAGTACGGGGAGTGGTGGAGAGAGGATGAGCTAGGCCAGCAGAATTTTCTAGAACATGGGAGCATATCTATGGTAGCAATATTCCTTCAAATTCACTATTTTGCAGGAACACCGCTTCCTCTCAAACTAGCTCAATTCAATGGTCAATCAATAAATTGGTTTTCAGTATGAAAAAGGAGCACATACCTTGTAACTCCCGAGTTCGGTCACCGAGCACGTCAAAATCGCCTCTCGGCCAAGAGCAATCGTGACGTTCTTGATCGGTCCCGTGAAGTTCGGTTCTTCTTCTGCCACATCTGCTACGGCATCTGTATAACAAAAGAAACGGTACAAGATCCGTACAGCGCTGTCTATGTTCGTATGGAAACACAAATCATCATCCATTCCCTAAGGACAGCCCATTCAGACATAGTTCTCTTCCATGCCTGAATTATATTACTACCGCGAGACTCCAAACAGAAACTTACACTACACACCAAACATTTATTGCTCCAAGGGGTTACGCAATCGGCTATTTGGCTTGCGGACTAATTCTGTGAGGTTTTACAGCTCTCCCCGGCCCTCAATATGCGCTAAGATTTCCCAGGATCTCGTCCGAACCTTTAACTTCCTATTTCACAAACCTTATAATTATGAGGAGGTTAATAGTGGACAACCTCTTTGGTGTTAAAACAGTACGCACAAGTGTTACAACACTGATCTGACCAACAACCACCCTGAACATTGAACAGGGCCTCCCCGACACGTCCACGATCGGCAAATTCATCGTCCTTCAAAAATGACCGAACGAAATTTGATTCCGTTTACATCGGTTCTTCGTTCAGTCCTGATTTCTTCGTTACTGCAATAATCTTCATAGTTTCCATCTGCGCAAAGGAGTTATTAGATCACCTGGGCTCCCCATAACCCACTCCGTATGTAAGAATATCCAGGAGGAAGAGGGACCTGACGACTTGCCGCCTCTTCGGCTGTCGTTCATAATTTTATAAATTTACTAGCTGACTCGGCAAACGTTGTTTGCCATATAAGTAATTTTATATATTAGATTTCATCTTACCGCCAATGCGGAACACCCAACTGCAATGTTGGACACCCGCTTAAAGCATACGATGCAACTCATCACTGTGCCTCCAGAGAAATATCTGGTTTAACAGGAAGTCGATCGGTATATTGCATTAATATTGACGGACTATTTCAAGTCCCGAGTTAGACATCGAATTACTTGTCGGCTTCTTGTTTGTACGATGCGGGTATAGCTCATTCTTTCGATTGATACTCATTCATCTGCCACGCTTACATATTTCTTCGCACCGTGAACGATGTTACGTTCCCAGTGCTCTGAATTGACTGTGTGTCGCACTGTAGGCCGCTGCTGGTGGCTAGACAGGGTCGCGACAATGTTGTGGTCAGATACATCATCAATTGTACGTATGCCTGCAAATGTGTGAGCACGTCCAATTGGAGAGGTCCTATCTATGTAAATTGGATTTACTCATTTATTTCCACTCCTCAAAAGGCCAATATAGTCAATGACTGTAGCGCACATTGCCCCCATCCAATTGGGACCCCACAAATTGACCTCCGATTTAGAATGTACACTTAGGATGCACTCCAAAAAAATTGGAACAAGAGTTTGACTCGCATCAATGTCATAGAATATTACATTGTACAAACTATTGTCCCCATCCAATTGGGACCCTACAAATTGGAACAAAAGTTTGAAAAAAATTAGGGGAGGACTACCCCTAAGATTTAGGGAGATGAAAAATAGATGTTGGCCAATTCTCATAGATCTATGAGATCTATACCGGATAAGCAAAAAAAAATTCATTAAAAAACGGTCAAGCCGTTTCGGAGGAGTAGGTATGGCATCTAAAACTGTGACACGAGAATTTTATACATCAGATTTATTTATTATGGTGCTCGTACTATATTTTGCAATATACGTATACATGTCGCCCTCAGTCCCAATGGTCCACAATATTACCTTTTAATTCATCATTTGTACCTTTTAATTCACCAGCTAATTCATTGTGTAATAATTCATTCACCATCAATGGCAAACACCTTGGTGTTTTCTTTGGATGCTCACTGTAACCCTAAAGCATATTCAACACCAGCGCCCTCTGTCAAAGTGCAGGTCTTGAGCACCTATGACAAGGAGCGAGTCAGTCTTGTTCCCAACGTGATGACAGTCGGATCTCGTTGAGCATTATTCACAATCTTTCGTTCTTAGGGGGAGTGTCTGGCGGAGTGTCTTGGTGGTGAACTGAATGACAAATTAATAACTTCAATTCTATCAATGAACTATCCCTAAAATGTAAAAACTTAAAGTGACCAACCCCATGGCTTTTCTTTCGTCCACCTTGAACGATCCTGACTTAGAAGAAGGTGAAATTAATGAAGCTTCACCTACCAGGGTGATTCATTTTCATGCCACATTAACTATCGAGCTAATGTAACTCAACTCTCAGGTCAATATTGTATATTGTTGATATTGTTAAAATTTTGTAAATGACTATATTCGAGTCAATAAACAATTTTCTAAATTAAAAAAAAAAACTAGGGATCCTTAAAACTTGAATATTTTTTAATTCCTATATTTAATATTTTAATATTTTTTAATTCCTAAGTTATTGAAAGCATTACAAAGCTCTACTTTTGTGTTTTCGAGATTTCTGGTACCTAGGTGTGTGGGGTATCATTTTCCACTAAATTTTGGACTCTGAATTGATTGTATTGTGTAATGTAATGAGAGGTAATGTGAAATGTAATGAAATTTGTGTTGTAAGTTCCCTGTGAAACCAAGTTTCTAAGGAAACCTCCAACTTTCGTCGAACCGTCCCGTTTCACCCGTGAATCACTGGAGGGTTCCAGCGATAGGTTAACTGAAGTTGCAGCAGTTTGTAAGGAGCGTTAACTCGTTGCTTCTAACCGCCTTTCTAGACTCGCCGAGTAAGAAGTAAGTAAAAGGAAAGCAGGAAAATTAAACAAGTTGCTTCATAAATTCACCAGGTATTGCATTGTCGGCCATTTCCGCAATCTCTTTTTTCTACTTCTTACGCCGTTTCCTCACTCTTCTTCTTTTCCCTCCCGGACTTTTTCTCTCATCGCCCCCCAGGCACTCATCTCCGCTTATCTCTCGCTGTTTGTTCCTTCAACTCAGGAAAAGAATTGGTTGAATTCCAATTTAGTCGCCTATTCATCCTTCACAATGTAACTCTGAGCTTAGCTCACGCGAAGTCATTAGTCTAGCAGGAGCTAACCGACGAAAAATCCACTATACAAAGTGAGTAGTCAGCATGACGGCTCGTACTCTTCACTGGAATATAGTCCAAGATGAAAACCCTTATTTACAAAAATTCTACGTTTCTATCTCATGTAGCGCTTATATCTCCCTTCATGTACCTACTTGATGTTGTTATTTGATTCATACTCATAAGGGTTATTTCACGAATGGTACGGAATCTATTGAATTATTTGCGCATAACTGGGTTGAATGAGTTACTAGCCTTTTGTTATTTTCATCGTCATTACAATTATACCTCAGTACGCAATCTTCTGAGTATGAAATGCAATGGTGTCAAAACCAGTGGTACTTAATTTAGGACGCGTTCCAGGACACAACCACTAAATGTCATTTTACTTGAGACAGAAATTGATGAAGCACCATAAAATTATGGGATCGAAAAAGTTCGAGGAAGTAATATAAGGAATATTAACTTTTCGAAATGGCTCGAGGGAAAAGGAAAGATGAATGTAATATTCCTTCTGTCTTGCGATAACAACAGCTATTTCCATTAAAGCTCCATTATAAGCTTTTGAAGAGTTGGTTGAGGTCGGCCAGAGAGGGTTTCCATTATTTGTTGCGGAGTGAAAATGAACTGTGTTTCAATTGTGCCAAGCCAATTTATTCCCATTGTTCCAACAAAACTGAACAATAGCCTCCGAGTATTTTACGCGGCCGAATATGAAAATACCTTCTGACTAGTAACAGGGTTCTTACGTATCATCTCAATCCAAAGAGCAATCAGAATAATGAGTTGTTATTAGGGATCAGCGATTTCAGTTGGTAGTGGTAGTCACTAAGCTCATCATATATTATTCCCTCAATATTAGAATCAGTCTCCGGATGTTAATCTCTCATGAAAGGTTTCTTACCTAATGATCCTTGTTGACCCAGGGCTTAGATGATGATTGAATATTATATAGATGAACAATAATAATATTCAAGAAATTGAGAAGGGCATTGATACGTAAATAACCATCCTACTGTTTCTCCTTCCTTTCATAAGAGTTCAAATAGTGCTTTTCTTGATCGCACTCCCCTTGAGAACATTGGAAAAAAGTCTAGACCTGAAATATATTATAGGTTCCGCCAATTGGGTACCCATACGTAGGAGTACTCTTGCCGCTATTGGGTTTATGGCTATATAATGCAGCAGTACCCTGCCTTCTCCTCTCTAAGCGTTCCCATATAACGCTGATAATAAGATTACTCCCACGTAACCGGGTTTCCCCCGTTCACCTTTATGCCTCATAGAATTGGTAATAGCGGTGTATCCGAACAGCAGTTCTGGAACTCCCCGAGCTGTATGATGTAAGGTGAATGTAAGCGGGTTCAGTTTATTCTCCTAGGCTCACGTTCTGAGTCTACACACTGCAGTCTGTTTTCACGTTACGTAAGTATTTATACTGTGAATACTACAATTTCGGTATTCCGTTTGAAACATTGGTTCGCGTTCATCTGCTCAGTACGTTAGTGATAGGACGAGAACTTGCAGTCGCTAGTTAACCTAGGCGTGTGGGGTATCATTTTTCACTAAATTGTGGAACCTCAATCGATTGGAATGGGTCCGGGACTCACCACACCCACTGTTTCCCCCATTTTCCCCATGTTGAAGAAATGAGTCTCCATGCGCCTGGTACGAGGAATAAACAACCCGCGTGTAAGAATATGCAGCGTTTTTTTGATCTAGACATCATGAAACGTCTAGAAAAGAATTTTGAGCCGAATCGGAGATGTTGATCTTTTGCTTGAAAACATAGGTTGATTATTCAAGGAATAACCAACTAAAAGCAAGAATGGATTTGTGTCCTTCTCTTGTTAAATCCAACCGCTGCAATTCAGGGATTAAGGAGAGTAAGTGAATGGGGAAGCGTGATGAACTCTTCTCGTGGTCACCAAATTTAGCTGCTAATATTTGACAACGTAAAAATCTGTAACCTAATATTTTTAATGTATGCATAAACTTATCTTCCCCTGTGGTCAAGAGCAGAATTTTATAAAAACGGTCGTTCGAACAAAACGGTCATGTTTTTTTTTTTCGTCTTGCATGATTCGTTTGACTCACGTTTTCAAATGGTCGCTAACAATTAATGTAAACAATTACACTAATTGTTTGCTCAGCCCACCGCAACTGATCAATCTGAGCTTTTCTCCCACATTCATCGTCATGTTTTGTGTATTCTCTTGTATGGAAGAGCAAAGCATTGTTTTCACCAAGTAGGTATCGAATCGATTGAACTGAATTTGCTTGAGAGAAATTATGAACGCAACGCGATCCTCATCTCCAATTCTGCACTGCTATCACGCTTAATAGCTATTCGAAATCCCTTCCGCACGCTGTTGATACAACTCTAGCATCCCTTTCTGAAATGGCAACTACATTGGCTTGTCGGTAATGCGAAGCCCCGGCCAGTTAACCGCTTTCTCGATTCCTATTTTATTGTGATGGCGTCCCACCGCCCTCGGATGGGTACTCGCAATAATCGCTACCCTCTGTTGGGCCAAACTACCCTGGTAGGTTCGATTTGAATCGAAAGATAAGCGTGTTTTTCCAAATCAAGGAGAAAATTGCAACGGATTATTTGTAGAAATTTTGGCTTTCTTTTTACGGCTTACATATTCACCATATATTCATGTAGGTATTGGGTTCCACCCGAACAAGCCGGCTAGTATTTAATGGAATCTACCAGTAAGCAAATCAAATTACTGACCATACATGATTTTGGTCCCAAACAATATATTTCCGATTATTTACGAAGACAAGGTATTTGCACAGAACCTACCTTGCGACTAACTCTGTAACCTCCACATTTATGAGAAGCCGCAGACCACTCATTCCGATACGACTGGGACCGTACCACGCAATAAAAGGAAAATAATATAATAATATAACATTGCAGATACACCATTGAGAGGGTGCCATCAAAGGTTAAGGTCACACAAACCCGCCCAATACTCTGCTAATTATTCCGGAATGGTTTATTATCGGTAGAATTATTGGTATGGTAGAAAAAGCTCGTCCGGAAAATCGTATATCTCAAAGGTCCCCCGAGAAGATTATTTCAGAGGACGAAATATTATTTCAAAGGAGAGAGAAAAAGTGAACATTTCTAAAAATTAATCTGACCATTTAAAAAATACCCTGCCCTGATCGGTAAGCTTCCTAATCCGGTTTGCATCAATCGGTCCAAGATTTATCTGAGTCAATTCATCTTCGATGTCGTCGAAAACAATTGACTCACCTGTCTCCTAGGTCATCAACGATCTCAAAAAACGTTTTCAAAGTACGCATTTTGACTCAGACTCGGTCTCCATTTTCAGCATCCCAGGGTCAATCTGAATCAATTCAGCTTTCAAAATTTAGTGGAGAGAAATATTCTAAATCCAATCCAACATTCTAAAAAATCTTGAATTACAGTGAAATACCCCTTTTCACGCCAAGTATCGAGCACACGAAATTGAGCACTACTAGGTAGGACCTAAACGGAGCTTGCGTGCGGAATTTCAGATATCTCCGAGTTTTTTGTAGATTTTGTTCAATCCGGACCGCAGACGCGAAAAACGGGCGTACATGTTTGATTTGGGATCTTACCGAACGAGAGTTATTGATCAAAATTCGGATTGAGGCCCAAGGGTTTTGATACTGATCGTCAGTATCAATGAAAGCCACTTTTTTGAGACCATTTGAAGGGATCACTCGAGTAATAGTTCATTGTAGGTTTATGGAGTAAGAGGTGAGGAAGGTTTTCGTGGCGCGAGGCTACCGCGTCAACCTGCAAAGGCCAGCACACGCTGCGCTGATGTAATTGACGAAAGCCTGGGATTTGTTCAGGAATTCTTTTGGGTCGGAAACGTCAGCATCCATTACTCTCCATCTCCAACGTACATCCAACCATTCCGAGAAAGGTTCAACCCACCTCCTCCCCGCCTTTTCTAACCTGGCGTTCAAGCTCCGGTATTTTGTAATCAAGTAATCGCCGGGCAATCAAGCAAATGGTTTTCGTACTTTCTGTCGGAAAAAGGCATTTACAGGTGTCGCATTGTCTCTCACTTCCTGCTGCTCTCCTCTGCTTTCAGTTCACCGAGCTTCCTTTCAAACAAACTTTACTTTTTTTTCTTTTTTTCCCTAATCCTGAGCCCCTCTTTCTTATTCACCAGGGAGAAGACATGGTTTTACGTTACATTCATACCCGCCGTTTTCGTATTATGTTTGCCTGGTCTTGTTTTAATACGTAGATGCGTGACTCCTCCGAGTTCATTCCACTTCCAGTGAATAAGGGCTGTCAGGATCTGGCTACATTAAGGCTTTCATTTCTGGGCAATGTTGCAAAATTTCGCTTGGGGCGGGTGTTACATGAAGTTCAATGTTAAAACGAATAGTAGTAGTTGTTGTGACGGAGTAGAAGTTGATAGTTTAAGTAGGAAGGCCATCCTTGTATAAAAGTGCTGTTTGTGTCCTTTCAGATGAAAAATCAAGCCATTGAGACTCAACTCAAAAATCATACACCCTCATGGACGAATCTGTGAATTTTGAAAAAATATCCAACCCCTTGTGTGCCACGATAGGCACTCAGACGCGAGAAGGTTAACAGCGGCGCGAAATTTTCCTTCCACGCATGATTCTAGTTGTACTCGTAACTCTATATAGTCACCTTGGGGGCTCTCAGCCTCGGGAAGTAGACCGTGAATGTATGAATATTATTGTTACCGTATTCGTTCTTCCGTACGGCAGTTGTACGCTTTTTTTCGTTTGGCAGTCTTTTGATTTTCCTGTGCGGCAAAACGGAAGGATGCCGAGACCGAAAAATGAAAATGTATTTAAAGTTCATTCGTTTCAATAACTACAGCATGGTATGTTCTGTTGTCGTAGTACGACGCACATGGTTAATAACTGAAATGAAAATAATAATCCCATTTTTAACCGCAACAAATACATATTGCCTCAACGTTCTCGTCGTTCCGTGCGCCTATATTACGTTCTTATAAATGTATGATGCCGTATCAACGCGCTATTGGGTTCCGGAGAGTGTATCACTGCAATATACGCAATACACTGATCAATACTCCATGGTGAACCATTCTTCAGCGTTTTGGCAGACGAAAACACGTAGTCTGAGTTTGAACCTAAAAATGCGTCTTAAAATGTGTTATTTTATTTATTTATTTTAAACCAAACTTTAATGTATTTTGAACTTCAATGAGTTAGACGTTATTCATTCTTATTATTGTACGTTTAGTAATGATGGATATGAGTTAATTATCATGAAAAGAGGATTTATATTGTTTACAAGAGGACCTTACAGCAAAATCGTGGCTCAAATTGGCACGATGGACAGGTTAAATTCAGGAAATGGTTAAAAAAAGGTAACAAACTTTTTTCAGGAGCCTCAAAGAGACCAATTATTTTAATTATGTAGTCAACCACGCGGTTCAATGATGTTCAAGTGATTCCAAACTGAATCCTCTTTGCCAAGGGCAATTCAAAGTAATAGCCTGGTTTTGGTTGGTTATTCCTCGTTTTATTTATCCCAAAGAAGGTGCGGTGTGAGACGGAAAAACGGGAAAATTAGGATTTCCCTCTTCTAAAGAGCACGTGACATCAAATTCACAGCGCCCACTACGAGCGCAACTTGTTTTCGCTCCCACTCCCTTATCATTTGTCACATTTCTTCCGGACCATGTATCATCCTTTCCTATCTTCCTTCCTCCACTCAACAAGGAGTTGAGGAATCTTGTCTATTTAGGCCTTCAGTGGTTGCATCTCACTTAGGTAGCTATAAACTTAATCAAGGGTGCTAAGCAATTACATTGATACAGATCTCATAATTTGTTTGGAAAAAGGTCTAATCATCATGTGACAAAAAAGTCTATTGATCGATTATAAAAAATATTGTAAGTTTCAAACTACTCGTAGATAAAATGCTAGTCCCAATAGTAGTAGAAATCCGATAGTTTAATATGTATGGGCTTCTATTCATCGATCTTGCTACAGTTAATAAAACGGCTATTCCATCAATGTGATCAATTTTAGTGGCCGTACATCACTTGAAAAATGTCTATTCACGAGTATTACAGGACCCTTTCACAAACTCTCCAGTGATGGGAGCGGTATACTTTTTAATATGAAGTATCACAGTCGAGCCGGGATTTGAATAACGATTAGGATACGTACACAGTACATCTACTTCAGCGCGAAAGGATATCGTTTGGTTTCCGAGAGGGTGACTTTGTGATAATACTGTTTCTAGAGGTTCATTCACTCTATCTGACGGTTGATTATGTGATGGAAGGAGGAAGTGCGTCGTCAAACGAGTTGTGAGAGCTGTGCAACTTTATCTCCTCTTTCCAGTCACAAGTTTCCTTCTGAAGAACGATATGAATGGAATGTTCGTGTGAACCACCCTCTTCAGGTAGACATTGTAATAATGATGCCACCTTGTGGAGTCAGATTTAGTTCACACAGTCTTCTGTCTTTCGAAAAGTCTTCGTAATGGTACGACCGCTCGATATAACGTAATATAGTTTTAGTATGAACCCATCAGACCGAACTTCGTTGGATCCTGTGGGGAAGTTTCTTTTCCTGCATCGACTCATCCCTCGATGATTGAGCTATGAAGTCCACACTGTTGAACAGATACTTATCGTGAGTCAAGAGAGCCTGAACCCCGAAATGAAAATCGTTTTTGGTCAAGGGACGCGCAATTTCAGATTCTAACTCCCTTGTGGGACCAAAACCTCTCATTCGCTGCCTATTATTGGATAGTTCAATGCATCTAACCGACACCCTTCATTTTATGATTTTCCCGAACTATTTGGAAATGACATGGTGAAAATGAGCGGATGGTTTCTGGCCGCTTGCATGTCGTCCGATGAAGGTTAATCTTGGTCCGAGGGGGACGAATCACATGTGTCAATGACATAAGACCCACCTTGTGGGCTAGCAATCAGTTGAAAGCAATTGCACTTTCGATTACCAGGACAAGGGACAGGAAGGAAACAAGACCCTTCTCTCCTACAATGTAGGTGAACTGGACAGCGTTCTGATGTTCAAAGTTACCTAAATGTTGTCTTGTAGTTGGTATTTTATGTCAACTGTCCTGTCTAAATGTGGATTAAAAAAATGACAAGAATTTCTCAATCCTTTCTTAGTCAATAATTATACAATACTAGTATATTCAATCTCTAACGCTGTACCATTCCCTACTACGACATGATGGAGTGCTTCAAGAGTTATAAAACTTATAAATGATCTCAGTGGAAAATGATACCCCACACGCCTAGGTACCAGAAATCTCGAAAACACATATATAAAATGGGTAGTTAGGTTCCCATTTTGACTCATAACTTCTTCTGGTGGGTGCCAACCGTTCTGGGACCCTTTTCATTGGATTCAGTGTCCAAAATAAACTGGAAAATTATACCCCACACACCTAGATCGCCAAAATTCTCGAAAATCAATTCTTCGAAATACACATTTTGACCCCGACCCCGCCCAAATTTGATCCGATCGTGGCTAAAGAGTTTCAAGGATCAACTAAAGCCAGGAACAGACCCCTGACCTAAATTTCAGATTTTTATAATTTTTTATTAAAAAATTGAGAATAAAATTTAGATTAGAATTAGAATAAAGTTTTGGGGCGAATCGGAGAGGTTGACCTTTTGCATGAAAACATAGGTTGATTATTCAAGGAATAACCAACCAAAACGTATTGAAGTTATAAACATACCGCGGTAAGTATAGGTATATCAGCAAGAATGGCTTGTTGGAGTGAGTGGAGTTGACAGAGCCTATAAAAATGTTCGTACGCGTATATACTTTTCTTAATACTCGTACTTGGGAGAGCGTGTCTCCGCACTACCTTTCTGAGAATCCCATCCTCCTATTGAACATGTTTTGTCCACCCTACTCTTCTGCAAAATTCATACTCGTTGTAAACATGATGTGTATTTGATTGATGTGTGCGCCGATTAAAATTATAATTCTCACTTGTAATAATTACGATAAGGATAGAATAAGGTAGAACATGTTCTAATTTGCTCTTGCATTTGTCTGGTAAGCATAAGGAAGTGCATGTAAGCTTATTGTATTCATTCCCATATCTTCATCAACAGCTAATATTGCAGAAGGTTAATAAAGTCAAAATGAAGTATTTGGAGCGACAAAATGTTCACGTCTAGTTAAGGATACTACTTTTATAAAAGCCTTGACTATAACTTTCAGTAATGTAAAGGTGCCCTTCAGTTGATGGGGTCCATACATTATTTCATAAAATGATAATTTCACACCTTTCCAAAAGACATTCGTTGGAAACAGCTGGTTGTGTGATGTAATTTCTTCAAAAGGCAGTTGTAAACCTCATCCTCGTTTTATCCCTCGTGTTCCTACTCTTCAAAAAATAACTCAGGATTAGTGACGACACCGCAATAACCAAGCATTGTTAGTTAAGAGAGAATTCAGGTCCCATCCTTTGAATTGCTGTGTGAAGCATTTTACCCCCTCCTCCTTCCCCAAACCTGCAGAACGTCTAATTATACTGTCATAATGCAAATTGAGGTTTTGGGGGACAAAGGAGGAGACTCGAGGGGCCAGGCAGTCCATTTCTGATTCATTAGCTGACGCGAGTTTCCCGCCGTACCTAAGCCCTGCTCATCTCGTTCTTTGTGGTGATATTAGCGTTTCTATACGCGGTTTTCGAGCTTTGTGTTCATTGTTGTCGAGTTCTCTTAGTTGTTTCTTGGTCATTATTATTATGAGGATCAGAATATTGTCGCCCATAAAAATGGAAATGACTTTTAGACTATTTAATTCGGATGTGGTTAAGTAATTGAAGTTTCTATACTGTTACTTTGATTTCAAATTAAAAACTAAAATACTATCATCCATGTATGACGTAGAAGTTGTTTTGACAATTCATTTTCAATAAGTCACGCCCGAATAGAATGACCATGCTCTCTTTTCGCCTAATTTATTCACATTTCATGTAAACGTTCTACCGTGGACCTCTCAGTGCCCGTAGGAATCAGGTTCTTCATTCAATTCATCCAGATCCGATAAAAAATAGGAAACCACATAAAAATGGTTCCCTCAAATGCTAAGATCACCAATGAGCGGTCTGTAGATATGTTTATCGAAGTCTTTTTCTCAGTCAGGTCTCATACATTGGCTAAGAATTGTTCACCTATACCTCCACCGCAAAATCCATCGTTCTGGTGAAATCGAGTTATTTATAGAGTTTACTTATTAGAAAAAAAAAAGTGTTGCTGCCGGTCAACTTCCAACGAGTAAACTGTAATCCGCCTAAAAGTAGGTTTTCCATCACAAGCTGCGGTATCAGAACCATTTAATGAGCCGAGACGTTCTAATATCACTGTCGTTTATCACACTGGCGTTGATTTGAAAGGGGAAAAATCCGAAGTATCAACGTTTCATGCATACAATTCCATGTATACAATCAATTGTGACATGCATGCTGTGCTGAGTAGGTGGACCACCAGGCAACAGCAAGAAGCCTCATTTAACTGCACATTTGAGTGCTACTAACCCAAGTTTATTTGGCTACGACATTCGATACTACGAGTAGTAAACGAAAATGGCAACGCTCGTTTGCGGTCATAATGAGCCAGCGATCCGACCTACTATTCATATCAAAAAGAGAAGAAAACGACATTTTTTAAATATTGGTACTGTACTTTTTCTTCCAAAAGAAGGGAGCTGAAAGTCGGCCTCTCATGACCGAATTAGAGGAAGGGGTGAGCAAGGCGACCAGCGAGTTTCCAGTGCCTATGTAATTGTACCAATTCAGCATTGACAACACCTTAACTATGAAATCCTCCCAATGAAAATGTGTAAATTATCTTACTTGGGACTTCGAGGTGCAGGGCTACATCGAGTTTGATCGGAAGTTTCATTTCCTATTCAGTCGGGGAAATCCTAGAGAAACGCCTCAATAAAGCTCTCTCTGTATATTGTCCGGACCAAATGAACTCAGTCCGGTATTGTGTTCTACATTGACTTTTGCACCGTTTAATGATCCGCTTAGCTCAATGATCTGTTTGATGGGAACTTTTGTGAAAGCAATCTGTAGGTTTTGATTTGTAACAAACTCGATTGGAGATTACAATTATGCAATCGTTACAATAGAATTTCTCTTTGAGAAATATTATTAGAGACAATTTGACAAAGCGGAAGAGACATGAACAGTTTATTTACCGTTAAGATGTCCAACTAGCAAGAAAAAATTGAAAAGACACACTATCTCTCTCTACTCATTCATAAAAATGTAGACGTCTCTTTCAGATACGGAGCAATCCTTTATAAACGGAGATCCAGCCAACGCCGACGTACATGGGCCGAAAACAAGGAGGATGATGGATGCGACAATAGCACTGTTACTCTTAACGCTTTACGGCCACAGTTTTCAATCTTTGTCCGGTCATATGTCTTGGCTCGACCGTCTCGTCCATGATAGCCTAAAACCATTTACCCACGACCTCTTACTGAGATCTCATGCTTCGTCCTTTGGCCTGGTAATAAATTTAAACCCTTTCAAAGTCAAACCACTCCCTTTGATTCAACCTCTCAACAAATGGACGTATTTCAGGAGAAAGGAGAACACTCGTTTTCTCTTCAAAGAGGAGCTTCAATGGTTTCGCTCGTAGATCAGAATTTCACTAAGGCTGCGCTATTTCCCTCTTTCATCCTAGTCTATCAACTTATTCACGTTATGTTATCATTCACCTTGACGTACAGATTGTCTATCCAACCTAATCGAACGTTCCTAAAATAAAATTATATGTACGGTGTATGAAAATGAAAACTGTACTCACAATGAATTCTGGGCGCAAGCGTCAGAGTAACTACCGAATTGACAGATCGTGATTTAAAAAAATAACCAATAGTGCAAAAGGTTTGTTTCGGTATAAATAATACGAAGACATCATAATTTATTTAGCATTATCACGTTCGTAGGGGCCAATGTTTCTTTGATTCCTTCTGAATGGCCTCTGCAGTTTTGTAATTCATGACAGGAATGGTACAGTTCAATTATGTGCTCACTTTTGGTGCTTCCGCTTATCTTGAATAAGATACGCCCACCAAAGCTCACCTGAACTATCAAACGCTTTTTCACAAGGAAGGACCAGGTCCAACCTGAATATCCGTCATACAATTTGTATGCACGCTGCTAATTCTGTACTCGCTGATCATGATGCACATTTTTAGATCCCTGCAAGCTGTTTGCTGGGTCAGTTACAATTAGTGCACTTGACATGGTTTTAGACAGCGTGTCCATATGTCGTTGGTACTTAAGGAAACCATTGGCATTTCAATGAGTTGAAAGAAACACGTTTTAGGCCTCAAATGTAAAATAACTCAAAAACACGAAGGGGGCCATAAAGCTCTTCCCCGCTAGGAGGCGCTTTTTGTAGAAACTAAAGAATTGATACTGATGGTCTCCACAAAGCGCAGACAGCTGGTGTTGCAACACGAGCACCAATGTATTCTTTGTAGTTGGTTCAGTTTTCACCAGACTTTCACCATACATGAGTATTAAGTTTTCGGCGCCCTTAAACGCAAAAGCATAATGGGTTAGGCCACTTGGTGAAAGGATAAAGCCGGTGCTACACGATGCTACCAACACCATCCAATGTTGGACACTCGGTGACTGGTAGCATCTTCGAACTCCTTCTGAGGGTCCAACGAGTCGTCACTCGTCGAGTGAGGTCCAACGTTTGGCCCAACATTCGACACCAGGGATGTTCTACCGGTTACTTCAGTCAGCCTCAAGTTAGAATTCCCTTTTTGGGAGATCCTACCTCAACCCCCGAGGATTATCATCCTATTTGGACATCGGGTTTGCATTTGGTGCCGAGATTTTCATTTTGCCGAAAAGCAGGACTTAGAAATCGTTTGTTACCCTCTTGATGTTCGTGCGAGATGAAAAACAAGACCGGCTTTTCCAAGAAAGAAAGGCGACTCTTGGTAGGCGCGAAAGTAATGTCTTGGGATTACTCTTCTTTTTTCTTCCTTCCAGAAACACGTTTACAATTAGTCCCCTCGCAGCTGTGGCTGCCTTCTGGTCTTCGCTGTTACTTCTTCTGCAACGGCTATCCCAAAGTGAAGGGAAATTCAACAGCGTTGCTAAATGGAAACTTTGAGAACCTGAGAAATAAAACGGTTCTCACCTTGAAGGTTTTGGAAAGTGGGAATTCGTTAGAGGCGAAAAAACGGAACGGGAATAGGGGAAAAAAGGAAAGCAAGAGCTCCTGTTGAGAAACCGAGAAAAATGTTTAATGGTGAAGGGTTGAAGAAAAACTTTTGCGGGAATAATAACTGGCTCATTAGAATCGTGGAAATGCTCGGCAAGACGGAGGAGTTGAAGAGTGAAAAGAAAGAACTTGGGACTTCTGTAAAACATAATAAATTTCTAAAGAAAAATGGTGAGGACGAAAAGAGGAATTTTTATTCAAAACTTGGTTGAATCTCGTGAAAAAAACTCATTGAAGCTGGCTAATTTCGCAAGGTAATTCTTCATTTTCGCCGAGAGAGTGAAGCATTACCCCCAGTTGGCGCGCATATTTTATGCGGTTCTACTGCCACGGAGGTTAGTCACTTAATAAGTACAGTCTAATAAACTGACTATATTAAATGGACTCAAGAGCCTTAGTACGGGACGTTGAATGGGAACTAGGAGGGAAATCCCGGGATAATATTTATAATAATCTGACTGTTTGTTCTATGTAAACACCGTCGTGATCAGGATAACCAAAAATGTGTGTAAACCAAATACCAGATTATAGGGTTTATAATCTGTCTGCACCCCACATTTTCCGTTGTTGTTAAATGACGATGGGGAGAGTGTCATTTTGCAAGTCACCTCAGACCACGGGTAAAGAGGGAGGTCACCTTGAATAGTTGATGGTTGCCGTGTTGTTCGCAAAATAAATACTCTTTAACACACCGACGCCCGATGCTTGCTTTCCTTGGGAAAGTTTTCCGCTCTTGTAGGATTTTACATTGCTCGTTCGGTACCCTGATGAGCTCCCTTGTATCAGATTCACGTTTCGATTTGTGGCAATTTAGTTAAATTCCGACGATTCACCCGATCAATTTCGCTGTGGATTTTTCGGAAGATCATCCGCCAGGAATCGATCAAATTTATGTGGAATTTCATTTCTTCTGATATGATTAAGGGTCTTTTCTAAAAATCTGAACTTTCTCTAATTTTCAGGTTTTCATGGTTCGATTCAGGTGGGTCCTTGACCAATAGCCGCTCACTAAGAAAGCTGTTTCTCATAAGATTAAGAAATAACAGACCACTCCAATAGATTTTACGGATTTTTGACTTTTACTTTCCCCTCAATTTCACTATTGAAATGAATTTTTCTTTCGTGTATTACAGGGAAATGATACAATTTAATAATTGAAGATGCCAGAATAAAAAATAAATAAAAATGAGTGAGATCTGGGCGTACCACGTGGAATACGGAGGGTGAGAACCTCTTTTTCAACAATGCATTATTGTATGTTGATTAGTCTTATCGTAATTATCATGAAAAAAAGTTATCGTCTCTGGAGATGTTTTGTAGCACGTCTGTATTAATAATTTAATTAGCTCCTATTTTATCTTCCAAACTAACTGTAAGTGAATCCGCATTCTCAGGAACCACAGGCTCTTGGGGTTGGTGGTACATATATGTAATTAATTGCACCATCCTAGACGACAAATTGAACACGCAGTGACCGCGTAATTAACTACATCACTGCCGTTGATCATACGTGGTTAAGCCTCATCAAACACTAACTTGTTTCCGCCTTCCTTAATAAATTTCATTGACCAAACCCTGAACTTTCGATTGAATGACATCTTCAAACAAGGGGGGCTAGGATCATTTTTTGTCCTATCATTTGTCTGATTGTAGAGATCTTGGAATACAAAATGTCAAAATTTTGGGCAAAATTGTATAGCTGGTTCTCTATTGTAGAAACATACGGTGATAATTTAGGGAATAGCAAACTAGTCTAGTTCCGTTAGACAAGACGGAGCCGGATTGCAAGATCGTATCTATGACTTTAATCCACGTTGGTTTGGACTGCCAGGTAGCTTTGTATGATAAAAGCCAAAAAATTCTGCAAATTCTTTCGTTGGTTATTCCTCGAACCAGGCGCATGGAAATTCATTTCTTCAACATGGGGAAAATGAGGGAAACAGTGGGTGTGGTGGGTCCCGGACCCATTCCAATCGATTCAGGGTACAAAATTTAGTGGAAAATGATACCCCACACGCCTAGGTACCGGAGATCTCGAAAACAGACATTCGAAATTGGTAGATTGGTACTCGTTGGATTTTGACTCGTAACCTCATCCGGTGGGCGCCAATCATTTCGGGATTCGTTTAATTGGATTTAGCGTCCAAAATTTAGTGGAAAATCATACCGGAAAATCCATTTTTCGAAATTCACATTTTGACCCCTACCCCACCCAAATTTGGTCCGATCGGGTTGAAAAGTTTTGAGGACCAACTGGAGCAATGAACGGACCCCTGAAGAAAATTACAAATTTTTAGAATAATTTCTACAACCGAAGTCGGGTCTGGGCTGATGATGACTAGCGAGGGTACAGAAGACGACGAGTCTATACTAATCAAAATGTTTGTGTTCAGTTTGACCCCAGTTCGTATATCACTTAGACATTCCATAAATGTGTGAACTTAGGATTGAAAGCCACGTGTTCAAACACAAAGCTAGAGCTAAGCCCTCAATAATGTTAAATTTCATCGATGATTCACAAATATTAAACGGAAAATACATCAGGTAAATGACTTCCCTCCCAAATAACGCATATCAAACGTTTTAATGAGGGAAGAGCTACTTGAACAGAATTTTGAATCCCTCGACGTGTCTGAGGTTCCCCTAGGCGCTTTTAGTGATGAAAAGCATCGGGTCCAAAGCGACTGAGAGTTCTGTGGAAAAGCAAAGCTTCTATCCTCAACGAATAGCAGGAGATGCTCTAAATCCTTTCCTCAAAGCTCCGAATAAACTCGGGTTGGCTTTCACGTATTCAAACCGCTTTGTCAAAACTCTTGTTTTCATCATTCTGTTACTACAATTTATGAAATAGATTTACTTCACCAGACTCTCAATAACTTTTCATAGGCTCAAACATTTGAGTGTCCAGCACGAATCATTATCTCCAAACAGTGGTATAACGTAAGAGGTAATTGTATATTATCTATCTTTTGATACACTCGGCATCTCGTTGATTTCAAGCGTACTAAATATATAAAATTGTGTTCTGGAGTCTACAAGATGACGATGATCAAGGAAAGTGTACGCCTATTGATGTTTTGACCGTTACATCATGTTTGTAACCTTTTGCCTTTAGAGTACGTCCGATCTCCAAATATCACATCGTCCAGATCGATTTGTACGATTTGCTCTTGACAATAATTTTACACATATGGCGGGTTAACCCATTCCTACTCCAGTCCCGGCATCATTCATAATATACCAGTAAAATAGAAAATGAACGGACGATGAATTATTTTTATGTATTTGAAATGTATTTGAGAAATGAGTACTATAATAGGAATGCTCATTGATTTCACTGCAACTCAATATATCATTGTTAGAAGACATAATATAAATATATATCTTATACTATATTTTAAATGAGCATGACCTGAAGTTTGTTTGAATTGTTTCATGTCGGAATGACGCACGAGAAATAAATTTGCTGAAACAACGAAGTTTTTCTATAGAGTTCTACATCTCTGTAGTCGGGATGTATCATTTGAAGTATTTTTTTGTCACTCGTTCTTTTAAAGGCGTGGTAGGTTGATTCCATTCCTCAACGTTACAGAAATTTATTTTGTTACAAAAAGATACATTTATTTTTTACTGACGTGTATTAATAATGCAACTTTTTCCTGGAGCAATCCAAAATAGTTGCCATTTTCACCCATAACCTGCATATGCTTGCCGTAATCGGTTTGAAATCAATCTCGATCCATCTGGGGGGAAGATTGGGGCTGAAAATCATTTCGCACAACTAAAAACGCTGCAGATTCTTACACGAGGGTTGGTTATTCCTAGGACCGGGAATACGGAGACTCATTTCTTGAACATGGGGAAAATGGGCGAAACAGTGGTTGTGGCGGGTCCTGGACCCATTCCAATCGATTCAGGGTCCAAAATTCATTGGAAAATGATAGCCCACACGCTTAGGTACCAGAAATCTCGAAAACACACATTCGAAATTGGTAGATAGGCACCCATTTTGACCCATAACCTCATCTAGTGGGTGGAAATGGTTCTGGGACCCTTTTCATTGGATTCAACATCCGGAATTTAGTGGAAAATGATACCCCACACACCTAGGTTGCAAAAAAATCTCAAAAATCGAACCAAATTTGGGCGAGATAGGGGTCAAAATGTGTATTTTGAAAAATGGATTTTTGAGTTTTTTGCAATCCAAGTGTGTGGGGTATCATTTTCCGCTAAATTCTGGATGCTGAATACAATGAAATGGGTCCCAGAACGGTTGGTGCCCTCTGGATGAGGCTACGGGTCAAAATGGGCACCTATCTACCCATTTCGAATGTGTGTTTTCGAGATGTCTGGTACCTGAGTGTATGGGGTATCACTTTCCACTATTTTGGGTAAGTACGAAGGTCTACCAAAAACAAGGAATAACCAACCAAATCGAAAGCAATGAATATTTGCAGTAAATATTTGAACTTTATTCAACACAAATAATAAACCAAAAGTTGTGCCACATTTATATGGTCAGTAGGAACATACTATTTCGATTGTCAAAATGGAAGAATGAAGAATTTTGATGAAAGTGTCTCTCATAGACATTCAGTCTGTAGTGGATCTTCATGTCGATTTACTTTGGAATCAACTTCTAAAGCGGTACAATCCCTTTGAGGGTTTTCAATAGCATGAGGCAGAGAAATGGGATCTCCTAGCAAAGACTGCAGATGCCCCGTTGATGCGTGCGTTGGCTGTTAACCCTGTTCGAGCAAGCTCCTGCCACCTCATCCTCTCTTCGTTCGTAACTTATTTGAAAGGGAAGGCAGGCTCAGCGAACTAGCGTTTCTCCCTTCAATCCCCCTTCCGCGAAACAAGGGGAGTATGTGCGCCTCTGCATGAGGAGCTGCTATATTCGCATCACGAACAGTACAGAACCCTCAGGATTATCCCCTGGGCAACCCGATCCCTTCCTCTTGACGAAGAATAGTCCCGAACGGATCAGTCGTCAATTGAGGACAATTTACATAAAATAACAACAGTTAGAAATACGTGTCTCAGAATTTCGGCATTGTCCATTCATTGCAATGTCTTATCTTACTGCTTTTTACAGACACTGCAAATCTGTCTTGAGCTCCGATGTTAGTCTTTCTAGGTATATAATTCTGCATAAATATTGATTTGCTGCTGTTTTGACTACGAATCCTTGTTTGTCAGCATTTTGTTATGTGGTATTTCCTTCCAACAGAACTCATGTTTTTACATTTATTCGTGGTATCTGTGTCTTGAATTTGAACCCAGGTCTGGTATTTTCCGTACTTCGCCGACGTGCCTAAATATACACTTTCTCCTGAAGGCAAGAAGGTAGAAAACCTCCTAGTAGTGAGCAAGAAGATCAAGATTGTCCACGTTTCGAAGCCTTGCAACTCGCTTGACAACAGTTGAATGTGAATATCTGAGCTCTGGTAAAGGAGTGTGTGAAGTCGTGGGCTCACCATGGAGCTGTGGGGCGTAATTAAATGTTATTAGTCTACTGCTCCCTGAACATCATCATGCGATCATTTGATTTCATTCGCACAAAATATAAGGCAAAGAATAAGTTAGAATGTTCAATGTACAACTGTTCGTTATAAACTCCAAGAAAAGTTAGCTCTGCTAAGCCCGAGTAAATAAAGTGCAATACAGTTCCTTGGAACTGGCTTAAAAAAAAAATACTGAAAATAAATATATTTCCACTGCAATCACATTCTTCATGTAGCATTTGGATTTCATATCCTCTATAACGCTTTTTACGATGAGATCGCCCAACTAATTTTCATAATGCTTGTTTTAGTTGTTTACTCAATCATACTATCGTGTTCCTGGTCATCTTTAATACTCAAACTCACATCAGTATACTTCTTTTTTCTACCTCTGGCTGTATGGAACGGATTTTTTCGAAGGC
This sequence comes from Cyrtorhinus lividipennis, assembly GCA_019603395.1. Taxonomy (NCBI): domain Eukaryota; kingdom Metazoa; phylum Arthropoda; class Insecta; order Hemiptera; family Miridae; genus Cyrtorhinus; species Cyrtorhinus lividipennis. The sequence goes on along the minus strand of CM033998.1, from coordinate 37,337,040 downwards.
GTATAACGAATTTGATCTTGTTGTTGGTCAAAACGTAGGCTTCATGGAAATTATGAAAACATTTATTGTCGTTATTTTCATCATTAATGGTTTATAATAATCAGCTTCTTCAGCAGTACAGCATCGGTAGTACATTAAATATTCTTCTTTTCTTCTATTTTTTTTCTTTTTTTTCTCAATGACTTATTTACGATAAATAATTTTAGCTTTTCTAAAAAGTGCCTGTGTTGTCGCTCATCGATGTAATTTTTCTCCTTGTTTTCAGAATTAGTTCCAGAATTTCATCGCGTAATTGTTAGGGACAGGAAACGAGATGAATAACTATCTCAAAATTGAATGGGTCGGTTGAAGAGGCGAGGGAATGGAAAGAATGAGTAAGGTCTGGTTAATGTGTGCCTTCTGACGCATCCATCACCTAGGCTCTGCCCTCCGTCGTTGAAGGATATTTAATGATCGCGTTTTGCAAGAAATTTCATCGGAGAAAGTCGGCGCCGATTCGTCTTCGGGTAGTGAGTTGTGGTGAGGAGGAAATGTGTACCATGGATTATGATGGACAATAAGGAGGGAAATCGTATTCTTGTCTGTATGTTGCCATAAGCTCAAAGAACTGGGGCGAAGAACGTAATATTTTTATTTTTATTTCTACCATTGCTATCGGACTTGTGTAACCTCCGACGTCTATTAAATAAAGTCGAGGTCGCTGAAGACCTTTTTGATCAATTTCCTGCCGAACAATAAGTTTTTTCATGTTTCGTTGGATGTCAGGAGATTTGATTTATGACCTATGTAGCTTCAGTTCCCAAAGTTCTTTTTTATTGTAAAACACCATGGGAAAACCAACTTTCTTGTAAAACTCTGACTCGTGAAAGGGGGTTCGTGAAGATTATACCATTATTCGTATGTTCTTGAAATGAGGGATAACAGATTATTGTGGAGGGTGATGCTAGTGTCGCTGTAAATCCCAGCTCCGATAAGCGAAGTGGTCGGAATGAACTGAGTTGGGAGCTGTATCGGCTGAGAAGTAGATGGAATAAAGAAGGAAGCAAGATTCTGTTTAGACAGCTCTCGACTACGACGGAGGAGGTCCTTGCGTATTAAAGGCAACCTGCTCCCTTCCTAGCCGATCGATTGAGAGCTTGATTAGAAATAGAAGCGCAAAAGAATTGATAGGGGAGCGCAGTCTAAAACTCGTTGTTGCTTTGGACTTTTCACAGTACTGGGGGACTCCCTTCACAGCCCTAGTTCGAAATTGACTGAGCCGATGGGAAGGGTACAGGAGGACACTTCTCCAGGGGTGATGGATGTATCCAATTACACCACTTCATTACCCTCCGATACAGCTCTCGTGGCTACAAATTGACAACCCTAACCATCACCGTCACTTCCCAGAGTTTTTCCCCTACGTTACTCTGGATCTTTCTTCCCTGTAGAAGATAGCAACACGTAGTCTCCGCTTTCGGAAGATTTATGAGCGCCTTGCGCTACAAATCGAAGGAATCACACTCCCTGTTGGCACACCACTCATTTTCATTCCCTGGTATTTGAGATAGTTTGTGTAATGGAATATGTTGAAACAGCAATTGACAAAATTGCTTGTGCACCTCTCTTGAGGTACATAATAAGTCGCTTAATAGGTTCCGTTTGCATGATGTCTGCATCTTTGGATGCATTTTTGAGGCAAGAACGAGCTTGGTCTACCAGCATTGAGCGAACTTGATAGCATTTGGAAACAGTTAGCAACGAGACGAATAAACCTTCTAGTGACGGGCAGTCATAGAAAATCTTATGGGACGGGCCGGAAAAATGTACCTGCAACACTTCGTCGTATTGAACGACCGAAAACGCCAGTAAAAGGAGACATAAACAGTGTTATCCTCGTGTTTATATTTACGAGAGTTACGTCTTGAGGGTTTGAGATTAGAGTTGTGAATCAAGATTAGGTTTGTCTTGGAGCGTGGAAAAGAAAGAACGAAGCAGGGTTTAAAGACAATTCCAGACTTCACCACCTGGGGACAAACACTTTTCCCCGGCGTTTCCCCTTCTCTTCCGCCATCAACCTTCTCCGAGCCGTTCCGCGTTTTCTTTTCTTGTGACAACTTGTAACATCTCTAACTTTGTTATGGCCAGGTTCGGAGGAAGACGGGGAGAAGGAAAGAAACAGCTGTTAATCCAGTGACTCCAGAGCCTCACTTCGACCAAGCCTAATGGCCGTCCCTTCTTCAGCGACGCCGTTCCCTCGGTTAACACCGAGGACCGCACGCTTTCACCCGGTTTCCGCGACCCTTCCCTTGGCAATTAATTATAAAACTTTTGCAATTTTCTATTCGCCGCCCTTCTTTCTGTATCCTTGTACCTTCTCTCCTCCTATACCTCAACCTCTACTTGCATTCTCACCCCTCCTACGCCAACTCTCCATCGCATAACCCAACTCTGTTCTACCTCTCTTGAAGCAAGTCTCCCACTTAATGACTAAATAGTGAGAACTCGATTAATAGCTATTTGCGATACATTTTTTGAAAACGAATTTCGTGAATAATTTTTTAAGGGCTCAAACACATCGTATTTTGTCCACTCTTAGTCAACTATACCTTGATTTTTAAAACGTTTTTCTTAACCCGCTTTCTTGTTTGTTTGTCTGTTTTTGGTTGGTTATTCCTTGAATAATCAACCTATGTTTTCATGCAAATGGTCAACCTCTCCGATTCGGCTCAAAATTTTTTTCTGGACGTTTCATGATGTCCTGATCAAAAAAGGTCAATGTCCGTCCGCCGTACGCCGTCCGCCGTACGCCGTACGCCGTCCGCCGTCCGCCGTCCACGCCGTTTTTAGTAGTAGAAAATTTTCTAAAAATCTGAAATTTGGGTCAGGGGTCTGTTCCCGGCCTAGGACGGTCCTCCAAGCTTTTCAGCCCGATCGGACCAAATTTGGGCGGGGTAGGGGTCAAAATGTGTTTTTTGAAAAATGGATTTTCGAGATTTTGGGCGATTTAGGCGAGTGGGGTATCATTTTCCACTAAATTTTGGACGCTGAATCCAATGAAATGGGTCCCAAAACGATCGGCACCCTCTGGAAGAAGTTATGGGTCAAATTGGGTATATATTACCCATTTTGAATATGTGTTTTTGAGATTTCTGGAACCTAGGCGTGTGGGGTATCATTTTCCGCTAAATCTTAAACGCTAATTTCAATGAAGTGGGTCCCGGAACGATTGGCACCCTTTGGAAGAAGTTATGGGTCAAATTGGGTATATATTACCCATTTTGAATATGCGTTTTCGAGATTTCCGGTACCTGGGCGTGTGGGGTATCATTTTCTACTAAATTCTGGATCCTGAATCGATTGCAATGGGTCTGGGACCCGCCGCACCCACTTTTTTCCCCATTTCCCCCATGTTGAAGAAACGAGTCTCCATGCGCCTGGTCCGAGGAATAACCAACCCCTGTGTAAGAATTTGCAGCGTTTTTCATATCATTCTATAGGAAGCAGGATCTCATATCTCATGTCATAACATATCGGAGCCCTCCGAGAGCAATGTCATTCACGTTCATACATAGTTATCGGTTATAGTTACCGTCTCTATTTCAAGGAATCGGTTTCAACTCTAAAAGTTGTCTCTTCAAGATCTATTGTTGTCGCTGACTATTGTCAGTGACTTGAAAGGCTCCAAAACCGTGAAAATCTGTTCTTAGTGAGTTTACTATTTGCTTATCTGTGCCTCTTATGTACCTATCTACGTATTTACACGCCTCTCTGCAATTGTCCTTTAGGTTTGGATTCTCAACTTCAATACGCGTACTTGTGTAAATTGTTCAGGTGTTCAGGTGCGTGTTCCATACTCTCCTCTATTTTCAATTATAAAACTTTCGGCTCACGTGTGGGGGACCCTCAAGAGAGTTGGGGTAATGTTTTATGTTCCTCTTTGGCAATAAATATCCGTAACGAGATCAGGTGGTGAGGGCAGTCGGGCTTCCTAATATAAACTGCGGCGGAATAATCTGTCGTTCGTTCGGTTTTCCCGGGCGCTCATCAATTTTTTTCCGCTTGAAGAAGTAAATCATTATAAATAACTAACGGCCGGGTGGATTAACAGGGGATATAGAATTATTAGGGCAGGTACTGCTTCGAGGCTGTCCACACTTTCACCAGCACGTTTAATCACACGAGTGAGGCTGACAGGGGTGACCCCAGAAATTATTTATACTGTGGAACAACGCTGGTCTTACCAGAATACAGACGAGACCATGAATGAAGCCGCTTCAGAAGCCTCTGATTTTTTGTTCTTATTCCTTTGGCCCCTCAAAGATATAAATTATTGTAAATTATAAGGGCGCTGAATCTATTAACATTAAAGAAGTACGTCGTGCATTTTATTAGCTATCCCTAACGAAAGATAATTAGGGTGGATGTTAATATTTCTATAGTAGTGGTGTCGGGCCACGGCTACGTAGAGAAGAACTCAAATGAAGGGTTTTCAAGCAAAGTAATAGAAAAAAAAATGAATTTCAAAGTAGAACAAGAGCTGCACAAGGCCTACGCTCTTGCAGCGGTGAGAGCTGGTGGATAAATTAGAGGCCTAGATTACCTAAAAGGGCAGTTGGCGTAAAGATGAGGACAGGTCCGTGCTTCCAGATAAATATTTCTTTCTTCACCAAAATTCTGTAGGAAATGGTTTGTTTTCCTTATGTAAGAAGTTGGTCTCTGTACCAGTTTCAGTGTGTACCGTGTCTTGACAAGCTAAAATAAAAAGCCCCGAGCACAATGAAACGGGGTAAACCGATGGCAAAGCGAGGAGTCTGTTCATCCAGCAGTGTACAGATGAAAACATATTTGTTCCCGTTTATCTCTCAAATACTACCTTAAATTGGACATGTTGTATTTAAAAATCGGAGAGATTGACTTTATGCATGAAAACTGGATTGATTGCCTATTCAAGGAATAACCAACCAAAATCGAAATGTCAGTTAGCCGTCTACGCAGTTATTAGCAGAAAGATTTTTTTTTTTTTTTTTTTTTTTTTTTTTTTTTTTTTTTTTTTTTTTTTTTTTTTTTTTTTTTTTGTAATCTGAAATTTTGGTTATTGAGGTTAGCTTTATTGGTTATTGTTAGGTTATTGACTATAGGTGGCCCTCATAAAATTCTAGCCAATTCGTCCAAAACGGAGGCAGGATAACAAAATTTATCTTAATGTGTGTTTTCGTGATTTTCGCCGACCTAGGCGAGTGACCACTGAATCCACTCCGGACGTCCGGCAGCAATCTCTGCACACAGGATGTGGGTACCTACTTATAGGTAGAGAAGGACAATTTGTAAATAAACACATTTTGAACAATAACACGTGTCTCACACAACTGGGAAGAACCTATTATGATGAACTGTTCAGGAATAATCGTGTTTTGTTACAATATTTGTGAGCCAGCTGTCCACGAAAAGATCACCTGCAAGTTGATTTGAAGAAAATTGGTCCCATGTAAGTTCTTCCCCTAGTCAACGCTGACAAAAATCAGGTGGCTGAAGAGGTTTCCTTATTTGCTAGTTTGTGGTATTCGGTCGAGCATTAAAGACCGAACTACACGGATTTGGCAACCATCTGGCGTTGCGTTTGTGCAAAGGTGAATGAGACGAGCCAGTCTTTACCAACGTCCACTGTTAGGTTCGTCCTGCCAACTCCATCATCCTCGCAGACAATACATTTTACTTTGCTCAATGTGGCCTCGGCGTTTGTATTCAGGAGAGCGCTTTATCGCGATGGCTCAAGGATCTACGGCCTTCTCTCCCCCACGAACCCTCGCCGCTCTTATTCGTAGCCTTACTATCTATCTCTATTATTCTCCCCACACATTTACTGCGGAAACATTTATTTCGAATACCCCTCCACCTGCACCCCGCATCCCCTATATATTGTGAAGGTGACCGCATGAACCATGATTCATGAATGAAGGTTATCAACTACGTTGTATTTGTCCGTTTGAGGCTCAACATTGGACATGGTGCATCGTTTTGGAGCCATGCCCGTGCGTACATGACGCTTGGTGTACTTACATTTCAACGACATTGTGACGATTGTTGCGTTCGGCTATAATTCGTTATTGTGGTGTGTTCTAATTCAGTAACCACCTAGTTTAATGAATTCAGGGAAGCGTCGTCAATATTACTATAACAGCATTCACTCATTTTTTGCAGTTGCAACTACAGCAGGGGTACTGAAAAATCCCTATGATCGTTCTTCGTGGCACACGTCTTTATACTAACTTTTCTAAAAACTAATAGGTATCCCTCTAAGGAACTAGTTGATCGAGTTGTAATGAATCATCACTTACATTGAGTACTAGTGAATGAGAGAAGTACGGCGAAACAGGCCGCTGATGGAAGAAATCCAACCATCGTTTCAACAAAGAGTCAAGTCTCCATCCCTGAAACATCATCATAATTATATTTAAAATCATTATGAAATCATTATTTTTGCAGAAAAATCAGGGTACCTATTGGAAGAAACACGATTCGTCTCCGTCGTGCGTATTACTAATAAAGGCTGCGTTTTAAAATACGTAATGGTGAGAATGTAGTATGAGTATGAGTAGATGTATTGATGAACCTTACGGAACTGAAAGAATGATTGCTATGCGTTCAGTATCTCTGAGATACTACGAACTCGTGTTCTGCCATTGGGACGCTTTGAAAAACGTTGCAAATAATTCCTACTGATTTACTAAGTTTGTTGTTCTCTCTGACCCGTCATCAATCCGTACCCTCACACCAAGAGTTGGTATGTATGATGAACGATGTCGGTCAGCGTGTGGCGTAAGATAGGTTTATACTGGGAAATACGTTACTTTGATGAGATTACCACTGGGAATTTACTTGAATGAATGAATTAATGGTTGATTTATTCCTATAAACATTGTACAATGCTTAAATCAATGTGAGAAGGTAATATTATCCCTAGTATAATAATAATCCTAAAGTTATATGAATGGAATGTATCCCCAACCATAGAAGAAAGCCTTGTGCGGTTAGAGGGAGTTGATGTCAACAGTGTGTTGGAATTATTAAAGGGGGGAAAACTTTATCTGTGTACATGTTAGCAAGAAATTTGTGGCAATTATCTATGTCTGGGGAAATTAGCCACTTTTGGTTGGTTATTTTTTTTCTTATAGGAAGATCGGGTGAAACCAGTGGGTGACCTCACTGCCATGTGCAGGTGACGGATTGAAAATGGAAGGGAATGGAAAATATATTAAATGCATTGAAGTACTCAACAGTCGCGTTCTTGGGGCAGCCTGAGAGGTAGGACAGAAAAGATAAGATTTTGGTTCAGATAAATCAAATAAATTAGGATGCTTGTGAGAAACAAGATAGTTTGAGTTGAAAGCTGATGAATAGAAAATACTCGAAATACGATAGTTATGAAGATTTACTGTAGGAAATCGGAGTGGTTCCCTTGATGTTGTTTTGAGAATGGATATTTAAAAATATATTTAGTTACTAATTAAGGCTAACGATAGCCCGATTATTCCTTCTGAGATCTCATGTCAGTCCTTTCTCTGGATAATGATATTACTCTAGAGACGCATCAAACCAGTTGAAAAGACCTCGTGTTAGTGCGATTGAACGTGGTCTGTGTAGAGGTTACGTATTCCCATATATTCTCTCTTTATTTCATTCAACGTATACTTACCTATTTCCTCTTTCCTCATGGAATAGTCCTTAGAGACAATATCAAGTTCTGTTATGAAGCGTTCATTTATCTCCAGCTTCACACTTCCCTTAATAAAACGTTTCCCCTGCAAAACAATGTTCCCTCGACGGTCTTTTCTCCCACATTTGAATATCACCAAATCTCCAGGCTTCCTTTCGAAGCGAAACGAGGAATATCTCATTTTACCAGGCCACCGGAGGGCACGTCTCCAGAAATATGGCATTTTAAAACTGCCTCCACTCTTTCTGTTAGATACCAGTACACCCTCTAATGATGAACATGATAGTAATTTTAATCGTTTCAAAATTTCTACTTTGGCCTTAAAAATGCGGCAAAACCAAAAATTACAATAATGAAAAAAAAAAAATTAACTGAAACGATTTTAATGAAAAATTTCATTCCAAGCAATAATCTACGACATTGATAGCAGTCCCATAATCCCTGCGTTAAATAGAACTCTCATAATCTTATTATTCCTTGATTGATACCACCATGCCTTTATGCCTGAGGTTTGTTTCTTTTACCTACTTGTCCAAAATGCTGACATTTCTTGTTTCCGTCAGGAAATATTCCATAATTCCATGGACCGTTCTGATTGACACATCATGAAGTCTAAATAAGCTCTATTGAAGAACATCAAGCATCTAAATACCTCTCTTTTGAAAAAAAAAATTTTGATTTAGCATTTCCAAATCTAATTCAATATTTTCCAAACCCAATTCAACATTTCCCAGAACAAATTTAACATTTTATTAAATCAACCAGAATTTAAAAGAAGATGAATTGGGCATTATCCACAATCTGGAGTGAAAATGCCATAAAGAAGAGATGTTCCGCTTGCCCCATGCGAAAGCTCGATTCATGTTAGGAACGCTTCGATTCTTCTACCAACGATGGCAGCTGGCTAACCTTTACACTAAAACTAAATTTTGTTAAAAATGTAATGAATGATGAGTTTTTTGTAAATTGTTGAATTAGTTTTGGAAATTGTTGAATTCGGTTTGTAAAATGTTGAATTAGATTTGGAAATGTTATAATAGAGCAATTGGAACTTAGATTCGTCATGATTGACAAAATACGCAGTCAACAACGATCAATGCAGAAGAAGTCAATAATATGATATTTAAATCGCAACTAGGAAGGAGCAAGTTCGATGTAAAAAGCACTGTTTAAACCTCAGATTAAAGAAAACTTCCCCTTTTTTGGAATAATGCATCGAAATTAAACGGGTAGATGGAAGAATGCTGTGAATGGTGTGTCAGATTAGTTCGAGAAGTTGTGGTTGGCAAATGTCCAGTTTCTTTCACTTCTCTTAGTCACCGATTCAGTAATACGGGAATGAAGAAAAAGAAATAAGAAAGGAAGAGAAGAAAGGCCTACCTGCCTACCTAAATTAAATCAATCGATTACGGCCAATGGTGGGGGTGTGAAACGCAAAAGTACCCACCGGGCCTAATTGCCAAAAAGCTTTTAGTTTCCCTTTCTCTTTTCACAATTACAGTGACGCTGAATTCTTTTTTGATTCTGAATTCAATATACTTTCAGACGTTTGATCACGACATGAATGAATTGTTAAAAAATTATAAAAAAATACCTACCTGCTACAGATATAATTTTTACTCACGTTCATTATTTGAGTAAAGTAGTTAGTTCCCATATTGAACCAAGTGGGGATCTATTTGTATAGCTAAGATTTATGTTTCTAAAAGTTATTCTTGAGGATAAATTTGAAAAATGGTAACATAACATTACCAAAACTTCCAACTATTGGTATCGGGCAGCCCCTTAAATCCCGCCATTGGGTAGCGATGCAAAGATAGATAATTAAATAAATAATGATAAAATTTTAAAAAGCAGCAACTTGAGCATGTCTCATCGATTCAGCGTTGAAAACTCTTCTGAAATATTATCAGACTGGCCAAGGCTCTTTCCATCTCTTTTGGTTGGTTATTCCTTGAATAATCAACCTATGCTTTCTTGCAAAATGTCAATCTCTCCGATTCCGAAATTTTTTTTCTGGGCGTTTAAAATGTCTAGATCAAAAAACAGGTTCGCGGATTAGCGCGGGGGAGGGGGGAGGGGTCAAAATGTATTTTTTGAAAAATGGATTTTCGGCAATCTAGGCATGTGGGGTATTATTTTCCACTAAATATTGGACGCTGAATCGATTGGAAAGGGTCCGAGACTCGCCACACCCACTGTTTCCCCAATTTTTCCCATGTTGAAGGAATGAGTCTTCATGCGCCATGGTCCAAGGAATAACCATCTCCTGTGTAAGAATTTTTCAGCGTTTGTACGTATCATATATCGCCTTGCTTGCCTTGCATTGGCCTAATTCTGCTCATCCTCAGCACAAGATTAGCTCTTCACCGTTATTGTCAATTTCAATTACTGAGTTATTAACACCCAAGATGAAGGATGCCGTCCCTGAATACCGCACAGAACTGCCATGGGGTAATTCAAAATGTCGTGTTGAGATGTGAAATGGTTAGTAAGCTCCGAGGTTTGGACCAATAATTATTATCAATTTTTCTCTCCTACCCGCTATGAGAATATAATGATTAGGTACGCCGTGATGAACGTATTGGTAATTTATTATTCCTTCCCATCAATATTTATGCCCTCCCCATTACTCATTACGAGAACAACATCAATGTTCAACGCATGGAAATTTTTCATCCCAAAATTACCTCCCCTCCTAATTTTTAATCTGAATATACGGAATTAAAGGGTTTAAAAGAATTGATAACTTCATCATCCCCGCTTTGTCACAGGAAATGAATCACCTGTCAATAGGTTTTAAGGGAAACTTGAGGCAGATCCTATGGATAAAAAACCTTTAGGTATTGCTATTTAAAACTAGTAAAAAGAATAGCGGAACAATCAGAAATCAGGAGAGAGATCAGATTGAAAGAACCACCTTTCCTTCCGCCTTGTTTTAGAGTTCTTAGTTAATTTATATAGCGATAAAAGGGTAAAGGAAGGCCACGGGGTTGAGACGGATTTATAGGAGAGCGGTGGGATTTGCCACGAAAAGGGGTCCGGGAAGAAATAGGGGGTAACTTGAGAGCCTTTGTAAAGAGTAGAACCTCCTTCAAGGACGTGAGAACTGCGAGGTGGAGCTTGAGAGAAGGCATCAAGTAGGTTGGCCCATTAGGAGTGAGCCGGGAAAAGGCGTTGGGGCCACTTTTCCTCTGGTCCAGAGGGAGCGCTACCACTCTGAATGCTATGTTTCCATAAGGTTTTTTTTTTTTTTTTTTTTTTTTTTTTACTTTATTCCGCGGTTTTCTCTTGAGACGTAACCCGCGAGTACATCAGCGGCGTACGTACGAGTATCACCAGTGGCTAGTGAATGATACTATTAAGAAAAAATCCTCATTTGAGGAAGGTATAGAGTTTTATGAAAATTAAATTTACTCTAATTTTATAATTGTGGTCAACGTTCCGGTACCGTGCAGGGTGGCATCATCAGGATATCTGCTGCTGTATGGGTCGAATTAACAGTCACAATTCCCACTATTTCTTTCCCATAATGTATTTTGTTGTCGAAATAATATTATATTTACAATTGTAAATAACTGCTAGATAAGTCAACCGGAATTATCTTGGGTTACAAATTACTTTGGATTCACGTCAAATTTCAGGAGCTGACAAACCGGACTAATAACAACAACTGACTCTTAGCAGAATTTCATCAAGCTTATTTGATGCCACTCACCTCCCGTTCTCCTCCTTGAAGGCCATCAACGGAAATATTCTACAATAATTACTGTCCAATGAGATCACATAATGATATTCACTGTTTCGTATCATCGGCAAGCAGACAACATGACATTTACGAGCGAGGCTATAAAGATAGGAGTGTGGGGGCACAACCGCAAGGGCCGTAGCTCACTCTCTTGCCGCTCTGTGTAACTACTCATCATCTTCCTTTGTCTCTGTCGTGGGGGGATTTTAGAAGAGTCTTCTAGCGATCGGTACATGAGCCAAAGAAACGTATGCCCAAAATAATTAGAAGTGAACTTCATTTTGACATGACCGTCGCAAAAGTTTAGTGGAACTATACTAAGACAAGAGAGCCCGTCCGGACCATGAAATCTCTTGAAATTGTTGATAATTTTCAGTGGAAATCTTCGGAATCCTAGTTGTATTCCACTCATTTTTACACGATCGGCGCAAACTGGAGGTTGGGGCGAATTTGAGTATTTTGGAAATTAGTTTTAAAGATTTTTAGAGACATGAGATGTGGAATACTCACGTGTTCCTACATCTTGGAGTAAACGTTCATTGAACAATTGAGCTGAATTTCAAACTGATCGTCTCCTTTCCAAACCTGAGGGTCGAGAAAAGTATCTAGTATTTTTTGGAAAAGTTGATTAGTCAGGAGATCTTGAATAAAAATATATACGCTTTGCCAAACAAACCACGCTCAGCGGGACTTGTTTTCCTTTTTATGCTAGTCTGGTGGAAGATGTGGCTGGTTTTGATGGAAACCGAAAAAAAGGCGACTTTGGATCAGTGGAAGTCGGCCGAGCAATAAAAATTGTCTGAGGGAAGAAGAGGAAAGAGCATTGCTACCAAAAGAAGGAAAAGTAGTGAAAGATATAGAAGAAGGGAGTAAAGGCCAGAAGTTTAAGCAAACCGATTGCGAGAGAGCTTTCAGATGCTGTAGGTCCGAACCCACGTGTTGTATTTACCGGGAGAAGCTGCCGGAATACTGAGTTACCTCCTTTTTCTCGCTGTCATTGATTTATTGAATCAAACAGTTTCCCGCCCTTGTAGAAAGGCTACCCTTGCGAGCGAAGAAACGGCAAAGAAACTCGTTGCGTTCTCTGTTCAACAGTTTTATGAAATCTATGGTAGACGAGAGGAAGCAGCTTTATCTAAGAGCATTATTGTTAATTATCAACATTGTTTTGATTGGAGTATCGTTCTTATTGTTTCGTTACTTTTTTTCGAAACACGGTTCAACATGTCTTGAATTTGAATTATTCTATAGTGTGAAGTCAATTATATTAGCAGTCATCAGGGCTACTCGCAATATTAATTATGTACTACCCGCTATTCCGGCTATAGCAATTATCTGTTGTCAATCCGGTACGTCAGTAAGTAGGTGCCCCACAGCTATGTACCTGCTTCTCTCTAGTGCAACTACTCTGTACCTCCACTCCCTAGTGTTCTCAATATCTCTCAATCAGAGCGTTCACGGGCAATAACCAGTTTTATTCATTTTATTATAAACAATTAAAAATAACTTATTGTTATATTATATGCAAGGAGTCTTGGGATTCGACGACCATATTCCTGCATTGATTTTCGAATTTCATCCCACACCCATCCTTTTAAAGGTTTTGTATATTACCTTTTGTATTCTTGTGAATATTGCGCACCTAGTAGAGTGAATGAGCCGGTTCATGATTCAAGTAGGTTGCACCTATCGTTTCTCTGTCGAATAAATTATTTCAGCATTGGTCATAAATGTGAAGGTAGAGCGAATGAATTGTTATTGAGAGAAAAATTTGCCTTATTCGATCTGTGATCGGGGGAAAACATGTCGTAGCCTTGGCCTGTGAACTTGGCCTATTTGGCTGTTACTGAATGGGTGAACCAAGTTTGCTGCTAATGACGGTTCATCCTGAAAATGATTTTCCACGCCCTAATACCTATCCCTCTTCTACAAGTTTATTCCTGCGAGCGATGAGACGAAACTGTGATATTAACGGTGAATGAGCAATAATGGTTGAATTCCCTCGATGTCACAGCGACGCCTTTTCGAGTGAATCATTGTTAGCGTTCATCAAAAAGTTTTCTCATTATTCCTGTGTGAATTTTTTGTATTTTCCCGGCATCCCGATCGAAACAAAATGACTCGACTGATCGAATAACAATAAAATCAGTGAGCCCACACGCTTCATATTTTACACATAAAACCTAAAACCTAAAATCACCTAATATTAGTTGATTTTATCTACGCTTCAAAACATTATGAGCAGGAATATTATTCCACATTCGTCAAGAATATCGAAAAACCAATTTCAAATTGCCACCATTTTCACTGTTCACTGTTCACGATTCTGCTTCGGTCTTTAAGGGGCGATGATACTCTATATGTTGTGGTGCCCCACCATAGGAAAGGTGGGTGAATCGCTAGCAGAAAGGAGGGAAGACGGAGACCCCCCCCCCCTCCCACAGACACCGAAGTACCGATAAGATGAGTGTTAACAAAGGTCTTCGATGAGTCTGTAATAACACGCACTCTCTTCTGCCCCTTTTGCACTATCTCCTCTCAACGTAAGTCAACCTTTTTCTTTATTTCTTAATAAAATCCTCCACTTATCCCCACCTATTCTGTGTCCGCATATATTTATTAATCCCCTGGCTTCCCCTATATCACTACAATGTCTACATCTCTACGAACCCAAAATAACCATATTCAAACCATACATTTTCATACAAATTCTGCCCCCCCCCCCCCCCCCATGGAGGCTCAGGCTAAAATAAATTAGCTTCCTAGATATCGCTAGGGCTCGATGGAAATCTATGAGCAAAACATGGGATTTCATTATTGACTTTTTTGGCCTACTCATGAGTGAGGAGTAATTTTTTTAGTATTCTTTTGCCGATACTAGTGCGAGGGGGAATTATTACATTCACAATAACATACCTGGATGACCTACATAATCCAACTGTAATGAGATACCCAAATTCATCTGCACAATCTCAATAAGTGTTATAGTAATGCAAATACCAAAACAACAACAATACTCATTGAGGAAGTGAAAAATCAATATAGTATTCCAAATATTCAGAAAAAGGTGAACAAACGATGGAAATATTGCCGACATGACTTCATGAACACGCAGTCACCTTTCTCTCCGCATGTTAATGATACGAGGATTTATAGGGGCAATAAAAATTTTGACCTCGCGCTTGGGTTTCTAAACTCACATAAAAACGTACATTCGGTACTTTAGCACCAATTGTGTGGTTTCTTCAAACTGGTCTGTGCTACCAATAAATTCTTGTCCGAACACTTTGAAAAATAAACCCGCCTAATAAGGCATTATCTCTTCTGTTCTTGGTTATTATTGCCCTAGTTGGCGATGATGAAAACGCTCTAACCCCCCAGCGGGTGGCAGTAGAATTTATCGTTGTCCTGTTCACGGCCCTTCTTTACGGTCCCTTTTTCTTTCGCCAAACATCAGAGAGGTGTTTCCCGGAACTGTATGCCAATTCTTTTGGAATAATGAGTGAAATACTAGACTGTCATCAGAATTATGAAATGATAACTGACATTATAAATTTAGTTACAAGGTAAAGTATTCGTACAGCGGACTTAACCGTTTGAATGCATGTTACACATTTAAATACAGTATCAGCCTCTTTACATAAAAAATTTTCTGTTGCAGGTTTGGCTAACTGCGAGCCTGATTTCATGGGAGGTTGAAATTGATCTTTGAGTGAAAACCGCTTCCTTAGGCTGCGTTCAATTTCAGACGTCAAAAAATAACTGATCAAGCGTCCGTGGCTCCCACCAAATGAGTGGACATCTCTGATTGAATCCTCTCAGGTAAGACTATATCGACAAAAATGGAAAAGTCGAGAGAGAAAAATCAGGGAAGATTATGACAGATCAGTTGACAGATTGCTGACTGAGTCCTTTCCTTGATCGACTTGACACTTGACGAAACTAGGTAAAGTGGCATCAGCCTCCAACCCTTTCTTATTCCCTTGACATTCTCAAATCCCCCCCCCCCCCCCCCCCTCACTACCACGTCCAAGACATCGTAGCCACTCATTCGCCCTTCCCTCGTCCCCCGCACTTGCACACCTAACCCCGTTTTCTGCCAGCCTTTTGTTTCAAGGAGTTTGACTCGTTTCCCTCCGGCAAAAATCCACTCCTTCGATGATCCTCAATGAGTCAAGGAGCGACGCCGGCACTCTTGAATAAAGTTTGGAACTGTGCGACTGACTAGATACTACGATTGAAGTTTGTCGACAACCTTTTTTGTGCGTTAAAACATGTTAGGCATGTTTTCATTACCATCAAATTCTCATCTATTAGAAAAATCAAAACAACTTCAGCTGCAGGTTGCATTTTATCGAATCTCCCTGCACTCAGACAATATTCCAGTTCAAAATTAGACCCTGGAATGGTCGATAAAACGGAGTTTGTGCCCTACTTCAAAACTTACATTACAAATTGAAGTTTCCCCATGTGCGAGCTGGCTTTTTCCGTCGGGAGAAATATACAACCACTACAATATACATGATATATCCTGCAACAAGATACCTCTGCCTACTAAAAATACCGTCCTCCCCATGAAAAACGAACCATTATTAAAGCGGGATCACAATAATAAAATTCATCAAATTAGTTCCTCTGGAATGCTCGCCAACTCGAAACGTTGAAAACGTTGGTACCGAGTTACTCAATCCCTCTTCTGGTGTTCATAGCCACTGAACCCCATTAGATAGGCTTGTATGTTACGTCTGTATTCATACGTCATAATAAGCTTATTAATTGTCAATCCCTGCAGCTTAAAATACTTCTTAATGCTTTAAGAATACTTCAAAATGGAGTTTTTCTTCGTTATTTGAAGTAATTAGTCCTTATGTTCCTTGTTCATGGGTCTTGTCGGGATTCCTGACCTTGTCACCGGTCTCCATCACTTAGCCGGAGCATATTTAAATGGAGACGAGATGATAAATTCAACAGCAACTATTTTGAACATCATTGAATACAACAAATGTAATCATACCCTTGTGCACGTTTTACGTTGTTTGGTATTCATTTTCAGTGACTTTTTCGAACAATGAGATACCGAAAGACTCAACAGCGAAACTGATCACTTATGGGAATGGAACATAAGAACTTGAGCAATGACCGTCATACTGAAAAGGGATTTCCCTTTTAATAAGTCCCTAGCCACATGACTGCTCAAAAAGTGTTATAGTGAATAAAGGAAGTTGGTAAAAGGGTGCTAAATTATTAATTGCATCGTAGTGCACAATGTGTCCATGAGAGCAAATTGAATCTGTTAGTTGCTGCATTGATTGTCGTCTTCAGTATCAATAAAATACCACATTTTGGTCATAAGAGAATAATAGTTGAAAAGACGTAAAGTTCATTCGATACCTCAGAAGAAGTCGAAGGAAAAGGACAGAATAGAGTACGCGAAGAGAGAAGTAGTCTTGAAGAGGACGCTGACACTAGCTCACGGTTCAGGGTTGAAGTGAGGACTGAAGAGCAACCCCCTGCAAAGGATGTTGCCGCCCCCAGTGCTCTACCCCGCTTGTCACCACCTCCCATAATATGCGCAACATCCTGCGAGCCGTCCAAATTACCTATCTGGAGGAGGTACTGTTTCCTCAAGCCCCCGAAAAGAAGGAGGAAAATACTGGGTTTTGCGCTCACAATCCTCGCTTTATCCGTTCAAACCGAAAGATCTCATACGCGTAATCGTTTATTCGAAACAAAAACTCGATATTTCTCATGCATAAGTAGATGTTACAGTTTGAAACCCTTATATTTTGAGTACGCCTTACACTTTATTGTACTCTGTTGCTTTTAATCCAAGATTTCACAAGTGGTCAGCAGCCACTTGGCATAAAAAAATCTGCAAATTCTTACACACGGGTTGGTTATTCCTCGAATGGGGGAAACAGTGGGTGTGGCGGGTCTCAGACCCATTCCAATCGATTCAGCGTCCAAAATTTAGTGGAAAATGATACCCCACACGCCTAGGTAGCAGAAATCCCGAAAACACATATTCAAGATGGGTGTATCTATGGGGCACTACGACACTAATTTACTAATATAATATTGAGAAAACGTAGGTAATTTAGAAGGCTATAATAATTGTATTAAATTGAATTGAATGGTACGAATAAAAAGCTCGGACAGTAAAAGGAATTGTAGGCAACTGCTCAAAATTGGTTGCTAAGTTTAACAGCTGGTTATAAACAACAGGATATGACGATGTGTTTTGTTTGTCTATTCGGCTGAAGTCACCCACATGGGTAATAAATACCCAATTTGACCCATTACTTCTTCCAGTGGGTGCCAATTGTTCTGGGACCCATTTTATTGGATTCAGCGTCCAAAATTTAGTGGAAAATGACACCCCACTCGCCTAAATCACCCAAAATCTCGAAAATCCATTTTTCAAAAAACACATTTTGACCCCTACCCCCTCCAAATTTGGTCCGATCGGGCTGAAAAGTTTCGAGGACCCATCTCGGCTGGGAACAGACCCCTGACCCAAATTTCAGATTTTTAGAACATTTTCTACTACCAAAAACGGCGTGGACAATGGACGGCGTACGGCGGACGGCGGACGGCGGACGGCGGACGGCGGACGGACATTGACCTTTTTTGATCAGGACATCATGAAACGTCCAGAAAAAAATTTTGAGCCGAATCGGAGAGGTTGACCATTATCATGAAAACATAGGTTGATTATTCAAGGAATAACCAACCAAAACAAAAGCTTCTTTTTTTTTTTTTTTTTTTTTTTAATTTTTATTATGTAGTTTTCTGAATGGAATTTCACCGAAAACAACAGCAGGGTGCTAATATTTACAATCTTAGTGACGGAAGACAGATACCCAATTTGACCAAATTTGCCCGATCGGGTTGAAAAGTTTCGAGCAACAACTAGAGCCGCTAACATGTCCCTGACCAAAATTTCAGGTTTTTATAAAATTTTCTACTACCAAAATCGGCGTGGGCGTTGCACGGCGTACGGACATTTGCTAATTTTGATCTAGACACCTTGAAACGTCCAGAAAAAACTTTTGGGCTTAATCGGAGAGATTGACTTGAATACATTGCTTGAAAACGTAGTTATTCGAAGAAAACGAGTCCCTGACCCGAATTTCAGATTTCTAGAACATTTCCTAATATCAAAAACGGCGTTGACGACGGACGAACATGGTATTAATTTGGTTTTAGACATCAAAAAACGTTCAAAAAGTAATTTTGGGGCCGATCGGAGATGGTTAACCCCTATGACCTTGAGCATGAAAACAGGTTATTCAAGGAATAACCATCCCAAAAGGAACTCACTGTTTTCCCCCATTTTCCCCATGCTCCTGGTCCGAGTAATAACCAAACCCTGTAATTTTTTCGATAGATTCTATAGTTATTGAGCTAGAAGAAAACAACTACTTCTTGATGGTTTCCATTGCAAGAAAAGATGGCTTGATGGCTGAAAAATCATTTTCAGGATGAACCGTTATTAGCAGCAAACTTGCCGAGTAGCAGCCGAACAGGCCAAGTTCACAGGCCAAGGCTCACTTTATTACGACATTTTTCCCCCAATCACAGGTCGAATAAGGCAAATTTCCTCTCACTAACGATTCATTCGCTCTACCTTCACATTTATGACCAATGCTGAAATAATTTATTCGACAGGGAAACGTTAGGTGCAACCTACTTGAATCATGAACTGGCTCATTTACTCTACCAGGGGCGCAATATTCACAAGAATATGAATGGTAATACGAAACCTTTGAAAGGATGGGTGTGGGATGAAATTCGAAAATCAATGCAGGAATATGGTCTTCGAATCCCAAGACTCCTTGCATATAATAATAACAATAAGTTATTTTTAATTTTTCATAATAAAATGAATAAAACTGGTTATTGCCTGAGGACGCTCTGATTGAGAGATATTGATAACAATTACCTACCTTTGAGAGATCTTGAGCTGGGACAATATTGGAGTTTGACGCGTAGATGCACAATTGTAATTACGATAAATTAAAAGAACGATTAATATTGCATAATAAAACCTATTGAAGCGTATTTCTCGTGCTGAGGACCCATAAATATGAGGTTGTCGTGTCTGGTACAGCAGGCTACACCTATTGTTGTTACATACCAATGGGCTTCGAAGCAACCTTTCCGTTACTAGTAGGATTAGTTTCTGTTAGTCTCAGCCAATGCAACACCCCTCTCCCCTCCTCACCCACCGTTTTTGTTCCATAAGATTGAAAAAAAAGTTTCAATGCACTTACTATGTTCGTGTGCTTCTCTAGCGTTACCAAAATCCTTGCCAGAACCTTTTATTGCTCGTTCAAAAGGGCTGATCCCCCAACCAAAGTCTGAATGGAGTCCCCATAACGAGTTTTCATTCCCGAAGTCCTGTTATCGACAACTTGACAAGACGACCCCTTTTTCCAAAAGAAATCCTCTAATGGAATATTCCACATATAAAAATTGTTATGGTACCGGTACGTATGTGTACAATATTGTGTCGTTGATCAGATCGAGGTATATTTTAACGTGCAAGGCAACCCGCACGTTTTGGACAAGCCATTCCCATTCCGTGAAGGGTATTGATCAGTGTGGGAACTTGAAAGAGTTTCGCTATTCGCTAAATTGATAAAGCCACACACAGTAAAATAATACATCGAAATTATGAAGGACCGAGCGTTTTGCTCGTCAACGAGTAATGTTTCATGTGATTGAGGTGACTATTTTAATAGTACAAGCGTCAACTTCTGAGTAAAAATTTACTCCATTTCCACTTGACAAACTAATGATTTGTGCTTGCTTGAGATGACCTAGCGACACGAAAGCTCGTAATGTCGCATTTGTTATTCATGGCCCTCGCCCCAATAGAAGTAAATGGAGTCACTTGGCAAAATTGAATCAGTAATTTTTATCCCATTGGTATTCCATGCACAGAGCAGATTGGATTCCTATCCCTCCTGCCTCGGCCACCCCGTCCTTCCCTCCCAATCCAGTGAAGGTTCTTTCCGTTTTCAAGTAGGTCCTTGGCTCAGGGCGTTCTCCCGGTCGCAAAGATGGCTAGAAGACCGGCCATCTGCTCCGGTAGCCCTTATTGATCAGGGATACTTTCCGGCATTTTATTGGACCGCAGAAATGTTACTTCGATTCGTTCTGCATAACCACCGTAAAATTGGTTTTGCACTTGAAGCAAGTCATTTCTAGAATGATACGTCCTTTGAGACCCAATACACAGAGAAATCAACACAACATTTTGATCTTTGTTCTCCACAGTAAGTCCTGGGTAACATTCTATTTCTTATTATTTATCTCTATTGCAATAGATAAGTGGGTAGTATTATCTTTACTTAGGAATATTCAAGCAAATGTATATTTTCCTTATTTCACTGAGCACTACGTATGTACTTCCCACACCAGTTTATGCGGTTCGATTAAATAAATAAATAAATTTTATTTGCTGAAAGTTACACCATAGAGTGACCACAAGGGAGCATATTTTCTTCTGGAAGTGGTGTGCTAAGTGGTTGAAGACTGACACAGCGTTGTACAGGAGTCCCCGCTCGAAGAACTGCAGGCGATTTCCAAGAAGTTTTAGTTGCAGCGTCCGGTTCCGAGTCTCGTGGGAATGGTCAAACTTGAGGTGCTCAAAAATTTCGGGATGTTTATTAATGTAAAGCAGGGCTTCTAATATGAAAAGACACGGCAGTGTCAGTACATTCTGCTCTACAAAGCAACCTCTACAAGACGCTGATGGGGCAATTCCCAGAAGTATCCCGAGTGCTCGCTTCTGCAGCTTGAATATCATCTCAAGGTTGGCAGGAGAACCCCAAAAACAACTCCATACCTAGCCCCCAAAACACATGCTTGACAATTTGGACGAAAGTTCTTCAACGTGTCCTTTAAATCTCATGGTCGATTCAAGCAGTACCCCCAAGAATCGAGCCTTCCCTCCTAGATCTATGGTAGAGGGTCCTCCGTGTAGTGCCCGAGCGCGAAAGAGGACGCACTGCGTCTTTGCCTCATTAAGCCTGAGTTCATTTCTGATCACCTTAGAACATCAAATTTCTCGCGGCATTTCACAATGCATTCTTCAGAGGAAGCTCCTGCCACCAAAAAGTTTGTATCGTCAGCATAGTTAACCACCATTGTGTCCTCATCGCTGAGAGCTCCAGGAAGGCTGTTGGCCAACACCAGAAACAGCAGGAGACCAAGGATGCTTCCGATGCTTCGAATGTGGTCAGAAAGAGCCTGCACCGCAGTCTCCCTTGATCGGTTCTCAAGATACCCATGCTGTGCATCATAAAAAAAACTCCTCGCACGGATGAACTTCAGGAATCGGGTAAACATAATTTTCTCGAGAACCTTGGCCAGGAAGCAAAGTAAGCTTATTGGTCTGTAATTCCCAACGTCAGCCAGATCACCTTTCTTGGGAACTGCAATAACCAGAGAACTTTTCAGTTCATCGGGAAATTTTCCCTCAGCAGACGATCTGTCGAATATAGTGGTCACCACAGGGGCAACGCTGTGGATGACAGACTTGAATACAGCTGCTGGTAAACCGACTTCCGTAGGTGTTTTTCATTGCCATTGACGGCTTTATTACCTCATCTGGCGTGACAGGGAAGTTGAAAAAGCTATCTCAAACACTTGCTGTGGAAGCAGCCATAGCTAGAAGTTGGCCTGCATTCATGTTGTCCAACATTGCAAGACAGCTTTCTGAACATTATTTGCAATTGCTTTGGAGACTATCGACTCCATTGTGCCCTCAACAGATAGCTCAGCACCTGGCAGCTGGGGGTTCAGGAAGGTTTTAACTACCTCTCCAGTGGTTTTCTTCTTCGCTTTCCCGATAAATAGCCAATCCTTTTGTGGGCCTGTGGACAGGGAGTCTACCTCCCCCCCCCAACCTACCATCGCAGGTCGCCCACCCCTGCGTCTTAGAGAAAACTGACCATTACGCTGATCAGTAGGCATTTCAGGTGGAAATTTCTCAGCTTTCTCTTGGTTTTTCTTTTTGGTAGCTTTTGGCAAATTTCTATTCGAGGCATTCTGCTTCATTTCACTCTTGCGACTCACAATATTCGCCCAAGAAGTCAACAAAGTCATGGAAGAAGGAGGAGCGCCGGAGCCTGTGTCAGCCGCTGAAACGGCGTCATCTGGAAGTGGTGCGGGTCCGTTCTTCGCGCCTGATCCCTTGTCTGATGTTAAAACAGCATGGCCACGGAGTGATGTGGGATCGTTTAGTGCGCCAACCTGTACCCGAGTTTCGACTTCTTGTTCATTGTTTCCTTCTGTTCCGCTAACCTCTACTTTGGGGGAGTTATCAGTAACAGTCAAATTTTGTTTGGAAAGTTGAGTTTAGTCAATTTTGGAACGTGCCGCGTCTTCTGCAGTTAGTGCAGATTTCGCTATGTTAATCTGCGAGTATTTACCTGGACTGCCCACTTTTTCGCAAAGTGCGTCAACCCGCGTCTGTAGTGCATTCACGCGAATTTTTAACAACTTATTTTCGTTCATTACGGAGCCAAAGTTTTCGGTATTGTTTTGAAGAATTTTGAGGGTGTTCAGATTGACTGATTGCTGTTTCACAAGCCTCACGTGGACATCTAGCGTGGCAAACTGTTCCTCAGAAAGTAAGTAAAAGCCCGATGCGTTCAAACATAATTGCTTCCGAACATTTACGGCAGGTCCAGGAATGTTGGGTGTGAGGAAATCCCTTCTTTTCAGTAAGAATTTTGACCAGGCCGGCCTGATGGATGATTCCGTATTTTTTATAACAAGGCAGGGTGCGGCTAAACCCAAGTACAGGGACCGCTGTCACGTAATCAACTGATAGCAATGATATCACGCATACGGCGACTATCGATACAATTTGAACGCCTTTCAATTGTCATTACTTACGTAACATTGTTCCAATAATTTTATTTTATTTTTATTATTTATTTATTTATTTTTAAGTTTATTTTAATTTAGTATTTTCCTTTGTTTTTATAAAAACAAATATGGCGGACTGGGATATAATATTTCGCGTATATCGATAGTGCGCTCGGAAGTTCCCGATGTCGGGCGTCGTCTCGAAAGTACCAGACGGTACTCATTACGGTACCTACGCGTGTGGGGTATCATTTTCCACTGTTACTAACTGTTAGAAGCTGAATCGATTGGAATGAGACCGGGACATTCCACACTCACTGTTTTCCCGTTTTCCCTCCTGTTCCGAGGAATAACCAGCCCTTGTGAAAGAATTTGCAGCATTTTTGTCTCGCCGCAGAACAGATGGAGTTTGATCAGCTTATCAGAGGAAAGCAAGGTCTGCCAGTAGCTGCACAACGGCTACCGTTTCAATGATTCCTCCAAGTAATCTTTGAGCAGAGGAACGGGGGGACAGTTTGCAGGCATGTGCTGTTCTCTGATTTGTATTCCAGCTCTTATGCACCCGCCGGCCGCTCTACCTGGGCTTCATGACGAAATACGTACATTTGTAAAATACTGACTTATAATATCTCCGCGACGCAGTGCTAGCCTGAAGTCACCTCCCCACTTCCTTCATCCTTGCAAGATAATTTGGTAAAAGCCACCTAAAGACTTATTTCTAATATTCAGAGATACCGCCATGTTTGTGGGAACCCGCCAGCCAATGTCAGGTTCGAACTACCAACGTATGGTATGGGATGATACGATAAATATTGTTAGGAGGTAAGTAAGAGGGGAAAGAAAAGCACAAGGCTTCGTACATATGCATGAAGAATATTTTATCATAGCTTTTTAAAAATCAATATTATTCGCTGGTTTGCATTCCACCAATCCAACGTCCAGGTCGAGTCAAAGGTGTTTATTCACATTCCATGGAATCGGGTTGGCATAGAAAAGAAGAATGACTAAAAAATGGCGTTGCTTGAATAATTTCTGAGTTCTTCCTCGATTGCGATACGGTTTGTAGTGTTCTACGATCACCTAGGAGGAGTTGAAATGTTTATTAATCGAACAAAAAAACGGACTGAGGTATGTTGTGTATTAGCAAGCTAGGGAAACGTCGTACGAACGGCAGGGTGGAACTCACAAAACCATTTGGATTATGATAATACCCCTTTTCTTTGTGTGGGTAACTGATGTAGAGCGCAGAAGCTGGAAGGAGTAAGGAGGTGTTGAAGGATGAAGAAGACATCCCAGATGTCACCTAATGCCGGCATAATGCATATCACCCGAGCTCTCGCCCCATCCACCCCTCGTCGAACCTTTTAGACAACCCTGCCATTCTCGCTGCTGGCACTAAAGTACAGTTTCTCTCGGCAAAAACCGGTTGCTCTGAATGGGACTAGTTAGAGATTATGAACAGCAACCACCCTATAGGCGCCTCGTCTATCCCATGACTTGACTGGGGCTGATGAGAGGCTCGAAAGAACGGAAGGTAACAGTGACAGTGTTAACTACACGTAAAATAGAAAAGAATACGGCCTGAACGGATAATTAAAGCATGAAACGTAAAATAACATGCCCGGGTGGTTATGAGAAGAAGCATAGCGCAGCAGCTTACTTACGACAACCTGAAGTTTCTATCCATGGTCGAGCACAATTTACAAAAGCAGCTGCAGTTGCAAGCTAACTGGTTGAATAAATTTTATATTTTTGAGACTTTCAGGATAACAAAAAAACATTTTTTTGGACTCCTAGCAAATGATGATTATCATAGATATGTGCCCGTGAATCGGCACGCTGCAGATTTTTTTTTCCTGGTCCTTATTAGTATTTTTTATCAATTGTTACTGTATTTTTAATCGTCATTGAGCCAACCCTCATCACTCGACAGAACATCGAGTTCTACCTTGTCCACATAATCGGTACAACCTATACCGAGGGCCGAGCATTCCTTTGCTTTTTCAAGGCATCACGACGACTTGCTCAGCTCAGGTGTCAAGGGTATGAAATGCTACTCACATGGAGGGGACGTATATTGCTTGAATTACCATATATATGCCTACAATGTCGTGAAAGGAGCAGCCCATCTCCAACCGTCTTCTAGAGGTCCAACACAAAGGAATTTAATTCAAAAGACATTCAAATGCGAGAGTTGAAAGTTGAGACGTGTCAGCAAAACAGAAAGCCGCTCCGTTACTGAGCATGTAATACCAGGGCTGAGTTGAACGTGAACTTGATTAGAGATGTTGAGGTATTTCATTATAACCTACTTACGTTCAGGTTGGTGTCTTATCATCCTGCCCGTTTGTAACCATCGCAAACTAACTGTAACATTCTCCCCGTTCCGTCTTGTTTGTTGCGTAAATTTTTGTCTTAAAATAAATAAATGTCTGAGACCGTCGTAAAAAATTTTAGTTTTTTGTAAATTATAGTTCATGTCTCAATGAGCGTGATGAAATGAACTCGTGTACCCACATGATCCGATTCGTGTCCTCAAAATTATATCTAAAAATCAGTTTAATCTAATTGGCTAACCAATCATTACCTTGTTGTCGGTCATTCACCAGCAAATGTGATGTATTTAGGTTCTTGCATGTGGAGACGAATGAATTACTTTGCGGTGGTAATGTTGATCTTAAATGTAGGCTATCTCTCTAGGTTTGTTCAACTAGCGTGTAATTTTGCGCTCACTACCGGTCAACTGGCTAGTATTATATAGGATTTTGCTCTGGTGAAACGATCTCCTTCGTTATGAACCACCTTCAGTGGATGACTATTTGTATGAATTCATATGAATGGAACCACAGAGACATGGTGCCTCCCGAGCTATGTTAGAACGAAATTCGAGCTATTCGTGAACGAGACTCACAGCCATTGGGACGATACAAGGCAACTAACAGAACCGTAGTGGGGGCTGATGGGGGGAGAGGGTGATTTCATTCGCAAAAACTCTGACGGATAACCTAGTTTGCGGGCACACAGGGGTATAATTTCAGTTGAAAGGAAGTGGCGATGCAGGGGAGGGTGAATGGGGGTCGGTGGGGAATGTGGCTTTGTTCCCTCGTTGATGTGTGGCCAGCCCTCTAGAACCGCAGCCCGTTGCAGTATCGAGAAGCGTTGAATGCAGTCCGCCGGCAGGGCCATCCAGCACAGCAGAGGCCCCCTTCCTCTTCACACTGCTATTTCTCCCCATACCATTGCCTCGTTATCCCCCTCCTCCCTCCGTCCGATATTTGTCACCTAATACCCACCACTATGTCATTCTCCCCGCAACGAAACGTTCCAAAACCAGCGGAACCCCCTCTTCATTCCTTGTAACTCATCATGGCAGAACCCCATTAATACTCTTCACAACTGTCAGCTACTCATTGTTTTAAAAAATTCATGAGGAAATCCCTCACCCTTAACGAGGAATTTTCCGTAATATCCTCCTTGCAATTCCAGTCACCTGGACCAATGTCACTGGAAGTTGGGCCAGTTTATACTATGAACTCTATTCGACCTAGCTGTCACACTTACTTTTACTGTCAACGGGATACATTGGAATTGGGGAAATAATTCCCCTCCCCCTTCACACTTAAAATTGGAATTTTTAATTTGTGAGCTCTGTCGTCGGACACAGGCAGCATTCCGTGAGTTCAAAAAACGTTATGTGAACACCAACAACTACATTTTTTCGTTTGTTACTATTATTGGTTTTGTACGCATGTGCCACATCATGTTATTGGATCCTTTTCCACCAGCTGTGTATAGAGTGGGATTTCGTTTTCTTGAGTTTTACCGGAGGGTGATACTGATTGCACAACCTAAATGTCTACATACAGCGCCTGACATGCCGCTTCTTTGCCACATTACACTCATAATGCTAACAAAAATGTTTGGAAAAGAATTGAACGTGTCGCCTATATCATACTCTATTTTGGCTGCACTGATAGACAAAACAATACTGATGGCAATGATATTGCTTACTGGGATCAATAATATTGTCGTGAACCTGAGAAACTCAGGCGACACCTCTTGGATTGGCCCCTTAAGTCTCATCTTTCTTAGAACTTAAATTTTTTTTTTCTGCACGATGCACCCAATATAAGAGACATGTTGATCCATATAATAAAAATTGTTGATTAACAAACACCACCACTCTCATTATTGTACCTATTATTAATAGTTTTAGCCATAGACTAACTATCCGAAATAGCTAACGAAATCCGGGACGACAACATGGATCGTGTAACCTGAAGTAACCTATGCGATATTTTGTAATGACGCGGTGATTATATAAGATTCTGATTAAGTGGGAGGAAAGTAGCAAAATTATGCGAAACGCGTGAGCTAAAACACATTGTGTTTCAATCATTTTGTCCGAAGTATGTAAATAGAGGTAACCGGGAGTCCAAGAGGCTCGCCCCCTGGCGAGGTATGGAACGCCGAGTTTCTTTAAATGTCAAGGATCTATTAAACAGTTCTTGGGAACTGATGCAGAGTAGTACGTATATACCTAACTACCAATTAAATTTAATAAGTTGCCTAGGTACTCAGTTCAATTGAATTGTACCTATTTCTCTCTTTTGGTTTCAAGAGCTATATCATTGTATCCATCCATTGATATATCGAATGCATTGGAAAACAATCATGCAAACGAAAGGTGTTTGAGATCATTTTCCTATATTTGAACTACCCTCGTACTTATATTATATTTTAAATTGAAATTGTTAATCGGTACGTTGCCGTCATACTGTGCAGGAAGCAGTGCGACGCCTTAGGGTTGATCCATCTAAGGGATGAACTCGTAAAAAGAGGCGGGGATGGAGGGAAAACTTTATGGTCTGGAGGCATGCTGTTACAAAGCTCCGCTCTTATCAGTGACAAATGCTTTGGTCCACTGTGACAAGTAAATTTTTTCCTACGGAATCCACCCACCGTATCGCCTTTTCTGAATACACCCACGTTACCCAGCGGGAAAATATCTTTCTTTGGGTCATTGTTTGCGAGTGTATCCCTCGCAGCGTCAAAGCTAGTGGGTGTCCTTGGAAATTCAGGAACCATACCGCAATCAATAGGCGCCATCGGATTTCGAGAAATCAATAACGACAATCAATATGATTTCCTGATTAATTAAATCTTCAAGGAGACTAAATACAGGAAATATATATGACCACCAAAATTCTTGGTTTAAAAACTAAAATACAGATGAGATCCATTGTGGCTCGCAAAACACACTATCATAATCCCATCCAAAAAATTCCAAAATACCTACTAATTTCGGTCCATTGAATAGTCATTTTCAATTGGATTAGGATGATGCAAATTTTTTGAGCTTCGGTGAAGTTAATTGTACCTAAGTGTTTGTACGTTGAGTCATGCTGGACATTAATCGTTGAGCGTTTCGATGTTGTAAGGAGAGAAGGTTGTGAAGATTTGAAGGTGTGTAAAGGCGCTTAAGGGCCTATATGTTCTGACTGGGGCCAGGAAGGGCTATGTATTATACTTTACAATGAAGCACAGCTGTGTTGGATGTAGATGTGTGGCAAAGAAGGGTGGACGGGCAATATGTATCAGTTAAACCCGGAAGGGTAAAAAGTGAAGGAAAAAAGACCCAGATAACTTCAGGGGTTATTTCCTTTCAGCTGAAGAGACCGTGTGTTTTCTTCCGCCGACAACAATATCCTTCCTTCTACTATGAGGGCAGAAAGAAATTGCTTTTACCGTGTAGGGTCACATACTCCGGTTATGAGAGTATCGCTGAGCCACGTACTGTTCAATGTCATTCAGTTTGGCTGTGGACGAAGATTGTCAATGAGGTCCCACCTACGAGTACCAGAAGGATCCGAAGCTGGTTCAACTGCATGATCCTCTTGAATAAATTGTTGGAACCGCATCCCAACTTCCTAAAACTTGTCTCATGCTGTTCTCGTTCAATACGAAGAATATTTCCTCTGAGCCTTGGGTATAAAATGAATTCAACGGAATGCGGTTTTTAAGAAAGCCACTCAACATCATCGGAATTCCTATAACCATAGGCATATCACGAAATTTCGCATCGGATGATCTCGGGTAAATTGAAACGCTAAAAATTCCATATTTGTTTATCATGCATTATTATTCCTATGTAGGTGTGAAAAAGCGAATCTTCAAGGACTCCGGTAGAAATGTCCTATTAAAAGGGTGCAAAACATTTTTTTGATTTAGTGAAGTATGTCTCAAGTTTTAGAATACAAATTTCGATCACTGCATTACCATATTTTGCGGCAATAGGTTCAAAATCCATCTCAATAAATTCAACGTTCGAAATTCCGTGGAAAGGTCTGAAAATTTTGAAAGTCCATTGTAAAAGTTCTCATTTCTACCCAGCCACCTTTTTTGGTTGGTTATTCCTTGAATAATCAACCTATGTTTTCATGCAAATGGTCAACCTCTCCGATTCGGCTCAAAATTTTTTTCTGGACGTTTCATGATGTCCTGACCAAAAAAGGTCAATGTCCGTCCGCCGTACGCCGTACGCCGTCCGCCGTCCACGCCGTTTTTGGTAGTAGAAAATTTTCTAAAAATCTGAAATTTGGGTCAGGGGTCTGTTCCCGGCCTAGGACGGTCCTCCAAGCTTTTCAGCCCGATCGGACCAAATTTGGGCGGGGTAGGGGTCAAAATGTGTTTTTTGAAAAATGGATTTTCGAGATTTTGGGCGATTTAGGCGAGTGGGGTATCATTTTCCACTAAATTTTGGACGCTGAATTCAATGAAATGGGTCTCAGGACGATCGGCACCCTCTGGAAGAAGTTATGGGTCAAATTGGGTATATATTACCCATTTTGAATATGTGTTTTTGAGATTTCTGGAACCTAGGCGTGTGGGGTATCATCTTCCGCTAAATCTTGGACGCTAATTTCAATGAAGTGGGTCCCGGAACGATTGGCACCCTCTGGAAGAAGTTATGGGTCAAATTGGGTATATATTACCCATTTTGAATATGCGTCTTCGAGATTTCCGGTACCTGGGCGTGTAGGGTATCATTTTCTATTAAATTCTGGATCCTGAATCGATTGGAATAGGTCTGGGACCCGCCGCACCCACTGTTTCCCCATTTCCCCCATGTTGAAGAAATGAGTCTCCATGCGCCTGGTCCGAGGAATAACCAACCCCTGTGTAAGAATTTGCAGCGTTTTGGTACCTGGTTATACAGTATCGAGGACCAAATAAAACCTAAAACAAGTCATTCGCAAAAAAAAAAAAAAAAAAAAAAAAGGAGGCAGCGGACAGACATTTTGATTTTGGATGGTTATAACTTGAATAATCAACCTATGTTTTCATACAGAATGTCTACCTCTAGGATTTGCCGATTTTGGTTGTAGACGATTTTCGTTTTTTTTTTGTTTTCGATATTTTAGGTACCTAGGCGTGTGGGTTATGATTTTCCACTAACTTTTGGACGCTGAATCGATTGGAATGGGTCCAGGACCCGCCACACCCACTGTTTCCCTAATTTTCCCCATGTTAGAGAAATTAATCTCCATGCGCCTGGGCCGAGGTTTAAATTAGACTCCATTCCAGGAATAACCAACCCGTGTGTGAGAATTTGCAGCGTTTTTATCCTGGACATCTTGGATAGTAAATGGAACAACTACATAATCTTTATTTACTGATGAAATGCAATGTTTTTATGCATTTTAAGCAGGGGAAATCCATATTAAAACACCGACGGTCAAAACTGTTTTCCGATGTAATTCAGCCATATCAACCCACTGTGTTCACTAACGCTTATGTAGCAAACATGTAGGATCACAGACCTTGAATTTAAATAGTCCGTAACACATTCCCTTGGCTAAACGGAACATGGTGGGGTGGGGGTTGGGGGGGGGGGGGCTGCGGCCCTGCAACACAAACAGCACGAAGTTGTTTGAATGTTGAATCCTTACTTGGTACTTCACTATCGCAATGGAGCGGTCCGCATTAAAAGCAATTGAGCAGTTTTGCTATCTACGAGGTACCAAAATGTGAAGGCTTAGTCTATTCCTCGCAGTTTTTTCACCTATCTACAAGACTCCATAATCTTTAATGAGTAATATTTTCAAGGTTTACCTTTTCAAGGTCTGTTCGAGTGATTATGACTCGACGAATACACATCACGATCATCATTGCATTGTGCCGATTATATTCTCTGCCTTTTGTCAGAAAATAATATATTTCTTTTGGGATGGTTGGTACTCCTGGGATTGAGGAAGTATAAATAGCTCAGTACTCTACGAAGCCGAAAATAAAACCACTCAGGATGCGATGAAAATCAGCCGAATAATGAGCACCGCCTTTCTTACTCAGCCTAATGGGCAGACTAAAATCACTTCCACACACAAAAGACAACCTTTATCACGTAGACACATTATCTTATCGACGGATGTCGTATTCAGGCCTTCAGTCTAAATGGTGGACTGAATCTCTCCGCGTCTCAAGGTAAGGCGACTTCAATGCTGTCTCAATGTTTTCAAAACATTTCCTGTTTGACCGAAAGTTGTCATTGGTTGAACCAGGTTTATGACGATTAGATTTGTTTTCTTGGGTGAACAGGGCATTACAGCCAGACAAAGGTGATGTTTAATGATCTCGTTAGTACGATTCAAGAAAGGATTCAATGAGAATAGCTAACGATGATAACGAGTCCTTGAAGCGTTAGATTTCACCTTAGTTTGGATAATATTTTTTCTGAATCCTCAGTGTTATCATGAAGCCGAACGCTACGCTATTATTTCCAAAATTGAGACAATTCTTGTTTCACCCCAAAATATGAATATTTCTTCGCCAACCTGCTCAATTAGAAATATGAATGAAAATAGATACATACCCATTTTCACCCATGACTTCTTCCGGTGGGTGCCAATCGTTCTGGGACCCAGTTCATTGGATTCAGGGTCCAAAAGTTAGTAGAAATCATACCACACACACCTACGTACCAGAAATCTCGAAAACACATTCAAAATGGGTATTAATACCCATTTTGACCCATAACATCTTCCAGTGGGTGCCAATCGTTTTAGGACTATTTTCATTGGATTCAGCGTCCAGAATTTAGTAGAATATTATACCCCACACACCTAGATTGCAAAAAATCTCGAAAATCCATTTTTCTAAATATACATTATGACCACTATCCCACCCAAATTTGTTCCGATCGGATTGGAAATTTTCGAGGACCAACTACATTGCAATCAACGGTTGATGACAAGTCCACCTTAGCTCACTACCGTCAAAGGACTGTGTACATTATTGAAATGAAATGAATTCTTTATTGCAACTGAAGAACATAGAGACTAATTGACATTCCAGTGTTTTTCTCGGCCAATCCCTCTGCATCAGATATTTATATAGTGGATTCTAGTCTACATTTGATTGGTACGTTCACATGCAACGCAGGTTCGGAAAGTTAGTTGCGGTTTTGAAACTGATAACGGGGGCTAAAGGAGTGAACATGTTCAAAACATGAACACATGTTGAAGTTTCACTCTTGCTGATCCAAAACTCCAGGGCATTTTATGAATAAGTAATTTTCAAATGAATTCCCTTTAAGCGGCCAAGAACCCGGCCAAATTTCATCAATTAGCTCATTAGAGCATTGTCCGCATCTTAGTGTTATCAATACTCAAAAAGACCGAGGATTGTTCACAAATTTTCAATAATTTGATCCTACCAAACTAATATTATTTATTCTCCTACATTTTTTGTATTTTCTTATGATTATATAAGTCATTCAGTTTCGTATTGAAACCCCATGCCAGTATAATATCATTTTCTTCTAAATTTTGGAAGCTGAATCAATACACTAAGGTTCTTGAATCGGTTGTCGCTCGCCGGAAGTGGTCCATTCTGGTCCAATTTGTTTCTTGAAATCTAAAGCTGGCATACATACTCCAAAGATCTTTTTTTTATAGTGGCTTGATACTCTCTCTCTCTCTATCTATCTCTGATGTAGTAGATGGACCCCTACTGTAAGTACCCCAGATGATCACTTCCGTGCAGCCAGAACATTGGAATAAATTATTCGAAAATATTTGAACTTTCTTAAAACTCCGCCCCCAAAATGTTCTTGGACAAAATGTGTGACCTTCAGGCACTGTAGCCTGTATTAGGCACATTTTTTTTGTATAAGTACAATCGCACATACGTTTCGTGGAGTTTTTGGCGTTGGCGTAAAAATACGGGTTTTCACCTACCTACAAAACTTTTCATGTAGAACTGTCGCAATCAGCTCAACAGCAAATATTATGTTTGTTTGAATTTGGGCGGGCTGAAATGCGATTTTCAAGGGTAGTTAATTGAAAACGCTGCGTAATTATTTTACCCATGGGTTGAACTGTTTACTGGACAGAAGCGATTTAAGACTAATTATTTAGTGGTCCTTTGAACGAAAGCCAGAGTAAAATGTTATTTTCATGAGCTTTTAAAAAATGATCACCGTTTCGGATAACGATGGATCACTGAAATGTGCTTATAAAACTACGAAAAGAAATCACGCCTTACAATTCTACAATTATACTCAGAATTCTTCATAAACTTGATAGAAGCCGTAAGCCAAGATGCCAAAATGTTTTTTATGTTAAAGTTGTTATGTTGTTTCATTCTCTCAATATGTGTGATCAAGGGTATTCAATACTCATTATGATTCCCATCTATCTTCTTGTGAAATTGTTGCTTATTTCATTTTGGAAGCCAACGTCATACCATCAAAAATGGCATCCAGGCCCTTTTGACCTTGAAAATCTTCAATAAATTAATAGTTTTAAATTGGTTGTCCCGCAAAAAAGAAAAAAAAACGTTGTATAAGGTGGGGATATTTTTCATATTTAGGGTTATGTTTAGCGTTACGATGTATGAGAAATTGTATCTATGGAAGGTATATGAAGAGTTTTTTATAAGGAGGATTTTTTTGCGCACTCATCAGTTGTACATTTCAAACCACGCGTACAGGCTCTATCTGTGAATTGGAAATAATTCCGGGAGAATTAGCAGCGATTAATTATGCCCTTTTCGTCATAGGTACCAATTCAGTTTCTTATTCAGAGTCTAAATACCTACTGTAGATGGACTTCGCTGCTCCGACGGAACCACAGAGAGAGTCAATTCTGAATGAGTTGAACTTGACCCAAGGGAAAGTGAGAAAAACCGTACTTGAGCTGAAACATTGGTTATCTGAGCAGGAACATTTACCAAATGTTGTTGGTAAGGCATCAATTTTTGATGTGAATTCTTCAATATATTTCACATTTCATTTACTTCTTATTCCTTGGTGACTTATATTTAATTTTTTTCAACAGATGAAAATTTTATCACTTCGTTTGCAATTTTTGAGAAAGATGAAATAGATGACGTCAAGAAGAGACTAGATGCTTATTTTTCAATAAGATCATTGTTTCCTAGGATCTTTGATTCACGAGATCCTCAAGGTGATGACATGAAAAAATGTTCTCAAATTGTGTAAGTTTGCCTAATATTTTTTATTTTATTTTATTAAATGAACCATCTAGTTTATCTCAACACATCAATTATCATTGGAATATTTTTCATCATTTCCCTTCTTACCTAGTTTACTCAAATGTAAATGAGGCGTGTCCAACTGAAAAAAAAAGAAAAAAAAGTAATTATAATATTGAAAAATTCACATTTTTTAGAGCTTATGGAGTTTGCGATGGCTATACATCCGACAACTGCCGCCTCTTCATCATTAAACTGTTGAACGGTGATCCGAGCGAGTTCAGTTTTAAACCTCTCATGAAGCGCTTGCTGCTTCTTTATGATTTCACCTTAACTTTCGACTTATCAGCAGGGGTTTACCTCCTTGCTGATTTCACGGGAGTTTCAATTTACCATTTCCGAAAGATAGCTATCGCAGAACTTCGAGAATTGATGTTCTGTTTCCAGGTAAGAATGTTTCTAATGAATTCAGCTACGTTCCCTATTTTGTAAGCGCTTCTGCTCCCATGAATGGACAAGGAGTAGGATCAATTGGATAGAATTGCACCCAGGTTAATCTAAGCGTTTGGATTCTTCCTCTCGTTCAAACTGATCAGAATATTGTTACCTTGGTTATTATTTGGATTAAAACTACGTAGAAGGTGCTATTGACATTTTCATGTCTTGACCCTGGCACATAAACTCGAAAAGCGTTACTTTTTTAGCGTTACGAAAAAGCGTCACTTAGCGACGGATCAATAGTCTCGCTAAACGGTTTTGTTCATACTGTATAGTGTTTTTTTACACAGTGCTTTGCATGATATTTTTTGATAATTCGAGAGCTATCCAACGAGTGGTGAACGAATTTTGTGGGATGAGAAATGACGAAGTACCATTTCCCTAGCAACGACTCGGTTGTAAGTGAAATTTATCCCACTTTTTCATGTCACTTTTCGCTGATTGTAAAAAAAAAAAAAAGTAGTTGTAATGTCACTTTACAACTTCCTAGCCTTGTGTCACATTAGATTATATTTGTTATTTTATTTTGTTCACATTTAATTTTGCTTTGCCGAGTATAAATGGCTACACTCGGAGAGGATACAAGGAAATTAAATCAAAGACGCCTAGCCTTTCTTCACCCCCCCCCCCCCCCCCCCGGGCGATGCCAGACGGTTGTTCTATAGGGTCGCAAATTTTCCGTCGGAACTTTTGTCGCAAATTGACGAGCCCTGTTACCTCCATTTTATAGTATAATATTGTAACGATTCATATTCTTCGTAAATAATTTATTACAATCGTTCACTTGAATACACTGTTCACATTCGCGCACTTACACAATCACAAAGCACAGTTCGCGGTTGTAACGCGGTTGTCGCACTATTTATCACACAGAACGGCACAATTTATAACCCAAAGCACAATTTATAACCCGAAGCATCTATATTCGGACTCCAAATTGAACTGAACTCTGCGGCATTCCTGGGTCCGTTTTATACCTGCTGCCTGGCCGAGAACATTCTCGAACGTTCCCTGGTTCTGGGAACTCGATGTGTTGTCTCGAGTGAACAGGAAGGTTCCAGCCAATTCGATATGATGCGCGGAATGTTCAAGAATGGCCCTTAGCCCTCCACAGGCCATTGACCTTGCGACGCCAGCAGCCCATTTGACCGGCGCAGGTGCTAGCTTGCAACAATATTGTGGACCACCCAGCTGACGTTAAAAAAATTAATGACTGGAACGGTTTCACATTCCACATATCAGATTCCTCTTTGTGTCCATCTTTATCAAATTCTCCTTTGTGCTAATCTTTATCAGATTCCTCTTTGTGCTCATCTTTATCAGATTCCTCTTTGTGCTCATCTTTATCAGATTCCTCTTTGTGCTCATCTTTATGAAATTCCCCTTTGTGCTCATTTCTTTTGATTGACGGTTCTCAAGACGGGGATAAACCAAGTGTAATCAGTTATCTTTTTTTCTTTTGTTTAAAACATGAAAATGTCCCACTGAGTTGCGGACTTGTACGCAAGCTGATGCACTGGCGTAGTTCACTGGAATTCATTTCTTTTTTATTTTATTTTTTGATCAATATATTAAATTGCATCGAAGCCTGTCATTTCCAATGATCGATGTATTCTTACATGAGTACACAATACATAAATTAGGCTCCTGGGTTCACTGTCTAGGTATTTTAAGTGGGTAATATCATGAGTCTATTGAAGATATAATAAATATCAAGGTTTGATCAATTTTAATTTTCTTATTAATTTATAGAACATTTATCCAGTGCGAATTCGCGGATTGGTGCTAGTCAATGTAAAACCTATCTGCAAAACCCTCTTTCAATCCATAATTTACCCGCTCCTCAAAAAGAAGATACGAGAAAGGGTAAGCATGAATAATTTCAGAATATTTTTTCAAATCAATTGTCATGCTATTCCTGACTGATATAGAGAAGACGTGATTTATACAGAAATACGAGTATCATTTAATTAGGTGACTAACGGTTCCGATGTTTTCATCCTATTTATTGAATTTTTTAGACGTTTATTTATTCTGGCCAACTGAGCGACATGGAGAAGATCATTCCGATGTCAATTCTACCTA
The DNA here is from genome assembly GCA_019603395.1 of Cyrtorhinus lividipennis. NCBI lineage: Eukaryota > Metazoa > Arthropoda > Insecta > Hemiptera > Miridae > Cyrtorhinus > Cyrtorhinus lividipennis. The sequence continues at coordinate 37,299,631 of CM033998.1, read as the reverse complement.
GAGATTTGGGGGGTAACGGCCCCAGTTCGAGTGAAGTCAACGGTGAGTGAAAAAATGCCGTTTTAATCGGATTCGTTGAAGGTTTGTTAAGTAAACGTTTAACCTTTGGATAAGTCAAATCAAATTAAATTAAGATTTAAATGTGAACATTGAACACATTTGACAAGGTTTGAAATTGTAAGCGTTAGACAAGTTCATGAATCACGAGGAATCACGAATATCATGTGGCTGGGAATGGATGAGGGTGATGTTCCATTATAATATATTTATTACAGCTTTCTGGAACCAGCAGTTTTCCATGCAAAGAACATGGCTTATGAACGAAGGATCAGCTAAATCTGACGAATCAAAAAGGAGAGGTCGTTGTGAGTACTCGTTCATGTTATCAACCTCTGGTTACATGATTAAACTCTCCGGATTCATTTTTATTTTCTACGATGCTTCTATTGGGAGATTGATATTATTATTTGTATGTTACATTAGATTATATACGCTTCTATTTCATTACTTGTGTAAGATATTTGCTCTTTTTCAGGTCCTGTCAGTGGTCCTGGTTGTGAAATTATGTGATGAGAACTAAACAAATAAAATAAAATAACAATCATAAAAATGGCTGGATATTTTTATTTCATCATTATATGCAGAATGAATAAGCTTCTGAGAACATTGTGGTTTGTATGTGCTTGTTTGTGCATGTGTCTGAGTGTACGGGCGTAAATGAACAAAGTAGGTAATAAACATGTGTAAAATTCTAAAATTATTCTACGATCTCTACCGTTTCACGTAAATCTTCAGTTTTTTGAGTACCAAAATATTCAAGGAGCTATTTTCTGACCAGTTGGGAGAATATCACACGTTTTAAAACTCACCGCATAATTAGTATTTATTAGGAATTGGCGTTAGTCCTAACAATAAACTGTGGCTGTTGGTAACCGCCAGTGTCAGACACACTTGAATTTTATTGAAATCATCTTTAGTGGGTCCTCCAATCTAATTACCGGGCGGACCGACGGGATTACTACTTGAACGCCGAAGAATAGGTGGCTGTGATAAATGGGTCGAACGTGAGATATAAAATGGTGGAGTATAACGAGGCATCTAGGATAATTGAATAGTGAGCCAGTACTCGTTAGCAGATATTAGGGCGTCGATTGGCGCACAGGAAGGGAGTCAGGGAGTTCTAATGAGGGCTGGAGGTCCTCCACTCATATATATCCGATGAGCACGTGCTCACTACGACCTCCTTCCTTTACCAATGCTGAAGCTCCATGGGGGCTGGTGGTGGAAAGGTATTTTCAAACTGGACAATGTACGCCAACTCATAAATTATCGGGAACGCTGCAAATTCTTTCACAGAAGTTGGTTATTCTTCATACCAGGAGCATGGTGGCTCATTTTGATCGATTCAGCGCCCAAAATTTAGTGGAAAATAACACCTCGAAAGCCTAGGTACCTACAAGACATTTCAAAAACACGTTTGAAATGGTTAGATGGATACCCATTTTGACCCACAACCTCTTCCAGTTAGAGATTATTGGATTCAGCATCCAAAATTTAGTCGAATATAATACTCCACCCGCCTAGATTGCCAAAATCTCGAAAATTCATTTCTTGGAAACACATTTTGACCCCTGCCCCTCCCCCCCCTCCCCCAATTGGGTCCGATCGGGATGAAATGTTTTGAGGACCAACTAGAGCCGGAAACGAGTCCCTGGCCCGAATTTCAGATTTTTAGAAAGTTTTCAACTAGGTACCGAAATCGATGTGGTCGGACATTTTGCTCATTTTGATCTAGACACTTTGAAACGCACTAATAAAAATTTGGGCCGAATCGCATAGATTACCTTTTTCATGAAAACATTATTCAAATTGTTCAAGGAATAACCAACCAGAAATCACTTAGCTTCCCTAAAAAGGGAGTGGTGCTGTATAAATTGTGTCCAGCACGGACCTTTCAGACAGCTAACGTCACTGTTGGTTAGCGGAGTGCATATAAATCCATCTTTTGGTCGCTCAAATAACAAACTCCTGTTGGCTAATTTGACCAAAGCGTTTTTTGAATTAAAAAAGTAATAATCATGTCAGCAAGAATGCATGTATTTAAATGACAACAAACGCGTACCCTTTGGATGCACGTGTTCTAGAAGATAAATGAGAGTAAAAACAAGTCAAATAATCGGGGAAGTCGGAATCTTCTCTCAGTTTCACTTAATCCTTCCCTCATAGCGAAGAGGAAAGGTTTGACGGTGTCATATGCCCTAAAGTAAGGGCGAAGTTGACATCCGATAGCATCCCATGATTAAGGAGACCGTGGCAAAGCTTAGGGTATCGTCTACCCTCGCTCGCATCGTCGTCGTGGAAACTGGAGAACCTTTAGGTCTCAGCTAATTTTCACTCCCGATTTCCCATACCCGCATCCTTTAGTCTCATCGATCGCTTTTCCTGCTCCTTTGCAGCCGCTTACACTCTGCACCAAAGAAATGCCGAAATTCTGGAAGAAAAAATACTACAACATATTTTGTTTAAAATAATGAAATTCGAAAATTTAAAAACAACAAATAATAATGGGAATGTAGGAAAAGTGCTATTGTTTTCTTCACTGATTTCTTGAAGAAAAACGAAGATGCGTAAATTTATTTTTACCTATAATGATCAACATTTCGATGAATAATTGATACATCCCATCAAATCAAATCAAAATAAATTATACCTGTGCAGGCAAAACTGAGTCTTGTCTTTGTCAAGTCCCCAGTCCAAGGAGTATTTAGAGTAGAAGATATACCTACCTGAATCATCAACGTGCTAAAAACGCGTACTATTGCTAATTCTAAAATTTTTGTCTTCACTAACTTAAATTCGAATTACCCACCGAATATAGTATAAAATGATTTATACTGGAGAAATGAGTCATGAGCTGAAAGGAAAGGTAAATTATCATTCATAATCAAAAGAGCAACTTCATGAAAAAATATTATTCATTCTTAAATTGTTACTACAAACAACATCTCGGTAGTCTCAAAATCACGAATGAGCACAGTTTGAGTACATTTTATTGTTATAAAATGATTAATCTAACTAATCGTTTAGAACAAGTTTTATCGATATCTAGTAGGTTGAACAATAGGCAAATCACAGGGATATCATATTCAAAAAGCGGTTTATAAATTACACTCGTCTCAAAATTTTGGAAAATCTCCATTTTGATTTGTTTTGAAGGTACTCGCGAAAAGAACAATACTCTCGAAATGATACCAATTGTTCATCAATCTTCAAGTATTCGTGGGGAGTATGTCTCTCATCCTTGTCCGAACCATCATTTCCTTATTATATATTATATGTCGTGTTTCGAAGATCTGGTTTTTCGTGGTTCGATTCTGGTTGGTAAAGCTTCATTAATTTCACCCTCTTCTAAGTCAGGCTCGTTCAAGGTGGGCGAAAGAAAAGCCATAGGGTTGGGTCACTTTAAATGTTTACGTTTTAGGGTGAGATATCACTACACGTTGTACAGTGCACAGTAACACGATTATTAATAGTCATTCACTTCACCATTCAATTGCCAGATACTCCCCCTATGAACGTAAGATTTCTCAACGAGATCCGACTGTCATCACGTTGGAAACAAGACTCACTCACCCTTGTCGTAGGTGCTCAAGACTGACACTTTGACAGAGGGCGCTGGTGTTGGATATGCTTTAGGGTTACATTGAGCATCCAGAGAAGACACCAAAATGTTTGCCATTGATGGTGAATGAATTATTACGTAACGAATTAATAGCTAGTGAATTAAAAGGTATAAATGATGAATTATATTGTAATAACGTGGACCATTGTGACTGAGGGTGACACGGCAATGCTGACAAGACTTCCCTCCTGGGAAGAATGGTTATAAGCCTGAAACAGCAGAAAACAAGACAAAGCCATCAGTCCTCATCAGACAGATGGGATCTTTCTCTGCTCCAGCCTACCCAGGAGAAGGCATTGGGACAGAAGGAGGCGACAGAGAAGGCGACATATAGATAATATCTATAGATAGATGAACAACATATCTATGATGATCAAAGATGATTTATATATCTATATAAAATATATAGATCTATTTCGGAATCGTGCACACACACCTCTTTAGCACCTGTTGTTTGCCATTTCCGCACAACACCTGTTAATACTTTCTGGTAAACTCCGCGACATCAAAAACTCGTCATAAATGTCTAGGGCACGCTTTTAGGGTAATTGCATTGAGAAGGGGGGGGGGGAGCAAGTAACAGTACCAGGAATCGAATTTTGGAGGAAATATGTTGGCTCGGGTCACAGTAACCCGGCGCGAGTGCTGCAGTGTTAATGTGTGTACACATTTTGTGAGATTTATGTATCCTCCGAACTACCGTCGTAGGGACGTAAATTGCTTTTTGTAAATCATTGTAGATTCATGGGAATTGCTTATAATGGCATTGACGAGAAAATACTCCTTCAAACTCGTCTTCGGTAATGTACCGGGGTTACAATATTATACGACTATTCAGTGATCCGGGATAACGTCCCGGGTTATCAGGTGATGTATTGTGGGACTGTTACAGCTGAGACCGATTTGATACTCTCAATTCCCTCCACAAGGGACTCCCGCGGAGATCTACAAGCCCTTGGGTCACAAGGTTTCTCTGTTTCTGCTACTCAATTCTGCTCATAATATGTAATGTTGTAATAATGTTCAGTACTGTCAGGTATTTACTCGTACAACGCGGTTTTATTAATCAGTCAAAGGATGCTACTTTGATCAATCCCGTTTCTCAGCTCTTGGTCTCAAAATGTACAAGTATACCTTGGCCGAAGGTAATTAATGTCGCTATCCCCGTTAACAGATTCAGGACACTCAGCAGGATAAGTTAGAGCAGGATCAGGAAGCCCTCTCTCTAAACAAATATTATCCGGGAAAGTATCCCGTAAACATCACAAAGGCTTCTCTCAAACCCCAGATCTAGGAGCAAAATAATTCTATAACATTTCGCGACAATAGTGTAAAGAGCTCAATAGTGTGGCTGAGCAGTAAAACGAATCATTTAGAGTGGAGAGCAAACAATGGCGAATTCATTATTTCAACCCATCACTTGTTACTATACTCGAAAGCCATTTCACGCTACTTCTTTTGAAAAGCAATGAAAAACGTGATGACCTTTAACTCAACAAAACACGTAAATTCACTCTCCTCAAAGAAAATTACCAATTAGTGAATGATTAGTTAATGATTTACTTGAGGTGTGTTATTCCAATAATTGGAAAAAATACATGATGAAGTGTGTAGATAGCTAGATACCAGATTATTGGCTGCAAAATATTTTACAATATCCAACACTGTAAATGTTCTCTACCATCTAGTGCACTAGCATGAAAAATAATACACTCAAATAAACAGCCTCCTTCATAATGGTAAGACCTCCGTGTGCTGGAGATACTGCTGATACTGCTACAGATGTTCTAATATGAATAATTATGGTACTTAATGATAGAATCTAATATCTGCGCCCGCTGGATTCCAAAATAATTACTTTGGATGAAACCTCCGCCAAGCCACATTACTTCGGACTTTCCGGCACTTATGATGAGAAATGAGACCGTTTTCCAAGCAAAATACAATCATCGCAGACGGAGGGGATTGCAATGATGACGGTCAAAATCCTATACGTATGCACTCTAAATATCGCACTTCCACGCTATGGAACAGCAATATTATACGTACCTTTCAAAGCAATTGCTAAGAGATGAATATTCTCGCTAGAACTTTTTTTTTAAGCTCTAGTATATATAACAAGTACCATGCAAACAAAAAGTGAGGACGGTCAACTTTTTCAAGGTCATGGACTCATGTTGTTCAAGGTAATTTTTCATATATAGAATCACCTTTGTGTATGGAGGAGTGAAAAATAGCTGTTATATATTTTGTGCGGGCTGTTTGAACGATCATTCCCGATACTGTCCCTAGCAATTTTGTTGGGAGGTTTTAATCTTTTTTTATGTTTTTTAATTTTTAATGTTTAATGCTAACAAAACGTCGATTCTTCAAGTACTAAATCTAAAATTTAAAGACACTGTGGGAATGAGCGCATTACCAGGTCTCATTAGTTGCTAAAACATGACTCTGCTGCCTCTAGATAATAGAAGCTACCCCCCCCCCCTTACCCCACCCCACCCTTTCTCACTCACAGTCAAATTCCAAAACGCGTGAAGTTGAGCAGGTAGTGTCGTGTTTGCCCCGAGGAAAGAGTACATACACACGTTTCCGCTACCAAATAACCACCTGCCTAAACATCCTTCCGCTCTCTTCAGTTGAGTCCTCATACTTTAACTCAGTTAGGCACCTTCTTCAGGGTGCTGAACGTCTCGTAATTTACTTCGAGATGCCGAACTCCTCTACCTCCTTACGCCTCCTCCAGTTGCACACACTCGAGAGAAAATTAAGGTACCTTTAATCAACCTGGAAGTTTCGACTAAATAGTGGCGCTCGTTCGAACGATATATTCTGAGTGTCTTCCCTGTATTACCCTTCATAAGAGGGACGATCCCAACGTTTGAAGTGGTATTCAAGAATCCACTTACAACTACAAACACACATCACCATCACCATCCTGGTAGGTCGGTACATTAGTTGGGAGAGAGGAGAATCAGCACTCAACGGGTACGGACATTACACATTTTTGATATTCTAAAGAAATTAATGAAATAAATATCAGTTGAGAACTATGATTATCAAGACGTTCGACTAACTTCAATGCAAGAATGCAGTGACAGAATGGGGAGTGAAGCCCCCTTCATTAAACATTGTGCGTTCAAACCACTTGGCTGTTTTGGTTGGTTATTTCTTGAATAATCAATCTATGTTTTCATGCAAAAAATCAATCTCTCCGATTTGCCCCAAAAATTTTTTCTGGAAGTTTCAAGGTGTCTAGATCAAAAAAGTCTGATATCCGTCCGCCGTCCACGCCAATTTTGGTAGTAGAAATTTTTCTAGAAATCTGAAATTATCGTCAGGGGTCTAGTTGGTCCTCGAAACTTTTCAACCCAATCGGACCAAATTTGGGTGGGTAGGGGTCAAAATGTTTATTTCGAAAAATGGATTTTTGACAATTTAGGTGTGTGGGGTATCATTTTCCACTAAATTCTGGACGCCGAACCCAATAAAATGGATAGCAGAACGATTGGCACCCACTGGAAGAGCTAATGGGCCAAAATAGCTATCTCTTACCCATTTCGAATGTGTGTTTTCCAAATTTCTGGTACCTAGGCGTGTAGGGTATCATTTCCCACTAAATTTTGGACGCTGAATCCAATTAAATGAATCTCGAAACGATTGGCGCCCTCTGGATGAGGTTATGGGTCCAAATGGGTACCTATCTAACCATTTCGAATGTCTGTTTTCGAGATCTCTGATCCAAGCGAGGTGATGGATAGGGCCACATCGCCCTAATTTCCTCTGATTGTAGAATAAAATATTTTATTCATTCATTCCACCATCCCGTTTTGAAAAAGGAATAAGTAGCTATCGAAATCACAGTCCAAATTAACCTATCAATGGTTGAATGGTACGAAAGTGAATCTTCGTAGATATTCCCGTAGATTGACTGAGCACTTGATAACGAGGGCACGGTAGCTAGACCGAAACATCTCTCCTTTGTCCACACTAATGGGTGCAGAAGCAAAATCGCGACCTCGACCAAAGGGCTGGGTACATCATTTTCATCCTCCGTTTAATTATCGACATGAGCATGTTGGCGTTGACGTGTTTACGTTCGAAAGCACTCCGCGCGCGCTGGGGGTAATATTTGCAGCTCACTTGAAAGCTTTCTGAAGGACCCGCTCTTCCATACTGATTGGGTTAGAGGAGTACATGCCCGGGAAGTTGATGTGCTATTAGCAGTAGGGAAAGAGGGTTTTGGAGTTCATGTCGGTAAGAGACCGATGATGGTGGTGGAAGGTCGCGGGGCTGGGGATGAAGTCAATAAATCGTAGCAAAGGAGCGTACACGTTCCTTGTAGCAACATCGTGACTAATATCATCTAATTAGGGATCCGGACTTCAAAACTTCCCTGGCCGAAAACAGCGTCACTCATCCGGTTTGGGTGGTTTCAATGTGAGCGATAAACCGAGGATATGAGAAATTCTTCATTATTTGCACACTATTACGTAGCAGAACTACTTCAGGTTTACGACATTAGCGGATGAAGTTTCAGAGCGTGTTCAGTTGCTTTTCGATCACGGATTCAACTTCACTGATGGAGTATATATCAGCACGAGTGTCTTCTGGTGGACCCGACATAACACAAACAAAGGGTTCAACATGTCAACTCCACATTTTAATAAACATAAATATACTCATTGAATTTATTCGAGGGGAAGCTCCATGGCTACAATCGAAAGAGTGGATTTTCAATTTGAATCAATTATTGATTTCATCAATCATGTATGGTAGGTTGGTGGAACATAGGATTAATTGGGATGATGGTACGAGGGTGAGAAAGTTAAATAGTGCCTTCACGTTCTACAGTATTTTGTTTTATTTTTAGTAGTTGTTTCAGGAAAGAAAATATAAAATTACAGACCCACCTCGGTGGCCTTTCTACTTTCGGGTTTCTTTTCCGATGAATTCAACCCTCCGTAGTAAATGAATTGGTGAATCGTCCGAATACTGACGGCCACGTAGAGTACAACCAAAACTCCTTTGATGAATCGGCAAAAAAAACTGTGAATATAATTTGCTGCGAGAAACTTTGGTGAGGGTGAATAGGAAAGAGTGCAAAATTTTATTGAAATATCTGCAAAAAAGTTGCGAACCAGCAGGCATAATATAGAATGCAGAGTTAGTTGTGGGGCAACCGAGCTATTCTGATCCTGTGAAGAGCGGATTGCGTTTGTATTCGAGAATGCAAAAAAGTATAATATTAGTTGTTAAAATATTAATAAGGTGTTCGGGAATGATGACATTAGATGAACACGCAGAATCCTCGGTTGTCCGCATATGGTTGGACTGGAATCCCAATCTGCCATACTTGAGTCATTTCCACCATGTTACGTTGTGGGTTTCACTATCAAATGGGTGAGAGGTTTGAGACGAAAAACCGCTAATTACGAAAATGCGAAAAGCGGAAGCACAGGGGAAGCCGAAGTGTAGGAGATAGCGGTTTCCTCGCCACCTGCCGCCTTCTGCGCCCCTCCAAATTGGCTTCCTCTGCACAAAGCTAATTCCTTGAAACCGGGCTAAATAACATAATGGAATAAACCGTTAAGAGTGAGAGCACTCCGTTCCATGGATATCTTAATTAACTATTTTGTTTCTAATTTTTATAAATGCTTACCGTAAAACTCCGAAAGCGGTTTATGTGAGGGGGTGGAAAGTCTTCATTTACTTTCTTATCTACTTATAACTTCTTCAAAGGAATTCTTTCCTTCTTCGGTCACGTTATTTTTCTCGAGACTGTCTCTTGTTACAGGAACTAGGGTGTAAAGAGACAATTTCGAGTAAACCGACTGCACACGAAACTCCGTATACTTATCATTTTCCTCGAGTGGAAATTATTTTTAACACCAACATTCTCAAGTAGAAGCATCGAGCCATGGGATGATTGTACATAAAAATTGTGAACCTGCAAACGTCCTACGATGTTCCAATGGTACACACACACACGGTAGATGAAAGGGTCCCCGCGAGAGTTAACCCGATGAAATTGAGCCAATGCCAAAGCACACGTTTGCGGAACAACCCGCAGTAGATGTCAGGATTCATCAGAATGGGTTCCGAAGAAAGTACGAGTTTAAATTTCGTTACTCACGTTGTTCATATTTGAGGGGTTGGTGGTTGGAAGGGGCTGAGAGAACGAGGAGCCGACAATGTCCAATTCCTACTCGCAGAAATGTTTACGAGAGTGTAGATTGGTATACGGTTCATAAAGTAGAGGGTCCTTCGCCAACAACAGTCCAGATGACGTTGTGAGTGTCCCAACTGTAGAGAAGGGTTTGGATTGGTTGTTTAGGTTTGTAATATGTATGTAAATGAAGGATTGAGATGGGCGACAATTAGGCGTGAGAGGTTACGATGTTGTTCTATCCTCGAGAGAGCTCCCATTAAGTTATATTAGGGGATCGAGATAATATTATACACGGAGATGCACTTCCCCATCAGCAAGCATTGATGGCCTTCATACTGTAACTTACTACTTCTCACAATCCATTCAGCCGTCGACGTCTCAAAATTGAGACATTTCATACGCTCTACCCTTTTATTACCCTAAAATACCTTTCCTGGTCAGGTTCAGATTTAAGAAAAAATTATCTGAGCTTTTTTTTTTTTTTTTTTTTTTTTTTTTAATTTTAGGATTTTTTACTTAGAAATTTTGGAAAAATATTTCGGATAGGGTAAAAGTAAGTATCTCAATAGTTTTTTGAACCGTCCATAATCTAAAACACAAAATTGAGGTTACGCCCTTAAGATTAGTGGATGCAACCCGCAAACGATGCAATCTTGCGCAAGGTCTACTTGATGAGATCACCAAGCAGGTATGAGTACATTAGCTTTCTTCTCTGTTGGCTCTAATATCTGTCAGATAGGACAGTAAGTACAGTGTGAATACAGTATGTACAGTGAAGAGAGGGTGACAGAGTTACATCCGCGAGGCTTCACAGACCTTTGATGCAAATGAATTTATTTTTTCAACTGTGAAATCATAATATTTATGTTACGCACCAAACGATGCCTATGATTTCCTTTTCTAGATGGTTAATGTTCTCCCACATCACATCTTCTGCATTGCAATCCTGTGGGCGATTACCCAGGTCCGGGTTGATTATGGAATATCTCAGCAGCAATCCCCATGCAAAGGGAACCCATCCACAACACCAACAGTGTGGATATAATAAAGAAGCGGATATATTATGATCCAGAGGATTAAGGGGGGAAGGAGGAAAGTAGGCATGGTTAACAGTCATCTGGAGCCATTTTCAGCTGTTTACTTATAACAAACCCCACATTGAAACCATATTGAAATCGGAGAGACCTTTGGCATGATAATTTAGGTTGATTTTTCAAGGAACAGTATGCCAAAAACGGTCGTTCTTTTAAAAAAACAAACATAATCATCTAGTTAACTTATAGCCGACTCTCTTAGGAAAATCGAGAATCCTGCAATTTTCTGTTTTACAGTCATTTTCTCAACGTAGATTACCAAAAATGTAGCGTCCTGCAAGTTCGCTGTAGCCTATATCAAGCCTGATGGCATAGGTACTACACCACCAAGCTCCCTGATAAATATAAACCCCGACAAATCGTCTATCTGTAAATTACCATTGATGGTAATAGGAATAAGCTACCACGGGAGTGTTTTCCGCTTCTTCTTCAGCTTCCTCTTCCTCATATTCATTCTCATCGTCATTTTGTATTTCGAGATCGGGGAAGAAGTCATAGACGTTGAACTTGGACGTCAAGGGTTGTAGTGCAGGGGAATACATATCGTGAATCGCTCTCTCCATCGACGGTGTCAATGCTCTTGCTATGATCTTCCAGTTGTCGTTAACTAGACGGTTAATCGCTCGATCTGTATGGAGAATTTAATTATCATCCTACTCATACATAGCTATGATTATTTCATAATAGGAATTTTTTTTTTTTTTTTAAGAAGAAGCCTGAAGATGGGTTTATTATGAAGTATGGGTATGGGAGCACGTAAAATAGGTAAGCACCTTTATCTATTTTGTTTCATCTAGCTTATTTTAAGGTTATGGTTATTATACGACTTTATTGGGTTTTTTTTCTTCTAGAAAAGGCAAATCGTTGCCCTGAGGTGATGTTCAGCTGTAAATGCTTACGCATGGTTCGGGCTCTAAACAACATATCCTCATAAACTATGAACTTTTCTTTTCATTGCGCATTAAACAAATACACACGCATTAGGTAACTCTGAAGCAATGCAATTAAAAAGTGCGCTTACAGACGATGGATGGTTTTAAAGTAGATTTTGTTCAGAAATGAATTTTGAGTTTGCTACTAAAAGCATGAGTTCGATATTCACATTCACCCATGAAAATTATGCGTATTTTATTTTATTTATTTGAATGTTTCAATACCTATTTGCACTGATTCTTGACGGAACAATATTTTTGATGAAACACCGTCATGTCTGAATCGACCCTTTATGGGGAAAATGATCAAGATGTGTATAATATTGTACTTACTGGCGGGTAATCCTAATGAAGGATCGCGTAGGGCAACTTTTAGGTTATTGAGGGACATCAGCTTGAATCCAACTTGCCCATGAGATGCGTCCCTTACGTTAGCTGCTATCTTCAAGGAATGGTTGGCCAACGCACCTTCTGTAATTTTTACATCAAAAATTCAAGAGGGAGGTCGGTGTTTAGTATTACTATTTAACTTTTACAGAATCCACACATTCATTTTCACATTTGAATTATTATTCTTATTAGCATCATACATTATTGATGTATTTTGGTCACAACCAAAAAACATTAATCAGAATTTACATTTAAAAATATATGTAAACTCCAAATACAAAATGTCCGTCTGCCGTCTGCGACAAAGAAAAAAAAATCTTTCATGCTCCAAAAACTATGAAACATTGCACATTTAGCGATCTAGGTGATCTGGCAATCTAGGCGAGTGGGGTATCATTTTCCACTAAATTTTAGACGCTGAAACCAATGAAACGGGTGCCGGAACGATTGCCGCTCACCGGAAGAGGTTATGGACGATGAATCGGATTGAGAAGTTTCGAGGACCAACTAGAGCCAAAAACGAGAATTTCAGATTTTTAGAAAATTTTCTACCACCAAATCTGCGTGGACGGCGGACGGACATTGGGTTATTTTGATCTAGACACCTTGAAACGCCCAGAAAAAAAATTTGGGCCGGATCGGAGAGGTTGACCTTTTGTATGAAAACATAAGTCAAGGAATAACCAACCAAAATTCCAAAAACTATGAAACATTGCACATAGACCTCGTACAAGTCCCGGTAACTGTTGTGCCCATTCATTTTCCGTCTGATAGATGTAAATAAAGAAAATGCTTACATTGATAATTGGTTCTCAAGGGGGTGAATGGAGCAAGGTGTCAATTATAATAGTCTCATTAGTTTTGATTTCTCCACAATTTTGATGCGAAACAAGTTGAAATGGACTCTTACCGTAAACAGTGGCAGGGTATGGGTGACCATTGTGAACGTGGATATTTTAATACCAATTATTGACTCATTTTGTCTTGACAGGTTGGCATAAAGTTTCAGGCCAGCACTTATTCTCGATTTTTTTTTTTTTCGTTCTCCCCTTGTCTCGCTTTTATAGTGATTAGTAAGAATCAAAATACTCACGCAGCTCCATATCAAACGTTCCAGCACTATTTAATGGAAACAACAAAACTGATCCTTTAACTCTGTAGTTCCCAACCATCCTTATTGATTCGTGAAAACCTTGAATCGTATAGGTTGACGTTCTTTGATCAAACCTGCAAGAGATTTCCAAATCTGTGATACGCAAAAGATTCCCAATCATTTATTCCATGACTAGAAAGATGTACTAAGACACTACGGCACTGTACTACGACTTACGTAACTTTCCTGATGTGCAGTTTTGAGGGCCCCATTATCGATATGTTATCCGCCTCCATGGACAATGCGACTGGCCACCTGTCATTACTGATGGCAAACTTAGCATCCCGAAGGGGATCCAAGGAGTTGAGCCCGATTAAAGATAGCCCTGAGAGTTGATCATGATATTAGTCGAACAATCACGTAAGTCAACTCGTACCTACTAAGGGAAATCATCTCAGCTAAACGTAAATGTAAAAACGCCTCGAGCAAAATAGTGACGAAGGTTCTGATTTACAAATTTTCCATGCGGGTAAATGTTTATGGAGGAAAAGTGGTTTCAATAGCCCATAAACGGACGACGTCTTAGCCCATTCTTCAGGATGTTTGGATTTGTATCTTATTTAACTGGTCTAATATTTTTCTGATTTTTTTCTGAGATTCATTGAGCGGCTTTTCATCTTTTCGTTTCAATGCCTGACCCACCGTAAAAAAGCAGTGATTTTTGAAAAGTGGATTTTTCTCCTCAAGTTTAGTCCATCCATTTGCTTAGCTTAGTCCCTGTCATAAAAACCCATAAAGCTCCCAACGGAAAAATGGGGGAGCTACGAGAATTTTGGTGAGGAAGTAGTACGTAAGTCATAAACCGCGGGAAACATCTCTGTAATGCCATTTCTCGAAAACTAAGCCTCTTAAAGAAAACTGCTATGAGAAACTTCTGCCTCTATTTTTGCAGAAGGAGGGGGGGGGGGGGGGTATCCGAAACCTCTACCATGTGTGTTTATACCCGAGAATAAGCCTTAATTTCTACGAGGAAACCGTCAAAAATGTCAGTACATGGGTTCAAGTAAATGGAAGGGTGAGAGCGCTTTGTACAGTGGATACCTTTAGATACTTTTGTTAGTGCGAATTCGGTGGCTTTCAGTAAACAGTCATCCAAATTAGGATCTCTGAGGGAACATCTTCTCAAAACTGGAGCTGCAATATAGAACACATATAGGTGAGCAAGGCTTAATGAACCTATTCTAGGTTGCAGAAACTTATTACCCTTATGATAATACAGAGGTTACTCATTTTGGTTGGTTATTCCTTGAATAATTACCCGTTTCCGGCTCTAGTTGGTTCTCGAAACTTTTCAACCCGATCGGACCAAATTTTTGGGCGGGGTAGGGGTTAAAATGTGTTTTTTGAAAAATGGATTATCGATATTTTTGGCGATCTAGGCGACTGGGGTATCATTTTCCACTAAATTTTGGACGCTGAATCCAATTAAATGGGTCCCAGAACGATTAGCACCCATTGGACGAAGTTATGGGTCCGCCACACCCACTGTTTCCCCCATTGTCCCCATGTTGATGAAATGAGTCTCCATGCGCCTGGTCTGAGGAATAACCAACCCGAGTGTAAGAATTTGCAGCATTTTTCAAAGATCATTTTACTAATAAAATAAAAAAGTTTTATGTAGACTATCTTGAGGAAACCACCATAGCTGTGAAGACAACCCCACCTGGTCCTAGTTACAATAACATTATTCAGTAGCAGCCTATAAATGTCATATGAATTGCATGTCGTGCATATAGGTCAAGATGCAGGAACACCAGTGGAGTTGTTTCATATTGTTGATTGAAGCGCTTCAGCGTACTGCAAGTACTGTAGTAATCAGTAATCGACTAATAGTATCAATACTACTACTACCAGAAACTACCTACTACACACTACAAAAAACTAGAAATTTACCTAACACCTAATTTACCTGAAGGTTTTCAAAAGTCAACTAATCACTGAAGTACTTCTCTCGACGAAATGAAACAACCCCCCTGGTGTTCCTACTTCTTGGACTATAGGCACGTCATGCAATTCACATGACCGTAGGCCAGGACAGTAGGCTGCTACTGAATAATGTTATTGTAACTAGAATGGAGGACCTGGAATATTCCAGATTCCATGGCACAACCATTCAACGATAAAAGAAGCTGGATCAGTAAGGGGACATGGTTGAGGACTAATTTCTCTTCATAGCTCTGCTTAAATCAAAATGTATAATTCAAAAAATGATTTTCCGTGATTTTCGGCGATCTAGGCGTATGGAGTATCACTTTCAGCACAAAACTGGAGGCTGAATCCATTCAGAAGGTTCAAGACCGATTGGTGCTACTGGGGAAGGATACGGGTCAAATTGGTACCTATTCAACTATAATGAAAGTAGGTTTTCGGGATTTTGGGTATTTAAGCGTGGGGATATCATGTTCCGCTAAATTAGATGCTGCATCGATTGGAAAGAGTGCGGGACACTTCGCACACACTGTTTCCACCATTTTTCCCATTCTCTTAGTTTAAAGAGTAACCAACCCCTGTTGAAGACTGCAGCGTTTTTAATTGTTGTTATTTGTTGTTGCTTATGAGCGTTGGAATGCAATATAGACTAGAATGTAGGTAATTAAGAGTGTGCTGAGTTGAAAAAATCTGTTGAGTCGTTGAACGAAAATATTATTACACAACATTCAATGGCCATTAGCTGAGCTTTTGGTACTTACGCCACAAATAGTAGGCAGGTGTCATGGCGAATATAACCGCTAATGTAGTCGTGAAGCAGAGAAGGATTCTGTGATATTGCTTCATTGTTATTAGTAATGATAATCGTAGGCGAAGATGCCGGCTCACTGTCGTCTAGTAAACTGCGGCCGCTCCGCACTGTGAGAGTTTTATAAGTAAGTGCAGAGTTTCTACTTTCGAGTTCCCCTAAGGTCCCGACGATCTATTAAAGTATCCCAATACGTCGAGAAATATAATAAACACTGTTGATGCATCATCTTTTGATTAGTAACAAAGGATGTGCTGATTGATATCAGGAAGATGGGAATTCGACAAACAATGACTATTGGAACGATTTGTGATGTAAGGCGAAACTCATCCCAGCCACTGGGATATTGGAGCCGCCATGAGGGCTTTAGACAAAATTGAATAGAAGACGAAGGAAAGGAAGATCGCCTTCTATGATTAACCATTGAAGCCCCTTCGACACGTGTAGGTACATCGCATCGTTGAATATATCGATGAGGATTCCGTAGCCATGTTCATCTTGCGTTTCAAAGCAAAATGATTAAATTATTTGACCTACTCACTAACATATACCTACTAAGTAGAATAAAACTAAACCGTGTGGCAAGTGAGTGCTTAATTTTACCACATTGTTTTCTGATATCAATGACTGCAAAAACCAAGAGCAGCACTCCTTTATTCTACAAACCCCTTCCTTCGTCAGGTTACTCAGCGGTAAGACTTACCATTGTACGAATAAACTTACTCGTACATGAAAACAAATTTTCCGACGTTACGTCCTTGCTTGACAGTCCAGTTCAGTTAAACTCCTGCGAAATAGTCCATGCTCTCTCGAACGAGCGTAAAACAAGAAAGCATTGATGGCTTAGCCGAATATGTTTTGCAGGCGTTCACAGACCGCCATACCGACACGACACCTTCATTAGAGCCTCATTAGGCCAATGGCATTGAGTGAACACTTATTTTTTTCTCTCCCACTGGAACTATTCGACAAAGTGATGGAATGACCTCGCTACAGATTATCTCAATATTACCGATCAAGAAAGTCCCACGAAGAGGATCCGAAGTTCCTGGCCCAACAGATCAACGCTTTTTTGAAGCGGCTTTTTCAAGAGTGATTGGTGAGCTACGGAGGAAGTTTATTAAAAAATAATCTACTTTGTGGTGGAAGCCCATGCCATCAGCGTGAAAAAGGAAAGCTTTTTGTAAAGTGGAAGGTTTCAGATTGATAGTAATGATTTATATTTGATTGATTTGATTGGTGATTGAGGTTGCGAGTATTGTGTCGGCGGATGCCGAGAAAACCAGTATGTTCTGTTGATACGTATTTTGGTTGGTTATTCCTCGAATAATCAACCTATGTTTTCATAATAATGGTCAACCTCTCCGATTCGGCTCAAAATTTTTTTCTGGACGTTTCATGATGTCCTGATCAAAAAAGGTCGATGTCCGTCCGCCGTACGCCGTACGCCGTCCATCGTCCGCGCCGTTTTTGGTAGTAGAAAATTTTCTAAAAATCTGAAATTTGGGTCAGGGGTCTGTTCCCAGCCGAGACGGGTCCTCGAAACTTTTCAGCCCGATCGGACCAAATTTGGGGAGGGGGGGGGGGGTCAAAATGTGTTTTTTGAAAAATGGATTTTCGAGTTTTTGGGCGATCTAGGCGAGTAGGGTGTCATTTTCCACTAACTTTTGGACGCTGAATCCAATGAAACGGGTCCCAGAACGAGCGGCACCCACTGGAAGAAGTTATGGGTCAAATTGGGTATTTATTACCCATTTGAATATGTGTTTCGGGATTTCTGCTACCTAGGCGTGGGGGGTATAGTTTTCCACTAAATTTTGGACAGCTGAATCCAATAAAATGGGTCCCAGAACGATTGGCAACCCCCGAAGAAGTTATGGGTCAAAATGGTTATGTATCACCCATTTTGTATGTGTCAGGATTTCTGGTGCCTGGCGTGTGGGGTATCATATTCCACTAAATTTTGGACCCTGAATCGATTGGAATGGGTCTGGGACCCGCCACACCCACTGTTTCCCCCATTCGAGGAAAAACCAACCCGTGTATAAGATTTGCAGATTTTTTTACGTAATTTTCTAGTCATTTCTTGTTGTTGAGCTTTGTACGAACTGTCTGGGAGGAGAGGTAAGAAAATGGCCAATGCTCGCCTCCATCATCGGTTGAATTCTTTTTCTCCTCTGAAGGTTACGTTCTGGTAACTGGATACTATGTACTTGGTACTAGGTTCTTATAGGTTGGTTGGTGCCCTAGTTCTTGTCTATGTTTCTTGATACCGTCCACAGATCGCTTTATCTCTCAGTTGCAAAAACCAGAACAACAAAGACCTACCTGATGAACCTTAGTTTATTCTTTTAACTATATAAATATGTGGACATACGAACACTCTACTCATTGACATTGCTTATAAGTATTATACTTTGTGCAAAGAACAAATAGAAATAGTATTAAAATCTCCGAGTCAATCATGACCGTCTAAACATTGGGTACACGTCAGTTATTGCACTCCTCATTCGCGCGCATCTACCAATCTCAATCATCTTTTGGTTACGGCGGGAGCCAACCTTTCTTAAAACTGTTTGGTTTGAGAAGGAGGGGTTTCAAAGATTCTGTCACATCCTTCATCTGGAACTTCCTGATCATGTGAGATAATGCCTTGCAAGTTATTCCTTTCGTTTTATCGTTCTAACTGGCCCTCGCTTGTGACGGGAAAGTTTATCATCGATGCTTCTGAAGAGTAAATAATTGAAAAAAAAAAAAAAACAAATAATGTTGAGTGTTGTACTTATGATCCATTTCATAAATACACAACATTCTAACGGTGTGGGGCAATTTGTATCTCAATAATTTCAGCGTCCTGAAAGCCTGTGGAAATAATCGCTGAACACCAAGTTCACTAAAAAGCTCAGAAGCTCATTTTCGTAACATCTACTTATTCTCACTCTGCCTACGTTCGCGGCAGTATGGCTGAAAATGGTTGGACCAAACACGACCCGGAAATGTACAGTGCGTACGGAATTTCATATTTTTCTGAGCATTGAAAGAAGCTTTTTAGATGCGAACGGCGGGAATTGATGTAAACACTTTGAGGTAAAAAGTGGGAACACTTCTTATATGGAAAGAGGTATCGTAAGACGAGCAGGATGCTATTTGGGAGCGAGCTGTTTTCTTCATTGTGTAACTACCTAAATAAGGATACGATCCTTTATTTTCATTGATACCTAATCTGGAAAATTTTCAATAATCTATCTTTGAAATTGGCTAGGATAGCTATCATGTCTGTTATCAGTGTAGGCGAATTTGGAACCAAATGTTGGGTTATTATATAGGTAATGCATTCCTAACGGTATTTTCGTATTTTCTAGGAAGATGGTTAGTAAATTATGTGAGGCAGTTTTCAAACCACCAGAAGGGGAAATCCTTTGCTTTAGAACGGTAGAAGAAGCACTAAGAAAGGCGACGGAACAAGTGAAAAAGAAGCAAGTACCTAATAGCGAGAGAAGCTTCAAGCCGCTATTCCGTGGTCAACCCTTTATCAGCTTGCCAAGGGAAATACATTATTACTTACCTTATTCGTACCTCAACGACCAACACTGGCCTAACGCGTCGTAACAACATGACCACATTCAACTATATTTATTAATAATTTATAATTTATTAACAATAACTTAATGTTTTTAGGAAATGCATATACAATATTTTAATTTATTCCTCAGTAAAAAGAAGGAACTTCACTTATTTGATTGCCCTGTTTTCAATACTGGGAAGAAGTCTTCTTTCGAGAATTTCCTGGTCAGCGGCCGTAAAGCTTCAGTGTAGATTTGGCGAATAGAGTCTTCCATGGGGTCCCACAAAACTCTAGATATCAAGTCCCAGTTGTGGTTGACTATTCTGTTTAAGGCGTTACCTGGAATTCAATCACCACTATTTAGACTAAATTAAATGATATTGAGGCCTTCAATACGTTCGTAATGTTTTTAGTGTTGTACAAACACCACAAAAACCGTCGAACCATAATACTTACTGCCTTGTTCTCCTAATAGCGAGTCTTTCAAATTAATCTTCATATTTTTCACTGTTTTTAAATTGAATGTGACTGCTCCGTGAGAAACGTCTCTTTTGTCGTCGGATAGCTTCATGCTGTGATTAGCCAATCCTCCTCCTGAATGCCAATAGTATACTCACAAAGATCATTCGAATACAATTGGTTCTGATGTTATTGGTTTCCCAGATTTTGGAAAATGGTTATACTCCAGTTAGTGGCTGGAATGTGACTCACGCATCTCTAGTTCGTACGTTCCTTTGCTGTCAATTGGGAATGCCAGTACGGATCCCTTTACGATGTATTTGCCAGTCATCCTTAATAGCGGGTGGTAACCTTCTATCCAATAAGTTGACGTCCTTTTGTTAAACCTACGGGGAAATTGTTTTATGAGTTCACCATTCAATTATAGTTTCAATATTGAAAATTATCGGTCCACCCTGAAAAAAACATTAGTTGACAGGGAACGGGATCCTACAAAAATCGTCCGTCTCCGTCCATGTGAAGGAAAGTAACGCCAATAAGAGCCTTATGGTATCTCATTATCTATCATTACGATATATCATTTCAAGCGGCGGAATAACACAATTCGTGATTGGCCTTTTCCCATTCTTCTTCAAAATGAAGAGCCATAATGAAAAAATGTCACGACTCTTATATTATACAAGCTCCGTGGGATGACGGTATTACTTGCGTACCTATCATTGATTAATTTTAGATGAAATGATGTATCCGTAAATTATGTGTTATTTGTTGTATTAATTCCTTAATCCTGAAAGAACACTTTACTGTAGTGGTCAAAATTAAAAGAAAAGTCACATCAGCATTGGTGAAAGGGTCAATATTTGTTATTCCCCATAACGTGATTAACTGCTACACTCTTAATAACAGAGAAACTTACTCCACTTTTCGTAATTGTACTTTGGAAGGGCCGATGATCTCTACATCATTCGAATATATATTTGCTACAACTGGTCCTGATTTCGTTATTAGATTGAAGCTTGCGTTTCGCAGTGGGTCTAACGACTTGAAACCTATTGCGGGCATTCCTAGAAAAAATATAATAGCGTCAGAAAGACCTCCAGTGACCAAATTAATACTGAATTTTCCTAGGATGATGGATTTGGAACATGTAATGCACATGTAACCGTGCTGGTTTTCGAAATAACTCCCTGGATTTTATCTTCTCACCTTTCGACGCAGTAAGTATTCCCTGCTGCGTCAATTTCATGAGGCACTCGTTGAGGTGTGGATCGTCGATTGAGCATCGCTTAAGATTAAGAGCTGCAAACAAACAATTCTCGCTTGAAACACGAACACGAGTCAGATTTCACCGAGTGTGAGGTTATGGCTTGGGTAGATGGTTCAGAATATTCTGCTCAATTCGTAGCGAGTATACGCCTGCATTCTAATTAGAATAATATATACCTTCAAAAAGCAGCAGCACTTTAAGCGGTCAGCCTAGCGCCCACCTACAAGTTAGTGGATTGTCCAGAACTCATTATTCACGGAATAACCAACCAAAATTCATACCATTCATATGCTCGTACGTATATATTTCAGTATTTGGTCGTCACAGCTCCCGCGTTGAGATCGCAATGAAGCTCATTTTATACTCTCACAGGGAGCCATGTAAACTGCCATTCAGGGTATGTAGTTGATGGTAAACTAAACTCACACTCAGTAGACGCAGGAGGATGCCGAGTGAAGAAGCGTACTGAGACATTATTATGGTGAGACATTTTTGTTCAATTTTCTAAAAATGGAATTAGTATTGCTTCAACTATAAACCTCCTGATCCTTCAATTTTGCATGGCGTCCTTACTTTTGGGCTCAAAATGAATTGCTTTGGGCCTCGTTTTCTGTAATTATATTATTCAATGAGATAGACAAGTTCATTTTGTGATCACTCACGCCATTTGGGTTGTGCAGCTTGAATAATCGAAATTATCCAGACCACAAGTGCCAGCACAAATGTTGAAGAGGCCATTTTGACGATTTTTCACGCACTCAAGATTCCGCCTCGTACAACGACCCCAGAGGAACTACTTGGGACACCCCATGTCTCGGATTTTATAAATGAAAGTAGAAACTTTCCAGTCCTGCCAGCAGCTTGTTCCTGTTTTAAAATTCGAATGTTGAATCAAGAGAAGCCCCTGTTAAACTGGTGGGTTTAGCGCTTCCGTAATACTATTATAATTTCTACCTTCTCTCAGTAAAATGTCGTTTCCATTAATTTTTGGTTGGTTATTCCTTGAATAATCAACCTATGTTTTCATGCAAAAAGTCAACTTCTCCAATTCGGCCCGAAACTTTTTTCTGGACGTTTCAAGGTGTCTGGATCAAAATTAGCAAATGTTCGTCCACCGTCCGCCGTCCACGCCGACTTTTGTAGTAGGAATTATTCAAAAAATCTGAAATTTTGGTCAGAGGTCCGCACATGGCTCTAGTTGGTCCTCGAAACTTTTCAACCCGATCGGATCAAATTTGGGTGGGATAGGGTTCAAAATTTGAATTTTGAAAAATGCATTTTTGAGATTTTTTGCAATCTAGGTGTGTGCGCCTGGTCCGAGGAATAACCAACCCGTGTGTAAGAATTTGCAGCGTTTTTTTTTTTTTTTTTTTTTTTTTTTTTCCTATTTTGTAGGTATCTATGTATCTTTTAATGTCCTCAAAGGCTGGCAGCGTCCACCGATTCTGAGAGATCATCGTGGACGCGTTCACAGCCATCAGCAGGCTGCTCTATTTTATATATAAATTTGAATCTAACAGTCCCTCCTCCCCCTCCTTGATTTGTGTGGATTATGTTTCGTGTATTCTGCAATACCAATGTCTCTAATTGAGCTCTTTTATACGCAGTTCAGTCCCTTAATAATTGTATTTGAGACTGGAGTTGATCCCAACCCAGTAAATTTCGCTAAGTGATCCCGAATTCAGCCAGGCTCGTTCTCCAGTCTGTCTTGTTTCTTGAATCCCGATCCATATCAATTGCCAATAGTGTAAATTCCTCGAACCCACCTGTTTACTCGACTATTTCCTAACGCGCATCTTCTATCAGGAACTGTCCTAATAGACGAACTGGGAATCCCCTCGTATGTTTGATTCCGGGAACGATGCGTCTTGTATCGTGAACAGGTCAAATGCCACGGTCAGATTCATCCCGAGTCGGTAAGCAGCCAGTGCTCAAACAGCGCGAAAGAGAGGGGATCAGCGACCTCAAACGCTACCTCAGGACGGACAAACCAGTCCTGAGCAGTATTTCTACATGAGATCGCGGCATTGGGAATTCCTCGGAGCGGTTCTCACTCCTCCAGCGCGTCAATAATTCCCGTGTCTGCAGTGTGTAAATAATGTGTCAGAAATCGTTGAAACGGGCGCTAGTAAACTTGTGGCTGTTTATCTGCACGACAAAATTTGTTGCGGCCAATGGAGTAAGCCTAATTTCGTCCTATATAAGAGAATGATATATGTTAGGCTGTATCGGTCAACCAATATTCAGGTGCCGTGCCAAAGTCGAGAAAGAGTCGCAATTAGGAAGAGCAAGAGATGCAAAATGCTAGCGAAAAATAACATGAAGTACCTACTTCCAAGAAGGGTAGAACGGACATAAAAAAAATACCCTTCAAGCGCACTTTTTAATAAATGTTTGATTCTCTATTCAACCGCAGTTTGACGGCGAATCAATTGCATACTGGTGGGAAGTGAACGTATCGGCCTTGGAGTCCCTGGAACCGGAAGAAACGTTTTCATCGTCTATGTTCTCTACTTGGGATGATGCAAAAGAGGAAAAATGGTACTTGTACCTTCGAAAATCATCGAGGCAGAAACAACAATATATATCCATTTACTTGGAATCACTCTCCGATAACTCGGACCCATACGAAGCTGAATTTTCCATCTACAACAACATCGCAGAGTCAAAAAAGATTTCTCGGAACAGTCCGGAAGGAATAAAAAATTTCGTCAAATTAGACGTTCTTGTCAATCCAAGCTCTGGATATAGTATCGACGGGAAAGTAAAATTTGGAGTACGTCTTCGCTCGTCACCCCCTTTTTTACAGGTTTGATGAGTATTATTTTCTTCTATTACTTTCGCGTTTGTCACCGTCTTTCTTAGGTACAGCCATAATGATCAACATTGTGACGATCAATGGTGCCATTTTGTTAGAATTGAGAAGTGGTTAGTGGTGAGTTTTTATGATTATGATTTATTTTCTAACCAACCTAAAAATCAATAAGCTGCTGGTATTCATCTGCCGGCTTTTTGTTCGTAGTGGATTTTTACCCATATACAAACTTCTGAGGAGGTCAGTTTAGATTAAGGATCAATACAAATGAGGAAAAATAACTACATGTTTTTTGGGTACTACCTTAGGTGTGAGGCTACGTACCTACACGATTGGAACCTAGCCCAATGGTTAGCGATAATATTTTCATCCCACCAGGCCACTTCGGTTGCTCACACCGAAATGACTCTTTTCAACGAAACGTCATTTTTTTTCTTTGAATGCTTCAAAAGATGAGTTTGTGGTCCATTCTTTTTGAGAAAATTAAAAAGTGAACAAGTGGAGGTGCGGTGTGCCGATGTGGAATCAATAGATTTTAAAATTTATGTAAAACCCTGTTGTCAACACACTCGGGAATGGTATATTTCATTGACTATGTAACATTTTTTCAGGTCAGAGGACTATCTTCCATGACCTACTCCTGGGAAGTTGGGCGCCTCAGTTTCCGAAATCTTCTAGATAGTCGCCTTATGTCGCCGACATTTTCTACATGGAACAATGGGAGGAAAGAAGAGTGGATTTTACTTATATCAAGCGAAGGAAGAGACTATATCAGTTTGTTCCTCATCTCTCTCAATGCGTTTGAAACATCACTCCAGTTTGTTGAGTTGTTCGTGCGCAACGCGGATTCTACTAAAGACATTTACCGAACATTGCAGCCGAGTAGATTAACATTCAAGAAAAGGTTCACTGGAGAAGGAGCCGTACCTTTCGCACGAGTTGACACGCTGACCAGCATAGACGAAGGATTTATTCATGATGGACACCTGAAGTTTGGAGTTCGTATGTCGTCTGATGCTGCCCCGATCCAAGTGAGTTGATTGTGCTCATCAAATAAATAGTGCTAGCAATCAAGTAAGTAAGAAGGTTGGCCTTTTCGATTGGAATGGGTCCGGGACCTGCCACACCCACTGTTTCCCCCATTTTCCCCATGTTGAAGAAATGAGTCTCCATGCGCCTGATCCGAGGAATAACCAACCAGTGTTCGCAGCGTTTGCAATGTCAAATATATTAATAGGTACCAATGTCTACTTCATTTTGGTCAAAATACTGCTCATATTCTAATCCCCGAAAATTAGGCTTGAAAGTACCGGACTATATTATTTAAAACGCAATAGGAAAGTTTGCCTTTTAGCAGTAGGACGTACCAAACCTAACATAACTACAAGTACTATCCGCCTGTTACAAAGTAAGGTACACCCCCACATAACGTATTCAATACATTTAAACAATGTGCAAGATTATTAATTTGAAATTTTCAATTTTCATGCTCAAATATATTATTTATATAAATATACATATTTTTCAAATAAATATATAATTTAATACGCAAAAAAATAAAAATCCAATAGATTTATCGGATTTGTAATTTTTTGCGTATTAGGTATGTTGCATAAAAAGAAGGGTAAAAAGAATCAGCGTCGCGAGTCGAGCCCATGCGCTCTCAGCCCTATTAAAATTCCCGTGACATTTGAAGAGAGAACGTGATTCAAACGCCTAATCTGGTGCCAGATCAAATTCACCTATAAACCGTAACACAACCTGACTACAAGATACGATTGTCAACATTATTACGTATTTAGTGATGTCATCTTTAGTATCGCCCCACATTCACATTTCGTAACCTGCCTAATGTAAAACATCGCATTCAATGATCTTTTTCATGCGCAACACGCTCAAGTGTACCTAATAAGTAACAGTTCTTATTTTTTCTTAAATTTTATCAAAAGCCGCAACTTTGATTGAAATACTTCATTCTTCTTCGAGTGAGATCAAGCTATAGGAACTTCTTCACGTAAAAAAAAAAAAAAAAAAAAAAAATCCGTCTATTTCTAACCGAATTCCTCTTTCAGGCTCCATTACCGGTGAATCAGCAGACGAGCCCTGCAGCGTTGTCTACGTATTTCAGCAACAAGTCGAATTCCCAAAATTCATCTCAAACTCTGCAGCTTCTCAAAGATGTGACAGAGACGAAACCAGATGGAACTAAGACGACAATTGGCTACATTTTAATAAAAGAAGGAGCAGATACGAATGCCGAGTCGCACAAAATCGGCAGTATCACTCCTGGTTGATTTTTGTACTTGAAAATGCCTTTAGTAGGTAGGTACTGGCAGTTACTCTATTAGGTACAATTAAATTCAATCCCATGTGAGTTTTTTTTGGAATTTTCTTTGTTACAAATAGTCTAGTAATTTTGCAGCGA
This sequence comes from Cyrtorhinus lividipennis, assembly GCA_019603395.1. Classification (NCBI taxonomy): domain Eukaryota; kingdom Metazoa; phylum Arthropoda; class Insecta; order Hemiptera; family Miridae; genus Cyrtorhinus; species Cyrtorhinus lividipennis. The sequence goes on along the minus strand of CM033998.1, from coordinate 37,272,943 downwards.
TCGACTCTTGTATCATATTGAAAATTATTCAATTTTTTCCATCCCTCGGACGTTATAATGAAGGAAAGCTGAAGCTGGATGAGCTCGTAGGCGGAGCGTACGGCAGCCGATGATTATTCGATAAATCAAAATCGTATCTAGTCGACCAATTTATGGTTGATTCCTTTGTCTGCATAGAGGTGTAATTACAAACCAGCTTTGACATTTGATTGCAGGGGGGGGGGGGGGGATTCTTACCTGAACATTACTCACATCGTATCAATGGACCCTCGAACCTTTAGTATATAGCAATCAGGCCACGGATTTAGTCAAGAAAAGCCCACTTCAATCAAAATATATTTTTAAAAAATCAAAATCAAAATCAAAAGAAAAAAGAAATCAAAAAATATAATGAAAGTTGAGGTTTTAAGTGAATTATCTACCTTAGAAAGTTTTTTTCTTTCAAAGTAATTATTTTGGAGGCAAAATTATTGTGTGTCAAAATAATTTTTTAAGAACATTAGGAACCATTTTGATTAAGTGTCTGAAATGCAATAAACTCATAGAAATTAAGACCAACGTTTTTTCGAATTGTCTTCCATTCTTCTACCTATCTTTATTCGCCGATTCGAATTCAAAACACTTCATAAAAAAGTTATAATTCAATTGTACCTATACGACCCAATTCTTTTTTTTTTCTTCGTAATACCTAATAACAAAATAGGAACTACTTGCGCGAAAATTGACCAGGAGAGCAAAGGTGGAATTTTTCAAACCTCAAGAAGCTCTACATTTTTAGGATCGCCCGATTTACCCAATTACGTGGGTATATCAGTTTTCAGACTCAAAACAGTACCTACTCTCAAAGTTATCCCTCTAAAACTTTTTTTTTCAATAATCAATGTTTACAGTTTGATTTAAAATCACATTTTTCTCTCAAAGTTATGTATACTAACTTTGGGTGTTCATTTTTCCTCACTCTTTCAAATAATTCGAGCATAAAGCTTAATGTCAGAGCCTGTTCTATAATTTATCTATACAAAATAAGAACTGATATAAAATTAGAGTAGACAAGCCAGAATAATATTCCCGTTCACGAAAGAAAAAAAAAGTTATTGTTAATTGTATTTTTTCTGAGTTTCTCACTACAAATTACAAAGAATGGCGGTAGTCCCGCATTTTTATTCGGTTATATTCGGTTGGTTCCTACTCACAGGTACAAGTTACTTTCGGGGAGAATCCAAATAAACACAATTCCACTCGCTACAAAGAAGTGACAGCGTTTAAACCAGGTAAGATAAAGGAGACGTAAGCAGATTTCCTGATTAAGAATGGTGCCAACGTGAATTTTGATTGGCAGAAACTTGGCTCGATGAAGACCTGTTGATTACTATTTTCTACATTCTATTGTGTTATCGTCCATTAAAGAGCCCAACTTCATGTTATCAAACCAATGTTGAACGAATATCGGTACGCTTCATCCAGTTCTGTTGCAGCATTGCTCACCTTCAGACAGGCGCTTAGTTATCCAATCTTTAATCCAAAATCGCTTTACACTACATCAGTAACCCCTTCCCAGAAAGCAAATCCATTTCTAGACAGCCTCGTTCCTCAATTGCTAATAACGTCAATATGATATGTACATTGTTGAGGGTGAAATTGGCGTAAGGATTTGTATCACATGGTGAAGTGAGAATTGATTTTTCTGTACTTTGGGTGCCAATGGAAGAAAAGTGCTCCACGAAAGTGAGAAGCATCATAGGCGACAAAAGGCAACATTTATTGTGCAGGAGAGATGACTACATAATAAGTACAATAAATTTACATTCTTCACACGAAGGTTCCGGCTCCAGAAAAATTCTTACGCCCCTCACTAATATAATATTTTTATTATGTACAAGTAGAAACGATCATATTACATTCGTTTATTCTGTTTTGTATTTACATTAATCTTCTCCTGCCAGAACTGTTTTGTGATTGTATTCAAGCTGCATTTCTATATTATGACAAAACTGTAATGTAATTTTTTATGTACAAGTACAAGCTGATATAAATATAAAATAGGTTCTAAAATGACCAATTTAGCGCAGTTAGAAGATGCATTTATTTTCATTAATAAGAGCTTGAGCTATATTCGTTGCATTTTTCTCGCTGCTGTAGAATTTTCATTAATGGCGTTGAAACAGTCACCAGAGATTGTAAAAGGAATGTTAATAAATACAACTCTCTATGGCTACTTGAATGATTAGTATTGTACACTTTTTTACGATAAGAACTCAATGTCAAGTGCTAATTGTTAGTGTCTCTTGATTTGATTTCAATTGTCGATAATAATCTTGCCCCGTATAACTGCTCTTGCTTGACACTACTACTGATAACATGATTGCTACTCCGGCAGATGGCGACACCCGCCCGGCATGACCAGATCGGCAGAAGTAGTTGGGATAGATTTTACTTACTTATCCAGTCTTTAACTGACGGTTTGTAATGACTAGTGGGAGAGAGAGAGAGAGTTTGAAAGGGAGTCTGATAGAATTATACAAATGTCGTATACTCCAGAAGGTCATGAACCCGTACGGAACTCGACGTGACTGTCTGCGATGGCTCTGAGAGGGAAGAAAGCTGTCACTTATCAATTCAAACGTTGTTTAAAAGTAGTCAACACCGTACTATCCCACTCATGCATCTTCCGCCTTTTGTCAAGAAGACATTCTCATTTTAGGGGCGAGTTAAATTATTGACGTTTTTGATCTCCTCGTCTTTCTTTTAGAAAAATGACGGAAGGGGAGGAAGAGGTTCACCCCAGTTAAACATTTCCACGGGCAAAAAATGCTTGAATCACCATCACAATTTCAACTAACATTTTTCAAAAACTACATCTCTTATTTGGAAAGGGCCATAGGCCTTTCGTAACAAGCATCTCTATCAACTTGAATGGATGAATGTAACATGGACTTATTCATCATATTACTCGCATGAGTCATCATCAATTGTGAATGCGGTGGAGTTACTAGATGGCATGATTATGTTGATCAACCATCGAATTTCCTGTGATGATGGTGCTAAAACTAGTATTGAAGAAGAATGTATTTTATACCCTGTTTGAATAATGATTGATCCTATTCAATGGAAAAAGCTGGTGGCTTTTTTTAATTCAACATTTTGATCCAAAAAGGGAATTTATGTACACTTTCACACGAATCAGCCTAGACTTCCCAGGTATATAATCATATCCAGCTTGAGCTGTGTCTGCATTCCGTACGCCGAAACGTTGAACAGATACCTTAAATTGTGAATTTTCATTCAGTCACGCGAAAATGATTCGTTCTATTAATTCATGATCTTAGATGCAAATCTCTTAATCCCATGAATGTTATGACAAATAAAACAGTTAGAAAAGGTGATTGTAGGGCAGATGCTGCAGATGGAGGCGTTCTGAAGGTAACTTGGTAGGACCAGTCACTGAGTCCTGCTTCCGTTCGTGTTGCAGCTCGCAGCGCGTAACCTTGATTTGGCGATAGGTCGTATATTTTATAAGGTTCCCCTCCTTCTGAAACATTAACGGTCAGGTCGTATCACCATTAAAACCTACTGATCAACATACTACAGACTTAATCTCTCTCTGCGACGAATAGTCACCTGTGTACACATCCTGGTAATCAGCCTGGTCCCAGATCGCATCACCACTTGGGTTCTCTTGAGCGAAAAGCATGCGATATCCCAGAATATTGTCTCGGTCGTTATCGTTTGGTGGGTCAGCGTCCACGTAAGCAGTGTATGGCCCAACATTGAGGACAGCCAAGCGAGAAGGGGGGCTCGGTTTCCTTCCCTCGAGAAGGACGAACCTCCTCATGATGGCACCGACGGGATTTTCAGCCAGACATTGATACTCGCCGAGCACCACGTTCATGTTCTTCATTTTCACCTGTAACATGCAGGTACGACCAAATACAATCAGCTGCTATAATTTTGCAAATATTGAAATAATGAGGGATTAATCCGTTTGAGCCCGGGTGATCGATCCTGACACAGTCGAACGTCCACCTTATCAAATAATTACCTAATTAATGGACCATCAGTGCCTGCACGAGACTAATTTCACGAGCGACTACGCTTCTTGACCTTAATTTTTACCTATACAGCACTTAGCTTTTCCGAAATCAGATCTTTGAAATTAATGCCACACATGACTACAAACCTGAAGAACTGAGAACCCGTTCTCTTGAAAAACAGTCGTGTATGACGGGTCAAGCGTCTTGTTGTGGCGATACCAAGCGTACCCTGGAGGTGGTTTTCCTAAAGCTTTACACGTTATGTTAGCCTCTCCAGAAGGATACCCGTAAACGTTCGGTGCTCGTAAGGCACCCTCGGGCCATCTGGGTTTTTCTGAAACGTAAAACGAAGTTAAATATGAAATAATCTACCGTGTGTCTTATTTTCAGAAAAGGCTGGAGATTTCTCATTGTGATATTAGCGAAATTTAGCAAAACATATGAAATCAAGGTCCCTTTAGGGTAAGTTATGGATTAGGTATTTTCCATTACCATTCGTGATCCCACTTTGGCTGGATTAATTCACGATCACCAAAGTAAGGTCAATTTTCCTGAGCACTCTTCTCAAAAGCAATGATGGTTTGATGATTAGTGTGCTGGATTAAGTACTCTACCCTATTTGAAAACATTTTGAGGTGAAATGACCAAGAGTTTGGTTAATAAAACTGCGGCTACGAGAAGAGACATTTTAACATTTTTGACACCAGCTATTTTTCATTACGATGATGTTTCTCTTAAACTTAAATTCCTTATTTTTGCACAGTCGACTGGTCAGGAAAGTCAGCGTATGATACGAACATTCTTACTTCATCCAGAAGAGTCTTCAAATGTAATGTCAAGTCCATTCTGTCCAAATTCCATTCACAAAAACACTCCACAAACAACTCCCAGTGAAAAATTAAATACAGCGTGCCCCACAAGCCCTCCCCCCTCCTTCCACTATTGTCAGAATGGGAGTAAACAATGAAATTTTTTTCTGAATCTTCATATTCATCTTCATATTTTATTGCAAGTATCTCAAATATCACATTTTCCGCACCATGCCCAATTGCGCAGCAACGCGCAAGTGACACTAACTTTCTTATTTTGAAGGGGATCCATATTTTTTTATTGCAGATTCGGATTCAACCCGAAATTTCATGACAATTTGATCCCACGAACCACAATTCTTTTAATTACTCGCAACCAGTTCAGCGAGCACGCAAAGTTGCGCAACCACAAAACAGTTAATTGTGGATGATGGTGAACTGCAAAGTGTGGCACGTGAATTCTCATTGTTTTTCACAAAATGCTGTCCGCATCTTGATTCGACTCAATTCTTGAGGAATAATGACCGGAATTAGTTTAATTTGCGTCCGTTTTGGTTGGTTATTCATTGAATAATCAACCTGTGCTTTCATGCAAAAAGTCAGTTTCTCCGATTCGGCCCATAATTTTCTTTTGAACGTTTAAAGGTGTCTAGATCAAAATAGGCTAATGCCCGTCCACCTTACGCCGTCCATGCCAATTTTGGCAAAAGAAAATTTTATAAAAATCTAAAATTCGGGCCAGGGACCCGTTTCTGGCTCTAGTTGTTCCTCTGAATTCTCAATTTTCTGTGATCTAGGAGTGTGGGGTTTCATTTTCAACTAAATTTTGAACGCTGAATCCAATGAAAGGGGACTCGGAGAAGATATGGGTCAAAATGGGTTATCATTTTTGACTAATTTCGGACACTGAATCGATTGGAATGAGTGTCCTTGCTCCTGGTCCGAGAAACAACCAACTCCTGTGAAAGAGTACCAGAGAAGTTGCTGGTACTAACACGCGCTAAATAAGATGATTTTTCTCTCACCCGAAATAAATAAATCCACACAAATTGAGTCGAATCATGAAACGGAAAGCATCACGCAAATCAGTGTTAAAAAACAATGAAAACTCATGTGCCACACTTTTCCATCAACCACTATATTCGACAATTTTAAGGTTGCGCAACTTCAAGTGCGCTCTGAACTTGTTGCGCGCAGTAAGAAAAATTGTTTAAGGGATTAAATTATCATAAAATATTGGGTAAAATCCTAATTTGCAATAAAAAAATAATACTTTTGGGGGGGTTATTAAAAATAAGAATGTTTGCCACTTGTGCATGGTTGCGCAGTTGCGCGGTGTGCACAAATATGATATTTGTAATCTTTGCAAAAATATAATTAAAAAAAAAAAAAATTTTTTTTTTTTTTTTTACACTCATTTTGACGATTTTAGAAGGGACACCCTATATATTGTAGCAAACACTAGAAAGAAACTTGGGCAGAAAGAAGGGGAATGAAGCTTGCTACAATAACGAATACTCGACTATCAATCTCGAGTACACCCTCTGCGTAATCTCTACAAGAAAAATAATTGAATTCCCAGCCCTGTGACATGACATGACATCAAAACGTTCACGTGGCGTGGAAGGGTTCAATCATGGAGGATTATTTTTCAGAGATAGTGGGATAGTGGTAGGGATACTTACGATCAACAGTGACCAATATATTTTGTACTTGAAGATTACTGTTTTTTGAGGTCAGTTGGAAGGCCCGACATTTATACATCCCTTCATCTTGTCTCGTCACATTGCTTATATGAAGCCCTAGAGGCAGTTGCTGGTGGCGCCCTGTACCTGCGGAATCAACGCATTCATTAGTGATCCGATTGATGGAAAAATAATAAAATGTAAGTCCATAATATTATGGAAACCGTGACATTCAATCAGTGATGAACCACCAGTCAAACGTACTTTCCTTCAAAGGCTTGTCCTTGATCTGCCAGAAAACCTGTGGTGGAGGGTCACCAGTGACTTCACATCGAACAGTCATACTTTGGCCTTCAATTAGTTTTTGGTGCTCGAGTTGGCCGTGAAACATAATTGGCTCTGTAAAAGAAGGAGTACACTCGAAATTATGCTACCTTTTGCACGCATTAACAAGATTAGATGATTACTTAACCTACGAATTACATGACCTTGACTTAACCTAATTGAAGGTCCCTAAAGGGGAAATGCACTAAATTTTCTTCAGATGCAATAATTGAATTTTTCCCAACTCACCTACACTTCCTGTGCCTGACACTTACTACCTACAAACAACATTGGTGATTTGACTCGTCTCCGCAGGCGAGGGTACATTATGGTTTATCACTTTTATTGTAATAATAAAATCTAGATTCCTTTGTAACGGGGCGGCAAATTTCAAGCGCCCCGCCAAGAAACCTCGGCGGCGGGGGACGGAACGACCCCTCTCCCCTCCAAACGCCTAACTCCAGCTGGGCGGAAGGCGTGCCCTCTTTGGATTGGGTAGGCGATGGGCGGCGCAAGACACCCAGGGAGGCGTAGAAGGGGAAGGCGACGTGACGAGCGGACTGAGAGAACGAGCAATCCCGAGTCGTATCCGAACTCACGAGAAGGAAGGTAGAAATCTCTGTTCGCGGAACGGAGTGAAGTGAACCGGGACATCGAGGTAAAGTGAACCGGGACATCGAAGTGAACCGGAACATCGAGCGAAGTGAACCGGGACATCGAAGCTAAGTGAACCGGAACATCCAAGTGAACCGGGACATCGAAGTGAACCGGAACATCCAAGTGAACCGGGACATCGAAGTGAACCGGGACATCCAAGTGAACCGGAACATCGAAGCGAAGTGAACCGGAACATCGAGGCGAAGTGAACCGGGACATCGAAGTGAAGTGAAAGTGACCTGAAGGAACGATTGTATCGTGGTTCCTTCAGGGTGAGAACTCGGGAATTGGGAGATCAGCCAATTCCTATCCCGTAACAGTGGACCCCTATTACGAACTGAAAATCCCCCGTCGGACCCGAGTGTTGATCCGTTCGCGCCCGACCGACGGCCAATAGTCTGGGATCTCCACGCACCGCCAGTCGTCGGATCTCCGTCGGAAAGAGCCTCGCCTCCTCCGACCTGGACGGCGTTCCCCTGACCGAAGCCGAGCAGCGAAGAACACATCACCCTGTTGTCTCCATCCAAAGGCGTTGGTGCACGTAAGTGGCGAAATAATTCTGTCTCGTACCCTAGCAACGCGAAAGTCGACTCCTTAAATCTGGCCCAAGCCCTGACGCGTAGTCACCAGAAAGCTGATCGGAGAAATTGTAACTTGTAACCGTAGTATTGAGTATTTTGTCTGTTGTAGAAAAGCAAAGGGAGTTAGGGGAGAACATTAGCAAAACAACTGTATTTTTCCGTTATTCCAAATCAAACACTCCTGAGCCTTCAGCTACCTCGTAAATTCCTTGGCCTTCAGCCCTTCACATTTTACCTACTCACTAATTAGATTAAGTCATAGTCAGTATCCTTCTCGGCCGAGACATTCCTTATTTCATATTTCGAACAATTTCGTTATTACAAACCAATATTGAACTCTTGCCTTTCACTTACGAAACCCCATTCCTCAGAGCTTAGTCAATTCAGGTGTACTTGGAGTCTATGACCGACCGTCTCCGACATTCTGAACGGTAAGTGAAAGTCTTTAGTCTCCCACTAATTTATTCGCCTAGGTTTATTTCTGGATCCCTAGCCCGTTAGGCGAAACGGCGGGTTACATCTTTTGGTGGCAGCGGTGGGATATTTCAGAAATCTCGATTTCTGTCGTATCCACAACAAGTGATCTTGACCAGGCGAATATTGGTGAGAAAAAGCTCTGAAGGAATTGGGTCGCGTTTTATAATCTCGAAATTTAAATTGTGCTAGTTATAGATTCTGAAATTTAAAATTGTAAGAAACAAACAAATCGGCCCGAGTGTGAGGAAGCGAGTGAGGAGGCAATTAACTTCAAATCCGTATCATTTTTCTTTCTTTCCATAAATCAAAATTTAACTACTGGCTCATTTATCTAGCAGCATCACTCTCGTGTAGCCTCTGTTCCGAGACTGTCCCGGGTCTGTGCCGGGACTGTTCCGAGGCCATCTGTTCCGAGACTGTCCCGGGTCTGTGCCGGGACTGTTCCGAGGCCATCTGTTCCGGGACTGTCCCGGGTCTGTGCCGGGACTGTTCCGACGAGCCTTCAGCTCCAATTGACATCCCGATTCCGGAACCGTCATAGCCCTTACCGACTGGGAAGTCCTTTCTCGATTCGTGGGGAAATTATCGGTCCTTGGTGCGCAAGAAAGTGAATCTATCAGTTCTGTAATTTTTTTTATTTAGTTCTTTTGTGCAACAAGTGAGTTCGCGACCATGCAACGAAACAGCAGCCCATCAGTCGAGGGCGAAGCCATGATGAACGCCGTGACGGAAGCGATGAACAAACTGGGCGCCTTCTTCCGCGAGCCTGCGGCCTCTGGCATTCCGCGGTCGTTGTTTATGGAAGTCGACCCATGGAACCCTGATGAGCCGGATGCTATCACGGCATCCGTGTTCTTCCAGGAAGTGGAGCAAGCAACCCAAGAGCTTGACGAGCACAAGAAACTGCGATTCCTTCGCACCCGCCTAAAAGGTGGAGCCAAGCGATTCCTCCAGGATGGTCTTGGCGAAACCCCGTACACGACCGTGAAGAAGGCCATACTGGCATGGTATGGCGAGGAAAGTCCCGAGAAGGCGACCATACGACTCTGGACAGCCCAGAGAGACCCCGACGAGTCCATCCGACGGTTTGCAGAACGACTTCTGGCCACGGCACGATCGGCTGTCCGAACTGAACCCAACCTGAACGAGGCCCAACGTCGGGAGTGGACAAGACGAAAGGCACTCAGCGCTTTTGTCCGCGGGCAACCGAAAGAACTCCATCTCTACTTGCAGGGTAACCCTCCGGACACCTTGGAGGATGCAGTGGAGCGGGCTGAGGGATGGGAGGACGTAATGAGAGCAAAGCAGGACTACGATGCTCGATGGGACATAGCCGCTGTCAGCGGATCAAGACCTTCGGAGCCCAAGAAATGCTACTCTTGCGGAGAACCAGGGCATTTTGCAGCAAACTGCCTGCAAAAACCCAGAAGCCCGCTCCGTTACCAAAACAAACCGGCCACGTTCGGCGATCACCAGTTGATACCGGTGCCGACGAAGTTACCACCGACCGTCCCAGTGCTGCCCTGTATGTACTGTGGTGATATGTCCCACTTCCCAGTGAGTTGCCCCCACGGACTCTACGCGGCCTTGTTCTGCAATTTCTGTGGATCCCGTGACCATCTGGAGGCGGATTGCCTGAAGAAGAAGAAGACCCTGCCCATCTCGAATCCGCGAATGCACCAGGTCAGAAACATCAGTACGACCCATGAAACCCAAGCCAGTCTCACAACAACTAACGAGGACGAACCAACCGTCGACGTCCGCGGAGACGAGCTGGTGACCTACCAGACCGCGGTGAATGGTGTCATGATGCCCATGATACTGATCACCGCCGGCTTGGGGAAGGAGTCCCGGCGAATGGTCGTGGATACTGGTGCTGCAGTCTCTGTCCTATCAAGACCTGTGCCTGGCATTGACATCCGCCCAACAGCAATAGAGCTATGGGGTGCCGACGGACAACCACTGCCCGTGATGGGGATCCAGGATGTACGTATCACCATCGGTCCGGTTACGATCACGCACGCGTTCTGTGTCTTCCAACGACCTGACTCCGGCTTGGATCTGATCGGACTGGACCTCCTGAGGAAGTTACCCCTTGGCATACGCCCGGATATCGGCGTAGTGGAGATGAAAGAACCCGCCACGGGGAGGATGATCTCCATTGGCGTGGTCGCCCCTGACCCGGACCTCCTCAGGCGCGCCCGTCAACTAAAGGACGACAGGAGGGCGCAAAAAGCCCAGGAAACCGCCCGAGCCACGAAACCCGACACCGACAACAATCGCCAGGGCGGGTCCACAGCCGCTCCAACATCTGCCGAGGCCCCCGAACCTAGCGTCGACAACAACCACCAAGGCCAATTGACCACCGAGACAGCACCATCCAGAAAGCAGCCGGTGGTACACCCTCCGATGTCCGAGGTAGCAGAATTCCCAACCGAGATCTGGGACAATCCTCCGTCAACCTCTGAATTGGAGTGCCAGGTGCATCAGCATCTGACTCATCTGGCGGGACCCGACTACCACTTGGTCAAGGACTGCCTGACGCAGAAGCTGCATCTCTTCGAGAAGCCCGGGAAGGAGGGTTGTTCCCTGCAGGTGGCTCACGAAATTGACACCGGAAGCGCGAGCCCCACGGCCAGAAAACCCTATCCAGTAGCGTATGCCCTGAGGGGCTTCGTGGAAGACCAAGTCTACTCCTTGCTGGCCGACGGTGTTATTGTGCCATCCAAAAGCCCCTGGAACGCTCCAGTAGTCATCGCCAAGAAGAAGACCCCTCCCGGTGAGCCACAGCAGTACCGATTCTGCATTGACTATCGGGAAATAAACGCCAAAACCAAGGGTAACAAGTACCCTATCCCTCGGTTGCAGGAAACCCTGGCCATGATGGGGCGTAGTAAGATCTTCACAACCCTGGACCTGACTATGGGATATCACCAGATACCCGTCAGTCCCGAATCGAGGGAAAAGACCGCGTTCACGGCACTAAATCGTCATTTCGAGTATGTGCGCATGCCCTTCGGGCTTAAAAATGCCCCGGCAACCTTTCCAAGCCGCCATGAATGACGTACTCGACGGACTGCTGGGTGACGGTTGTCTAATATACCTCGACGACGTCATCATCTTCACTGAGGATCTGCAGTCGCATGTGAACATATTGCGAGCCGTTCTGGAGAGATTTGAAGCGACTGGATTCCGCCTTAATCTCAAGAAGTGCTCGTTCCTGAAGTCTCGCGTCAACTTCCTAGGCCATGTTATCACGTCAGAAGGAATCGAGATGGAGTCGGAAAAGGTCAAAGCCATAGGAGAATACCCTCCGCCGACAAGCGTTCGTGAGCTCCGATCCTTCTTGGGACTGGCCGGTTTTCTACCGCCGTTTCATCGAGCACTACTCGGCAATGAGCGCCCCTCTCACCAAACTCTTGAGGAAAAACCGGGAGTACAGCTGGGGTGAAGAGCAGCAGAGCGCGTTCGACCAACTCAAGCAAGCGCTCATGACCCAACCCGTGCTCGCCTATCCGGACTTTGACAAGCCATTCATCCTGTCCACGGACGCCTCAGGAACCGCTATGGGAGCAGTACTAGCCCAGGAACATCAAGGGCAGGAGCGACCGGTCGCTTACGCGAGTCGCGCCCTCAACGATGCTGAGACACGTTACTCCACCACCGAGCGTGAGCTCCTTGCTGTAGTCTGGGGCGTGACGCATTTCCAGCAATTCCTGCTCGGGAAGAAGTTCGTCCTGAGGACCGACCACGCAGCACTCACGGCAGCCATGAATCTACGCGATCCAACTTCGCGCATTGGACGATGGATCCTCCGGCTGACGGAGTACGAGTATGAAGCGCAGTACCGCCCCGGATCGCAGATGGCTCATGTCGACGGCCTGAGTCGTGTTCCCGTTGGCGCCATCACACTAAGCATGCCGAAGGAACTTCTGATGGCGGCCCAATCCTTGGACACCTGGATCTCCACCCTGACGGCTGATCCAGGGAAGTATCAACTAAAGGAGGAGGAAGGAGTCTGGAAGAAGGAGGTCGATGTGGATGGCCAGCGGATCACGGTGCCACTGATCCCATCCACCATGCGGCGCTGGTTCCTGACCAATTGTCATCAACATCAGTGGGCCGGGCACCCTGGCATAGAAACAACTACCCGTGTCGCCAGGCGGTACGGGTACTGGAAGAAGATGGTACGTGACATCCGAGAGTTCGTCCAGAAATGCCAGGAGTGCCAGGAGAGGAACACTCCCCCAAATTTGACACCACCAATCCAGAAACCCGAGATACCGACCCGAATTGGTCAAATCGTCGGTATTGACTTTGTTGGGCCTCTACCTGGTCGAGGGGGTACCAAATACATCCTGACGGTAATCGATCAGTTCTCTAAGTACGCAGAGGCTTATGTCACCACAGATTGCACAGCAGTAACAACCGCTCGCGTATTGACCACGAAGTACCTACCAACCCATGGTGCACCTGAGAGGCTCGTCTCCGACCGAGGCGCCGCCTTCATCTCGGGGGTCGTCAAGGAGCTCTGCGATACCTGGGAGATACGCCACGTCCACACCTCCGCTTACCACCCACAGGCCAACGGGGTATGTGAGCGATTCCATCGCACTCTGGCAAACCTGGTAGCGAAACTGAAACGAAACACCCGGGACTGGGAAGCCGCCTTGCCTTTGGCACTAGCTGCCTACCGCAGCCTTCCCCACTGTAGTACAGGCTATTCGCCAAATCACCTGGTTTTCGGACGAGAGCTGAGAATGCCGCACCTAGCCGAAATCAGCATGAAACGGGAAGCAACATCGCCCTTGAAAGATCAACACCAGGAAATGGTGCGGGTCCGTTTGGAAGCCGAGCGACAGTTGAGGCGCGCTTGGCACACCCGCGAGCAGGCAATCAACAAGCGACGCCACTCTCGGGAGTTCCAGATAGGCCAACAAGTGTATGCCCAGCAGCTCGTCGCCCCACCAGGTACAGTGAAGAAGTTCTGGAGCCCCTGGAAAGGACCGCTCCGTGTGACCCGCAAATTGACCGATGTCAATTACGAGGTCCAGGATGTCCTGGGGAAGACCACGCGTTACCACCTCAGCAGGCTCAAGCCAGCGTTTCTCAACAGCGTGCCAGACGACGCCGTCACCCCCGACGTAGCGGAGGAGTCGCGCCCACCCGAGAGCCCTGCCCCTCCACCTAGCGAAGATAGTGGAGGGACGTGGTTGTCAGACCCTCTGGAATGGCCGGAACCAGTACGGACCGAAGAAGATCCTGAACCTGGGGCCCAGGGCCCTGGAAGATCCTCCAGCCGAATCCCGATTCCAATTAGGACGGCGTCTAGTCCATACGGGCTAAGACCAAGGCGCAAAACGATCGACTACGCGCAGCTCCACGCGGGGAAGATATCAACACCTCGAACGGGATGAGGCAATTAAGAAAAAAAAAAAAAAAAAAAAAAAAAAAAAAAAAAAAAAAAAAAAAAAAAAAAAAAAAAAAAAAAAAAAAAAATAATTTTTCAAGTTTTGGGGTATACTCGTAATTTGTGAAGTGGAATAGGGAATGTCTTACCGGTAGAATAAAATGCACGACACCAGTACTTGCCTTGTTTGATTAATGACCGTACCTCATGGGTCGGGACAGGACTGCCTTGCCACTCCCCTCTTTTCCTTTGTTTTTCCCTTGTAATGGTAGCTAAAATCTAGGATTGTTGTTCAGCGTCTGGCTCTGTGCAGAGAGGGAGGTTGTCTGCATGATACATGAGCCATTGACTGACGTACAACGGGTGAGTCGGAGCGTGAGAGGAGACTAACAGAAAGGCCGGTTTGTCTGTTTCAGGGTATAGTGGGAAAATAGGAGATCAGCGAACGACACCAGAAGACTATGGCGCTACCTCGACCGCGGGTACCGTCGTCGGTGAGCAGCACGGACTTGGAACCCGGAAGTACGGAGTGGCTGGCCGTCACCTCCACGGTCATCATGGGGCTGGGCAAGCTGGTCGCGTCCTGCGACAGGATGCCAACACAGAGGCGGATTCTGCTGCGCTGCCTAGACGAGCTTGGGGAAAGCTTGAACGTTGGCGACTCGGGGGTGGACATGAGATCAAGATCGAGTGGTGGGTCGGTGGAGGTCGAGTCCCTGCGTTGCCGAGTGATCATGATGGAACAACGGCTGCAAGCCATGACCCACCTCAACGACTCATTCGGGTCGAGCACGCACCGCGCCACCCCTCGAGGATCGTCGACACCACGACCTGACAGCAACGTGGACGGATACCCCGCCCCTGCATTCACAGCGCCCGCCGCGGCCGAGCCGAGTATTGCCGACTCGTCGACTTCGTCCTCGGACTCCTCGTCATCTGAAGAAACCGCACGGGAATCAGACACCACCCCAGGGCAACCGCGTTCCGGCTCCTCCCGGGCCTCCACCCCTCGGCCGGTGAAGGTCGTCCTGGCTGATGGGAATGCTGGCGCTAGTTCACCCGTGGCCCCTGCCGACCCATCCAACATACCACCTTTGAACATCCGCGCCAACGTACCTTCAACGAATGGGAGCGTCCTGTGCTGCATCTGCACGAAGCGACAACACCCGCCGACAACCTACCGCTGCGGTGGCTGCAAAGTGATGTGGAATCGGCTGGTGAGGAAGTGCCGGAACCTACGACCCACGGATCCCGCCTACCCGAAGCCCTGCTCCATCGCCGAACACGAGACGGACCGCCCACCAACCTGTGCCGCTTGCAGACGCTGGCGGTACGAGCAAGCGTGGATAGCAGCCAAACGACCTGACGCAATGCCCATCGCACCAGTCACCCCCACCGGAAGGAAAATTGCCGAGGTAAACCTCGGCCTCCGAAGATCGGAGGGGTGTAACGGGGCGGCAAATTTCAAGCGCCCCGCCAAGAAACCTCGGCGGCGGGGGACGGAACGACCCCTCTCCCCTCCAAACGCCTAACTCCAGCTGGGCGGAAGGCGTGCCCTCTTTGGATTGGGTAGGCGATGGGCGGCGCAAGACACCCAGGGAGGCGTAGAAGGGGAAGGCGACGTGACGAGCGGACTGAGAGAACGAGCAATCCCGAGTCGTATCCGAACTCACGAGAAGGAAGGTAGAAATCTCTGTTCGCGGAACGGAGTGAAGTGAACCGGGACATCGAGGTAAAGTGAACCGGGACATCGAAGTGAACCGGAACATCGAGCGAAGTGAACCGGGACATCGAAGCTAAGTGAACCGGAACATCCAAGTGAACCGGGACATCGAAGTGAACCGGAACATCCAAGTGAACCGGGACATCGAAGTGAACCGGGACATCCAAGTGAACCGGAACATCGAAGCGAAGTGAACCGGAACATCGAGGCGAAGTGAACCGGGACATCGAAGTGAAGTGAAAGTGACCTGAAGGAACGATTGTATCGTGGTTCCTTCAGGGTGAGAACTCGGGAATTGGGAGATCAGCCAATTCCTATCCCGTAACAGTGGACCCCTATTACGAACTGAAAATCCCCCGTCGGACCCGAGTGTTGATCCGTTCGCGCCCGACCGACGGCCAATAGTCTGGGATCTCCACGCACCGCCAGTCGTCGGATCTCCGTCGGAAAGAGCCTCGCCTCCTCCGACCTGGACGGCGTTCCCCTGACCGAAGCCGAGCAGCGAAGAACACATCACCCTGTTGTCTCCATCCAAAGGCGTTGGTGCACGTAAGTGGCGAAATAATTCTGTCTCGTACCCTAGCAACGCGAAAGTCGACTCCTTAAATCTGGCCCAAGCCCTGACGCGTAGTCACCAGAAAGCTGATCGGAGAAATTGTAACTTGTAACCGTAGTATTGAGTATTTTGTCTGTTGTAGAAAAGCAAAGGGAGTTAGGGGAGAACATTAGCAAAACAACTGTATTTTTCCGTTATTCCAAATCAAACACTCCTGAGCCTTCAGCTACCTCGTAAATTCCTTGGCCTTCAGCCCTTCACATTTTACCTACTCACTAATTAGATTAAGTCATAGTCAGTATCCTTCTCGGCCGAGACATTCCTTATTTCATATTTCGAACAATTTCGTTATTACAAACCAATATTGAACTCTTGCCTTTCACTTACGAAACCCCATTCCTCAGAGCTTAGTCAATTCAGGTGTACTTGGAGTCTATGACCGACCGTCTCCGACATTCTGAACGGTAAGTGAAAGTCTTTAGTCTCCCACTAATTTATTCGCCTAGGTTTATTTCTGGATCCCTAGCCCGTTAGGCGAAACGGCGGGTTACACCTTGTACAGACCAAATTACAGATTCGATCTCTATTCGCACTTTTCATCGATTTTAGTGCGAATTTCAGATTCAGAAACGTTCATCCGCCGTTCGATTCCTTTAAAATAAGTCTCACGCAGACGCTTTCTACGGGCCTTACTTGTGCTCGATCAAACTCAACTGGTAAGCCGTTCACAAATTGTTTGATGTATTTTTCAATCAATATACCATGCTGTTTCAGCCGGAATTAAGAACCGTTCAGTTCAAATTTTGACTCGGTAAGATCAATCAAAACGGTTTAGGTGTAATGGCTAGAGGGATTGAATGGTTTTACCATAGCTATAACATTCCAATGTCTCCCCAGTTTGCTGCTGATCGAGAACCCTGCCTGAAGAATGTAATCTCCCTCGGCAGAACGAGAGAAGCCCTCTTGAAACTAGGATAAATATCTCAGAGGATATACGTTGGCTGAGAACATGCCGGGAAATCTGGGCGAGTTTTCCATTGTGTAACAGGGTAGTAATCGTCCCCCTCACACCGTATTGTACCCTCGAATGGCGGGTTACCCATGAATATTGAATCCAGGCCCTGCCATCCTCTATCAGAGTCGCCACATCTCTTCAAAACCCCTTTGGACCCTCCTTTGGAAGACTACGAGCAGATAACCTCCTTCGACAGCGCGTTTTATACGTCGCATGGGTTCACCCACAATCACCCAACAGCTTTAGATTATAGAAAAATGTGTTGCTTTCATTTTCTTTGGTTACAAATTACGATCATGCCGACTAATAAAATTAGACACACATGCAATAATCATGGCTTTGTTCATCTAAGCTCCACCTTCGGCAATTTAATTCTCAGTTAAACATACGGTAGTTATTGTAAAGGAAAGCACGATATGATTAACACTCACTCACGACGAGGAGGGTGAATGATGCTCTCTGTAGTTGGCCTTTGACATAAGCCTGACACGTATAATTTCCTCTGTCAAGCCGCTCTATCCTCTCAAACACTAAGACTGATTGAATACCAGTGTCCGTTCGACCTTCTTCCACGTGTATTCTGAAAATATAATAATTCGATTAAGATGTAAAACATAACAAATGGATCTTTGCCAACATACCAAATAAAACCATTATTCTGGTAGGTACGAGTATATCGGAACATTCTCCGCATAACGCACCCTGTCTCTGAAGATAATCCTGGTCAAAGGGGCTAGAGAATCCTTTTTTCCATCATAACTGATGTCTAATCCAATCTAACTTGAATGGGTTGGGAACTGTTTTCAGAACCGCAAAAGAGGTTGCCTCGAGGTTCGTAAAGTCGTCGGATAGGTCCTTCTAATTTAACTTTGGCATCTATCTCAAAGTTACTTAAACGGGGATGAAGAACTAAGCGTACCTCTTCCAGTTTGTAGCGTCATAAGCACCTGCCTTTTGCTTCCGTAGCCGCTCTCTTATTGTAATTACAACCCTTGTTTGGCCAAGATGGCTCAATAACTGTTTTTGTCAGGAATATTTGATCTTCGCGTTTCCTCAACATTTCTATCATGTCATATTCATTATGTATTGTTGGATATCGATACCCAGTAAAGCGTTCAAGTTCTCACACCCCCTTTTTTTTGTTCAATCATAAAATATAAACAATTTTACTATTTAAAAAAAAATCAACAAAATCTTAAGGGTCACATTTTATAAATGACTAACTTATTTACTAAAATAAGACAATCCAAAACAATCCTGTATCGGTTAATATTATTTGTCTTGCTGTTTCGTTTTCTAAAAAGTCCTCAACATTTCTATCATGTCATATTCATTATGTATTGTTGGATATCGATACCCAATAAAGCGTTCAAGTTCTCACACCCCTTTTTTTTTGTTCAATCATAAAATATAAACAATTTTACTATTTAAAAAAAAAATCAACAAAATCTTAAGGGTCACATTTTATAAATGACTAACTTATTTACTATCCAAGACAATCCTGTATCGGTTAATATTTTTTGTCTTGCTGTTTCGTTTTCTAAAAAGTCGATAGCTATGATAATGTTTCCACTTCCAGTATAGTGAGGACTCAGAAGTAGCGAGGAAGTTGGTGCTGTAGTTACGATAGATAGCATTACTCATGCACTTCATTCGTGAGGTTGGAATTATGACGACTTGTGTGTATTATGCATTCTAACAAACAAATAATTCCAGTCGATGAAAGAAAGGTGTAACCTATTTCAGACAAAAGTCAGAATTGAAGGATTATTCGATTATTTGGACCCGCATAGAATGTAATCCATCCCCGTGGAAATGTAATCTTCCATGAGAAAGAGGAAACCTTTTTCAAGGGTACTCAGTGCAGTGAAATCGAAGAGGGCTGAGCAAAATGCTCGAAGAAGAAAGACCTATAGCAAAGCCAGGAAGTCGCTCCTTGGGAAGTTCCTTCGCCCCAATCATCCACTCAGTCGTGTTCTCCTTCATACCGCGTACGCCATCACCCATCAAGTTTGAGTAGGCAGAGAAGGTATCAATGACGGACCTGTATTGATCTTTGACGCCGATCTTTTCCGACACAAACGCCTTGACTCAATACCGAAAATAACGCTAAGTCCGAGGCTTCATATGGATAATTCGCATTTTGGTTGGTTATTCCTTGAAGAATCAACCTACTTAATGTTTTCATGCAAAAGGTCAACCTCTTCGATTCGGCTCAAATTTTTTTTCTGGACGTTTCAAGGTGTCAAGATCAAAAAAGTCAAATGTCCGTCCGCCGTACGCCGTCCGCCATCCGAGCTTTTTTTGGCAGTAGAAATTTTTTTACGAATCTGAAATTTTGGTCAGGGATCCGTTTCCGACATTGGTTGGTCCTCGAAACTTTTCACCAAATTTGGGTAGAGTAGGGGTCAAAATGTGTATATCGAAAAATGGATTATCGAGATTTTTTGCAATCTTGATGTGTGGGGTATCATTTTCAATATTCAATCAGTGGGGTATCATTTTCCACTAAATTCTGCACGCTGAATCCAATGACATGGGTCCCAGAACAATTTGCACCCACTGGAAGAGGTTATGGGTCAAAATGGGAATCATTACCCATTTTGAATATGTGTTTTCGAGATTTCTGGTACCTAGGCGTGTGAAGTATCATTTTTCACTAGCTTTTGGACGCTGAATCCAATGTGACGGGTCCTGGAACGATTGATGCCCTCTGGATGAGGCTATGAGTCAAAATGGGTGCCTACCTACACATTCCGAATGTGGGTTTTCGAGATTTCTGGTACCTAGGCGTGTGGGGAATCTATTATTTATACATATACCTATTTATATTATATATTATTTTCCACTAAATTTTGGAACCTGAATCGATTGGAATTGGTCCGGGACCACCCACTGTTTCCATTTTCCCCGTGTTGAAGAAATGAGTCTCCATGCGCCTGGTTCGAGGAATAACCAACCCGTATGAATGAATTTGCAGCGTTTTTGAAAGTTAACGTCCGCTGATCACGAATTGTTACCACGGGGATCATGTTGGATTTTCAAGAAAATAAACCAAGAAAATTCCACCCGTATGAGAACCAATTTTCTTCATGGTTGGACTCTTATCATAATATCGTGGGACATTGAATCGAGCGTCTTGATGGATATAATTTCTTCATCAATGGCCACTGCTATCATGTTTCTAGAGAGAAAGGCAAACTTCCTTCCGGGGGGATCTTGATCGGGATAACATTGTTCGATTCAATCCGTGAATTGGTTCTGTCTACGCTCTGCCACTTCGCCGACAGAAGGGGCAGAGGAAACATGGAAACTAACTTTCCAAGTTTATTCAATATTATCGAGTAAGTTTTGGTCAGAGAGAAGTGACTCAGCGGAGATCGCGCCTATAAGTTTCCTTCGAAAAGGTGCCGTTCGGAGTGTCTAAGACGAGGGGCTGGGAGATTCACCGCTCCAACTGGTCCGCTAACCTTAATTCAATATCCAAGTTGGTCTGAGGAAATTCTCTTCGGCCACAACTTCTTCATTCTGCTACCCATCGCATTCAGTGTTGCTGATCTACGTAAAGCTCACCTCATAATAACTCAATAATTATTTCGGGGCACCGGTAAAAAGCTGTTTGTGCAGCCATTAATTCTACCGGTCTGTTCCATTTTTTGACTCCGGTAGGACGCCAAAATCGTCTAAGGTAGTTTTTAGTTCCCTAAGTGTTAGTACATACCACACCCCGTCATGGGGAAGGGAAGCACTTTGGTTTTACTATCCCCTATTTCCTTCTTGACCTTCGTTTCGCCAACTCACCAACAATCAGAGTGGTTTCTCTGCTGCCCTTTTCACAAATAGGTAGCGCAGCGGAAATCATCTGTGAGGGCCGAGAAGGGATCAGGGGATGAAGGGATCATATTTCTCTTGTTTACAAAGCTCACGGTTTTCTACTTTGGTATTCACCCAACCCATGACTGAAATTAACAGTTCATTTAGTTTTAAATTTGTGGTAGAGAATAGCAGGGTTGAAAACTCACATCTTAAATGAGCGGTTAATGAACATTTTCCTGTGCCTGGAATGATTTTGTAAGGACCCAAGCGAGCAGTGTAATAGATGAGATGAAACCAGACCCAATAGAAGTATTGTGACCAGGACTGACTAATAACGCCCCCTAATACAGCGGAAATTGCGACTTTGATCATCGTCGCCGACGAACCTCTTTTCAGTGAATTTTACCACCCTCTTCCTCGTGCTTTCCATCATGCTTCCGTTCTACTCGCTTTTGCTGAGAAAGGGAGAAAGTAATCCCAGAATTCCAATAAAGCAGCGAATTTTTACGATCTATGAAACAACAGACAGTAGCGATGGTGGTGGCTGTGAGGGGAGGTTTAACGTCCCGAAAGAAATGGGAGGGCAAAAAGCTTTTACAATGTTTATTGTGGCGGGATACCAGGAATATTGGAGCCACGAGAAGCGTCTGCCGTCAGAATGCTAGTGAGAAAAGGGAATAGGAATCGCAGGGGTCAGAAGAATGGGAATTGAGCGTCAAATATCATCTAAATCCGAGGGGAGTATGAGTCTTCTACGACAAGCAAACGCGAATATTTATTTCCACCACTAATACATCTTGTGTGGTTTTTCCTACACTGTAAAAATTTTAAAAATAAAATAATTTTTAAAAAACTGCGATGGTAGCGCAGATTGGTACAACGATCTGTGGTCAGATGAACAAGGAATACAATAATCAATTGCTCATTCTCTCCTCCTATCAGTTAACCTAGGAACCCATAAAGAGCCAATGCAGTTTCTGCTGCGGTTGCACAACCCGTTTACGCAACTTCGTACTCAGCTGTTCCGGTCTTCACCTTATATTTAAGGGTGCCGTACATAACTAGAAAGAGCACATATGGCTCTTCTAAAATATTGAAGCAAAAAAGCTGCTAAAACATTGTTTATTTAACTAACAAACTCGTCATCATGTATTTTTGAACCAATGAAACAAGAAATTTTTGTTATATTGATTCAAAATGTGAAAGAATCTCTCTCAGGATCATTGTAAATATTGTAGCGTCATTATAAAGGGTTTTGCCTGATTGTTACTAGAAATTATACCGCTATTTCTGTACTACATATAATATCGCTGTTCATCTCCCTCAACAACTCATCACTTCCTGCCAAGAGCTTGTCAAGTATGTGCAAGTTGTGAACTACTCCCGCCAACTTTTGCATCACGCTTTTTCTATCCTCTACCCCAACTTACTCAAGTTTGGTAGCGGATGTTAGAAGAACAAATCACCCCCCATAGCCCGTGAAAAGAACACATGATTTACCGAAGGTTGAACTTTTCTCATGTTTTTATCGCAGCTTGCTCCACTTCTTAGGAACCTGCCTATATCTTTACACGAGGGTGCGTCCACCGAAAAAGAATTTATTACGCTCACTTTTTTCTCCCTTCATCCCGTTTCTCACATCGGAAGATCAGAGCTGATCCCTCGGTGGACACGGACGAATGTGAAGACTTCATAATGAAGAACCATCAGCAAACCACCTTACTGATTCCCCACTAGACGCTCTTGAAGACAAGTCAATATGAAAAACAGAGAAAAAAACCCAAAACCACGCATGCATTATCATTTTGGGAAATTAGAAAGAAAATTGAAGTACTGAGCTTATTTTAGGTGCCCATGTGAGAAATCTGAATTTATTATAGGAAACTATGTCAATTTTTATGCAAGGAAAACAGGGAGGTGAGGGTTGCAAAATCAGGAGCGGAGAGGGGCAATAATAATTGTTTGATTGAATGCTTCAACTCCAGCCTTGAACCTTGAACGCACCATTTCAGAAATACTCCGACAAATTATTCTCACCAGAACAACTCTGCTCGCTAATAATGGAAGCTATGCATAAAGAGGCAGTGGAAATAAGAGAGAACTACAGGGGGTGTAGGGAAGTACCGTAAATACGGGGAGGAGTCACCCTCCTTTGCCCTGAAGCAGCACTTCAATACTTGGAACTTTTTTACCGACCCCGACAAAAAATATTTCTCGGTGGGTTGTTTTTGGTTAATCTACTTATCACAAGCGTTAAGTGATAAAAAGCAAACCGCTTTTCACATCCAGTAAAAAGTTAGGGAATTTTCTCCTTTTTCTCTTTTTTGTCATTCTCTTTTAAAGTATCAAGGACCCTTCTCTTAAGGGATCGGGAAGAAAATTGCCCTAAACGAGTAGCTAGAAGTGTTAATTATTATTTCCTACTGTTTCCATTTTCATTAATAAGTTCTAAGCCAGGTTTTTGATGATTGAATAAGTTTCCAAACATTACATAACAGGGTAAAAAACAGATTGTGCTCAAGCTACAAATTTAATCATCAATCAAATATTAATCGTCATTGTTTATCTTTCTTCATAATAACCATCCTAGCCGGTATGAAACATGATGAATTGTGTCCGATTTGAGAAATATTATTCTTAATAATTATGTTCCATAGTTATGGGGCGAGGAAATGCTAAATTTTTCACATTACGGAAAAGGAAAGTCGTGCACCGTTCCGTTCTCTCAGTTGGTAAAAACGTTCACTCTTTAATTATTCACGATTCAATCTCCCTCTGTAAAAGGAAGACATCACATTTTCGGGAAGGAACTCACGAATCCACTACCCTCGCCAGTTGGGAGGAAATGACGGACTCAACTCCAATGACCTGGTGAATGAGGGACAGAGTATAGGTGAGGAGACAGGTCGCTTTCACTAGATTGTTACTCTTCATCAATCTTACCGTCCAGTGTTTGCTTGAATAGGATGACCGTTGGGGCCAATCCACGTTGTCCTCTGAGTTCCCTCGCCCATGCAAGTCACAATGTACGACGCGTTGACGTATCTTTCTGTTTTTTCCTCCCGCGGCACTAATTCAATGTCACTAAGCGCACCATCTGGAACAATTGACGATAATTTATGATTATTGAAGCCAAAATTGGTATAACTCACATTTTTAGAAAACTTTTGACCCTTATGATTGGAGAGGAAGGGCAACCAAATCAATACGAATTAATAATTACCTACGAGGCTAGACTCGTATGTAACCACTCGTATTTCATATAGATGTTTGCTTTACGGTTAGGACCACCTTTCTCTCTAGTCGATACGATTCTGGATTGTCAATTTTGCGGTATGCTGAAGGGAGTGCACTGACAGATTGAAGGTAATCCTAGTATTATGTTGACGAACAGGGTTGCGATATGCACATAGCCGCATGCCTCCTCTCAACCCGACATCAGCTTCCGGTGGAACATAAGACGGCACTAACCGAGGCCTAGCACATCAACGGGCCTTAGCCGAGGCTCGCAATGAAGAAAATGTTTATGGTAATGCCCTGAAGAACAGAACTTCACCGTGATGGATGTGCCAGCGTAAACTGAGCAAGTTTTCCTACCCTTCGGGGAGCTCTTTCCAAGATCCTTCGGTCGGACTTGCCTCCACTTTCTCCCTTCTATTCTGCAATCGCTAATGCATTCCACGGGCCTTCCAAGCATTCACATTCATGTGCTTCTAGGAAGTGGTTGAGAGTGAGTATGATTACCTGAGAACATAATCTTCATTTGAGTAACAGGATAAATTCGCTCAGATGCAGGGTTATTATAATATTATGTATGTGTGGGAAAAGCCTATCCAGAATTTAATGTTTCTTTAACGCAACTTGATTAAAAACGTCCAGTTAATTATACGCGTAATCCGACTGAATTCAGTGATGAATCTGCACTCCCTCGACCAACTGTGTAGTTGAGTTTTCGTCGCTCTTCCCACTGAGCGCAGTGCCTTCTATATAGACGGTGTCATTGTCGGCACCGACATATATAATATAGAACTGTTGTCATAAAATACAATTTTTACAATGTTCATGAAAGGAATCAAAGCTCATCATTGATCGCGACCGCCAAGTCTCCTACCTCAGAATCGTCTGTCAAACGACCGCCTACACTCTTTATTCCTTGGAATAAATAATTACAATGTTACAATTAAAAAAAGCTACCATCATCTTGAATGTGACTCGCCAACTACGTTGGCCTTTAAACCACCATTTTTATTACAACTTTTAACGGATCAAAGGGTTAAAGCAACATCAACACCAAATAACATCTACAAAACATATTTGAGTATTATTCACTCAAGTATTTCCGCTCACACCCTCGAAATTGTCAGTTATATAAAGCGTTCCGTGTTCAACACACCTCCGAAGTCTTCGTGGCTTCTCGTCGTTAAGAAGTCGCACTTGGAGGGCTTGGACGTAATCCCATTGCGATGCTATTCGGCGGAGGCAATGACACCAATGATGATGAAATAGCACCTGTGAAATTGGCTCTTTCTACGTCGATAAATACATCAGTCGATTGTCTGGTATACCCTTCGAACGACTCCTAACATTATAAGTCTACGGACAAGCATGACCTCCGCCAACAAAATTTGGCTTGATAGGTAAATTTCTTTAGCTTTTAAGTACTCAGAACTGACTCTGAGAAAAATTCGGTTCGTTAAGTTCCTGTTATTGGGAAATTCTTGGTGAACAAATATTGAAGGTAATAAGGTTGCATGAACTGGAATTGGTCATTTCGTGCGAAGGACGGGTTTCCGCGGGTAATAACTTTGAAAGGCCTAACATAGTTATTTCATTCACAAATAACATCCTGATATTTACAAGAACCGGTAACCGCTGGGAAGGTATGTACAGTAATGATGAGTATCTTAGGAGCGATGTAACAGAATTGGCACGTCATTAAGAGCTTCGCTAACAAGCAGAATTGGTGCACTAACAACTCAATAGAACGAGTCAAGTTTTCAAGGGCACAAAACATGCAAAATTACGAGTTTTACTTGAACTTCAATAGAGTATCATATATCTCTATTGTTCTTGGTTTGAGAAAAGATACACAAGGACTGATTTCTCCTCTAAAAACCTATTCTCGTCCCTCGTGGAAGGAGGGATATTTATAAGGTAAATATTTTCATTTTCAAAGCTAAATGGGTTTCTAATAATATAGACGTTATTTTTAAATTAATAAGAGTGTATTTCGGACTTGGCACCACCAACCAGGTCCCAATGCAGATCGAGTGTGGATATCAACATCGTCCGAACGTATTCGATGACCTAATTTTGCGCTACGCTGTATCGCGGTATGAAAGGGAAAAGTCTTAAGTTATTATTAGTGAGGTTAAATGAGCATGGTTGCTCTATACTTAGTTTCTCAGCAACTTTTATTCAATGTGAAATTATACATCAGTCATCGAGTTATTCGCATATTTATTTTGTGAATTATTATTTTTTCGATATAGCGAACGATGGAGAAATGTGCGGTGCATTCAATAATCAAAAAGGAGTTTGAAAATATTGTTTTACAAACGTGATTCCATATAAAATGTAATATTTTTAACGACACTTCAAGTACTCTGCATGAAACATTCAACTCCCCAGCTCTTTCCCATCCTCACTTCCGTTACATAATAAAATATAAAATGAGTGGAAGGGCTTTGTTGTGACAGTCGCTTTGTTTTGGCGAGTGCCCAACGCTCGAGCCGCTTGACCCACCTCCTTTAACCACGCAAACAATGTTCCCTCTTCTGCTGCACGATTCACATAGCCAAAGGAAAAAAACAGCTCAGGCCTTAAGAACATTAACGTTCTCAGAAACCATTCAAAAATATCACTGGTGCAAAGGATAATACAATTGAATGTAGGTGCCGCAGCTTCAGATTCATGAAAAATCTTGGTTTCAGATTTAAACGGTTCGCTGCTTTATCCATCAAATCTGCTTCTTGGTCCCTCCAAAGCAACACCGAAGTGGCGTTGGAGTAGTTGGAGGGGTTTAGTGGCAACCAACAGAAAAAATCCCGATTTAAAAATGTTCCAAAATCTAATCCATAAAGTAGTAGATGGAAAACTAGGGGCGTGATAACTGATGATGGATATTCATACAAGTGTATGCAAACTCTTCCATGGCAACTCCCGGGCCATGTCTACAACCTTGATTCATCAACAGCACTGAATGGAATAATAACATTGCCAACAATAAATGCTTGTGATCACGCAAATAAATATAAGTGTCCTCTTTTATATTCTTTGATGGAATGAACTGTAGTATTCCCAGAAGAATAGCTTGATGTTCCAACTGGAAAACGAAGCGAAACCAGGATTTCACAAATCAGGGCTCTAAACTCGTGTTCTTCATGTGATGAAAAAAGGGACTCGGAGTCAGATTGTTGAAACAAGGGTTGACCAGTTGAGGGAATCTCTCGTCTCATTTTGGTGTCAAAAGAATCTTAATTGCAGTATTCAAGATTTATGAAAGGGATGGCGTCGTGAAAGGAACGTCCGACAGAGCTTTTCTTTTGATGTCGTCAAAGGCATACATTGTAGGGGACAGGTTGGTCATTACGAAGAAGAATCCCCGGGAAATATCGAGTCAAACGCCGGTTGTTTTCGAAGAAACGTGCCACTCTCCGTTCCAGTTCAAGATAAGACTGAAATTCTGAATTTAGAAGTTTTCGAACTTGGATTAATAGTTAGTGAGTTAGAGACTCTTGTGGACTCTACTCAACATCATCATGATAGTTCGTTGCCTTCTCCTCGGCAGCTGTGTTTTGCCAAAACCAGAAACTAGAAAACTGACCATTTTGTTGTTTACGTTCTACTTATCTACGATTCGTATACAACAGTTATATACATTATTGGGTGATTCGTCCCACTGTTATTATACCTAGTTACAGGCACTAGTTACATATTCAGTGAATCATTTGCGCAGTGTAAGTACGTACAAACTTACTGCAAGGGTTGCATTTTGCGCTACCTACTCGAATGCATCCAGTTTTGGATTCCAGGTTTAGACTCAGAACTATGTAATCAGGTAGTTTTCATATACTTCACTCGAGACACTTCATACCGCCATGTAAAACTATCCTTTAATGCAATGTGCTCGTTTCTCCAAAAACCGATTTTTTGCTCAGATTCTGCGTCTGTTATCTGTGCACTTCACACCCACATAAGATGGATGGTTGCCTAATGTAGTTAATGCCTGACGGGCATTAACCCCCCCCCCCCCCTCCCGAACACCATTGATTTACCTCTTATTTTTAATTTCAAGTAGAAGCCGTTTGTAATGTGTGTGCGTTTGACTTTTGCTTGACTCCACTAGTCTGGTTATTATCAAGAAGTAGGAGGGGAATGGGTTGATTTGTAGTAGGGGATGTGAGTTCGCCACCCTGTTGCTAGCATATGAATGAAACATCGATTGTTCGAGGTCAAAAGGGTACGATGGCACTCGTACGCTAAAGTTTCAGGAAGACTGCTTATCCCGGATGTTTAGCTCCAAAGATACATTCTGACTCTATTATTGTGGAGAAACATAAAGAGACGTCAGATACGATCGAGTATTAATCATAGACCAGTAGTTTTCAAAACGTTTCCCTTGTTTATGTACCGAGAAACATTTTGAAAACGCTGCAAATTCATTAACACGGGTTGGTTATTTCTCAGACCAGGTGCATGGAGACTCATTTCTTCAACATAGGGAAATGGGGCAAACAGTGGGTGTGGCGGGTCCCGGACCCATTCCAATCGATTCAGGGTCCAAAATTGAGTGGAAAATGATAACCCACACGCCAAAGTACCAGAAATTTCGAAAACAAACATTCGGAATGAATAGATAGGGACCCATTTTGACCGGGAACCTCATCCAGAGGGCGCCAATCGTTCCCGGACCCATTTCATTGGATTCGGCGTCAAAAATTTAGTGGATAACGATACCCCACACGCCTAGGTACCAGAAATTTCGAAAACACTTATTCAAAATGGGTAAAATAGGCACCCATTTTAATCCATAACTTCTTCCGGTGGGTACCAATCGTTCTGAGACATATTTTATTGGATTCAGTCTCCAAAATTCAGTAGAAGGTTTAGAGAAGGTTTAAGGTTAGGCGGAAGATAAAGCAAAATATTGTTTCACCTCGCCATGACCCCTACTTCCCACGGTCCCTCCTATCTAAATCCTAACCCACCCATTCTCCTCCAATCCCCATCCCTATCCCCTCCACAAAAGCCGAAGTTAGAACCCTACAAGGGTATTGGCCAAGGAAAATAATTAACATGGGAATTCCAGAGAGTACTCCAACCCGCTTCTCCTGTTATGCCCTCAACCGACAAGAAAAGAGGCGCAGAAATTGCTAGCTAAATATTTAAACGGATGCAACTTTTAGGGTTTTTACCGTTGTAGTTCCTTCGCCGATGAAACCTTTATGGAATTGCGGGACCTTTCAGTTGTTGAGCCCTTCATTAACATGCCAATAGCCAGACTCCATAAAATTGAGAAAGGAGAAGGGCTTCTGGCTTCACATCTCTTTACATCCATGAGTGCGAAACCTCAACGAAGTAGAAAGGTAAACAATATAGATAATGTTATTTTCCTTTTTTTAAATTTTCAACTACATAGGTTTCCGTATAATGAGAAAAATTCCGTGAGCCTAATCGTCTCAGGCACTCGCAAACATTTTCATCACTATACGTGATGCGGCTTTCCGATCGACGTTATAACTCTCGATGATTCGTAGATAAATTTTAATTCAATGGTAAACATTAAACCATGCACCGTGGCACGGTGCGCATGGGCACTTTCAAGCTCGTTATTTTTTCAAATTCTTTTCAGATTTTTCTCGGTATATCCTTGGAAATATGAAGGCAGTGTTCAATGCGTTCGTAAAAAATAGGGTCGGTGGAAATGCCAAATTGGCTGAGTCCACTTGATGAATTTTCATTGAGTGTCGGGGTCTTCGCGGGTGTCTTCTTTCAGTCATTGGTGGATGGAAATAATGACTTTCAAAATCCTTCTTCTTTCCACGTCCATAGATGCGCCGTGCTTTAATGAGAAGGACTGGCGGAATACGGAATAACCCCAGCAATAAGAGGAAGAAGTTTTTGCATTCCACTGAGGTGCTTTTGATAAGCCTCAATCTCAATTGTCCCTTCTGAGTTCTACCGCACTAATTTCGCGTGAAATGCAAGTCCCGGGGAGATCGCGATTTGCGTTTTGTCGCTTCCTCATTCAAACTCACGTGCACCACCGATGTATTAGTTTGCATTAGTACTTTGCAAATAATTGTACGAACTTGGACAGAAAAATTAGTACATGACTTGGTTAGCGATCCCATGGCATCCCGTCTCATCCCCGTTAATCGCCCTCCACTTATCGGCTTCCATTAGTCTTATGGCACAACTCGTCTCCCCGAGCTGATAGCACAAGGAGCTAATCCAAGAACTGGGAATGAGAGTGAAAACAGAGCACTGTGCATGATGGTGGAATAATAATGTTATACAGTATAATATTATATACAATTATAGTCAATAGGTAGGCGGTCATAGGCTCGTAATGTATGAACATAGATTGTTCCGATAGAGAGCTAACATTTTTCCATAATTTCCCATTTTGGTTGGTTATTCCTTGAATAATCAACCTATGTTTTCATGATAATGGTCAACCTCTCCGATTCGGCTCAAAATTTTTTTTCTGGACGTTTCATGATGTCCTGATCAAAAAAGGTCAATGTCCGTCCGCCGTACGCCATCCGCCGTCCGCCGTCCGCCGTACGCCGTACGCCGTCCATTGTCCACGCCGTTTTTGGTAGTAGAAAATTTTCTAAAAATCTGAAATTTGGGTCAGGGGTCTGTTCCCAGCCAAGATGGGTCCTCGAAACTTTTCAGCCCGATCGGACCAAAATTGGAGGGGGTAGGGGTTTTTTGAAAAATGGATTTTCGAGATTTTGGGTGATTTAGGCGAGTGGGGTGTCATTTTCCACTACATTTTTGGACGCTGAATCCAATAAAATGGGTCCCAGAACAATTGGCACCCACTTGAAGAAGTAAAGGGTCAAATTGGGTATTTATTACCCATTTTGAATATGTGTTTTCGGGATTTCTGCTACCTAGGCGAGTAGGGTGTCATTTTCCACTAAATTTTGGACGCTGAATCCAATAAAATGGGTCCCAGAACAATTGGCACCCACTTGAAGAAGTTATGGGTCAAATTGGGTATTTATTACCCAATTTGATTATGTGTTTTCGGGATTTCTGCTACCTAGGCGTGTGGGGTATCATATTCCACTAAATTTTGAACCCTGAATCGATTGGAATGGGTCTGGGACCCGCCACACCCACTGTTTCCCCCATTCGAGGAATAACCAACCCGTGTGTAAGAATTTGCAGATTTTTTTTTCCCTTTTAGCGGTGGGTTCTGGAAGCCACGCATACTATTTATTTTGGCGTTGTACCATAGTGGTCTTGAACTTGGGAGTGAATGAGTGATGACTGTAAAAGATTTGCACTCATATGCATTTGTTGTCATATTTCGGGCGGTGGACATTTTGACCGAACTGCTGGAGGGAAGGTATAAAATGGAAAGATGAACGCTTACGGAGGACAACTTCTTCTCACACATCGACACATCATTTCACCCCTCGTCAAACTCTCGTTTGAATTTAATTAATGGTTATTTCTCATAACCCTATGTCGAACCTGTACCGTACATTCTGATAACGGCAGTCATGGAATAAGTATTCCATGAACGGCAGTGTGACTTCTGTTACTTAAAAGACACTATGAAAAGAGAAATTGATCTGATTTTCCTGATTCCCGATATTACTGCGCAAAACAGTTGGTTAAGTACAGTCCCTGTTCTGCGATTTCTCCACTATAACGGTAAAAGATCTTGAGTAACGGGATGAATGCACAAATCTAAAATATCAGGATATAAAAGCATACACCACTTGAGGAGATAATCCGCAGCTTTGATTACGCTTGTCTGCAATCTTTGACCTTTCATACTTTTTTTTTTTTTTTTTAATTATTATTAGTTGTAAATTTGTTCAAATTATGTTTCTGTTTTTAATAGAGGATACGCAGGTGATTTTTAATCCTTGAGGAAGCTAGAGGGTGCCTAACAGCCCTATTTCTCCCAGGTGAATAAATAAAAATCAATCAATCAGATGGAAAGCTATCTCGCTGAAGCTTTTTCAGACTGATTCATGTCCTTTCATTTGCTGATTCATCTTCAGTACGAAAATTACACCTCTTTACCACCCATGCATTTTTAAATAAATTAATCATTTTCGAGCCAGTATGTAGGAACCAGTGATTTAGGTTTGTTATTTAAATTATAAGAAAAGAAATGGAAACGTCCTGTGACTTTTTGGTCGATGAAAGAATGATGAAAAAATACTTTTCCCGCCAAGATCGTGACCAGAAGTGTGAGAAACTCACGCTAAGTTCTTCTGGAAGGGTTTCTCCCAAGCCAACAGTGAAGACCGCCCTGGTCTATTTTGGTTTCAAATTATCCTCGTGAGGGCTAACCCTTCTTCCGAATTAGATAGCCGTCGGACGTTTTTAACAAGGTGACGGCAACTGAAACACTTGTTATCCTCGTCGGGCAAGTGTTTACTACGAGATGAGCAATCCTGGAGACGCTCTCTCGAGGAGAGAGAGGTCGAGGGTTTTCGTTAACCCGACCTCAGGTTCGAGAAACAAAGGGTTACGGAGTCGTTTTCCTACCAACTGGGAAAGCGAGTCGGTTAATTAAACTAACGAGCAGTCAAGTTATTTCGTACATCTCTAAAGGCAAATCGTGGTATACCTACCGCATGTTGCGCTGCAATACCAAATAATATTCTTCGCATATTTGTATACTTTTAGAACTCGTTCAAAATTAATTTTACAATTCCAAGTTGTTAGTTAACTCATTTCCAAGAATATATTTTGACAATTTCCCGACTTCTTCAAAATTACAGGTTACAATAAAAAACCATCAAAAAATCATCAGAGCTTTTATGCAGTGAAGGACGCAGATTGCCCAGTCAGCTCTTACAAGTTACGATTATGTGTTGTCAACTCTCCTGTTGAATCGAAGTTTGTCAACTCTCCCCCTTGGTACAACCCTATAAGGAAAGTTCACATCGGTCACACTGTATTTCGTATTAGCTATACTAGAGTTGCTGCATTGAAATTCGAAATTTGTAATTCAACCTTAGTTGCTTATACCCAAAGTACCATTGTGCCTAAAATATGTTTCCCCTTTCATTCCTTGTACTAACCTGTGGGAAAGCTGCAGTAACGGCGATTGTTATGATGCGATTTATAAATTTCGGAGCGTAATTTTCCATTTGTTTAGCTCCTCCGAGCAATTTAGACTTCATTATAAGATCAAGAGGGACTATATTGAAGCAAATCTATCCTATTACTACTTCACGATTTGCTCTCCGTTGAGAGATTACAGCGTGAGGTTTAAAGCAGATTGCATTATGAAATAAGCCATCAGAAATAACGATTAGGTTAAGATATTTAAGACTCTTATTCAGCGTCCCTGAAAATTCGGCCGTCGTATCCCACAGGCTATGTAGTCAATAATTCTCGACAATGGATGAATCCGTAGATAATGAAGATAAAGATGTATAATGTACATTTTTATAATTTGTTGTAATGATGATGTACAAAGCCAAAGAATGTTGCGGATGTTTGGTATTTATGTCATCAATGAACACACGCCCTCAATTAACGAACCAGTCTCCTGAGATGGCGAATGGGGCAGAAAATCTGGGAAGAGTATAATGAAGGGGAGTATTCATTAGGAAATCGTACAAGGGGGCCATCATTATCAAACTTACTTCTCTCCTTAGTACCGACAATCGTAGTTGAAAGATCATATCATTGTTGTGTTGTAGCAAAATATCGACCAGTTCATTCGTAAGGGAGGGGATTAACAAAAGATTTTGCAGGAGGGGTAGATTTTGGTATTTCCACATGATTCTAGTCGGATCGTGATTAGCTTACATTGACTTCATTTCCACGATAATTTGCGAGTGCGGAGGTGAGTGAACCAGTTTTTAGTGAAAGCCTCGACAAATTTACGAGGTCAAAGGTCATCAGGCACGCTATCGCGGGACACAAATGGAGCCCTACATCAAGGGACGATATATGAAACAGCCGTATCAAAGTGGGAGAAGTGGCCCAACCAAATATAAAGCGTTTCTAACTCCTGCCCAAACAGCTTTCTTTCTCGTCTATAAATACCCAACTCTGGGTCAGTTCACCCAAACGACAGTTTGCTCAGATTAAGGGGAAACGCTCCGTGAATTTTTTGTTGACATGGGTTGGTTCCGCTCCTTCACAGTCAGCCTACGTTCGAAAGAATCTAGTATCTATGCTGACAAAATTTGGCAGAAGGTGTGTGCTTTATTCCTGAGTACACTATAATGTTCCTACAAAACATCACGCATTTGAACCTTACCTTTCCTAGCACTGTTGCTACTTTCAAGGTAAAAATCTTCAGGTATTGTGAGTCATTTTAGTACGTTGTTCGTATTCCGGGTAATTTTGTGGCCTACCAGTAATATTAAATTTCAGTTTGAGATCATTCTGGAAACTAAGAAGTGAAGCCAAAACAGATTTGGCAGCTTAAAAACTCTGCGAATTCAATCACAGGAGTTGGTTATTCCAATTCAATCTTAACTGAAGTGAAGAAGTTTTTTTATTACGCATTTTGGTGCATTAAGCTAAGGGCGCTGTTCCTGAATGCGTTTTTTCGTTATTGATTATCCGTGTCAGTTTTTTTTTTTTTTAATTCTTATGCCAACTCCACAAACATTGTAATACCTGACGGTTAATACAACAAAATATTTTTGATTTGATTTGATTGAGTTGGTTATTCCTCGGACCAGGAGTATGGAGACTCATTTTCTAATTGATACCTGTTTTGAGCTATGACCTTGTCTGGTGGGTGCCAATCGTTCCGGGATCCGTCTCATTGGACTCAGCGTCCAAAATTTAGTGGAAAATAATACCCCACACGCCTAGATCGCCAAAAATCTCAAAAATCCATCATTCAAAATCCAACATTTCCAAAGTCCAAATTTTGGGCCGAATCGGAGAGATTGACTTTCTGCATTATTCAAGGAATTACCAACCAAAAAACGCCAAAAATAAATTTCCTTCTCGCGAACAGTTTGTCGGTAAAAATTTAATAGCTGGTGGTACGTTTTTATTTTCGGGATTCAATATCTGAACTGCTAAGGTTTTGAGGTTCAATGATTCCTGTAAAATTGTACAGTCAAATTGACGGAGGAACGATGAAAGCGAGTTTTACGTAGAATCCATTTTTGGCATCTTATTGGCTTCTTGCGGCCCTCCCTCGTGCATTTTCCTTTCTCTCTTTTTTCCCGGAGAGTCTTTCATCCTTTCAGTTATCTCTCTTTAATTTTCTCCTTCAATTGGCTACCCTCTTTTTTGAGGGAACGGAAAATAAGGATATATAAACATAGTTCTCCGGGTTCTTTTGTTTATGTTTCATTCAAACAGAAGATTAGGATGGATATTTCTGAATTTAGCGTACCTACTGGAATCGGGAATGAAAGAGGTTGAACTTTTTTACCTCATAACTGAGGGAGGTTTATTTCATGAAGGATTCTCATTTCACCCGATTGTAAAAGCGAAACGTCATGATCGATTCGGTTCCAGATGGCACCTTTCTATATCAAATCGGCAAGAACAACTGAGGCTGAGGCTTGTATGTAGAAGATACTCTTACTGTCAGACTGTACAGGTGCATCAAGAAAATGGGGTGAAAGAAGAATGGTTCCTGTTCGCTGTGAAAAAGGCGGGGCTTTTCTCATTACCCTAATGTGAAGGAAAACAGTCAACTCCAAGTCCAAAGTGAAGTGAGATTCGCTTGCTCATCAAAGAGTTTCTCAGGGAATTGAAGTGGGACTGGGACAACTCTAACTAGCAATAATCCCAACCTAGTTGGTTATTAAAACTAAGACATTCAGGATTTACTCATTATTGTTGAAGTTA
The DNA here is from genome assembly GCA_019603395.1 of Cyrtorhinus lividipennis. Classification (NCBI taxonomy): domain Eukaryota; kingdom Metazoa; phylum Arthropoda; class Insecta; order Hemiptera; family Miridae; genus Cyrtorhinus; species Cyrtorhinus lividipennis. The sequence goes on along the minus strand of CM033998.1, from coordinate 37,236,817 downwards.
TTTCATACATGAAGTAACGTCAAAAATAGTTGTAAAACAATTAGATATATCTAATTGTTTTACAACTATTTCCTGGGCTTAAAGATCAATTTACTTCAACATACAAAATTTCTGATTTCAATTTCAATTGATATTGAATCGTGTTCACATTTCTAGAGCCGCCTGCATTCGCTTTGTGCTCGGTGAAAAGTTGATGTAATAATGGATTGATCTAGGTACGTAACAACTCAAATTGAAGTTTAGATTCGTACCTACACTATCTGTGAAATTCGATCTTGAAATTTATTCCAATTTATATGAATATGACCGGTCAAAAATCCGCGATTTTGTGAATCCATGTGTGATTTACATTACATACATACAACGCAACATTATAAACGGTTTTCGAGGTATACGCTTTTGACAGGCGATATTTATTATATTATAAACATACGTCAAATATTATGTTTTTCGTTTCTGTGGACCTTCCCTGTAAAAAAATCATAAGCAGAGTGATAACCAGGAGAGGTAGAATGAAAAAGAACTGCATTCAAGAAAGGTATAGAAACACGAAGGATCTCATTCATATTGGCTGGAGTACATGATACTCACAGTGCTGCTAATGAAGCGACCCCGACCTCGTTCTGGTGCTCTGCCATGTCACTCCTTCCCCCAACCTCACTCTCTCATCATCCTTTTCATTCATCAAAACATTTTAATCGCCTCATGACGCATCGCTCCCTCCCACGACGCTTTACTGCGCCCTCTCATCATGATAACAAGTGTAACTGAGCGCCCGGTCTCAGGAAAGACTCCAGTGGCAACAGTTGACGACGACGTTTTGAATGCTGGCCAATATGCACGGAATTCCTCATTTATTCCACTAGTAGGCCAGTTACACCCACGCGCTTTCACAAGATCTCATTCTACATCGAGATGCGAGTATGACTCTAGCGGTGGGTTTCGTTCTGATCTCATGTGCCGAATTTTATTTCATCAAAAACACGAGCAAATGCAAGATGCTCAGGATACAGATTATAATAGATAGTACAATTATTATCGGTCATCGGAAATGTAAGGAGTACCCCAAACAAAGGTGAGATACATTTTGGGAGGAACGACGCATCAATAAAAGAACTACAGATCTAATGTTTGGAGATCGGGCTACAAAATATGTCCATGTGAATCCAGAAGCGGAACCTGCCGAGGAAAACGGGTGAGGAGGCATTTCCTTACCATACTTGTGTTCATGCAAGCCGGCAAAAAAAAACTACCAGGGGAAGGGTGAAAGTTAACCATCATTACCAGTTGGGCTATATTATCCAGCCGGATCATTATCGTGTGGAATCTGGAGTACGGAAATGACTTGAAATGAGGGAAACGAAGGAACACCGGCCAAATCGAGATAAGCCCGACAACATACTTGCACTAAGGGACCATTTGGTAAGGAGTGAAGGGGTATAAGCTCTGTATTCGATAGGATTACGCAAGGTTTGGGTATTGATTCGAGGATGATAACATGTTATGTTAGGGATTATTACTTCATTAACTCGAGAAGCCAAAGCAGATAAAGCTTCAGGAAAGGAGAATTGATTGGTAAACCTCAACTAGTGTAAGGATTCCTCCGGTTCTATCTTGTGCGCAAGAGTTGATGGAGTTGAGAGGGACCCTAAGGGGGGGTTTTGTTTCAGTTCTGAGATTCCTGTACGCCAACTGAAATAAAATTGAGTGTGGTATTCAGAATGTATGACTTAGAATTGAATGAGGGCGGTCCCAAATGCCTTCCCATGGTTATCCATGGATGGTCGCAGAAAATAAGGGCTATTGAAAAGCGCATAATAATTTTGTCGCTCCTGCCTTTGTTTTTTTTTCTTCTATTTTAACATATTGTTTTGTCCTCCTTTTCTCTTGGAATTCGTTTTTCGTCGGATCCTATGAGAACCCCCCAAAATCAAACGGCTGGAATGTGAATATACAAGCGCTCACGAATCACTCTTTCAATACACGCTTAGCTTAGCTGATGCTGAATGCAAACAATAGGAGTCACCTTTTGTCAACGTTGGTTTCCCTGACAAGTTCAAAAAGATCAGAGGTGGAAGCGAGAAAGGAGCCAATTCTCGGATGTTTGCCATCAGTGAGAGAAAGAGCACCTTTGATCCTAGAGATGTTGAAGCGCCCAATTCTGTTATTGACGCCCATTGTCACGCTATTTCAAGCTCAGCACGCCCCATCCCCATCCGCTCTCACTCCAATCACGATCTCCTCTTCGACACAAAGGCCCTTCCGTGACCACAACCCCTCCGTTACAAGTGGAAAGGTAAGCAGGAGAGAAGGGATTACGGCGCGGCAGAGATAGCTTTTTCCGGCCCAGCCTGCGTTGATACCCAGTTTAGCTCAGAGGGGACTTAAGCATAGCATTCTGCATATTTTTATAAAATTATAAACAAGATGGTGTGAACTTAAAAGGATACAAGTATACCAAGTATTAACAATATCCCTCTTCCCAAAAGCACTGATTGCGGTGCTACTCGAACTACCTAACCCTAACTTCTTCAGCATGTAGATCGTCGTACATTACATGCTTTGTACATCGGCCGAGTCAGCGCGCTTCCCTTCTTGGCATGAATTCAGATTTCCGTTTGGTTATTCCTTGAATAATCAACCAATATTTTCATGCAAAATGTCAATATCTCCGATTCGGGCCAAATTTTTTCTTCTGGACGTTTCAAGATGTCTAGATCAAAATTAGCACGTGAACGTCCGCCGTCCGCCCTCCACGCCAATTTTAGCAGTACAATTTTCTCGAAGATCTGAAATTTTGGTCAGGGACCCGTTCCCGGATCTAGTTGGTCCTCGAAACCTTTCAGCCCGATCGAATAGGGGTTAAAATGTGAATTTCGGAAAAAGGATTTGCGAGATTCTTGGCAATCTAGGCGTGTGGGGTATCATTTTCCATTAACTTTTGGACGCTGAATCCAATGAGACGGGTCCCGGGACGATTGGTGCCCTCTGGGTAAGGCTATGGGTCAAAATGGGTGCATATTTACCCATTTCGAATGTGTGTTTTCGAGATTTCTGGTACCTAGGCGTGTGGAGTATCATTTTCCACTAAATGTTGAACCCTAAATCGATTGGAATGGGTCCGGGACCCGCCACACCCACTGTTTCCCCCATATTCCCTATGTTGGAGAAATTAGTCTCGTACGCCTGGTCCGAGGAATAACCAACCCGTGTGTATGAGTTTGCAGCGTTTTCAAAACTGCTGAAGACCACGCAACAGTACTGTTCACGTGATTCTTAAAGTTCTCTGTTGACTCACTAATGGCTTCAATATAAATTTCATGTACTTAACATGTTATACAATGGATCAGCTTGTATAGGAGACTATTCAATTATGTTCAGTTCAATAGTCCGAATAAATACACCATTCAAAACCCAGGTTAGCAACTCAATCCATTTCCAATCGACAGTCAAAAATGAACCCCCCCCCCCCCCCGCAGTGAACTAGCCGGTTACAAGAAAATGTTTGTGTTTCTGTACAATTCCTTGGGCTGGAGAACGGGTATGATAGTCAGAAAACGACCTTTTAATTGGTCGACCCTCAGGTCGTGAATCTCATTTAAGAAAGACTCCCACGCTTGAAAAAGTGGTCGGAATCTCTTGTTCGTTCCTACTCGAAATTTGATCGAATTAAAAAAATACCAAATGAACAGAACTAATCACACAGAACTAAATACACAGCCAAGGTCGTGGGAACTTTCGTGTCCAATAATATGCTAAATAATTTAAGTTTGAGAAAACTGCTCATCATCATCAGACGATGATGGGCACCACGTTGTTGAGACCGAAGGGTTGGGTATCGTGAGAAAAAGAGATGTGGAAGTGGATACGGCTCGGCTCGTCGCTGAAAGGGTGGAGTGGTGACCGGAGGTGGGGGCTATTGATGGACGGGTTTCTCATTAATCCGCCAACGTTTTCCACTTCCTAGAGCCTCGATGTGGAAACCTGCTCAAATTCACGAACCTGGTCTGAGGTAAAAGCCCCAGCTACCCAACTTACCTTGGTTGCTGAGGTCTCCAACTTGAACGCAATTTTTTAGGAACATTCGACTTCCACCGCTATAAGTTTTACTTCGGCAAGCGTTCTGTAATCGTGAACCAGTAGCACAATATATTCCAGCGGCTCTATCGGATGGGGAAGCAAGAGTGGAGGATTAACATTTTTGCGATCCTTTTTTGCTGCTGCCTAGGCCTATGGGGAGGTCTATGTTATTATGAACAATTTTTAGGAGAATAAATTTTTTTTAAATTAATTTAATTTGGATTTATAAGTCGAGGATGGCTTATTGAAACATTAATCGTTCTGCTCTAAATATTCGATGTTTCAACATCGATACAGTAGTCTCGATTCCATCGAAACATCAATGGTCTGATATTATTGGATTTATTTATTTCTATAATGAAAGGCTTTTTTCACCACTGAAAAGTAAATAAACAACGACTCTTTTTCTGTAATGTTGTAATTAAAAATGGAATGTAAATAAAAATCAGATGTAACAAATTATAATAATTATGTAAGCAGATACAATACGAACATGTTACCTATTTTTTATATTTAGAAAAAAAAATCTTCCTCGACAGAGTATGAAAATAACAGCATCATCCCATCCGAGTTTACTCCCTTTTCCAGTCAGGATTAGAGATGTGCCGAAAAGAACAGAACAGGTATACTGGAACAGGTATCTGTTTGGAACAGTTTCGTTCCTGGTGAAATAGCCTGTTCTGTTCCGAACGATACCCCGAGTTTGCTGCCTCTGCACACTATTCTCTCGCACTCGCACTCGTTTGGAACAACAACACAGACAACTAGACGAGTGCGGCGAAACTAGTATAAGTGAATACGCACTCTACTACCAGAATTCTCGCCCTCGCACTAGTTAGAAACAGCAACACAGACGAGTACGTCGTGGCACTTAATTTTTGATTACAAAGTTACAAATTCTGCCGAGTGTATTTCAGCGTTATTTGAAAGATGCAGTATTGGAGAGAAAGAAAGATCCTCTACAATGGTGGATCGAAAAGAGATTTGTGTATCCAACGCTTTCAAAACTGGCATTAAAACATTTCAATGTGGTTGCAACATCAGTTCCGCGTGAACGTATTTTTTTCAAAAACTGGAATTATAATTAATGACAATTAATGACAGACGATCACGACTGAAACCCAGTAAAGTTAAAGAAATTGTGTTCCTAAATGCTAACCATAAGATGATTTAATAATTGTCACTACGGTCAGATTTATTTTGTTATGATTTTGAACAAGACCTAATTAAGTTTGAATAATTTGACATTTGTGTTGCCATAATTTAAACTCTGAAAAGACAACCTTGGGTAGGGGTATTGAGGATGAAACACTTTAAAACATCAATATATCGATGTTTAGGTCCGACATCATACTGACATCGATTTGCTCATGGAATATCGGCATTAACATCCACATCGATGTTTCCGTCGATGTCCTACCCTTAATCCGGAAACCAAAAGTACTGCATAGGTCTGTAAATCCTATGGATTTCGATTTATTTGGTATGATGTGAAATTATAGCTCAGGTCCGATAAGCAGTCCGACAATCGACATTAATTTGTTTGGAGCGTTGTATCTCTTCTGCTCTCGGGATGGTTATACTGCTGTTTGAGTAGAGATATAACATCTGGAGAGGGTGCTTCCTAGTCGTTCATAGGGTGAATTCGTCTAAAATAGGTCGAAACTCGATAAGTTCAACATATTACCATCACGTATAACAAAATGCGTGGTCAATCGGTATGAAATGTTCACCTGTGAACATCAACAAGCGGAACGATGACGTTTTAAATGGAGATATTGTTCAATTTTCAAGGGCAGCCCGATCCTAATATCAGAATAGTTTCGAAATCCGTTGCGCATTGGATTTGTAGCTAATCGAATTCGATTGATATCAATTTTGGTTGGTTATTCCTCGAATAATCAACCTATGTTTTCATGATAATGGTCAACCTCTCCGATTCGGCTCAAAATTTTTTTCTGGACGTTTCGTGATGTCCTGATCAAAAAAGGTCGATGTCCATCCGCCGTACGCCGTACGCCGTCCATCGTCCGCGCCGTTTTTGGTAGTAGAAAATTTTCTAAAAATCTGAAATTTGGGTCAGGGGTCTGTTCCCGGCCGAGACGGGTCCTCGAAACTTTTCAGCCCGATCGGACCAAATTTGGGGGGGCGGGGGGTAGGGGTCAAAATATGTTTTTTGAAAAATGGATTTTCAAGTTTTTGGGCGATCTAGGCGAGTAGGGTGTCATTTTCCACTAAATTTTGGACGCTGAATCCAATGAAACGGGTCCCAGAACGATTGGCACCCACTGGAAGAAGTAATGGGTCAAATTGGGTATTTATTACCCATTTTGAATATGTGTTTTCGGGATTTCTGCTACCTAGGCGTGTGGGGTATAGTTTTCCACTAAATTTTGGACGCTGAATCCAATGATGTGTGTCCCAGAACGATTGGCACCCACTGGAAGAAGTTATGGGTCAAAATGGGTATGTATCCACCCATTTTGTATGTGTCAGAATTTCTGGTGCCTAGGCGTGTGGGGTATCATTTTCCACTAAATTTTGGACGCTGAATTCAATGATGTGTGTCCCAGAACGATTGGCAACCACCGGAAGAAGTTATGGGTCAAAATGGGTATGTATCCACCCATTTTGTATGTGTCAGGATTTCTGGTGCCTAGGCGTGTGGGGTATCATATTCCGTTAAATTTTGGACCCTGAATCGATTGGAATGGGTCTGGGACCCGCCACACCCACTGTTTCCTCCATTCGAGGAATAACCAACCCGTGTGTAAGAATTTGCAGATTTTTTCCTTGGTGCTGAGGAAGCGTTTCAGTGGTCCGAGTGCGTCTTTAACTTCGGAATAGACTGTTTATTTCCCAAGAAGTCGATGCTCTTAGTCGTGGTATTAAACAATATACCGAGCAATGAACGAGGAACTCCTTGGACACGGATGGGTGGAATCGTGGATGTTTCAAACGCCTGCGCAAAGAAGATGTTTTCTATGGATGATAAAAGGTTGATTGTCTTCGTGAGACCCTATATATCTTCAGACCACCACATCACTAATATTCCGCCCTCCAATGTCATTTCATTGCCAGATAAATGTGCACCAGTCTGACACACGAGTTGTAGCTGTTTACTTACTTGTTGTATGCTTTCACCACTTGGTCATGATGGATAATACATAATAGTTAATTAATTTTAAAATAGATTAGACTCTTCTTCAGGTTGTCAGCTTTATCGGTCCAAATTTCACGTTGTCGACTCAATGATAATGCCATCTGCTGACGAGCCCTTTAATATTGAGTGATTTCAAATAACACACGCATAGAACTCTATCGTCATAATTGAATCGGTTAGTATAAAGTAATATGATAATGGTATGTTATTACATCAACATAATGGTATTATGTTGGATGTTATGGACTCCTGACGAGCTCATTCTTTGTGGTGATGGATTAGTTTGGCGTACTCCACCGAAGTGCGCTGGACTACAGCGTAGCAGGGGTTCGGCATCTATGGTAGAATTTGTTCAATCATCGATCACATGTTTTTACGATGATTCAATGGGCTGCGGTTTCATGAGAGAGAACCTCAAGTTGATGAAAAACTTCGAACCTAAGCCCATCGGAACGATCTCATGAAGCAAAATTGCGCGTGACATGAAACGAAAAAAAAAAAATACTGGGGAAGGATGTTAGGTGGAATTCAGCTCTGAGGGCAGTCAGCTCTATAGAAAAGTAACCACGCAGCAGAAAAAAGCGGCACCACAAGGGCGTATAAATTACTTTTGATAACTCGAGAGGATGACGGCATGGGAAGTTTCAAATGGTCCATCTTTGATATTTATGTTTTTCAGCTTTGATTTAACGTTCAAAGGGAGAAGGCACCCTCAGAATCCTTTCACCGTCCATTTCTCTCGTACTACGATCGAAGAAAATTTCATCTGGCGTTTGATATCCTGTTCTTTCGATCGCCTTCGACGCTTTAGTCAAGTCAGTGATTCTTGTGATGTACGTACAATGCTTGAATATTACGAGAACCACTTGAATTACACATATTATAGGTGATTAAAACTTCACGAAAACTACTCATCAGGTTATGTTTAGTGTTATAATTACTTAGCCCTCATTGGAGGATCATACTCGTAATTTCACTGTAGTATTCACTGAAATCCAAGGAATTACAACACTATCACAATTACCTTCATGTAATGTTTTACTTGCAAATGCAAATCATTTCAAGTATAGATGCAATGCGTAACTACTTCATGCGATTAATAAATGGATAACATTTCATCCAAAACACAAGGATTTATTTATAGATTCTAGCGTTTAGGTATCCCGTCACATGTTCCAGTGATAGATTCTTGGGTATCGAGCATTCATTCCAACAGCTAGGTATAAATAAATCAAGATAATAATATGATCGAAACAAAATTCATCGCAAACAACAACTAGGTTGATTCAAACCCAATAATTTAGGTCAATCAGGTCAACATCTTTTCGGGATGGATCTAAAAAATGTCGGTTCCATGAGAGAGTAGCTCAAACACCTACGCCGAATTGAGTGCGCCATGAATAAAACGAATCTTCTCTCATAAAACTGAGAAGAGATGCTACTCTTGCTTGGAGTGAATGGATGAATCATCCATCGCACAAATGAGTGAATTAAGGATTCGTAGCATGTCCTGTTTCGGGCGTGTTTCTCCACGTTGGAAATCAGTAGCGGACTCGCTAGCATTTATCAGTTGAGGGCTGAGAACAGGGATTATATTCTCATTTTGGTGTGCCCTTTTCGTACGGGATTAGATTGGGCAGAAGAATAATCAATAAACACTTCGGTTACTCCAAATTAACGTTACTATTACTCGAATCATCATAGATTTTTTCTCCCGTATCTTATCACCAGCAAAATACATGAACAAAATAAACGTGACGTTTTCCTCTTGTTTGGGGGAAAGATCGTTCGTTGGTGGTTCATCAAGGGACAAAACGCAGGGCTTGGAAATTAGGATATAACCTGGCGCCTGAGGCAGCTTAAATGATGTACAAACTTTCCCATGACTTCATCATTACACGTGGAGGCAAACAGTTTGGAATATGCGGCATTGTTGATAACTTCTGAATATGTTTAGTTGCTCACGCATGAGTTGGGAGGGTTAAAACACGGCCAATTTAATAAGGGCGCCTCATAATACGAGGACGTTTCACTTTACAGGTAGACCGCTTTCCCTCACCTGTTACGAAAATTAACACTCGGCGGCCCTTCATGATATGACATCATTCCTGAGATATGGTGAGAACTTTGTCTCCTCACCTGATGGGTTCATGTAGCTCCATTACGTTCGCTACGCCACAGGGGAAGGGAATTTCAACGATAAACTGACAGGGAAAAATCAAAATACCATAAAAAAATTTAAGGCTCAACTATTCAAAAGACAACGCATATTTACTGTCACAATATTAAATACAAGAATCGACGTTCAAATGATCGATTGTTTGGACTCAGTGGATTTCCCCAAGAAGGCTCAGATCAATCTCTTCTCTCTGTATGCAATTCCTGCCCAAATTATATTGAGTAATATTTTACTTAAATGTCCCTTTTTGTATCCATCGTCTGAATCTTTTAAAATGCGTTAGGGTATCAAAACGCTACAAATTCTGGGTTGGTTATTCCTCGGACCAGGCGTATGGAGACTCAATTCTTCAACATGGGGAAAATGAAGGAAACAGTGAGTGTGGCGGATCCCGGACTCATTCCAATCGATTCAGGGTCTAACATTTAGTGGAAAGTGATAATCCACACGCCTAGGTACCAGAGATATCGAAAAAAAACATTCGAAATGGGTAAATAGGCACCCATTTTAACCCATAGCCTCATCCAGAGGGCGCCAACCGTTCCAGGACCCATCTCATCGGATTCAGCGTCCAAAAGTTAGTGGAAAATGATACCCCACACGCCCAGAAATCCCAAAAACACATATTCAAAATCGATAATAGATTCCCATTTTGACCCATAACATCGTCCAGTGGGTGCCAATCGTTCTGGGACCCTTTTCATTGGATTCAGCGTCCAGAATTCAGTGGAAAATGATACCCCACACGCCTAGGTACCAGAAATCTCGAAAACACATTTTCAAAATGGGTAATAGATACCCATAACATCTTCCAGTGGTTGCCAATCGTTCTGGGACCCTTTTCATTGAATTCAGCGTCCAGAATTCAGTGGAAAATGATACCCTACACGCCTCGGTACCAGAAATATGATAAACTTTTTATTCGAATTGGCACCCATTTTGACCCATAGCCTCATCCAGAGGGCACCAATCTCATTGCCCATGTTCCAAAGTAAAATTTCCAAATTATTTGGCTATTTCGTCAGAGTAAGTATGAATAGTCCAATGTATCCGACTCTAAAAAACCTCACGGTTTTGTTATTGAGACGTGACTCCGCTGGGAGACTTGAAGGGCTGCAACTCACCAGCTGCTCCTTGACTTCTCGGCTGGGATCTCACAAGAAGCTGTATTATAAACTTCCTGCCTGTTTCCCGGCAGTTGGTGTTTCTAATCAGCGAAGCCTTGTGTGTAGAGATCTAATGTTACAGTTCGCAGTATACCGACAAATTACTTATTCCAGTTGGGCAGGATGTGTGAGACTCTGTAGAACACAAACTATGCTCTGGGGCGTTAAGACTGCTTCTATTCCTACACGAGCGCATTTTATTCGATCAAATGCAATGGAGAACACATCGGCCAAAACAGAACATGTACAAGTACAGTAAAGTGAAGTAGTGTGTGTATTAAATACTCAGTAGCATTATGAAAGGAATATTATTACATCTGGATTATCAAAATAAAATTTATTTAGCTTCATGGCTCAATACTAACTGACTCGAACACTACTCAATCGATCGAAATTATTGGGCTCTTTCAGGCCTTCAACAGAGAAAACTGATGGAAACCACGCTCCTAAATCAACCGTATCAAGTTCAGAAGGGAGACCGACTTTAACCACTGATCCTGATTTGAGTTCATTCAAACTCAGATTTAAACCATCCGGAGAGAACAAAGGTAAACATTAATTCTAGCCCTCATCATACTATAGATTATCCAAATCAGTTACTCGTCCACCTCTCATCAGAGGTTAATTCATGTTCATTTAATTATAACACGAAGGACTGCTACCTCATAACATTTCTAGGGAAATCTGGTAAAAAATTTAACAATAATGTGAAGACATAATTTCATTATTATTTATATTTTTCTACGGTTATACTAGTATTACTGATAACCATCAAAATTAGCATGTTAATTTACGATATTTTCATATTTAATTTGATATTTCAAATCATTTTGATTGATGATGATTTTTGATTCAATTTCATGTAAAAATTCAACCACTCCGATTCGGCCCGAATATTTTTTTGAAGTTTCAAGGTGTCTAGATAAAAATGCGTTAATGTCCATCTGTTGTCCGCCCTCCACGCCAATTTTGGGAGTATAAAATTTTCTAAAAATTTGAAATTTTGGTGAGCCCGTTTCTGGGTCTAGTTGGTCCTCAAAACGGAATTTGGGCAAATTTAGGCAGGGTAGGGGTCAAAATGTGTTTTCAAAAAATTGATTTTCGAGATTTTCGGCGATCTTGGCGTATGGGGTATCATTTTCGACTAAATTTTGGACGCTGAATCCGAGACGGGTCCCGAAACGATTGGTACCCACTGGAAGAGGTTATGGGTTAAAATGGGGGTATCTATCTACCTATTTTGTGTATAATTATTAACAACTTTATGTTGAGATGTGGGAAAGGGGAGATAGATGTGAGCACACGGAAGGTTCAAGTAGTAATCAGCTTTTTATTGTCTTGTCGACCAGCTCGAACGTGAACCGGTCGTCACCTCGGACACGTCCCCCACTTCATATCGTTACATCTTTCCTTTTCCAATAAAAAAAATAAAGAATAAGTTCAACATACCCGGTCAATCAAATAATCCATAGTGTAAAATAAAGAATTATAATCTTCTCTTAATTGGTAGGTACTTACAGTAGGTACTACGAGTTTCGTACACAGTAGGCCTAACATATCCGCTAGCAACGCACTCTCGCGGATTCTTCTTCGCTCGAGAGGCGCTCGGTGAAGGATGATATATACATTTTATCCTCCTTGGGGAAATTAATCGATATCTGACATCGATGTACATTATCGCTAATGTAGTAGGTGAAGGTTACATTGTGTTATTGTTATCATTATAATTGAATTACATAGTTATCAAAGTAAATTTCCTGTTTAATCAAAATTAAATGTTTCTCAAAAACAAAATTATTAGCTCAGCTATCAATCGTCTAGTTTATGTCTGTGTCTCCGTACGTCACCATACCGAATCGTTGTGGTTTTTTAATGAGTGAACGATCTCGGAGGTTATAACTTTGAGAAAGTGAATTGTCGCTATGTGTTTTAATATTCGTACTTGTCCTCCATGGAATAAAATGTCTCCGATTCTTACGATATTGAGCATCATTTTCTCCTTTTATCCACCATGATCTAGGAGTTTGAGCACTTTTGAGTATCGTACCATGATGCCATGAATCCTTGTGTTGGTAAATTATTGGGTCATCTTCGTGAATTTTAGGTAAGCTTTTTGAGTTCCTATCGTAGTAACTTTTTTGATTTGATTGCACTTTGTTTATTATTTTTCTGAGTTTATCCGTGTCGATTGCCTTTATCATCAAGTCAGATTCATTGAAGGTTAATTCATCTCTTAACCATCTGCCTAACATTAATTGACTTGGGGAATATCCTAGACTTGGAATAACATTATTTCGGTATTGCATTAACAAGATGTTCGGGTTTTGATGAGTTTTTTCGCATTTACGCATAATGTTCTTGACAATTTTCACGCCTGTTTCGGCCAATGCATGTCCCTGGCTGTAATTTGGGCTGCTAGTTGTCAGAATGATGTCGTGTTGCGTTAAATAGGTTTTAAACAAATTGCTTCCAAAGGGATTGTTGTCACAAACAATCTCATCTGGAAATCCGAATCTAGCAAACATGGTTTGACAGACTTTTATTACGTTTTGGGATTCTTTTGTACTCATTTTTTCATATTCTATCCATTTTGAAAAATAATCTGTTGTGACTAAGTAATATTTTCCCTTGAATTCCATGATATCCATTCCTATTTTGGCCCATGGCCGTATTTTAATGTCGGAAGGTATCATAGGCTCTTTCGCGTTTTTATTTCTCGTTTCTTGGCATATTTGACAATTTAAAACATAATTGCTAATATCAGCTGACATTGCTGGCCAGTAAAACAGTTTCCTAGCCTTTGCTAATGTTTTAGCTACACCTAAATGTCCTTCATGTAATTTCATTATTAACCATTTTCTTTCGGTTTCTGGTATTACTATTCTGTCTTGATAGAGTAATAAGTTCAAGTTAACCGACAGGAAATCTTTTAACCTGAAATAACGTCCTATTTCTCCTGATATTTTACTTGCAGGCCATTTACCTTTAACAAAAGACATGATTTTCGCCAATATGTGGTCGCTAGCAGTGGCGTCTGCGAATCTTTTATGTTTTTCTTCAGACAATACAGATTTAACTATCTTATGTACTACATATTCCATTTCTGGGTCTTCATGTTCATCTGTTTGTAAGTAAGCTCTAGATAGTGCATCTGCTAATATCATATTCTTACCAGGTAAGTATTTCATAGTATAGTTATATTTCATAAGTTTAAGTCTCATTCTTTGTAACCTACTCGGAACTTTGTCGATATCCTGCCTTGCAATGGATACTAGGGGCTTATGATCCGTCTGTATTTCCACTTCACGACCATAAACATAATAATGGAATCGCTCCATTGCAAAGCAGCATCCCAACAGTTCCTTCTCTATTATAGAGTATCTCTGTTCTGTACTAGTCAGTGATCGTGAGGCGTAGGATATTGGATGGTTATTTTGCAACAACACGCATCCAATGCCCTCATTACACGCATCAGTTTGGATTACAATAAATTGGTTCATTTTCATCATAATGTGTCAAAATTGGGCTATTGGTTAACAATTTTTTCAAGTTATCTACACATTGGGAATGTATAGGTTTCCACTCCCATTCTACATTATCTTTTGTTAGATCTCGTAGAGGAGCCGTATTAGCCGATAGGTTAGGTATGAATTTATTCAGATATTTTATTATTCCTAGAAATCTGAGCAATGCTTTTTTGTCTCTAGGCTCTGGCATAGCCTCTATTGCTAATTTCCTATTCGGGTCTATTTCAATTCCCTCTTTAGATATTATATGACCTAGTATTTTAATTTTTTCCTTTCTGAACTGAAATTTATTTTTATTAAAGGTAATATTTGCATTTTTAGCTTTCTCTTCTTTTGTTCTACCGTAAATTATTATATCGTCTATATAGATTTTAACTCCTTTAATTTCATCAAATAACTCCGAATTCTTTTTTTGAAAGACTTCAGCACAAATCTTGACTCCAAAAGGAAGTCTTAAAAATTTATATCGTCCAAAAGGGGTTCCGAAACTACAATATTCAGAAGATTGTTCATCTATTGGGCATTGATAGAAACCTTCTTTCAGGTCTAGTAATGAGAAATATTTTTGGCCATTAAGGTCGTCAAATATTTGCTCCTGTGTTGGGATTTCAAATTTATCGTCTACAATTTGGGCATTGAGATCTTTAGGATCCAAACACAGTCTTAGGGATTTGTCATCTTTTTCAATAATCACTAATGGATTCTGCCACAAACATGGGCCTTTTACTTTTTCTATTATTTTATCCTTTTCTAGTCTATCAAGGTGATTTTTCAATTTCGATTGTAATTGTTTAGGTATTCGCCGTGGAGAGTAACTTACAGGGGTGGCATTGTCCTTCAATTTTATTTCGTAAGGATTTCCAGGAAATTTGCCCACACCTGTAAATACACTTTTATATTTCTCTATAATTTTCTCCTTAGAGTCTATTTCATCCCTAGTTTCATCATCGATTTTAGCAAGTTTTTTAATGATATTTAATTTCTCAGAAGTTTCTAACCCTAGAATCGGTTTATCCTTCGTGTCTATTATGACATATTCAATATTTTCAGTTACATGTTTAAATTTAGTAGGTAGAATAATCCTTCCCTCAATTTCCAATGGGTTGTTATTATATGCGCTTAGTTTTATGTTACATTTTTGTAGTTCCTTCTCTACGGTCATCATCGTATAAATTCTCAGTGGTAGCACATTTACGTGACTACCGGAGTCAATTTTAAATTTGATATTTACATTATTAATCTTACCTAGTATTGTCCAATCTGTTATATTTTCAATTTTGTTTACATTTAGAGAATCAAGATAGAACGATTCATCGCTCTCTGAACTAGAGTTTTCTGCTTCTAGTGCGCGTGTTTTACGTTTAGTATTAGTTTTCAATTTATATCTCCCTGGACAACATTTAGCGTAGTGATTGTATTTATTACATAAGTCACATTGTTTCCCGAACGCTGGACAATTATACGCCGTATGCTCAGTGTCGCATTTCTTGCATACATATCTCCTATTCCTATTATCATTTATTTTATTACCTTGTTTATGATTAACTCTATATTTTGAACTCGTACTACCTTTATCGTAACTAGTTCTACCTTTTCGATGCATGGCAGCTATCTTCTGTTGGGCGTCTTTATTGGCTCTGCTTTCTTCGAAGTCTTCGATTTCTTGCCTTCGTATTTCATTTCGTTTGCAGAGTTCAACGGCTCGGTCGAGTGTTAATGCTTCACCTTCGTCTAACATTTTATTGAGTAACGCGTTATCGGGGATCTGGGCTACCAACCGATCGCGGATCATGTTATCTCTTTCTGCGAATTCACACGATCCCGCGGCTACCTTTAACGCCGTGATGTATTCGGTGTATGATGTTCCTGGTGTTAGTACCAATTTATTAAATTTACAACGTTCATGCACCACGTTTTTCTTTGGAGCAAAGTAGGTAGTGAATGCTGTTATTACCTCTTCATATCGCGTGAGTACTTCGTCCTCTTTTTTGGGTTTTTCTTCGCCAGTTGTTAGTTCGGCAGCATCTTGTCTGAGGGTATTGTAAATTACCACACCCCTATGTCCAAGCTGGTTGAGGAGAACAGCGATCTTTACATCGTCGGATTCTCTCTTCTTTTTTGTAGCGATTAGGTATATATTAAAATTTTGTAGCCAGTCGCACCACTCTTTTTTCAGGTTTTCAGCGTCGAACTGAAACGCACGAGGAGCCTTTGCGTCGGACATCTTCGCTTTGCTTGACGCGGTTCGCGAGTAAAACGGTCGCTTTTCACTTATTCGCAAGTCAATTTACCGGTTTAGTTCGCGGTACGGATTACGAGGTGATTTATTCACACTTTCGGGTTCTTTTAACAAACCTGACACCATGTATAATTATTAACAACTTCATGTTGAGATGTGGGAAAGGGGAGATAGATGTGAGCACACGGAAGGTTCAAGTAGTAATCAGCTTTTTATTGTCTTGTCGACCAGCTCGAACGTGAACCGGTCGTCACCTCGGACACGTCCCCCACTTCATATCGTTACATTTTGAATGTGGGTTTTCGAAATTTCTGGTATCTAGGCGTGTGGGAGATCATATTGGGAATTTCGAACTCAAACTTTCTTGTTTTCCTTGATTCATGAAGAAACACATGTATACTCGTATACTTCCGATTCATCGTATTTTCATGTATTGTTTGTCTGTCGCCCGACTAACATAAACTCAGAGTTTGAGCAGAGTAGTTGACACAACCTATTATAACATCTAAAGGGTTGTGAAATGGACGACAGAACTATTGAGTTCTTGCATTATTGAGACAAAGTGTTATGACCACAAATAAGCTTCTGTAATAATTCATCCGAACCGAAAATGATGTATGAACCGATCATTGAGGAAAGGGAGTATCTCGGCAGATTACCAAAATTATTAGTTTGGCAACTTGTATGAACTAAACCCATATTTTGAATCATGGAACTCTAGTGCATCAACAGTATATCGAACGCAATCGGGCTGGGCCTTTCAACCCACTTTTCATTAGTGATTGATAAAAATAATATAAACAACAATTACTCTGGGAGAGAATACCATTTAATTAAAAACATTCGCTAGATGAATGGCAGGTTAAAAGTTGTCCTCATAATGAGGTCCTCCGGTGAAGTATGTAATTGAACGGATGCACATATTTTATTGAACATTGTGCAATATCGAATGCGTAACGTTTCTATTTCTTATTCAATTTGGAGCCAGAATGGAATAGGTTTTTTAGAGATGGAGTGGCGTGAGAGGGGCATGTCTTCGAAACTGTATAGAGACAAAAAGTAAATTGTATGCGTTGCTTGAGTAATATTTCGCCCTCTGTTTATTGGTCTTATACACACCCGTCTATGCATTTGGCATTGGACCCCATATTATTCTAGCTCTTGAGTAGGTTACCTAAAGCGATCAAAATGGGAACGGTCAATTCCATGGAACCCTTTTTCTCCTAGTTTGAATGGAGCTGTTTTCTCTCTGTGACGTCTTGAAGTCATGATACAAAAACTCGTCGGGGGTGGGGTTGTCGTTTATCATACGAAATTTCGCTCAGGGAAGAAAAGGGTTGGCGGGAAACTAAGTGGTCTTCCCGCGGAGAGGGGCGAGGTGGAGAAAGTAATTCTGAGTATAAAAATAAATCACTCCGGCCCATTCGAGCTGTCTGGTGCACAGCTGGTGAGGAGTTTCGGGGGAGACCATTTCGACCGATGGGGTACAGCTTTAAATGCTGCTAAACGGTTATTTGAGCAACAAAACACCCGGAAGGCAGCCCTATGATACCTTGTGAAAATAAAAGCAACTGCAGCCGCAATCCGTAAAAGAGTGGAAAATATACGGATGCAAAAAATTGGGATATGGACCGTAGAGATTCTAAACGTAATGAACTTAAGAAGCACCTGCAAGATAGTACTGTTCCGAAGACTCCTTAGCGCGGTCGAGCAACCTAATACACTGTTGCGATCCTAGGAAATGATCGACCTTTCAGCTCAGGATTTGGTACCACATTAATGTATGTATACATTAATACATTTGAACGAAAGCCTTGGGGGCCATTATTGCTGTCGAATTAATTAATGTACATGTATTGTGCTGTGCACTGGGTGCGTTGGGAGTATTATATATTCTATGAATAATAAATCTAGAATAAAATATGTATATGTACAATAATATAGTTATGTAGATCGACGGATGTAAACAGCATGTCAACGGAGACGGGAGGCTACCGATTTGCCTTGTGATGGTTCACAACAACTAATAAATGATTTCCCATCACAAATGGATAAAAAAATTATTTATAAGGTAAGCTTTTTTTCCCCTAAATAAAATATGTACCGATCAATTCTTCTATTTCTAGAAACAATCATTGAAAGTATTTGTTTTCATTCATACATTTTTTTTCTTAGTTTTGTCCACCAGTTGCGATTAATTTAGAGCGCCCCAGCGGTGAGCGATCAGAAGGTCCTAGATAAGGTAGGTAGGTAGTTTGCTCTCCTATGATGCGTATCTTAATGTGTACATGTACAAGATAATGAACATTTATCGTTTTCCATGCAGAATAAACAAGCTTACTACTTTTGAGAGTAGGGGACCAACTGCAATTAATAATATCATTGATACTGATCATTGTCAAACTAATAACCAGCATCAGATCAGAATATATTTATCCAAGGAGTATCGAGTATGAATTGAGAATTACCTCAATGATCACGATGGTCACGATTCCTAATTCCAGGTAAGTTCACTTTTTCTGGTGTTTTTCGCGTGTATGACTTCATTACTCACTCTGGTAAGCAGAATATCTCATTCAAAATTCCTTTTTCCAGGGCATAATAAACCAATTCTACACAGAATAAAACTTTCTCCGGAAAAAAATGATATCCTTTCCAAAACCATTGAAAGTTTTTCGGAATATAATTAAACCAGCGAGCGAAAATGAGCCACATTAATGAGATCCTTTCGCAAATTGGAGGTAGCGCTTATAAACGCCCAAAAGACTGCCGATCCTGTCAATTAGAAACATTGACTCATCACTTTGACACCTTCAGCTTCGTATCGGTCGTTTCTCTGGATAAGTTGGGTTGAATACAATTCATTTTCAACGATTACAATTTATAAAATTATCACAAATAATTCGTATTTAGTACTTACCTACGTCGAAATTTACTATATAAGATTTCAAATATGATGTATCTTTTATAAAATTAAGCCTGAAATTTTCAATTCAATTACCTGAAAATTTTCAAGAAGAATATTTTTTTTATTAGAAGAATATTTGAGCCCTCTGACCTCATGGAGAGTACAGATCATCGAGGCAGACCTCAAGTACTTGGAAAAAGTGATTAGAGCACTTGTTTTGAGAACGGTTAACCCTGTGTAGACCACATAGGGTCCAGGCGGGCGCCAAAGGTACCTTTCCCTCCCCCCCCCCCTCTCACGCCATCTTGCTTCCCATGCTACACAGCTAAGTACCCTTCATTTTAGTTTGCAGGGCAATAATCTCTTCATTTCCATTTTTCTTTTCAAAAATGCGGTTGGGGTCCAAGCAGACTCCACATGGTCTTCTGTAAAATCTTTTATTTATCTAATAGAAATTGGTTATTGTTTCCGTCTTGTGGAATTTTGTTTTTCAGCTTTGGAATTAGGTTTGTTTGGCCATGTTAAGCTGTCAGGCTATGGGGGAGCTCACTTAGTGGGTGGGGAGCGTATCATTAATCGATTATATTGAAGAAATATACAGTAAAGATGAGGAGGCAATTATGCCAAATGAAGATGATGTTGAAGTCTGTTTTGGATACATTGTCCGTTTGTTATTTTGAGGTTCACGTTTTGTTGGAATGTTCAAAGATGAAACTCATACATAATACGTAAAACTTATCCATATCCAAGTAGAAATACGAGTCTGATTTGCATTTTAAGTTGATTGAAGTTTGAAATACCTATTATGTTTGTTTCTACTTTCAAAGAACGTTTGTTTCTAGTTTCAAAGTATGTTTGTTACTACTTTCAAAATTACTCATTTCAAATTCAAATATAATAAAGTACAAGCACATTCTGTGTTTTCGACTTTTACTTCTTTCTCCTCAATTTCACTTATGAAAAGGTGAAATGATTTTTTTTTTTTTTTCATCGTGTAAGTAATACTAGGAAATGATACAGTCTAATTATTGTAGATACCCAAAAAAATTAACGGGTTCTGGGCGTACCCCACGCGATTGACGGTGTTCGGGCGATCTGCGTTGTCTACGGAGGGTCAAGGTATTTCATGTTATTTTGAATAAGTTAAAAAAACTAGGAAAGATGTACTGTGGCTTGAAATAACGATAAATACTGTTATTGGCTAGAGAAATACTGATTAAATTTGGAAAAGGATTCAATACGATCTCCCAAAACGGTGTAAGGACAAATCCATTTATGAATAGTCCTCTCCACTGTGGATCTTGGATTAGTATGGAGTGAGGACTACTAGGGACACAAAAGTAATTCACTGAGATACTTGATACATTTTAGAAACTACAAAAATAATTCACGACCTATTTACGGGTTCTAGTTAATATAGGACGTGCATCGCGATCTTGATATACTAACATAGTGTAGAGAGAGATCCCTGAGGAGGAGAACAGAGACGCACCCTGTCATTTGAATCAAACTACGAGCAGAGAGCACGATCAACGCCGTGGATGGGTTTGTAGCCCTGTAATTTCAGTTAGACCACGTTATTCGAGGCCTGGCACGGGCATTGCCACGCTTCACAGAGTTTGCTTTCGGCTGAGGGTCGTTTACACACCAACAGCAGATTCGGTACACACCAACTTTCGGCCCGAGGTTTGATTTCGACATGGGAATGAATTCGGAGTTTGTGGTTAAGTACCTATTTCACCGTGAGAACTCGTACGGTGGGCAATCACTCTAGTATTAATTTGACAAACCAAACCGAAGATTGAACATAGGGGAGGAGGTGGCGTTTTAGGTAAGGGAAAACTTTTTGTTGGTTGGTTGGATCAAAGTTTGGAAAAAGTATTGCCACGTTTCCTACAGCACGGATACGGGGTCGCGCTCCAGTCCGAGGAATTGCAGCTTCGGACGAATAACTCAATTATTATGAAAAAATTCGATTGAGACGAAGCACTTCCACGATTACTGCCATTATCAGTGAAATCGGAAGTAGCAGTACCTGACTAGGATAAAATTTTCCGCGTTTTCAGAAGGGTTGAACTAACAATTTAAAAAAATCAAATACGGTAGTTCAGGTGCTCATGCCTAGTCCGCGAGATGAAGTGATAATATTGTAGGAGAAGTACAGAACACATAATATTATAGGTTCGTTTTTGTTAGTTTTTTAATGTCAATAAAACTACAAAAATAACTCGTTTGCAAAAAAAAAAAAAAAAAAAAAAAAGGCTGCAAATTATCATCACACTTCCACCCTTTTGGTCCGAACGGGCTGAAAAGTTTTGAGGGCCAAACAGAGCCTATAACCCTGACCAATATTTAAGATTTTTAAAAAAATTTCAACTACCAAAATTGGCGTGGGCGGCAAACGACAGATCGACATTTTCTTATTTTGATCTAGGCACTTTGAAACGCCCAGAAAAAATTTTTGGCCCGAATCGGAGCCACACTTTCTGCATGAAAACATGGGTTGATTATTCAAGGAATATCCAACCAAAAGAAGTAATAATGATAATGATAGCAAAACATACTTAGCCAAATTTCGCGGGTGCGGTGTCCGAATCTTCTAGTTTCATCAACCGTACCATAGCTAGTATAGCATAAGTATTTCAAAGGTATTATTGTTTAATTCTTCCTCTATTTTCTGGGTACGCAAAATTATTTTTACTGCTTGGTATGTTTGCAAAAAGTTGGACTCTAAAACTAATTTAACAAGTTGTTAACTATTTGTTTTTCCAGAGATCGTATTATTGCTCTATTGACAGACTCGGATTGAAAATTTAGTCTACAAAGTTTCTTGGACAATCCGCGAATTCTCCAGTATCCTTTTCACAAAGAGCTGCAGTATGCGGTTTTATACTTTTCCTGATCAGCAACCACTTAGATTAGAACGGTCTATCAAGTATAGAACATGCGTATTCTAAAATGCCCCAGTAGTATTGTTATTCATTGTGGGAATGTCATTGCTGTATGTGGGCAGTTTGCTTTTGTTTATTCATCTACATCGCGAATGCAAATTCAATGACAAGCAGTGGCTTCGTCTTGTGAATGAGTGCGTTTTCTACTCATATTGGGCTCACAGTAACACGAATATAACATTGATTGACTTACATATAAAAAAGACGGTGACGACGAGAGAAGCACGCAGCAAGGTGAGACACAACATTTTTGGAAGCGTTCACTGAACTAGGCCACTTCACTCACCAACAGCCGGCAACCGACTGACGAACTCCGCGTCGCCTCCTGGCCGCCCTCGCGCGCGCACGGTGGCCGAGCCTACTTCATCTTATTAACTAATTAATTCATCAATCTAGTAGAGTGAATTAGGGTTACTTCCGCACGAGGCACTTTCCTGTCAAACTAATATGATATCCCATAATTAGCAAAAGTCCATCATACTCAACAACTCTCATATTTCTACTGTAATTGTAGAAACAATGTCATTTCTTGAGAAATTATTCACGTTTTTGGTTGGTTTTGGGCAACCTATGTTTTTATCCAAAAAGTCAATCTCTCCGATTCGGCCCACAATTATCTATCTGGGCGTTTCAAGGTTTCCAGATTAGAATAAGCAAAAGTCCGTCCGCCGTCCACGCCGATTTTGGAGGAAATTGTATAAAAATCTATCATTCTGGTCAGGGACCCTTTCCTGCTCTAAATTTTGGACGCTGAATCCAATAAAATGAGTCACGGAACGATTGGTGCCCCTTGGATGAGGTTATGGGTCAAAATAGGTGCCTATTTACCCATTTCAAACGTGTTTTCCAGATTTCTGGTACCTAGGCGTGTGGGGTATCATTTTCCACTAAATTTTGGACCCTGAATCGATTGGAATGGGTCCGGGTCCAGCCACACCCACAGATTCCCCAATTTTCCCCATGCTGGAGGAATGAATCTCCATGCGCTTGGTCCGAGGTTTAAATTAGTCTCCATGCGCCTGGTTCGAGGAATAACCAACCCGTCTGTAAGAATTTGAGCGTTTTTTAGAATTATGACCTCAAATCACTAAAATGCCTACGTACTTCAATCACAATACTGAAATAATGGCGATTTAAATACTGTTATAACGTTGATAATGAGGATTCATACTCCCTCGTAAAATACACTTTCCTCCAATCCACCGGGTGTAAGCCTATGCTTAGCAATAGGTAGTTAAGGTATTCCATAAGTCTCATCGTTCGTAGTCACAAACTTTTGTTCCTATCATGATTGCATGTCCTCAACAACTACTAAATAATAAATAAATGATATTTTCCTGAGTCCTTTGTTATTATTACGTTATTATTACTAAACTATATTTTAATTAAATCTAATATACTATTATATCCTAATTATTTCTAATATATAATTATTAATATTGACGTCTCAAAAACCATATAAACTCTACGCCCTTCCCATTTTTGGTAATAGCGACATTCATTAAACATCTGATATTGGGTTATCTCCTTTCAGGCTCTAGTTAGTGTACAAAACCTTTCAACAACATCTCCCAAAAGAGAGGCACGTCGTGAGTAAAAATTGACATTTTTGAACTAGGGGCTCGAGATCTTTAGGGACCGAGGCGCAAATGAGGTGGTTTTGCCCACTAAACTTTTCATGTAAAACCGAGTGAAAAAGCACTGAACAATTAAAAAAAAAAAAAAAAAAAAAAAAAAAAAAAAAAAAAAAAAAAAAAAAAAAAAAAAAAAAAAAAAAAAAAAAAAAAAAAAAAACAGCGGTTGGATGTGGGGGATAAAGTGTATTTTGTAACAGTGTTTTGAGCTAGGAACTTTGATCTAGGAATTTAGAGTGCCGAATAGGTTGTAGGGCACCGGAAGTAGGTAAATACCGTTCAAGAAGGAAATTTAGAAAATATGTACTACCTACATCCAAAAAGAATTTCTCTGGTAGATCCTTCACAGAGTATTTCGAGGGATCCACCAGAACCCCAAATGAAAAGCACGCGGTTCGACAAGGTAGCCAGGTCTAGTGGGACATACCCTGAACACCATGAAATACGCTTTCCCACACAAGCGAGATTGCTCTGAAATAATGATCCTTTGAGGCATAATTTGCATTGCATTTTTCAAAGAATTGTGACCAGAAACGGAATAAACACAAAAATTGTAATTAGGTGCAAGCCGTTAATAGTAAATGAATGTCGCTTACAACAGACATCTTTCTCTACTCAAAATGCTCTACAATCTAGTCGCGGTCGACTGCTGAATCTGTAGCGAACCAGGTCAGCCGAGGAAAGGAAATGCATTGGAAAAACGTCCATACAGCAATTACCCGGGTGTAGCTATGAAAAACGCTTGTTTGGTCACGAAAGGGAACCCTGAAGTATTTTACTTGTTGCTAAGCGCTGAATTTTCTTTCCATTGCATGGTAAATGTTCTGAGGAAGAAGAGTGGAGGCTCAATTAAAAGTATGAAAGACCTCTCAGCCTTGCGGGCGAGTGGATACGACAAAACTTATAAGTTATTCATGGGGAAATAAGCTTGCCAAGAAAAAACAACTAGCGGGAATGAATCCGGAATGAGCCTTTTTACATAAACATTTTCGAGGTGAGCGCATGACCGCTTGCAACGAGTACTCAGATGAGCGATAACCGTTCGACAGGCTGTATAAAACATGAATTATGGTTGTCAAACACAACCACTCTTTTGGCAAGTTTTGGACTCTTTTCGATGCCCCCAGGGATTTCCGTCAGACACAAACTTTATACAAATGTCTTTAAATTGAGGCACAGCTGTGCATCGTTTGCCGTCGTTTATTAAAAACATAGGTTGATTATTCGAGGAATAACCAACCAAAAGTCGTTTATTGACGATTTTTTTTGTCAACTTGTCGAACGTGGGTCCTACTAACGCGCAGCATTGCCAAATGCCAACCACAATTCAGATGCTATTGAGTAATAAGATCATAACTCAGCTTCCTATCAACCTGTTTTTGCCTTTCGAGTGTATTTAGTTACCTTCTTTACAAAAGTTGCAGCAAGCAAAAATTAGCACACGTCAGCTCACAGGATGCTCTCAAACGATATTGGGAGGATCATGCGTACTATATTACTTCG
This sequence comes from Cyrtorhinus lividipennis, assembly GCA_019603395.1. Taxonomy (NCBI): domain Eukaryota; kingdom Metazoa; phylum Arthropoda; class Insecta; order Hemiptera; family Miridae; genus Cyrtorhinus; species Cyrtorhinus lividipennis. Next base: position 37,211,467 of record CM033998.1, on the reverse strand, counting down.
TGAGGGCTTCTGCCGCTCTGAGAACTTACGGACAAGAGGAGGGCTTACTTATGAGTGTTAATCTGAGAAAAAGATATACATAGTACTCCAAATACGTACCGGATCCCTCACGATTCGAGAGTAACATAGCGATCTTTACAACAGCATCATAACGATATTTATTCGCGCTTTGTTGATTAATACTTTAAAGTGAAAACAGAAATAGCTCTTCTTCTCACCCTCCATGCTACCCCATACTCCCTTCAACCCCCTCTTCCCTTACATTTTTTTTTTTTTTTTTTAATAGATGAGGAAATCTTTTGAGGCCAGGTGTAATGCCTCGTGGTTAGATACTAGGGTCGGCCTCCTCCAGTTATGTGGAAACTAACTAACCACTGAGCCCAATATACCCCAAAATTATGGTCGTGGAAGATTAAATGTGGCATTTTGTCAAATTATCGAATAGGAGATGCTGTTGGAAACAAAAATGATATCCTTGGACAGGCTTCCTTGTTCAACCCCTTCTTTTCTTGGAGTAGACTGCACACGCTTTACTAATACTACAAGAAGGTTAGTATGAGCAGAAATTCTAGGCGTCGCAATTGACTTACAAAATCACACTTACTGTTTATTTTGATTCCTTTTTAATCATTTTTGTGTTCATTATTTGTATGATTACCATGTACGGGGAAATGCATTCTATGCTTCTTCAAACTTATCATTAATTCGTCATTTAAATTGAACATTACTAACAATAATAACACTCAGGTTAGTATCATATGAAGGAAATTTGAATACTGTTATCCCTGATTTATTTGTTTGCTGCGACGTTCAGAATTCTTTGGCACAAAAATGCCAACCTTTGCACCGCTGCTTTATCTTCTTGAGGTATTTCTTTAGCGTCAAAAACAATCATTTTGTGGCTTCCGATCATCTTACCGACCATTCTGCAGAGATAGTGAGTTGATATTAGGCCTTATGTACCTATATTCGCTCAAATAGCCACTGTTATGGTCATTTGCGAGTGTGGCAGTCATAGTAAAATGATAGTTTGGTAACTGCTCAGGAAATAACAGACGACTATTGCCTACCATGTCACTGCCTCAAATGAAATATGACATAATTATGACAGCATTAATTATCGGGACAGTACCAATCCAATTTGCATTTATATTTTTTTAAGGATACACGTGTGATAGCACTAAACTGCGGCCAGACGCAGCTACTGCAGCAGAAATGTATGAATGTACCTTAACGATGAAACTACCCATTGTGCACTTCCCCCTATTTAGATGCCGGTACAGAAAATAGTCATACGAAATTAAGGGAAAAATGCAATAATGCATTATCCAATTTTTTCAGAGTAGCTTCAACGGTCAGGATTAGGTGCAATTAATCAAATTGAAGTATTCTGAATGGTGGCACTCACGAGAAGACTGATCCAATCTTAAGCGGCGGAAGAGCGTGATCAACCGAATAGAAAAGTCCCTGAATGATCTGGCCAAGCTCGCCTCGCAGGAAAATGAGCTGGGCACTTCCTTTCAAACTCCAATTTTCCAATATCCCTATGAAAGAAACGAAAATAAGTTTTTAACAGTTTTTTTTTTTCATAAAACAAATTTTGGATTCGGCCCAAATTTTGGATGGGCACATCAAATTTATGCTTAACTATGCGAAACCCCATGTGGTATTAACAGAGTGATGAGATATGTGGGATTTATTGATCCCTCAAGTCTATAGCAAAGTACGTTTTAGGTGGGAATGTGTCATTCGATTACAATAGAGTTTCGAGCGACCTTGCATTTCTCTTCCTATTTTGAATTGGGCGCCTAATATACCAAATAAATAGTGTTGCCGGGCTGATGTGCTAAAAAACGAGCAGGATTACTTTGTTTAAGATATTTTGGTTCAAAATGGTGCAAACACTGATACAGGAAATTCTTAGTGGTAGAAATTCTTAGAAATACCTGGTCCTCATCTAAGTTAACTGTAATACTTCATATTCACCTATGGCTTCGAACAAGTAGCTCAAATTCGCGTCTCGTGCTGTCTTTTGCCAGCGTATTACGTGATCGACAGTTCCAATCAGAATCCTCTTGTAATCCGGTGCGATCGGCTGGAACATTATAGCCATCAAGACCTCATTACAATTCATACGAGTACAACACATGGTAACTCACCCATTTCTTTAAAGAATTCTGAAACTTTCTAAGGACCTTACATACGGTTCAACTTCTTTCTACGGTCCCTAATTTAATCGAGCATTCATAACAATTCCATTTAAAATTCTTCTGAATACCTACCTTTTCAATTGAACGCTTTTGCTTTTTCGTGAATTTGTTGCTCGTGATTGGAGGAGAATGATCAATCGGAGTATTATTTTGAACGACAGGCACATTGGTGAATGTAGTAGCGTTCAAATCAGGCTCAATCGATGGCCGGAGCCCAATTTTAAAGAGGTTAGCTGTTGAGTGACTTTGAGAATCGCTATCTCTCGGCTGGTAGCTTGAGGGGGAAAAGAAGTGTTGCGCCGGCATACGTGGCTTGATTGAAGTGATAGGACGGCTATACGGAGTATTTTGAGATAAAGTCATCCATGAGGTTCGTGCTGCCAGTGAGCTGTTACTTTCTGGAGGCCCTCGCAAGGAATTTTTAGACGTTCCTATACTGACGTAATCTGTCGATTCGGTGAACCGCTTCTCTTGTTGCCTGAATCAATAAAAAACGGATATATCATCATCATGGATCTTCTGTAGGAACGACAATGCGTACGGCCGGTGATATTAATCACTCACCGCCAAAAACGCAATAGATAATATTATGAAAGACATCGATTGCTAAACAAAAAATCTTGTCGCGTGAGGAATCCTACATGAACAAGGAGGTAAGCAAGTATGAATATTACCGAGAAATTCGGGAATTCATGTTGATCCTGAATGTTTACAAGTTTATAGAAGTACAGAGAGAACTGCCGTAAGGGAAATAACTATAAGTCGACTTTATAAACCAGTAGCGAAGATAAGAACGGTGCGGCTGCGGATGGCCACTGAGAAGAGATGCCACTCGTACCTTCTGGATGGTTCGCGCAGCTTCGTTAAGGTTATCGACGTAGAATGTGATTCGAATTAGAAATTATAAAAGCAATTATTTCCATTCTTGAGAAGAGTAATTAAGTTTTGGAGTGTGGTGAATGGGGGTGCCTGGGTGTTTCTAGCATGGTACATAATCGTTACGTATCGATAACTCAAATCAGGAACTCAGTAGGTAATGCGGACCATCATCCCTATGACATTGTTCAAGCCACTCACCGTACTCAATCGCGGGTTTTGGTTGGTTATCCCTTGAATAATCAACGTAGTACTTCTATTCTGTGAATCAACATACCTATGTAATGATCCCCAAATTCCTGGAGGGTTCAACCAGTCCAATATTCTCCGTGATGTATACTTGTATACCGGACGTATGAGTACTTTCACTGAATAATTGGCATGACATTTCGCGGTACATTCTGAATTTATCAGAAATTTATGAATTTTGATGTGATAAATCCAAGTGAATTCAATCAGTGCTGCCAGCACTTCAAAACGTTGATTTGCCTGCACTGTATAAATTTGCTTCAATTCAAAAAATCGTGAAGGACAGAATCGTAACTTCATGGACAAAAGCTATTTTGTGGACATGGCAATTTGAACAATGATTAATGTTAAAAGTCTCTTATGGCCGAGGAAGTAGAGGTTTTAGGGTCGCTAAATCGGTCATTATATCGATTTTATATAAGCGCTATATCGATATTACTGGACACAGTGAAGGTTTTTAGAAGACATTTTAGATTTTATCTTTATTATTTATTTGGGGAGGGGTTGAGATGCACGGAATAAAAATAAAAACGTTCCACATGTGATATTATTTGACGGAAGGTAAAAAATTGCTCAAAATTCAATAGATATCCTCACAGATGCCTGCAGACTAGCAATTCCCTCCTTTCAGAAAACACACGTTTCATGATGTGTGTATATAAAAGAAGATGAAGGAAAAAGTTGTTGGTAGTAGTTAGTAGACAATATTTTGAATTCTGAAATTTTGGTCAGTAAACTCCTTATGGCTCTAGTTTGTTGGTTCTCAAAACTTTTCAATCCGGTCGAACCAAATTGTGGTAAAGTATGGGTAAAAATTTATAATATTTTGAAACTCAACTTTCAGGACTTATGGGGAACTAGGCATGTGGAGTACAATTTTCCACTAAATATCAGACGCTGAATCCGCTGAGGTTGTTCCCTGACCGATTGGCGCCAACCAGAAGCAGGAATGGGTCAAAATGGGTACCTACCCACCTGTATGAGATGTAATTTCTCACTTTCTTTTTCATTTTCTGTCGCTGAATCCATCAGGGGGTTCTGGAAAATCCGGAGCCCACCGGCATATTGCCTATCGGCAAATAGGCACCTCGAATGTGGATTTTCAAACTTTTTGGGTAACTTGGAGTGTGGTGTATCATTTTCCACTAAATGTTGTCAGCTGGCTCGATTGTAATGAGTCCGGGATACTCCACACTCACTGTTTTCACCATTCCCTTTCCTCGAGAAATAACCAACCATCGTGAAACTATTTGTACCGTTTTTATCATGTGCCACTGACTATGACATTTTGATTGTCATGTGCTAGCCTATCAACTTCCTTCAATCCTACGAAACCACAGCCTAATATCTGATATTACCTGAACAGACCCTCCAGATCGATATAACCACAGCTTGGAAGTATGATTACATCAATAGCAATGGGAACTGTCATTTTGAAACGTTCCCTCATGACTGATGCGATAAGTCATGTATATGATTCCGATTGGGTAAGTGTATGACATATTATATTTACATGATTGATTCAGAATAATCTTGTTCAATAAGTAGGTATTGCAGGAATTCTGTCCAGTGCGTGGTACTGTTCAGCGAGATGAGGTTCGTCTCGAACAATAGTATAGTGGAATCTGAGGTGATTATTTATAATACAAAAGTAAACAAATCAATGAAGCGCGTGTGAATGCTTGAAACGTTGCAAGTTTTTGATGTTATTATTAGCTTAATTTCTCCTCATTAATTCTGACTTAGCCAGATTGTTGGCTCCAGAAAATTGATCTTCATATTACTTTTTTTTTCAGGAAGTTGCCTCATTCCCTGTTGTTCTTGCCAGCTTATTAACCACTTTGAAGCTCACTCTGATTTTGTGTTTCGACAATAACTCTTTTGCGAATTTTATGAGGAATCAGTTTCTGTTTACCACTTCCATCATGCAGTATGATTATTCAAATTCTCCCGACGACATCCCGAATTCAGTAATAACTATCTCGTTTCAACGGTGTCCAAGTTATGAGCCAACTCATTTCAAACTTTTCTACAACAGTAGACTAATTGTTATCACCAACGAACAACAGCCGATTGCTCTGGAGTGTGTAGTAAGTACCCAGTTTCTCGTACCTTCTAGACAAAATTTAGTTTGTTTAAACTTCAAATATATTTATTGAAGAATACAATTTATGTGGGAAGAATGTATGATGTGGGTATCTTCTATGATAATCAACATGTCCGCCATGACGAACGTAAAAAGCAAGAAGAAGAACTCGGCTTGAGCCGGGCGTTTCTGGAAAATCTTTGTTCAGAATCGTCCATGTTACGTATGTATCGCTGTCGTGATTATTTCTGTGTTCAATTTAATAAAAGGTGTTATTCTGTTGCGTATGGTACGTTGTAAATCTAGCAAATCCATCTCAGGGTCCAGTTTTTGACACAACATAATTTTTAATGGAAATATCCTACCAACAAACAACAGATCCCTTTGTTAAACAGCTACTTACTATGTAACTGGTACCCACATTTGTTCCCCTTATTATATACAATGGTGAGATGTTGCTTTTGCTATAAACTCATTCACCGGCCACAATCAAATTAAAGTGATTTCGCTACTTGAGCTGCATCCCACCTAATAAATAGTATGAGCGTGATTCGTGAGGTTTCAATGAACTAACTTATTTCACAGAAATGGCTTGAAAAATCCGTGGGACGCAACGGAATCAGACTTCTGTGGTTCAATTTTGACAACCATAGCAACTTAGTAATCTTCAATTGGCTTGAAGACGAGAGTATTTTCAAGCAGGTTAACCTCACTGCTGCCGTAGAAGTTTTTGAGGTCGGTACTAGTAGTTTGAAAAGTTTGTAAAAATTTACTCCCGTAGACCTGCAACAGGCGTGTCGTATGCAATCCCACTATATTTGATAAATTTTATCGCCTTCCCATCAATGTTAATGAATACAAGAACTAAATAACTTCGGGAAGCAAGATTACGAAAAAAAAACATTATTTTCAGAAGTTTAGGTACTCCAAGATTAATTGCTTCTCACTGATTTCCTAGGACCGCATCCCTGCCGCCAAAATACCGAATTTCCAAGGGAGGAAGATTTCAATTACGATAATCGACTATGCGGTATTTTCTTCGTTGAAGTTGCATGGAAATGACCACGCGTTGAATCAATCTAGAGGTAGGTGAATAACTCACTGAGTTTCGTATTTCTGAAAATTGTGACCCCCTGGGGTTCAGTCATTCAGGATAGCTGCAATTCACATGAAAAAGCAAATCGGGAAATTTGCAGAAACTACTTAATATTTTTTAGGTACTGTTGATGGATTTGAAGCTTACTTATTTGAGAAATATGTAATCTGTCTAACCAACTTGACGCCGGTTTACCGCAAAAGTAATAACTACGGTATCTGGTTCGAAAGGAACGAAACGTTTTCTCCAGGAGCTCAGAGAGAAGTTATGGAGGGAAAAACTGATGTCCTTCTAGCGGGGACATTTTACAAGCCTGGTTTGAGTGGGGTGGTACAAATGACCTACCCTCGAGAGTGCATTTGCGTCAGGTAGGCATTTTTGAAATTGTATGAGTGGACCGCACATAGGAATATTAAGTATAGTTATTATGAAAGTACTTACCAGCCCTTAAACAGGAGCATTCACGGTATGAGAGTTCATTATGATATGTATCTCTTCTGTGCATGGACAATATGAGTTCCATCAGTCAGAGCTCTGGCTGGTAATTATAGCTGTAGTAAGTCCGAAAACTAGGGCCCAAGCACAAACTATGCAGTTATAGCATTCTAAAAGGATATTGAGGGTCATTCAACTCACGGGAAGGTTTCCCTGGCCTAATATGAAAGCCTGAATTCAGGTTCTGTTGGTTCTTTTGGTAGTTTACGAATGAAGTCCGTGAAAATATCTTCGACCTAGGCATTCATTTTGTCAGAAAAGTTGTGAAAGGGGAAGAAAAATGGGTTGGGTTCGAGGGCAGCATTGTGTTTGGGATCAGGAGTGTGCCAGGGTCTGTCAATCCGATAAACACAAACGGGGCGAATCTCGCCAATTTGCGTGCAGTTTGTTTATATTTATTTTAATGATGTAGGGGTTCCTAAGTCAAGTTTCTAGCAGATTTCCAATTGCTCTTCTTTGTCCTCAGGTACCTTGTTCCATGACCAAAGTTGAGTATATCTCGATGGACTCTACTAAACGTATTTCCTGGGATTGTGTGGTCTGCAGTTGGTAGTGAGCTTCTTGACATATTCAGCCATTGCTTTGGCTATAGCAAAAATTAGCAGGGAACCAGCTCTAGAAAGTGAGTTTGCATTTTTAAATATTACGCTACATTTTGAGAGGGTTGATGTACGAATCCGTATCACCATCTAAATCATTTCAAAAAGGTTACAGGACCATTCCAGATTGTACCATCAACTTATTCTACCATCTTTTACAAATACGTAACCCAGCTCGGTCGGAATATGAGGGAAGTTTCATGCCACTACTCCTCGCTTGGGGTTGGTTTGGGTTTTTGTGGTCGACCGTCTACAGCAGTCAGCTGGCAGCGACTTTCGCAATACCCGCATTTTCTGAGAAAATACAGACGGAAGCTCAGTTCGTTGAAAAGGGTTACATTTGGGGTAACAAAGTTCCAGAGGAAGACTGGTCGTTGTTTTTCGATTTGGTGAGTAGGTACCTACGTGGATACTAGTTGATAGCCAACTGCTTTCATCAGGAGTCGACTGATTTCAATCACCCAGTTCTCAAAAGTCAACGCCGTGTTTCACCTCTCTTACTTAGTGCAACTATCGAACTGTTCTTAACAGCTCATCAGTCGACTCTTCAATTCTATGACCTGCAACGTTTAGAAATAAATCAAGTCAAAAGAATATCGAAAAACCTGGAAGAGAGTGGAATGATGCAATCATTATTGCCCACATCAGTGCCTAGTGTGTGTGGTTGGCAAGCTGTTTGTCAAACACTATTTTCATTTACATAACCTGTTTAGAGTGAAACAGCAACACGCCAATGGGTGGACAACTATTATGAAATTGAGAAAGAAGGCGATCGAGCTCAAAAAATGAAGCGTGGACAATACGTGATTGTTGGATTGTCGTATGGCAAAATTTTCTTCGATCGAGAAGAGATAAGGTCGTTGGAATATCTAACCAACCAGTATGAGGTGGGGGAACAGTGCCGCGTCTGCAAATATATTGGGTAAGCATAATTAAATTATACTTATCGGAAATAAGGTGAAATTATCTTATATTGTCCCTGCCTACGTCATAAGTAGCAGATCATGTACGACCGAGGTTGTTGTAAAAATATCCATACTTAAAGCGGAAAATGTTGGCTATCCACGCGTTTCTACCCGCTTTAAGAAGCGAACGTTTTAGCATGGCTGACTAGTGATATGCTCACAACGTTCCAATACATGGAAGAATTGCTAGTTGTATTTCGACATACTCGAAACGATCGGAACATTTTGCATATGTTCGAACCTAGAGCTCTAGGCAGTTTAGGAATTCCACAATATAATAGTAGGTATGTTTAGAATCGGCCACAACTGCTTTTCAAATCGTGCGCTGCAATTTAGTCAGTTAAAATGCTGGAAGATCTCTTGCAAACAAGGTCGGTTTACCGATGTGTATTCTTTTAGAAAAGCGACATTAAAAATGTACTCTTCGGAGAATAGTCAGGCAGGTTTGGAGTTGAACTGGTTTTCTACTGCGCTGCGCTCTACTTGAGACACAGTAGTACCACAAGAGTAGTAAGAGAGTGGAAAAGTAATAAAGCATGGTGTTATGATTCCATCGCCCCCAGAGTCCTCACGAAACCACTTTCAGCCAACCTTTAAAAATATCATATCCATTTTGCGTTGGTTTTAGAGTGTGGCTCTCACTATTAGGCACAAGTCAAGCCCGAGCAGTGTCAGTTAACGAAATTCTAGTTTTTATTTCCATTTTGGTCAGTTATTCCTTGAATAATCAACCTGTTTTCATGCTCAAGATCATGAAAGGTCGACCACCTCTCAATAGACCCCCAAAATGTATTCTGGACGTGATGTCTAGAACAAAAAGGTAAAATTTCCGTCTGCCGTCCACGCTGTTTATGGTGGTAGATGTTGGTAGATTTGAAGGCTGAATCCATTGAGATGGTACTCGGACCGATTGGCGCTACTAAATTTTGGACGCTGAATCGATTGGAATGAGTCCGGGACACCCCACACCCACTGTTTTCCCCCATTTTCTCCATGCTCTTGGTCCGAGGAATAACCAATCCGTCTGAAAGAATTTGCAGCGTTTTTATTAGTTCCTTGTTTTAGAATTCTTACATTTGCTCAACGTTTTGATTATTTTCAATCATCTACCTGAAGTAACGAACAATTTTCCATCATCATGCAATATAATAACTAGGCTTAATAATATAATCCGTCGCCTGCAAATCATGAAAACAGTCTGACTCACTAAAGCGACACCGGAAATTGGTCTTCCAACACCAGCTAGGCACCATGAATCGTATTATAATATTCCGCACAATACAATTTTGTACTGCTAAGATGGCATTTGTGGGGTGAAGTCGTGAACGTGCTCTTCTTTTCCTCTGTCACAGAGCAATGTTTCCAAGTGGTTCTCCATACGCTGAAGCTGCAAATTTAATTTACGGGAGATTGACATCCGCTGGTATTCTGCGAAAAGATGAGAATGACATTATGTTGAGACGACCAAGTCTGAATCGTTTCATTCCCAAAAATGTATTCACACTATCTAAAGATTCGATGAAACGGAATGAGTTTTCTCATCTTCCGCTGTCGGTTAGTTCTACAATATGTACTATATCATAATAAACATTGTTACGTGGAGAGGATGATTGAGGTCTTCAAACATAATTATTGGCTAAAAGTCCATTGTTTGCAGGTGTTTCTCCTGGGCTTTTATGTGCTGTTGATTGGCCATGGAGTGGCCACAGCTGTGCTTCTCGGGGAAATCGTCAACCACAGATACCTCTGCGGGAAGAGAAAAAATCTGCGTGACTTCCGTGACAACCGCATTGATTTTCACAAATTCGCAAACATGCATCGCACTCCAAAGCGAAAGACATGGTTAGAATAACCTCTTCCTATTTGCTGTCTGGCATCAATGGCACTAATGGGCTAATTTAAACGAATATAGTACAAACCTAGTTGATCATTGGTGTTTGCAGTTGAATAAAAAACACTTTGTAAAATAGATTGACGAGTTTTTGGGTTTATTTATGTTGAATTCTATTATTTTAATAAATTTGGAGTGAAATTGTTGAGTTGAGAAACTCATATACCTACACTATATGACAAAATAATAAAATGCTTGAACACATTCATGGACACTGATGACTTCCTACCCTGCTAGAATGGACGATCCACCCATTTTGAGTATGTGTTTTTGAGATTTCTGGTACCTAGACGTGTGGGGGATCGTTTTCTACTGATTTTTGGACGCTGAATCGATGAAATGGGTCTCCATGCTCCTGATCCGAGGAACAACTAACCCCTGTGCAAGAATTTGCAGATTTTTGTTATCTAGACACTTTGAAAAGCCCAGAAAAAATGTTTGGGCCGATTCGAAGAGATTGACTCTTTGCATGAACATAAAGTTGATTATTCAAGGAATAACCAACCAAAAGGTACAGAGGTAAGATTTGCTGAATGAAGAACAAAATATGATTCTTTCATGATCTTTATACGACGCCTTGTGTGTGACAAAACTATTTAAAACTGCCTGTTTTGTTCTGATACCCTTTATTCATTCTGGCATACCCGAATTTCCACATAATAACCTAACCCAATCATTATGGTTTTCAGTTGGGTCGTCCTATTGTATTTCAAGTGGTATTTTGCTTTTCGTGATGTCCTCAAGAGAGCACAGGCTCTTGGTTACCTTTTAGAGAGTATGCGGAGTATGACGCTGAACTTTTTGGCAATTGCAAACTAACATTTTTTTCTGGAAAATGATTTATAGAAGTGGGAAAGCAGTACAACATTATAGCTTACAAATGAACGAGATCTGACTGATGGCCTCGCTCTGGCGGCTGATGGTTAAGTCTGGCCTAGAACGGGAACGATAACTCTTTGCTCCGCTTGTGTCAAAACTATTGCTAATCATAGAAAGCAGTGGGTACGTTGAATTATTGATTCAGGGGTGGTTACATTGAATTATTGATGAGACATTTTGATGACACCCTGAGGTACCTGCACACTCATTTAACGACTCACGGAGCGTTCCTGTGAGAACGGATCGTTTTTATTCGTGTTGCGACTCCCATGGATCCCGCCAACAGCATAGCTTTTGAGGTAGTAAACGCAAAAATGATTATTTTTCGTTGTACAATAGGTAAGAGTAAATTCTTATGAAATTCCCTCGTATTCTGTGGGTACGTCACCAACTTCCATTGTATACATTATACTTTACAACGCTTTGAAAGCTTCTCCAATCAGACTGTTCCAAGCAAGTGCGTTGAAAGGCCGTGTCAGTTGAAGGGAGAGAAAAAAACTCTACAAACACAAAACAACACTAGTGACCATTTAGTAACAGCATTTAACGTTTCAACGGAATGCAACTTGATGTATTCATAGCATAAATCATTATCATTATTGAATTGTTCGAGTTAAAACTGTAGAATAATAATTTTACACCTTTTTGTAGGATGGTGAGGCACATTTACCTGATGTAGTGGTAAATCTCGTTCAGGCTGGTACAACGTTGGCTGTTTGGGATGACGGTTCTGATTTTGCATCGACCATCAGAAACTACCTTTTATTTCTCACACCAGTTTTGCAGTACGACGACACCATCGGCCTCAGTGTTATCCCTCAAGTCATAATTTTCATTGTCTTTCGGAATTTCCCCTTTGTGAAGCCTCCGCAATTCAATAAGCAGTTGAATGCTAAAAATCGAGTGATGTTTCTTTCGGTAGGAACAAATATGAGCAGGTTTCAGGGAACTGACGAGGTAAGTAACAATTTGATTTGATTTATAAATCGATTTTTTTTCCAAGTTGGAATAAGTGGACGGGGACATCCCGTAAGTACAGAATATTAATAGAAGTTATTGGCGCATTGTTGCACATTGTACGGGTTGCATGCCTCATGGACCCTCAGCGTATCTCTTGTATGAAGTGACTACATTTAAACTTAAATGCATCTTCGACAACTTCCAAAAATGAAAGTACTTTAACTTTCAAGAATCGAAAACATTGGAACTGAAGAAGCTTCTAATACTGAGAAAACGAGATAACTGGCTAAACACATGAATTGAATGAACTGATGCTGAGACAACTGCAACAATTGTTTTTACTGGTGATGTTGAAGTAGTACATCAACAAAATGTTAATCATTCAGTGTTGTAACTGTTTTGAGAAGGTGGGGAAATTTGAAGATGAATACGTTGGAAAAACCTTGATTGGAGTTTTTTCACTAGGATAAATAGAAAATAACGTTCTCAATATCCATGAAATATTGAGAACGTACATGTCAAATGGAATATGAAAAACAATTGAATGTGAAAAAGTTAAATATGTGCCTCTAAAACTCCAACTGACGAATTGAGAGATCTATACAAATTTAGATCATCTTAACATATAAGGTGTTGCCCAACAGGAGTTGTCAGCAGTGCTCTATCGATACAGAAATGCAAGGTTCTTGTGGGTCAATATGCTATGTGAACGAGGCTGCCCAGTCAATGTATTTGCTCTCGCTGACCGTCATGGTGACAAACTACATGAAATTACCGAAGAAGAAGGTTTCAAATACTTTCAGGTTGGTTTGCAAGGTTTTTTGGTAAGAGATTGCATATTGTTTTACGATTCCTTTTCAGTGCACATAAGTTGAACATTGCTTAGATGTTTGGTAGGTACTTGCTACATGCTTTGTGCTCATTTGGATAGGGCTATGATCTTAATCGAAAATGTAATGCAAAAACTGACCTGGGAGCTTCACCAACTTCCAACAAGTCACTAGGGAAGAGTTAACGAAAGGTCCGTATTGTTGAAGCACAGTTTGAAAACCATTGCTGTTAATAATTTATTGTCAAGAGGTCTCCGCTTCCCTCAATGGACCTTATAATTCAGGGCCAATGATACGAATGATGGATGAGGACGATACAAATTTCAGACCTGGATAATAATATGTTCGTCACCCCCTCATCCAACATAGGCAGCCACCACCTCTAATATCTACACATTGAACACCCACATTTTGCTAAATTTTATTTTAGAAAGCAATTACAAACCTAATTACTTTATTCGCACAATTTCCCAATTTTTCAGGAGTTCAAGCCTCGTAATCCGAATATACCGAATTTTCATGGTCAGCAGGTTGTTGTAACATTGATGAATGCTTCAATCTTCAGCTATTTGGAACCACTGTACAACGGCAGCTCATCTCCATACTCTTGTGAGTCTACCGCCTACAAGTGATCCCAGATACATTGTAATTGAGTCTGAATTCATCAATCATCATCCATTTTTAACCGATTATTTATGCAGGGATTGTCGATGGGATTCAACCTATTCAACTAGCCTTTGCCCTACGCCGCATGAATTTGTCAATCACCTACCGAGCGAGTGCAGAATATGGAGTAGCCCTGAAAAACGGGACCGTAACTCCGGGCATACTGAAAGACGTAGTTGAACAAGTGACCGACATTGCCACTGGGCATATTTTCTTAAGGCCAGAACTGATGGGCATAATAGGTTTTGATAATCCTTGGGAGCGTTTGTGTGTTAGGCAAGTTACTTACTCTTTTATGATGTATTTCAAAATCTATTAAGCACAAGCTGCAGCTTACAAATCAAGGTAGAAAGAACCTGAAGAATACCACTCAGAATGAAAAAACATAGATCTCTAAAAAATGATCTGAAGACCTGGTGGCTGGTAGATTCCCATAATAACAACAAACGAGTAACAACTGTCCTGTATCTGAAGGTATCTTGTTCCCCGGCCGGTTCTTCTCAACTCAAGCAGCCTTGTCCTAGTAAATGTGTTCCACTTGAACACCTACCTGATAATCTTAATGGCAATTCTCGTGACATCGGCTGTGGCAACTTTCATTTCAAAATTCGGACAGAGCCCTTCTCATCGACGTACGTAACAACTAACTCGGACCAATAAAATACTTCGGCAATCTGCTGCACATTTGCGATTCATTTTATACACATTCGTTCTTCCAGATTACAAGACCTTCCCACGAAGTTTATTAGGGATGGTATTGCAGTTGGCGCAAGTGCAACACCCCAACAGAAGTGAATACAGCAGGGCGTTAATGCCGTTGCTCTTGTGCTGGGGATGGCTCGGCTTCCTGCTTACGCTAATGTACAACGCGGAATTGTCAGCTACATTTACCAAACCAATATTCACCGAGAAAATTCAAACTGAACCGCAATTCCTTCAACGAGGCTACACTTGGGGGAACTGCGAATACCTGAAAAGCGAATACCTGTCAAACCTGGGTTTATTCTTTGACACGGTAAAGTTATTGATCAATAAGAAAACAAATTCTTTATGTAATAACTTGCATCGGCGTATCCACTTTGATAAATCCCACCCCTTCACTCCTTCTACTACCGAGGACGTTTAATTTAATCAGACCAAATAATTACATTTCAGAGCGATCCTGTGGTGAGAAAGTGGGCGATTGGCTACTGCACCAACGATGAGCATGATGAAACCAATATGAGGGAACGTCTCATGAGAGCCGGGCACCACGTGATTTTAGGAATGAGCTACGGTAAATTGTTCTACTACAGAGAAAATTCGGGACCTGCTCAGGAAGTAGTTGCCAAATACGAAGTAGCTGACAACTGCGCTCTTCAGAAAGCTTTTGCGTGAGTTGTGCAGCGCAATAAACCAACTAAACATTTTGTGTTACGTCCTACCCCCACGTTTATTCAGTCGCGGATCTAGAAATTTTTTTCGGAGGGGGTCACAGGGTAAAATCAAAAGCTAAAAAAAAAAAAATAAAATAACCAAACAAACAAAATGAACTAAATTTTTTCACTTTTTCAATCTCTTAACAATATAGCCCATTTTATTCCAATCCAATATTTATTCATAATTTGATTGTTTATGTCAAAACTCTACTCAAAATTTCAAAAATTTTTCAAAATTCTACCTGGTTTAAGGGGGGGGGGGGGTAATGACCCCCGTGACCCCCCCCCCCTCCCTTGAATTCGCGCCTGCGTTTATTTAGGTAATAGCATAGGGTTGCCATAATAGTCTAGGTACTAACGCAAAAAATAAAAACTCATTGATAACAAAAACATATAAAATTTAAATTAAATGTTATAATGCACCAGTTTTATTGCTCAGGTAGCATTACAAAATTAAATAACAAAGGTTATAATAATATTGTATTATCAGAAAGTAATAAAGAACATATTAAATCTTATCCAATAGCAGAATGACAGAACAAATAACATAGTTAATATATTCAAATTTGACAGGTACATAGAATCTTATTTTGATTATACTTTATATTTTGCATTCAAGTATTCTTATATTTTTCGTTATTGCTCACCTTCTTCAGAAGCTCCGGTTTTCTCATAACATATTGGTAGAAATCAGAACAAGTCGTTGAAATTAAATCTGTACTGAATGATGCCTTCGACTATATATATAGTCTACTGAGGAATAGATTCTCTCTACGTTCGCATTATAAATTATAATATAAGTATAAATATTGACAAATCATCATCAAAATATAATTTCCTCACCTACAAAGCGGTTTCATGGTTTCATTTAACAATTTATCATGCATGTCTTTATTGGTCCAGTACCTTTTCGATTTTCTATAAAATCCTTCAGGTATATTATTTCCCCGTAGCAATTATCTGTAATTGCTACGCCTTTCTCTTTTAGATAAATTACTGTCCTACTATTGTGGAGTGTGATAGATTCATCCACGAAAATATGTTAAACTTTGTGAGAGGGTAATTTTCGCGATTTTTGAAAAATGCCCTTGCTCATTTATTTCGACTGGAACAATTGATGGGTAAACCTGAACATTTGGGACTGAGTTTCTAAACCGGACGTATGGCAACCCTATTCTAGCGTCCACTTTTGGCTCTTTGTATGACTAATTTATAGACCGAACATTATAGACAATTCTTTACACATATTCGTTTCGTTGGAATTATGAATAGGCCTTCAATTTTTTTCAAACGATATTCCTAATAATAAGCACCCACCATGAATTAGATGCTGTGATGGATTTGGTATGAGATGATAAGGTCACGCATGCACTGTTGTGCTTCATTTGGTCGGCAATCCGGTTATTATTGTTCTGGTTGCTCAAAGTTCATTGAGGCTCTAACGAGCGAATAAACTTAGCGAAAGAAATGTACCTTTAGTCGGATTGACGCTAATACTAGAGTTTCAAGTTAAATTATTTGTCGGCTAACTGGATTCATCAGCAACGGTATAAAAAATAGACACTGTAGAGATAATCTCATTTTTTGTTTCCTTTCAAATTAGAGCACTATTCGCTCCTGGATCACCATACGAAGAAGGCGTGAATCTCATCACAAGCAGGCTATTGTCTGGTGGGATATTTCAGAAAGAGATATACGATATTACGATGACACGAAAACGCATGAGGAGCCAAATCCCTCGGAACGTCTTCGCCTTCACCAGAGAAATTCATCAGGACTTTGGATTTTCTTCAGTACCTCAATCGGTGAATGATTAAATTTAACGTTATTTTATTGTGTGTAGCCCCAGCAGGAAAAAGTCGGTGGATACTACAATATTTTTTTAGTTACTCAATCCAAGTATACTCTCAAACGTACCTACCTAAATCAAATAGATGCATATATATAGTCATTTACTTTTTTGTATTGTAATCTATTATAATTAGTATACAATATTTTCTTGACATGCTTAGTATACTGTACATACACCACGATAAGTGTTCTCAAGCCTACGGAAACCATGACACCGACAACTAATCGATCTAAGCAGTTTTTTAATCGATTTTGTCATAGCTTTTTATTCATACAACACAAAATAGGTGAAGTCACAAAAAAAAAAATTTATTTTTCGAATACTCCGGCAACTGTTTATTGGTTCATGAATCATAATCAAAAACAAGGCGAGTTTATTGAATTCCAGTCATGAAATTTCTAATATTTGATGATTAGGATGAACGTCCTAGCGCAAATTACTATTGATACAACGGAATTTAACGAATAAAAACTACGAGCAAGGGAATTCATAGGTGAAATACGACCCCTAAGACTTATCGTGAGCATAAGTCCAATTTATTAAAGTGATTGATGGAGTTGCTGGAGCATTTGAGCTTGAAAATTGATTGTAATAACTTACTGCCTAATTATACATGAATGTTACAGGTATTCTATGGTCCCGTATATCTTCCTTGTGATTGGTTGGACCATTTCTACGTTCGTTTTCTTGTATGAATGCAGGACCTTCATACGGAAGAACAAAGGCAGCAGACCCAAGTAAGGTCCATGATTTTTTAAACTATCTTCATTCGTGCAATAAAGATCTTATCCAAATGAAATACGACTTTTATTCGGCAACCTTTTGAAAAACCACCATACTGGACATCTAGCCTGGGTACCTACTCACAATCGAATCATGTTTATGACGCCCTAAATAGAGCATGTTATACTAGAACTTGTTGTTGAATTAGTATAAACAACCGTCCGTCGTCAGAGAAGAGCTAAGTCCTTTAAACTTCTCTAGAATTTAGTCTGTAATAATGACTTTTCTCTAAATAGAGCCGACCGACCAGCTTCCTTTGAAATTTGATGATTTTATAATCATTCCTTTAATAACACTGTACCTTATCTGCAATGGAAAGTATGTCAGAAGTATAACAATAGTCTAGAGTACGAAATATGGGGTGAATGTGAACAAAATCGTTCAAAGTACGAAGAAGGAGATCAAGTTAGGTATGAAGAAAGAAGTTGTACACATGATAGTAAAGTACCTAGTTATAAGATACACTTTTCATATAATGTTAAGTACAACGCAGGGTGGGAATGCTTTCCCACCAAGTTTCATACACGTTAACTAAGAGGACTGAATACGTACATTTATGAAAGTGGCAATTCACAAAATGATGGTCCGTTTAAACTATTTTCTGAATTTCCAGAACCATGCATTTATTTCCGGGAACGTTTTTGTCTTAGTCAAATTAATTCGTGAAATATAAAACGCCAAGAAAATTGTTAATTAATAATGATAGAACCTCAACTTGCTCATTGGGTTCTTACAATGATCTTACGTGGTACATAGTCACTCAAGACATACAGACTTGCCTTTTTGATTGAATATTTGTATCAGTAGGCGACCTAAAAATACTGCTGCTAAATAATTTTAAGGATTTAACAAGTTCAGAATCAGGGAAATTTAACGGTTGATTGGTCGGGATGAAACGGCTAGCAGTAACAATTTCTCACACACACACCTGAAACTTTGCTCACCTAGCTATGATAATACAAAGGTTGCAGCAAGGATCAGGCGATGCGTGGAAATACGAAGGGAGCTCGACGGTGTACAATAATTCAGGCAACGCAACGCGGGAAAGTATCAGAGTTTGGTGACGCTCAGCGTAGGTGTTCCCTTGAACTACAAACACACCTGAAACTTTGCTCATCTGGGACAAACAGGCTGAGCAACGATCCAGGCGTGCTCGTAACAAGGCAAAACGAATATTCACGGCCAGGAAGGCTTCGTCATTCCCTCATTGGCGCTCAACCAGCGATGAACCTTGAAAAAAAGATTAGTATTAGCGATAATTTTAATTTGATAAAAGTGGAAGAAGACATTTTTTAGGCGGTTTTTCGTACCTACAAGGAATCTGCTGTCTATAAAAACTCTTTACTGCTTTGCAACCTTTGACAAAACACAACTCACTCACTCTCTATCGGTTTGGTTATGATTCCTCTCATGTTTCTCAATTTTTCTTGTAATCAATAAAGCTCACAACCCCTAAGGTTTTGTTTAGTCAATTCGATAAAGGCACCCACAGACCAAAGAGATGGGAAAAGGCTTTGTATGAAAATACTGCTGCATATACTTGATCACAACAGGTTAGGGCTTCAGCAACGATTGAAAAATCTCAAATGTTGCCAGATTTTCATGGAGGAAAGGCTCGGTTGCCACAAATTCAACAGTAGAAACTCTATTAATAATTTCCCCAAGAACGGGGCCAGGATTCGTTGGTAGGTGAAATAATAATGTAATTCAAAGTTCATTTTCCCACAACGTGGTCGTGAGTTTACTGGCACATCCACACGTACCGTATTTGCTCCTAGTTTGCAATCAAATGAAAACTTCTCGAGAACCTCGCCGTTCAACGTTGTTTCCCCTTTCGGATTTAATCAAGTTGCCTTATAAAACGAGAGAAGGAGGTTAATCAAGTTAGCCATTGCTAGTGCAGTTTCTCACCCCCTCCTCCTCCACTAGGTTCTTTCTGTACGTAAATTGTAAATGGAGAGATAGGTTTAACTGCAAGTGAGAAGGGACGCAAAATGTACACTGCGAACGATTCTATAGGACTGTGACAAAAATTATTGGATTACGGTGAATGGAATAATGTCAACTAGAATTGAAATAAAATGCAGAGGTTACAAACCCTACTATTTCTCTGAAGGCTTTATGAGTTGTGTAGTGATTAGTGAGTCTTCCGATTTTCTGAATTATTACGTGCCTGATTAGGAAAACGTGCGCCAATATTGTCATGGAAATCTCAAAAACGCACATTTGAAATAGGAAGATGGATACCCATTTTGACCCATAACCTCTTCCGGTGGGCGTATATCGTTCCGAGGACCCGTCTCATTGGATTCAGCGTCCAAAATTCAGTGGAAAATGATAACCCACATGCCTAGATCGCCAAAAATCTCGAAAATCCATTTTTCAAAATAGGTCAACATTTTGACCCCTTCCCCCTCCCCAACCTGGCCCGATTGGCCTGAAAAGGTCCTAGGACCAATTAAAGCCGTAAACGAGTCCCTTACCAAAATTACATATTCTTAGAACATTTCCTACTACCAAAATCGACGTGGATGGCGGGCGGCATTTGCCTATTCTGATCTGGACACCTTGAAACGCCCAGAAACAAATTTTGGACCGAATCAGGGAGATTTATTTTCTACATGAAAACATAGGTTGATTATTCAAGGAATAACCAACCAAAAATGACTATTTAGTATGATGAATTTTTCAACCGTTGTCGAGGCTGGATGACGGATAAGAGAGCAAGCGCCATCCATCTCGGGTTGTTTAAATAGATTCCAGACTGGGGCAAAAGGAT
Organism: Cyrtorhinus lividipennis; assembly: GCA_019603395.1. NCBI lineage: Eukaryota > Metazoa > Arthropoda > Insecta > Hemiptera > Miridae > Cyrtorhinus > Cyrtorhinus lividipennis. Next base: position 37,190,833 of record CM033998.1, on the reverse strand, counting down.
GGCGAAGCTAGTGGTGAGGGAAGGGGGGTCCCTGTCAGTCTTCCGATGTTTACCCTGCTCGACCCAGATGATCCATCCTCGTGCACTACTCACACACGTCAATCCATGGCTGACAGGGATTGTGGAAGGGTTAGCGATGGGAAGGAATGACAATCGAGGAGAAGTGAATCAGCGATTACGGGGAACCTAGGAAATTATAGAAGTTGAGGATAGAGATAAATTATTATGTAAGGCTTTGCTAGTGGTCCATTCAGTACAATCTGATTACAAATAAAACATAATAGTGTGCATGCAAATCAATAAAAAAAATAATAATAATACTCAAAAAGGGTTGAATGATCAAGTAGGTGTGACCACTCCACCAAGAGTGCGATGCACGTTATTCTTTATTCTGCTGGCCACGGTTTAACTCCTCGTCTGCGTCTTCAACCAGGGCATCTGAAATCATGTTCCTTCTGAAAAACTTTTTATCACGTCAAGCGTAAATATCAAATCACGATAAGAATAAATCAATTCAGATAGCGTAAGAGGTCGCCCAGATCGAGAACAGAACAAATTGTGCATTTGAATCATTATTCTCAACACCAAAATACTTACACCTATGTATTCGTTTCGACCAAAGAAAATAAAAATTCTCTGAATGTCATTTTTTACTTTTTGAAAAATTGATCTGAAATCCAAAATGTTCGTCCAGCGATCGGGCTAAATGACACATCATGTAAAATGCTCGGAAAAACCTGAAACTTTGTTCACAGGCTCCGTTTGAGTACAAATAAATGCGAACCTTATTTCAATACATTCGCGTATAACGGAGGCAGGGAATCGGTAAACATTTTGAAAATGATTTCGATTTTGAGGGGGGGGGGGGGGGCAGGCGTATGTGACGTATTTTTCGCCCGAATTGAGTATGCTCAATCGATTGATGTATGTTTTGGACCGATCGCCGCGAACGGAGGTAAGTTACAGGTAAAAATGGGTATTTTGGAATCGGGATTTTGACATTTTTGGGAACCGTGTAGGGTATGAGTTTCCACAAAGTGTTGTATAGTTCATCGATATAGATGGGTCCTAAATCTTTTTTTTCTCACACTTGAAGAATAGTGGGTACCCATAGGCCGAAATAGTTTGAAAATTAGTACTTTCTCAGAAATATAATGTTGGTTTTTAAATGGTTACTTCCGAAAATGACTAGGTTACTTTGTGGTCCAACCGAAGATCTTAAAGATACGCTTTCACACAAAGAGCGCGAACTACTTATAAATGGATACAGTCGCGGAACAATGTGCAGCGTCCTTTTTTTTTTTTTTTTTTTTTTTTTTTTTTTCTTCCGGTTCTCATCATTAGAATGGTTGTGGCTTGGGTTCTCTGCTGCTCTAAGAATATATTATGAGAAATAATGGAAGAGTAGGTGGCACTGCAAGCAGCAAATAATATTGGTTGGTTGTTTGAAGAATAATTTGCAACAATGACTGGTTGATGTCCTAATACGCAAAGGAAAGCTGATAATTAAATGTACCTATATTGCAGTAATGGGTACATTTCAAGGATTGCAGTGCTCTCGTCAGTCAGTTTCCAATCAATTTTCACTAAGATCAAGTCCGTTCCTCATACACATTTACCGCACTGATTTTGATATTGAAACAGACGAGATTGGGTTGTCACAGAGCGTCTAAGGGCAAAAGAATCTTTTAAAACATAGGTTGATTATTCAAGGAATAACCAACCAAAACGCTGCAAATTCATTCACACGGGCTGGTTATTATTCGGACCAGACGCATGAAGGCTCATTTCTTCAACATGGGGAAAATGAAAATAGTGGGTGTGGTGGGTCCCGGACCGATTCCAATCGATTCAGCGTCCAAAATTTAGTGGAAAATGATACCCCACACGCCTGGGTACCAGAGATCTCGAAAACAGACATTCAAAATGGGTAGATAGATACCTACCCATTTTGACCCATAACCTCATCCAGAGGGCGCCAGTCGTTCCGGCATTCATTCAATTGGATTCAGCGTCTAAAATTTAGTGGAAAATGATACCCCACACGCCTAGGCATCCAGAATCTGGAAACACACATTCAAAATGGGTAAATAGGTACACATTTTGACCAATAACTTCTTTCGTGCCAATTGTTCTGAGACAAATCCTGGTTTTCTATTGAAAAATCATAGCCCAAGAAAGCCGCGGTTAGTGGAGTCTAACCCATTTTCAACTCTGTTTCATAAAATATTTGTATTGTACACCAAGTTAGAAACACAGAGTGTGTGTACTTAGTATACAAGCGAAACTAGCTACCGATAATTTCCACATGGCTTAGTTTGAAATTCCCTTTAATATCTGGAACAGAGAGGAAAGAAAAGAGCAAAGCTAGCAATTAAAAAGGAAAAAAATTCACTGCGAAAGGTATTCGAATGAACCGAAATGAGAGGAAAACGAATCTGTGAGGAGAAAGATAATGGTAATCATCAAGGCAAGGGAGCTGGATCAACAATGGGTGAGTTAACTCCGCTCAAGTGATCTCCAATGACTTCTTTTCAATTTCCCTCCATTTCCAGGCATCTCTCATCACCAGGAGGAGGGGGATCCCGTATATATGCCCACCATGAGCCAGCAACCAATTGCCCATTACTTTTTGCCCGTGGGCTTTTTTTTTTTTTTCTTTTTTCACTATAAATTTTTAAAGATGTGAGACGTAATTACGAGACGTCGTTTCTGCCCACAATACTCGTATTATCTTAGATGGTACCTTCAGCATAAGGTAATTCCTACAGCCCTGGGTCTACAGTTGATGTATCTCGCAACTCATATTGTGAACAGAAAATATTTCATATTTTATGACAACTGCGATTAAGATATGCGTGAGAATATTCATGTACTTTGCCAGTTTTGTATGAATAGAAAGATATGAGTATCGCGTCAAAAGAAAGCGTGAAACTTGGCTAAAAGCAACTTTAGGGAGAAAACGGAGTTCATGGCGCATGTTTATTACTTGGTCCTGACATATGAAGTCTTCTCACGAATTTAAGTTAAGACAACTCACAGGATAGTACAACAGAGGTGGTACAATGAAGCCGAATAAATCCCTTTCAGTGAAGCAATGCGCCTACAATCATGTTCAGCCCCTTCAAGACAAAGAGTTCAGTGGCTATGCTGGTAATTGCAACCATGTTCATGTCGCGTCACAACATCTCATTCGAGGAAAAGATTCAGGTATTTGAAGCAGTCGGTTGCTCAATTTTGTATTATGCAGACGTAGATGGTTGTTCAAAGTGAGATGTGACCTTTTGGCATTATTTCGACCTTACGACGCTAAAAACCAAGAGTGTAGTCAATTAAGTAGAGGGGATATAGAAAATGTGTTTCATTTTGTAGGAAAGTGTAAGGAACTACGTGAAGTAAGGCAAAGGTATTATTTTGGTTGGCAGGATTATCTGATGTTGATTAAAGGTGTGAGTATCGGTCTGGTAGTATTGTATGGTACAGCTGCATTGGATTTGAGAAGTAAAATCACGATTGAATATAGTTTTAGTGATTAGATTATTAGTATACCTATTTATTAAATCTGTTATTAATGTGCAGAGTAATTGATCACTGTTATCGTTGCACAATATTTACGGATAGTATCTTTCTCTTGTTTACAATTGTAATATTTCATATCATGTTTGCCATTCATCTGTTTTGATGTAACATCTTCTTTTTCAAAAAGTAACGGAGGGTGAACTTATCAGACGGTCTTTGCGACCATCATTATTACATGTGTTACTAATCCGAAGATAACAACTGTCATTAGTAGGTATAGATAAAGCATGTTTTCATTCATTCATTTATTCAGTGAAGCAACGCATTGTGGAGCCCTCAATACACCAAAGCTACGCGTTTGAGTAACATAATGTGATAATAGAAAATGATACGAGGAGTGAGAATGCTTAAAATGTATGCTATGTATGATATTGGTGAACATCAGGGCAAGTGGATCGGGATTTAAAATAAGTAGCCTTTTCCGGAACGGACGACTAGGGACTACACGTACGAATAAATGTAACAGTTGTTCCCTCACTATGAAAACCTACGAGCATGAGACGATAAAGAGGATTGGATACGGTTTTTGAATGTATCCATGCTCAATAAGTTGATTTCTGGGTGTATCTTGTTCGAGGGAGGAAAAGTAATAGAAAATATACGAGTACATACAAGCAACATTTTGTAAGATTCCCCCGTAATACTAGGAATTACGAGGAAGGCCGGAGATATCCATTTCTTTTTGGGTCGTTCCGGGATCCGCACAACGCGTTGGAACTATAATAGTAGTCATCATTTACCTCCTGCGCCGCAAAACTCCGTCGAGATGTGCGAACTGCGAGAGCTGTAGTCATGGCAACCCGGAGGACCATTTTAGACGGTGGCTCTTTATATTGGAACATTCGGCGTCACTATGGAGAAGTTATTAGTGCTGTTATCAGCGACCTACACTCTCCTATTTATTTCCAACTCATTGGCCCCTCTCAACAAGGGTTAGCGCCACCCCCAGTCTCTTCCTAGCGCTCGCTCTTTATCTGTTAACTCTGTTGAAAATACGCTCCAGCAGGGGGTTAAAGGCTGTGAACATTATGGGAGTGAGCGGCATGGAACGAGCCCATTGTGGGTCCTAAACGATAATAATACGGCGAGCCGAAACAATGACGCCGGTGATCAGTCTGACCAATGACAACAGAAGGTAGAATTTCCCATCCATTTACGACATTTCTCTTCTTTGGCTTCCTGATCATTTGTACAAAAAGTACCGTCCGGATAAGGATGAATTGGGTCGAAACGGAAGATTATGCTGCGTGAAATTCGTAAAACTAAGAGCAAAGAGTTTTTATAGAAATTAATTCAGCAGCCGATGTTTCATGATGGAGTCATTGAATATGCATGGGGCTCCAAAAACCCCAAAACGTTTTTCACGTTGGTATATCCAACACATTGTACACAAGTTGGTAGATAAGGCTGGGAACAAGAATATATTCATTACCCTCCCCCCCTTTTTTTTTTTTTTTTTTTTTTTTTTTTTGTGCCTGAGTGCAACATTTTTACTATTTCCTTCATGATGAACGCATCCTCAAGCAGGCGCGGATTCAAGGAGGGAGGAGAGGGGGGTAACGGAGTCATGACCCCCCCCCCACCCAAAATAGGTAGAATTTTGAAAATTTTTGAAATTTTGAGTAGAGTGTTGACATAAACAATCAAATTATGAATAAATATTGGATTGGAATAAAATGGACTTTATTGTGAAGAGATTGAAAAAGTGAGAAAATTTAGTTAATTTTCTTTGTTTGTTATTTTTTTTTTTTAGCTTATGATTTTACCCTGTGACCCCCTCCGAAAAAAATGTCTAGATCCGCGACTGTTCTCAAGCCATTGTAAGGAGGGCTCTAGCTAAAATGAAATTGATAATAATAATTATCCAGAATGAGAATTGCAAGGAAGAATAGTAGAATTGTAATTGGTTTTTTCCCACGAATTTCCTTGACAGTGAAAAAAGTTACCTTTCTGCAAGTTATTCCAGACAAGCACATACTCATTCTTTAGTTGTTTGACAGCAGGAAACCGCGATTTTGTCATTCTAGGAGATTCAACCAAGAAAAACAGCTTTTCCTGTAGAAAAAATATGAATAAAAATAAAAATATTAGGAATCTGATGACATTCTCTACCATGGATTTCTCGCTACGAACCCTATGATTTTGTGATATTTATATTCGCCAGATTCAAAATGAACTATCGCTGTTGAAAAAGTGTCGACAACGGGTTCAAACGGGTTTAATATCATTCCTGTCATGTAAAATTTCACCGAAGAAAAGCAGGAGTAATAAATTATTGACGAATTTCGGAAGTTTGATTGCAACACAGCAACATTACCTACCTATCGAAAAGGTTGATTGATCCACCTAATAGGAGCGAGCTCTACTTTGAACAGCAGCTTTGTACCTACTTTGTAAGAAGCTACTACGAGTATTTTATACTATGCGGGTAGGAACTTCTCCGATGGGATGAATCTCAGACCACCAGATTCCGATTTCCATTTGTAGAAGGAGAATAAGTTGGCCGAAGAGTGAGCGAGGGAAATAAACAACTTTTGCAGTTAATTATGTTTGTTTGAGCTGAGCCACATATCAGTTCTGGAGGTTTCTGGCAGTTGTGCGGTCCGCGAGCTGGGAGAAAGCACCCGGGAAAGGGATTTCACCGGAAGGTAGGAGGAGAGGAGTAAACTCTACTTCCCTTCGGGAGTTTATTCCACTTCGAACCAGTTTAGCAGTTCGTTTCGGAAGGTTATGCGCTTAATGATCCATGCTTCCATTGTTTGAAACACAAACCTCCTTAAATTCCCTAACCACTCCTCCTTTTCACCCATTCCTTCTCTTTCTATTCTTAGGTCCCTCAACTCAGGCAGCTTTCCTTGGTTTCCTATGGGAATTACGAGAATAGTTTAGGCACCAACCGACGGCTCCCAGGACGGATAGTAACGCCCACTTGGCTACCAAGTTTCTGCTTGTGTTGAGTGAAATTATACCAGTTTAACGGATCCTTCGCTCATCCATGAGTACATTCTTGCAATAATGGTCCATAACTCTAGGGACGAGAAACTCTGAAATGAGGTTGTAACAAGGTATGACGGATGGAATGTTATTTTTGTACCTATTAACAACGATGAAAATGAAAAATAAAGCTAATAAGTAGGTCTATAACTGAACCGCTTTTAACAATCAAAAGGGTGGGAGTCAATTTGAGGTAAATTTTTGTTCTTCTGCATTTTTGAGTTTCGTGAAGTCTATTACTTTGTTTTTACATCACAAGAGCAGTGTTCCAGGCCTTTGTTGGTGGACATCGAGGACGATCTACGAAGACTCCCTTTATTTCGGACGTGCCCTGCACTGACGCTGAATTCAAGAAATCTGTCATCATTACTTTTCAGTTCTATTTCAATCCTCTCACGACTAGCTGACGCTGTATGAAGAGCGATGAGAGTGGAATCCTCAACACGTTTGACTCGGGACAGGTATCATTAGTACGTAGGTGAAACCCCCCAAGTTGCAGCATTCACTTCCTGATTTCACATAAATTTCTATCATTTCAAAATACTTATTTTCATCCGTACCCTACCTCCGTTTGCAGGAATCGGTCCAAAATCAATCCCTTCGTCCGAAATTCAGTGGGGAATGCACTACCCTAGACGCTTACGTCCCCCAAAAGGACGAAAACTCACTTTAACCCATAGAAACACCAAGTGTCAGAGTTTGAAGCGAGGTAAAATGATCTAAGTCAGCCATAACAATCTAAGGTTTATAATATAAAATATAATTTTGCTAATAATAAACCATAACACTCAATATTCGTGGAGTCTCCATATCCTCTCGTTCAATCAAATGAGAACGTAACACAAACAAATTTTGCTTCAGCAGTAGCTTTAGATGAAAATTCTGAAGGTGAGAATTAAAAAATCTGAGTGGTTTTTCTAATCAAATTGCTCCACCAGGAGAAGAAAGAGGTATTACTTATTTATTACAATACGTGTAAAATCCTAACAGATCTTGTTGACTACCGGAATAAGCCCAGGTATTTTCTACGGGTTTGCCAAACTATCAACTTTTACGAAGTGATTCCCAAGCGTGTAATCTCCGGGTAGAGTTCCTCTCGCGGCGGTCGTAAGCGTATCGGTAGAAGGGGCGAGAGGGGTCGAATGTTGGGTAAAAGGCCAAGGGGAACATCTGAGCCACAATCGATCCAACAGGGTTTACAGTCAGAACAAAAGGGAATCTGATACGACCAGAAAGTTTTCCAGCGAGCATAACGACAAAACACCCTGCGTTTACATTCCTATCTTATTTTAAATCTCTGGAGTTAAATCCTTACGCAAAAAGTGCGGGTGACATCTTCAGGAGACAAAGTAACCAGTCTTCAGATTCATTCATTCTTTCTCTTTGTTGCGCTTTTTCCACAAGTGCAAGTCCATAATACGTATCATACAAAATAAGGCAGACTACTTTGAACTGAAGAAGCTAGGGCAATATTCCTGTCAAACTATTCATTGTCACACTAAAAACGCATTTTAAGGGGGACAAAGTAGTTACAACACATTGTTTCCACTTGTTTGAGGAGGGGGGGGGGGTGTTGATTCCCAATCAAATATACAAACACGAGTTGAGGTGAAGTTATGCATCATTCCTCCTGTTTACTCAATTTCTCTTTAAAATATTACGTGAACACGGAAAGTGATCAATAAATTAGTAATAGATCATAATTTTAGACGTATCAAACCAAAAATGAAGAGGAATCTGATCTCTTCCGTGCATCGTACATTCAAATTAGTAGGATACTTATTTTAAATGTAAACATTGGATGTTGAAAGGCAAACAAAGGTGGGGGTACATTTTTCAGTATTATTTAGGATAACTGATGGGAAGAAATGGTATTTAGAAGTGAACAGTGGACTGACTAACCCTCCTACAAGGCGAAACAGGAGGTGATGGATGACCTTTTGATGGAATAACGACAATATATATTTGCAGTTTCGGGTATTCGATCATCAGAATTGATATTAGGTGATAAGGGGCTATACAAACTGGTACATTGAAAACTGGAACCATGACTTTTCTTATTATGTTGGCTACACTGTCCTAGATGCTGTGGATGTGGGGGGTTGATGTCAGCAGGGGGACTTATCAGTCAGCTGATGATAGGCGGAACTTTGATTTTCTCCCTACTTAGGCCTCATGCGCACAGGTGTTATTATCTCATTGTTATGGAGTACATAATTATTGTTGAAGGGTAAGTTTTATGAATGGGATTCCCTTAAGAGACTTATAACCGCCTCAGTCAATTTGGCGGCAATGGCTCAAGACTTATTTTGGCTACTGGACAATTCAAACATTAGTTCATCTTTCTTTCAGCTTCCTTACAATATATATCACATCATAGATGATATGCCATAATACGTTTTCATACATTTCAAAATGTTCAACAGATTGAGTCATTACCTGTTACTGAAGGAAGGAAAAATTGCTCACAATTTTGTACCTACCTTATCACTACCTTGCACCACGTCTCCTTCAGGGGATTTTCTGATCGAATTATTAGAGGATAAGTTCCCTATACGAATTGCAAAACTCTCGGTTTCATCGTCAAAAATATATTCTTAGGCAGCGCTGAAGGCAGAAACCTATCAGAAAAATGCCTGACGAAATCGAATTGCATAAATACGAATATATTATATTAGACACAAACCCAACAATTTATTCATGTAGGTACGCGCCGTATTCTTGGCCTTATCTATATTGACTTTCAACCAACTCAAATCCTGCGTTCACATAACGCGAAGTGAAAGGAAAATTCTCTCAGCCGACGATATAAAGGAAAAGTTCATTTATCTTCACGTTGAAGGTTTGAGAGTTTTATTCGACGCGAAGTGGATGCCAACGTTATGGTCAAATTACATTTAAAAGGGGTCGTACCTCCTAGCACATCATCTCCGCTCTGAAGGGCGCTTCCGCAACTCGAAAAAAGAACGCGGTGTCATGGGCGCAATTCAGAGGAAAGCCGGAAGAGAGGGTGACACGGAGAGGGAGGGGAGGGGTACTCACATAAAAATTAATGGTGAAAGTTGTCCGGGAAAACCCCTTCAACCAGAAGAGTTTCTGCGGGAACGTAGGGGAGCGTAGTGGCGTCATTTGTCATTTCTCCTAACGTTTCATACATTACAACTTAGTCCTTCTGCCCCATCTGCTGTCCTAGGGTTGTCCTCATACCTATTCAGGAGCCATTAAAATTCAGATGAAATCCCTTTCGAAGTGCCACAGCCCGCAGCTCCCATTTCTGCCCTTTCTGGTTCCCAGGATATCATAATATGTATTCCTTTTCGGACAACAAGAACAAGGCCAGTTAGGGTCCTCCTATCCCGCTGCCACCAAAACTGCGTTGACTAATATACTTGTTGCTCAACGGTAAAGTTTTCCACGAATTATCATTCCCACAAACTCTGATAATAAACGGAAACAAGTTTGAGCGGCGAGCTAAAATTCCAATGTCATATACCTACATCTTATTCAACAGCACCGTACCCCAGGAGAATCAGTTGCAAAATTAAATGAGGTCCCTCTGACCGATGAACTTCGTACTCGTTCGAATCAGTTGATGTAAGGATTTCTCCAGGGAAGCCAACTATTACTAAGTGCGAACTGGCAGTGTTTGAAAACAGAAAAATTATAGTTATAAATGAGTTTTGCGACCAACACCAGACGACGAATGAATCCTTTCCTGTAATATCAACGGACACTCGAACACCAGAAAATGCTGGGGAGGGAGACTTGGATAACCCCTCAACCTAGTGCTGTCAAGCGGTTTTTTCGCAGTTTATTAATTCATTTTTCTTCCTTCCACCTTGTTCCATATTGTTGTGAATACTTTTTTCCCCTATATGGATCCATAGGACAATTCAGAAATACATAAACTAAATCATTATTAAGTATGCTAATATCTAGATTTCTTCTTCTTCTCTCTTCGAATCTTTATAAAGCAAATCAAGATAGAAATTCACCGAACACAACATTTTCGAAAGTCAGATCATAACTGAACTGAGACGAACTAAGGTGCGAAAAACCCGCTTGGTAGCGGTAGGGTTGAGGGTTACCCAACTCTCTTTCCAGCTTCTCTTGAGAACAACTTGTATTGTATTAGTGTAAAATATTATCGAGCCTAGGCATTGTTTATGCACAACAGTAAAAATGCTCCGAATTAATTCACTATGGTATATCATTTTAGGTAAGTAATAATATTATAAATAATATTTTACAATAATAATATTTAATAAAATAATAATAAATTAATATTTAAATAATAATAATAATAATATTTATTATAATATTGTAATTTTGCTCAGCACTACATAAAATGGCATACACATAGCATCCTTCAATACACTACACACATAATATCGTTCAAGATGGGAAGGATACGTCTGACAAACGCTTAGTAACCAAAATCTGGGACTAAAGGCCTGATTTCAATATTCAGCCTCACGTATTTCATCGTGTATTGTTAATGAATCCACTTGGAGCTGCAAGGGCCTTGAGCCATGAAACGCTTTGAAACTACGTTAGCAGCTCGAAAGCACAACTTTCCTTCATCTTGTTAATGATGTAAGGAAAACGGTACCGACCGATCTGTGCACTCCGTACTCTGTTAAGGGCGGAGGGAAGGGGACTTTGCTCGAGAAGGGGTTTCGAATCTGTTCAGAATTCAGGGGAGCCCGAGTTTGGCCTCAAACGATAGCGAGACCAGGTTCAAAGGAACCAAATGTTATTAAATAGCATTGATACAACGGGAGGGAGTCAGGGGAATGAGGGAGAAGGGGGTTGATAGAAAACATACTTGCCGCATTTAGATCTGGAAGCGAAGGGGTTCGGGAGGGGATTCCGATCCTAAAACTGAAACCGACACACGCGATTTGCTGGGGTGAGCCAAGAACTTCCCAAGCCTCGAGCTCGACAGAGCCGAATAAGTGCTCGACCACCAACGTACCAACGTACGACCGCGATTGATCCTAAGATGAACAATTATGCTGTGAACTATTCGTAGAATACACATTCCCCGATTCCCTAAGCATTTTTATGAGTTATCAAGTAGGAATCGCTGGACAGTGTGGATTGTTACGGTTTGCCCAGATGGCTCTGATCAAGCGTAATCAGTCTTTTATAAAATGTTCCACCGGGGGTTCACGCCTGAATCGGCACATTTTTGTTTCTGTCGTGAAGTTTAACTTTGGGCTCCAACAAAAGGTCTGACCAACGAAACATCAGAGGACGGCTCAGGTCCTTCGGCCAGAGGTCTTCTTGAATGAGAGTATATGTAGTACCTATATAAATTGAATTCATTGTCTTTACCGGAGAACCCCTCTTCTAATCAATGTGGGTTGCCTCTACTTCTCTCTCCCCCTTGTCCCATTTCCTGTCCAGCTCTTGTGGTATCTTCCCTTTTCCCCTTTATACATCAGAAAGGACTCTAATTACAAAAGATTTTTGTGGGAAGGCCCAATTTTCTCGAGCCTTATTCCGGTTCTGTCGTTCCTTTTACCGTACTTTTCTTCCTTCCCTGAAGATTTCGCCTTTTCACTTCCTCCTCGCACTCATTAAACCCTTCCCTCGAACCATTTCCATAATAGCCAACCTGTTACGTCCTTCCTACACCAGCTGAATAGAGCTACTAGTTCGTTTCTGACCAAAGAAATATTTTTGTCCTCTTGGTTTATTGTTTAGTTTACAATCAGAACCTAGAATTCCAAGAAAGAGTAGCTATATTGAAACTGCGTGAGTTATCATGACGGTAATTTGAAAAAGAACAAGCGAAATGAGGGTATATTAGGGTGGGGGAATCTACTTCAATATTGTGAATAAAGTACCTATGTACCAACACATTAATAACGGAACATGGTGTGAGTGAGTTCCAAGTTAACTCCACTCTCCACTCTCACTCGTTTCTCACTCGTAAGGGGGAAAAAAAAACTTGTTGGGATACAATAATAATCATTACAAACGAAATTTCCATGAGAATGATACACAACAATCGGAGAAAATATATGAATTTGATATAAAACACGCATTCATAATTTGTCAGCAAGCTCTCAAAACTCTAGTACTCGGTAGAATCGTTGAATTCCATCGAGCGTAGCAGGTTTGAGAGTTACGTCATGAGGAAAACCGCGAGGAAATTAATTAAATATAATACGTAGTGGTCTTCGAAATCATACTCACATAATAGGAAATAGCGGTTTTATTGAAGTACTGAAGAAATCTCCTAAGTAGTTTTATTGTCTGAAACAGAAAAACATTGAAACAATCAGGAGAACAATAGGAATAAACCATTACTAGCTTTCATATTGGCTCATGCTCGAAACTAAATAATTTCAAACACAGTGTCTTTATTCTTTCGCTAGAGCTCACTTGATGTCTGTAATTTATAAAGGACCGTCGATAATAGGTATTTGAATAATGATCTTCCGGCTGGCTGTGGATGGACCAAATTCGAATAAAGTAAACTTGAGTAAGGAGTCCGGGTGCGAATACCACTAATAAGGTCCAGTCACTCAATCTAACCTCGTTCAATGATTATTAAGCCCAAAATCGAGTTGACCGAACAAACTTGAACTGAGTTTCAAGGGAGCGATGGCTGATTTTAACGCCAAAACAATTAAATTATTCCACGAGCAAGAGAGGATGGCGTCGTTTGGACGATTCATTTGGGGACATTTCCATAATACATTTTACTCTCTGCCACCGTTTTCCACAACCCGTGAAACCACCAGATGTAATCATCACAACGTCCGCCCCGAAAAACATGCTTTTAGCTGCTAATCTTCCTTGCAACACCGCTACTCGACCACGTAATGGGGTTATAACAAACGCTGTCCCTTCACTGCACTTCACAAAGTCACTGGTATCCAGCACCCTTTCACACAACCCTCTCATCACTAATTATCAGTAGGTAGGAGCACTACAGCAGTGAGCCATTTAGATCTGACTGACATGGGGAGACTACAAAGAACTCGTCGCTGGATTTAATCCGCTATACCGGAATGATCTGTCCTTTAAATAAGGTAAATGTGCATTATTCACCCAGGTATGCACACTTGATCAAAATCACGCTTAGCGTCGCCTGCTAATGAAATCAGAAAAAGGGACCGACTATTCGCTTTGCAAGCCTTTAGAGCACCGCCGATTACGCGGTGGGCAAATTACTCAGGTTGAAGGAAATTGCGGATGTTGCGCTGTCCATTGATGTGGGAAAGCTTGTCACCACATTTTGCTCATAATACAAAATTGATCACTTTGTTTATCGCCGACAATAAACGGTCTTACCACAAAATACCCTGGTAACATGAACTAACGGAAAGTTGAAGAGACTCGTGTTGAGATGAATCACGGGGGTTGGTTATTCCTTGGAGGTGGGATATGAAGTGTGGAGAAATCCGGACTCAATCTAATCGAATCAGCGTCCAATACTTGGTGGAAAATAATACCCCATACGCCTAGGTTCCAAAGAATCTCAAAAACCCTCATTTGACCGACATCCACCCTTCAGGAGGCACCAATCAGTCCGTCACGGATCTCGGTGGGAACCCCACACTCCCGGATCGCCGAAAAACTTGAAAATCAATTTATCAAAAAACACATTTTAACCCCTTCCCTCGCCCCTCACCGCCCCCAAAATTTGGCCTGAAAAATTTCGAGGACCGACTGGGGCCGGAAACGGGTCCTGATCAAAATTTCAGTTTCCTAGAAAATTCTCCAAAAACCGTGTACGGCATACAAACAAAATCTGAAGCCGAACGGAGATGGTGACATGCTCCGGGGGATTGAACTGATCGAGGATATTATTATGAAGCACCGCAGTGTTAGCACGTAACGCATTTGTGCTGTGCGGGATAGAATTGAGTGCGCCCTGAAGAGGTTTTACGAATGGACTCGATTCTCGATATACTCCAACTTGAGGCAAAGGAAAAGAAACACAACATATAGATTCGGTCCAATCTGACTCCACGAGTCTTGTAAGACGATACGAGACGAGCATCTTCAAGGGGCAAATATTTGCGATTTACGCGCACCTTATAACACAAACATTAGAAAGCTTTCCATTATTCCCATCAAGTTTAGGAGAGTCGCCATGGCATCGGTACCAGAGAATGGATTATGAACTAGTTGGTGCCCACAAGTGCCTCAGAGCCGGGAACGGCAAAAAACAACAGTTGTCAATTTCCAAGCACAAACCCCTCGCGAGTTCACTTGGTTGCACCCTTTCAGCTCATCCCCCGTCACATTGAAAGCTTTCCTGTGTTCCCCGCATAGGAAAGTTGCCTGAGGCCGCGGAAGGGCTTTGTTTGTAAAACGAATAGAGACCACTGAATCGTTGTGGGCTGACACTGAATCGTGCCGATAACAATTTTCGATGGATAAAACGAAGCTAAAATGAGAGAAAAAGAAAACCCCGCTTGGGGCACTTCGAGATTATTACACGCTCTCCTGCTTTCGGAGTAGCTAATCAATCATTGTTCCTTTCAAAGCATAGAAACGATTCTTTATAAACCATAACTATAAATAGAACTTGCGATGACTATTTGGAATTTATTGTCGCTATACATTGATTATGATCATATATTGATCATCGTTTATTCAAAAACTAAAAACAGAACTTGTTTTTGCATGAAAGTAACTCCTACAAATAAGTTTAGTGCAATAAGTAAATCCAATTATTGCGTTGTCATATTTTTTATTGGAAAGTTTTCCTTATGATTCATTATGAGTCATTGTGATGCTACATCAGCGTCTCTTACGTTTCAAGCAACACGATGAGTTGATAAATGAAATGAGTCACTTGTTGGTGACGGTAATGATCAACAAATGTTCCAAAGTAGCGCCGAGATAGTTGCCAATGATAATCGTGATGACGACTGCAGAGATGAGTGAAGATAAGTAACGTCTAGTAGGCTTGAGTTTAGAACAAGGCGCCTAGTGTCGTTTACAACTTCCCGTCTTCTTTTACTAGACCAGTTTTCATCTCGTTCCAGTCTGTTCAGAAAGCGATTCACGTAACGCGAGAAGTACCTTCTATTCGGGTGACCATAAACTGTACAATACTTTCTAGGATGGAATAAAAAGAGGATATTCTGAAGACAAGCATACGAATTTTTGATTCAGGTTGGTGGCGCTAAAAACATTGGTGAATCGTATTCTCAGTTGTTAGAGTCGACTACCGAAAAGAGAAATCATGACACAACGATTGATCAACAGTATTCAAAATGTTGAAAATGAAAATCACCACAAATACCGACCTGAATTAGAGGTGGAGCAGGTGAAGAGAAACTAAGCGCTTCAATACCCATTGAATCAGCGCACCTTTATGATTCTATTACAAAGTTAAGAACTTGGGAAAACTCGTAATTGCATCAGAGAGTGAGAAGAGTCATTTCAGCAAATTAACTCAATCGAATGGTACGGGCTTGCCGGAGAGATAAACTTGCTCAACAACGATCTAAACGACTAAACACAATGACTGCCCTCGAGGGAGGTTCACCCAGCTAGCACAAGTTTCCAAGGATCCATTTTGAAGGGCGGAGTAATTTTCAAAGCCCTTCAAGTTTCCAGATACTTGCTGCACAGACATATAGGAGGAATCGTGAAGACGGGGACAACATAACTGTGATGTTATTGTAGTATCGAGCGAGGAAAAGGGTGCATCAGGATTCAAAGCGTCTGTCTTCTAGAACAGGGCGGGGTACGAGGGCGAGGAATTAGTGGACAGTGGGGCATGAAGAGAGCAGCAAGGAAGGTAGAAACGACCAGGGAGAGAGGCAAGTGTAATTAAGCGCACGGAGAAGGTATTGTTCCTTCTTGCTCCTTCCGACTCCACCCGACCTGAACCCTTTACAATGGCAAAGTCTTTGAGAGAAGCAGAGGCGCCCTCTAATGAGTTCCTACCGCCTCTTCTTCCTCACTTTCTTCTTATTACTCACAACAATGTCCTTCATAACTACATTCTGTTGGGACGGAATTCTTTGATTGATATACGGGAGAAGCTGGGAACATTTCAATTCGAACCAGCATTTTCAATAAAACGTGAACGTTGTTCCCTACAAACACAATTCAACATCTGAAGCTGAGCACGAACTGTATGCCAAAAGGTTATAACATGGCGACATCGCATCAGATATCACAGAGGGCCAAAACAGATTGTTTTCTCCAGGTCGGTTGCTTTCTCAGAATGATAATTCGTCCGACATTGTCTAATGACTATAACTTTTGATTTTTAGATTTCTTGAAACGCTGAATGACAAATTAACGTTTGAGCAAATCGGAGGTATTTATTTTCAAGCATACAGGCACTAAAAAATTCCATCAAAACTGCATTATCATTGATCTTTATAATAACGTTTATAAGAAAAAAAGTCTTGTGGTTGATAAAGGCGAAATCCAAACCAGAGAGGATTCGCCCAGACGCCTTTTCAGCTGACTAGTCCCTGAAACAGACTCTGAACAACTTATGCTCGAACTAATGACCGCTCCTTTTTGGGCTAAATGCTATTAAACCACACAACCATTAACGGGTGAGTAATTCACGAGATGGAGCACCTATCAGACGCATGTTTTACTAATGATCAAGGGCCATAAATTGATTTTTATCCAAATATTGTTTACCCCAATAATATTTAAAACAATGCGCCATTTAGGGAAAAATGCATAATAATGCAGAATGTACTCTTACGACATTCTAATGTTATTTATTCAATCACTGTAGTTTCTAGGTTGCCAAATTATTGGAAAACTACCTTAAAAATGTGTCATATTTCACTTTCAACGTAGAAAGTAGCAATGGTACCTACTTAATCTGTTCCGTTCAGCATAATATCCATGTTTAACGAAGCGAAATAAAAGAAATGCTTGCATACGAGTCTGCAACACATTGGGACATTTTCATCTGTTTCATTCTATTGTATATTTCCGTCAGCGATTTCGAGGGAGCGTCAAGCGTGATGTTTTAACATTTTCATGTCTTTGCACATAAAAAACGCTGCAAATTCTTACAGACGGGTTGGTAATTCCTCGGACCAGGCGCATGGAGACTCATTTCTTCAACATGGGGAAAATAGAAACAGTGGGTGTGGCGGGACCCGAACCCATTCCAATCGATTGAGGGTCCACAATTTAGTGAAAAATGATACCCCACACGCCTAGGTTACAGAAATCTCGAAAACACACATTCAAAATGGGTAGATAGGCACCCATTTCGACCCATAACCTCTTCCAGAGAGCACCAATCGTTCCGGGACCCGTCTCATTGGATTAAGCGTTAAAAAATTAGTGGAAAATCATACCATACACGCCTAGGTAGCAGAAATCTCGAAAATACATATTCAAACATGGGGAAAATGGGGAAAACAGTGGGTGTGGAGGGTCCCGGACCCATTTCAATCGATCCAGGGTCCAGAATTTAGTGGAAAATGATACCCCGCACACCTAAATTGCAAAAAATCTCAAAAAAAACCATTTTTCGAATTTCACATTTGGACCCCTGACCAAAATTTCAGATTTTTTGAATAATTTTTACTACCAAAGTCGGCGTGGACGGCGTACGGCGTACGGCGGACGACAGACGGACATTGACCTTTTTTGATCTAGACATCATGAAACGTCCAGAAAAAAATTGTGAGCCGAATCAGAGAGTTGACCTGTTGCATGAAATCATAAGTTGATTATTTAAGGAATAACCAACCGAAAATCATCACGAAAACTTGGACACGCGATACCAATAAACTAAATTTGGTAACTACAGTCCTTAAAATAGTAATACCAATGAACTGAAAAATCGTCAAAAAAAACTTGTATACACGATACCAATAATAAAAATAGACTCATTGTGTTGCGTAGATAACAATGAACTGTTTTCGTAGGTTGATGCTTGGGTACATGAACTAAGAAAACGTCAAGCATTTCTTGTACCCAAGCATAAAATAATATTAAAACAGTTGATTGTTATCTACGCAGTCTATTATTGGATCGCGTGAGCATGTTTTCGTGACGATTTTTCAGTTTATTGGTATTACTATTTCAAGGACTGAAGTTACCTACTTTTGTTTATTGGTATCGCTTGAGTAAGTTTTTGTAACGATAATTCAGTTCATGTTCAAAGGCATGAAAATGTCAAAATGTGGACAAGAGGCAACACTCGACTAAGTCGAGCCGTTTGTCAAAATGGATATATATAATATATTCGCACTTTTTAAATAATGAAGTTCACTTATTTAAGAGAAAAAATGAATAAGTGGTTTTTGGGGTAATCTAACACCACAAAATGTACATGAAACGCCGTTCAATTCGCACCACAAATTCAAGTATTTTGTTTGATATCTCAGTTCTTGTGTAAGATGTAAATTCTCAAGCCAATGGAGGTTAACGCCTACGTTGAAGTTGGTACAACGGTATCCCTCAGAGATCGGGCTGAAACGTATGAATTGCAGAGTGCTGGTAATACCTTGATTATCAAGTCGAGCAAGCCTGTAATTGTCTCAGCAAAAGATCACGGCGCATAATAATGAATTGATGGCTCGAAGAACGTCGATAATTTTCCACCCGTGAAATGATAATGCCAAAATTGGATTCACCTGTTGACAGGTTCTACTTTTATTCTCTTAAATATTTAATCCCTCTGCTCGACGCCGTCACAGGTGTTTTCCTGCCGGGTGTCACCCTCCTTTTTTCCTTTCATTCTTCCATGAAGAATTGAGAAGTGGGTGAGTGATTCAAGGGAGAAGGAGCGAGGGGAAGAAAATAAGATAAAAAGTAAGGAGGTGAGAGCTTGTTCCATTCGGAGCCGACGCAACGATGAGACGAGGTAAAGTGATTTCTCTAGAAAGAAGATCCGAGAAAAGGCGAAACGCGATTGCTGAGGCATTATTGTAAGCAGGAGACTAACGAAATAAGAACAATGCTTCTCACGAATGAATCTGTCTACCTCAACAATTAGGTGACGACGATATCCCTGACGGAGTAGGTGTTATTAAATCAAAAAGAAGAACTAATGAATTTTTTTTTAATTTACTGACGAAAAGGACGCAAATTGGGACAATAAATTGTAGGGTAATAGTTCAAATAGAAACGTTCGCTTACTACGATACCCTACCGTGCAAAATAATATTTTTAATTGAAGTATACCACTGCAATAACACAGCAACGTGTTACCATATTTCCTCAAAGTGTCATTGCACTAAAAAATCTTCAAATTTCTCAAATCAGCAATTTTCTAAAAATCTAAAATTTGGGTCAAGGCCTGATAGTCGGTCCTCGAAAATTTTCAGCCCGATTTGACCAAATTCGGGAGGGGTAGGGGTCAAAATGTGTATTTTGTAAAATGGATTTTCGAGATTATTGGCAATTAAGACGTGTGGAGGGAATAATTTTCCACTAACGTTTGGACGCTGAATCGATCGAAAAGGGTCTCAGAACGATTGGCGCCCACAGGAAGAGGTCATGGGTCAAAATAGGTATCTATTTACCCATTTTGAATATGTTTTCAAGATTCCTCATATCTTGGCGTGTGGGGTATCATTTTCCACTAAATTTCGGACGCTGAATCCAATGAAATGGGCCCCGGGACTATTAGTGCCCTCTGGATGAGGTTATGGGTCAAAATGGGTCTCTACCCATTTCGAATGTGTGTTTTCGAGAACCTAGGCATGTGGGGTATCATTTTCCACGTAATTTTGGGCCCTGAATCGATCGGAATGGGTTTGGGACCCGCCACACCCACTGTTTCCTCATTTTTCCCATGCTGAAGATATGAGTCTCCATGCGCCTAGGTGAAAGAATTTGCAGCGTTTTAAACATAGCAATAACATTACTTCCGCAAATTTTATATATATAATTTCCAATCATGTACAATTTCGTTCGGAAAAACACTGTAAAGGTTCATGGAGCCCTTTGTCGGCCTATCAGGCCTAACGATCTTCCTAAGTTCGATTCCACCGGATACGATAGAAGTTACATGACCGACCTTACGGTTCTCTGCTTAAAAAATTCCTCTCACGCCAACGGATCGATTCGTTGAAGAGGACGAGTAGGTAGTCTAGAATTTATAAGCGTGAAGATACCGAGTACGGCTTCGTTTTTCTCAACCTTTTCGGGGCTATCCCGGCCGGAAGATGGATGGAAAGAGAAGAACGGCCGAAAACAAGAGACGGGAGAATTGCTTCCACAGAAAAAGAAACGACTTTACGTAAAACGCCGCATTTTGTTCCCAGCGTTGGTAAAAAGGGGTTCCATCGCTAGGTCGTTATGCCGCGGACGCCGGCTCCATTGACGCGCTCCTCCGGTTGTCCTTGCGCTATCACGCCACACTCGGAGCGCCGGATGCGCTGGGCCCAACCTATCTTTGTTCACAAGGTACCCACCTACCTTCCTCATCACCACTTTGAAGGTGGAGAAAACAAAAGGAATCGCGGCATGCTTCCTGCCAATCGGGGCAAAAATATCCTGTCGTCATTACCACCGCTAACGGAATGAACATGCTGCTTGAAACAATCGAGACTGTACAGCAATCGTTCCAACTGTTCCATTGTTCAGATAAATCAAAACGCTAACTGGTTAAATAAATAAATCGATCATTGCCAGAACAACTACTTCATTCATGAAGCTTGGCTCAATTTTAATTACTTTAATTACTTTTGTTCGACCTCGTTTTAGACTGTTTAAGAATATAATTTGATCACGTTTCAGCTACAACAAAAATTTCCTATATGATTACTTTGGATTTAGCGTCCATTAATCCGGGACACATCTGAGTTAGTTCAGCGTAGATTATTTAGATATATTTCAGATCATAAATCATCGAAGACCTACATTTTGCTTGGTTATGCTTTGAATAATGCTTTCATGCTCAAGGTCACGGTTAGTCGACCATCTCTGATCAGCCCCCTTTTTCCGGCCGTTTCATGGTGTCTAGAACTAAAAAGCTGCAAATTCCAACACATGGGTTGGTTATTCCTCGGACCAGGCGCATGGAGACTCATTTGTCAACATGGGGAAAGGGGGGGAAACAGTGGGTAAAGGTCCCGGACCCATTCCAATCGATTCTGGGTCCAAAAACACCCCACACGCCTAGGTACCAGAAATCTCGAAAACACACATTCGAAATGGGTAGATAGGCGACCATTTTGACCCATAGCCTCATCCAGAGGGCGCCAATGATCACCGGGACCCGTCTCATTTGATTCAGCGTCCAAAATTTAGTGAAAAATGATACCACACACGCCTAGATCGCAAAAAATCTGGAAAGTCCATTTTTCGAAATACACATTTTGACCCCTACTCCACCCAAATTTGGTCCGATCGGGTTGAAAAGTTTCGAGGACCAACTAGAACCAAAAAATCCTTGAGGTCCCTGACCAGAATTTCGGATTTTTAAGAAATTTTCTACTACCAAAGTAGGCGTGGATGGCGGACGGTGGACGGACATTTGCTAATTTTGATTTAGACAGCTTGAAACGTCCAGAAAAAATGTTGGGCTGAATCGGAGAGATTGAATTTTTGCATGAAAACATAGGTTCATTATTCAAGGAGTATCCAACCAAAACGTACCAAGTAGATATTTAGAAAATTTCTAAATATCTGAAATTTTGGTCAGGGACTCGTTTCTGATCTATAGTTTGTTGGTCTACAACTTTTCAGCCCGATTGAACCAAATTGGGGGAGGAATGAAGTGTATTTTTTTTGAAACTCGATATCATTTTCCACCAAACTTTGGAAGCTGAATCCACCGAGATGGGTCCTAGACCGATTGGCGCTCACCGGAACAGGCTATGAGCCAAATGGGAACCTATCTAAAGTGGATTTTTGAGATCTCAGAGTAACTAGGCGTGTAGGGTATCATTTTCCACCAATTTTTGGACCCCTAATCATTTGGAATGAGTCCGGGACACTCCACACTCACTGTTTCCTCCCTTTTTCTCCATGCCTCTGGTTCGAGGGGTCGGTCCCTGTGAAAGAATTTGCAGCGTTTTATTTCAAAATTCATGAGATTTAGGAACACGAAACGTCTCAAAGTTTTGGGCAAATCTATGAGATCAACCTCAGAGAAGTTTCAAGGTAATCCAATTCAAATCACTAAATGACCTTCCAATCGTTGGTACAATAGTAATGACTACATAATTATGCGAGAATAGTTGCACTGGACAACCGGAGGATTGGGGAGACCTTCACAACCCGCCTACAACATGATGTGTGCCAATATCTAAGACCCACGCTTCCAGTTAAGTACACATCAGAATGACACCACGATTCTTTAAATTGTGAATGTCGACGGGTAAAGATGGTCCAACGACTGTTGGATTGCTAAAAATAATGTTGACAGAACGTATAAGAAAAAGAAAAGATCGAGACGAAACTGCCATGTTCAGTGGCAGGTCCTGAATGAGTACAAAAATATGAATAATATTCAGAAATGTCGGCTAGATGGCGTCAAACAGCATGATTCCATTTTGCATGAATTTTTCGCCAAAGAGAAAAAGCACTCTATCACGCACGATCCATGAATGTTGCATTTCGCTTATTGTAATGGTTTAGTAATAGGTAGTCACATCACTACAATCATTTTAATTAAATTCCATAATAATGAATGAGTACTGCTGCTTACTTTCTGGTACTTAGTAGCTTGTAAGTCCTTCTCTTAAGTCAAACTATTTTTTGCTCGAAGGGAAATTGTTTGGAAAACATTTTAAACGGGTGTCGATGTTGAGCAGCAGTGCATCTCTTTTGCTTTTAGTTCAAATCAAAACCGCACTGATGGGGCTCACCTCTCGAAAGTTACGGATCCGTTTAGTAAGTAAGCCGTTTCTGCAAGGTTAATTTGAGCGGGAACTCTAAGAACGATCGAGTTACATCGGAACCGGTTTGCCTGCCGAAGGGGGCCCGCTGCACAAGGAGAGGTTTTTAAAAGCGATCGATCTTTGAGAACAGAAGAGAAGGACGCAGCATGTTGAGGTGGAGGGGTTTGAAATTGATGACGCCTGACTCGCGATGCTAATAATAGCAACCTATTAATCTTGGCCTGCTATTGAAAAGCGGGCGGAGAAAGTCGAGCTGAGACCCCTCTCCCCTTGCAGTACCTAACCCAAATATGAAGTGAGAAACCGCAAAGGAATACCCGGCAATAATAAACTTCAAAATAGATGAATTATTGCGCCTGAAAATCGAGCGTACGTTTCAAGCCAATACGTTGGCGATTGCCATGGTAATTGTTAGATGATTATGTCAACTTTGGAACAGCGGGCCAAATACAAAGCAAATGCGAGCATATGATGAGCATCGTTCTCAGGCCTTCGGCAGATTTAGGTAGCTAAATTGAACAATTTGAATTAATAAACAACTATATACCTCCTGCCAGAATGCCACCCAATGGCCACTACCAGGACGTACTCTCTCGCGTGTTTTCTCAAGTCCGAATGCACCAACAATGCAAATATCTCTTTGATCAGGGCCTACGTCGAATAATTTGCCGAATAATTGCCTGGCTTACTGGGTTACTGGAATTATATAAGAACTAGTTTGATTATTTTTCCCACTTTAGGTTAACTACAGGTAAGAGGACCTTCTGGTCTCTGATTTACCCGTCCGTACGTTTAGATATCATAGATTTCTAGATTTGTGGGAATCGTTCTTCTTCAAATTTTTGATTTAATTTGCCCGGTTTTGGACGTTTTTGAACATTGACATATGAGGTATCGTACCCCACCCCCTCCCGGGCTCCAAGAACTCATATAGATGAGTATGGTCCAGAAAAATATTTTCATAGTAGTATGGCGCACTATGTACGAGGAAGGCACTCAAGATTGCCCCGCCTTTCCTGCCATCGTGATGCACTATCTCTTCTCCGTGATGCCGTTCTCTTCGCTGTGTTGGGAAGCGTGCTTCAAGGGACGGGACCCCCATTGTAGTGGGAGGCGGGCGTTGCTCTTTGACCTTGCTTGTGGTACCGGATCTCGCCTCGGTTCACTTCTCAGCTGACCTGCTCCAACAGTTGCACCTCATCTAATTTCAATACGGCTAAACACCCGACTAACCCTTAGTTTACCTCCTGTCCCACCTGAAATTCGCTAACCTCAGTTATTATTCTCACCTCAGCTCAAAGTCTGTAGGGTATCATGACCACTATCCAGTGATTCAAAGATCAAGATCGAACAGAAAACTAGCTGTTCTATTCTAACAGTGTTCAAGATATATCCCAAATAGTTTGGCAATGGGATTTAATTGCGTTAATTTACGTAAATAATTCGACACTTGAGAAAACCATTCTCAAAATGTTGACTCTACGTTTCCAAATCTTCTCCGTGGTGTTTTTCATTCTCACAGTATAAATCCAGGTTTATTCACAATCCAAACGTACTGTTGCCCTAATTCCAGGAATCCCTTCTCCGTGCTGTATAGGATCCCAAACGGTTCACTTCTTATCATCCGAGAATCCTCAGGGATAACTCCGGGATCGCGTCAGCTTATCGTGACGCCAAGGCGGGAAGGAACAAATTCATGTCATGATATCAACCTGTATCAATATTGTATTCCACCTCTCGGTTTTGACGATGTATTTCAAAATGTAAACATAATTGGGGAATTTGTGAGTCTCACCAGACGATTGGTACACTTTACCTACCCCGAAATTCCTCAAATACTACTTCTGGGAATTAAAAGAAAAAGATATTCAAATGAGTCCAACATTTTATTGGCGTCCCCAAAATGTGGGAATATAAACATCTGCTCCAGAGCTGCTGATCTACCAAGTGCCTATGCTTCTGTAATACAATACGTGAGAATGCCATGGATGATGGTGCATGCAAGCCTCTCGCAATCAGTTCCCACTTCAGATTCCCAAGTACAAAGACTAGAAATCAATGCCACAGTAGTTATAGATACCATTATCAAAACGGAATGCAAGCCTCTCTCTACCTGGGGCTCAGAAGACTGGCCAAGGTTTAATCAATACGTCCAGATAAAACAGGTAGATATTTGAGTTTAGAAATAGTTGGCATCTTCTGAGTGATTATGTTTACAATGAACACAAGACGAGGAGCAAGGCAAGCCGCATCACCCCTTATTTCACACGTTCTTTCAGAGAATCCTAGTTCGTGGTATTTGCAGACTTGCGGGTTCATTGTTAGCCGGTGTCATTTCAATGCCACACAATCATCATTTTATTCATGAAATACTGAGAACAGGCTACGTTCTGGATTTGTTTGATCAACGGTGCCTCATCGCATTTAAGTTCGTCTTTCACAAGAACAAATACGGGCCCAGAGCGGGTACCAAGCTGGAACCATACATGCTCTTCTCAAATCACAAAACTTATTATCCAGTGATCATCTGTATATTGGAACAATTTCGGAATGAATGAACTAACTGTATGCACTCTTTATTTAGCTTAATATAACCTCAAATCAAATGCTACGTACTAAAAAATAATAATAATTTCAATTTTGAAATTTTGGAAAAACTCCGGAATAGAAAATACCTATTAAAACTTAAATAGAAAACAATATTACATTCACCGACTGTCGACATTCGTTTAAAATTCCTACCTATCACGACACATTTATGCCTAACCACGTAGTACGAGGTATGCACAAAGAAGTACTCAAGCAGTGGTCGCCTTGCATTTGCGGCTGCGTTGATATGTTGTGCTCGAATGAACCTTCCTTTGAAAGGGGCCTCACGTCACTACCAGTAACGTCCTTCGATTAATTCATTAGATAGAGAGGGAAAAAAGGTCAGGTATCGCCCTGGACGCAATGAAATCTCGACGAGAAAAATGAAAACTCACAACTCCATTAGTTAGTCGGAGCTCGAAAAAAAAACGTTTACCGTCAGAGTCAAGTGCCCTGTTGCTTTGAGAAACAATACGGCTAAAATGAAAATCCAGTGGAGAGAAGTGACGCTGATGAAAAATATATCTTTCGTTTCTTCAAATAAAACGAGAAAGGGAGCAAGCACAATAAAAACGGGAGTGAAAGGACAAAATTAAGTCCAACCCTACCCTCGTCCGAGGTCCTGAGGAAATTACGACTTTAAATTCGACGAGGTATCCGTGGAACGTTAATTACAACAACTCGAAAAATGAAGGAGGAACAGGGGGCATCATCCCGGTGGGAAATGACGTGACGCCAGGGGCGCAAGGCTAAATAGCGCGGGGGAAACGTTCCCAAATGGGATTTTCAAATGACCCTCCGGAGGTGTTTCATAAAGTCTACAAGTTGATCTGTTCCAAGATTAAACTCTACGATAATTAAGTCATTCCGGAGACTAATTTAATCATGTATTTTCAGCGTCACTTATTTACAGGGTCCAGCAGAGCTTTGATATATATTGGTCCTGTCGACTCCATTTTATGTACGTCTAGGTATACCTAAATTTCTGCAACTCATACTGGAAAACCCCTGCATGTCATTACAAAAACATCATTATGATCCTCAGTGGTCATGTTTATCGGATTTTGTCCTTACTTTATTCAAGAAAATAAAGCTGTGTTGCAACATATGATTTTTTTTCTTACCTAGAGTTCATTGATGAGATTATCCGCTAAGGCAACCTGAAAAATCAAGACAAAATGTATTAATCAGGGAAGTAAGAATGAAGTAACCGTGTAAAATTGTCTCTGAACAGAACATCTTCATGATTCTGGTTATTTAGTTCACGCGTAACCACAAATAGATTATAATTCGCTTTTTGGGAATAATATATTCACGCCACATGCATTTGTAATACGTTATGTAGTTTTGATTTACTATTAAAAATTGTCAAACGACTGATAAATCATATCATTGCACGTGGTTGTCAAAATCGATCGGTTTAGCTCTACCCCGGATGCTCAAATCGACTACATATTTATGTCCACAATAAATATTGTGACACTCGTTTCTCTACCACCCTCACCGTGGCTTGTGCCTCCGACAATCCCTTAACTCCGATGATCTAAATCTAAACTATCGACGAGCTATTTATAGCCAACGTGAATTCGGCGAAAACATGTTTTTCATGGTTGTTACTGTCATAACTTAAGAGCTGTTGAGTTGGCATACACATTCATACATTCATTGAAGTATATAGGTAATATTTCTAATTTCATCAGCGATAATTTTTCAATGAGTTTTCAGAAAAGAATTTAGCTGAGTAGATGCATGTGAGATCTATTCAGTCACGAGAAGATGATGCGTCTGAATCACGTAAGTATGGGAGTTTGATTTCTGATTCTTAGGTGATGAATAGCTTTTTATACTGAATTTTTCGAGGTCAACGATAAAATGCTGGCGGAAAAACTTGTTCACGACCTTTAGAAAAAGTCTGTTCGACTCCGTGCACGCGAACTCCTTGGCGATGAAGGTGAACTAAGTAGTTTGCGTGATGGGGATGATTTTAAATTGAAGACACTACTCTGCTAGTAGGGATTTCTTATTATGCTTCCCAGAGATACTTTTCAAGGGAACCATCTCTTGCTTTCTTCGGCAACCTGACGCCATTCAATCTTTGAGCAGATCTTCATAGCCACCGAGTTCTGCAAAATAAATCTCGAACTGAAGGGGCCTCTTTAGCCGCACAAGGAAACTACGGCGTAGCAGCCTGAATTATTATTCTGCCTCGTTCCAACGATGCCGATTGGGAACTATACGACAAAATAATATCTCCTAGACGGTTCTAACTCTGCTTTTTTTTTTTTTTTTTTTTTTTTTTTTTTTTTTTTTTTTTTTTTTTTTTTTTTTTTTTTTTTTAAACCACAGGAGTTTGTTATTTCTATTGTTGCGAGCTCGCACCGGCGCCGGCCAAATGGGCTGCCGGCATCGCAAGGTCAACGACCTGTGGAAGGCTAAGGGACCGTTCTCCAACATTCGAGAACCTCCCCGTTCGTCCCCGAACGTTCTCGACCGGGCATCAGGTATAAAAACAGACCCACGAGCACCGCCGAGTCAGTTCAATTCGGAGTCCCGATATAGACGCTTCAAGTTATAAATCGTGCCGCGCCGCGTTATAAATAGTGCGACAACCGCATTACAACCGTGTATTGTGACTCTGTCATTGTGTAAGTGCGCGAATGTGAACAGTGTATGTACTCAAGCGAACAATTGTTAATAAATTACTTACTAAGAACATAAATCGTTACAATTGGTGTCAGAAGTGGGATTACAAATTAGTGTTATAGTGTTGGACAATAGTTAGTGTTAAAGTGTTACAGTGTTTTACAGTAGTTATAAAGTGTTATAGTGACTTTAGTGTGTTACTGCGCGTTTGAACTCTTAAAAACGAACAAAATGAAGTTGACCGATTTGAAAGTTAAACAGCTGAAGGAAGAGCTGGAAGAGCGCGGCTTACCTACCGGTGGAACAAAAGCAGATCTACGCCTACGACTTAAGGAGAACTTGGTTGAGGAAGGTCACGACCCAGACAACTTTGACTTTGTGGATGATCTCACCAGAATTGAAGAGCATTCTAGACAACTGTTTGAAGAAAACTCACGGAAAATGGAAGAGAATTCTAAACGAATCGAAGAGAATTCTAGACAACTGTTCGAAGAAAACTCAAGAAAAATGGAAGAGAATTCTAAAAGAATGGAAGAGAATGCTAGAAGAATGGAAGAAAATTCTAGACAACTGTTTGAAGAAAACTCACGGAAAATGGAAGAGAATTCTAAAAGAATGGAAGAGAATTCTAGACAGATGTTTGAAGAAATTGTGGTGAGTCATATGGATAAAATAGTAAGTGATGTTGCCAACATAAAAACAGATGTAGACAGACTGGAGGACAATTTGAATTCATTGTCCAACACAGTTGACGATAAGATCTCTGCAGTTGATGATAAGATCTCTCAAGTTAGAGACGAAATTGAAAGCAAAATTCGAGATGGAGTCAAGAATGAGATTCTAGCACTAGAGAGAAGCAATCTAGTAAATTTGAGGCACATGGATATACCAGCAGAAGCCAGCTTCAACAGTGGCAAGGAAGAACAGGTTACAGGAACCAGAGGAAATAAAATTAAACCGCCTACATTTGATGGGAAGGTACCCTGGTCAACATACAAGAGACAATTTGAAGCTGCAGCTGTTGCAAATGGATGGCTCGAACATGACAAAGCAACAGCTCTAATAGTTGCATTGCGTGGAGAAGCCTTGAACATTCTCCAGACAATACCGGCTGGCCATCAGAACAATTACGAATTGTTGACTGCCAGGCTGGATATGAGATACGGAGATGCTCATCTTCAACAAGTCTACCATGCACAGATAAAGAACAGGAACCAGAAGACCACTGAGACTCTACAGGAATTTGAAGCAGACATTGCAAGACTGGTGAGACTGGCTTACCCTACAGCGCCTGATGACTTTTTGGAGCAGCTGGCTGTCCGGACTTTCGTAGATGGAATCAGGGACAGTGAAACTCAGCAAGCATTGAGACTCGCACGCCCAAAGACTTTGTGCGATGCCCTGGCGCATGCTTTGGAATTTGAGGCCGCAAAGCAAGCCTCTCACCGGAGCGGAGCACGTTTGAGACAGGTAATTGAAGAAGAAGAAGATTTTGTTGAAAGGTTACGAAGGCTTTTGAAGCAAGAACCCAGCAGGAAGGACAGCAAAAGACAAATCAGATGCTGGAATTGTGGGGAAGTAGGCCACATTCGCCGTAGATGCCCCAAACCTGCAGAAATTGGAGATAAGAAGGAAAACTAAAATGGGTCGCCAAAGAGGGGTATATGTCGGCCCATATCAACAATACCCCAGAATTGGTTCTCCGGACTACTGGGACATTAAGCAATGACAGCATCTTTGTTGACGGCGCAGTAGATGAACGTCCTGTGAAGTTTTTGATTGACACTGGAGCAACTAGAACTATAGTTAACAAGACCCTCGCCAAGAATAAAGGAGCGCTCAAACCAGCACTGATTCGCCTCAAAACAGCAGGGGACCAGGAAATCCCAACGCATGGAGTTACCAAACTCAACATCAGGATCGGACCTAAGCAGCTACAGCACGAAGTCCTAGTTGCTGACATCACTGAAGAAGTCATCTTAGGAATGGATGTGATCAAGAAGTATGGCTTCCAGTTGGATATGAAGAACGATGTCCTGAAGATTGGTGACAAAGAGGTGCCCTTCAGTGGTGTGGAAGACTCGGATGTGCAAGTTTTGTTGACCAAGGATGTGACGCTACCCGGACTGACTGAAAAGATAGTCTATGGTCGACCATCAGGACCAACTGTTAGAGAAGGGCAGATAGGTGTTGTGGAACCTCCCAGAGAAGGCGGCTTGAAGAAAGGATTGCTGACCGGCAAGGCTCTGGTAAGGATGAAGAATGTCATTCCTGTCCGGCTCATGAACCTCAATGCTTTTCCAGTAACCTTGAAGCAAGAAGAAGTATTGGGAAGTTGTAGCTCTGTGGCTTATCTTGCAGGTACTGCAGTGACACCCAATGGACCATCAATGAAGACTGTAAACTCAAGGCCTATCATAGATATTCTGACATCCTCGTGTGAAGGGCTCGATAAACACCAAAAGAAGATTGTGGGCAAGCTCATTGAGGATTATTCTGACATTTTCGATAATGTCGATGGCAATAAGGGACGGACCAACATCGTCAAGCACAAAATAAATACCCGTGACGCACAGCCAATCAGACAACCACCAAGGCGGCTTCCATTGGCAAAACGTGAGGAAGCAGAGAAGATTATACTCGATATGGAGAGGGAAGGGGTCATTGAACCATCTAGTAGTCCCTGGGCATCCCCGGTAGTCTTGGTGAAGAAAAAGGATGGATCCACCAGGTTTTGTGTGGACTATCGCAAACTAAATGATGTAACCAAGAAGGACAGCTACCCATTACCAAGAATTGATGACACTTTGGACACGCTGGCTGGCTCCCAATGGTTTTCAACGTTGGATCTGAAGAGTGGATACTGGCAAGTGGACTTGGATCCTAAGGATAAGGAAAAGACTGCATTTACAATAGGCACTGGACTATGGCAGTTTACAGTTATGCCTTTCGGATTATGTAACGCGCCAGCTACCTTTGAAAGGTTGATGGAAATTGTCCTACGTGGACTATCATGGAAAACGTGTCTGGTCTACTTGGACGACGTAATAGTAGTGGGGAAGACGTTCGAGGAACACTTGAAGAACTTAACAGAAGTGTTCAACAGAATTAGAGCAGCCAACCTGAAGTTGAGTCATCGCAAGTGCCACATATTCAGGCAGGAAGTCACATATTTAGGACATGTTGTATCCAGCAATGGAATCAAGACGGATCCACAGAAAATCGATGCAGTTCGAGATTGGCCAGTCCCATTAGATAAACATCAGCTACGAAGTTTTCTAGGACTGTGCACCTATTACAGAAGATTCGTTCCTGGATTTGCCCGTGTGGCAAAGCCTCTCACAGCTCTAACGGAAGAAGGACGAGAGTACGCCTGGTCCAACGAGTGCCAGGAGGCTTTTGAGAGGTTGAAAACGGCTCTAATCACATCACCTATACTGGCCTACCCAAAGACAAGGCGATCGCTTCATTCTGGACACAGACGCAAGTAATCTGGCAATTGGAGGAGTCCTCTCACAATTACAAGACGGGCAAGAAAAGGTAATTGGATACTTCAGTAAAGTACTGTCTAAACCAGAACGAAATTATTGCGTCACAAGGAGAGAATTACTGGCTGTAGTGAAATCAATCGAACACTTCCATAAGTATCTGTATGGTCGACAGTTCAGCCTGAGAACAGATCACGCAGCATTGAAATGGCTCCTCCAATTCAAAAACCCGGAAGGACAAGTGGCTAGATGGATTGAGAGGCTACAGGAGTATGATTTCACCACAGAGCATAGAGCTGGTACTATTCATCGAAATGCGGATGCCTTATCTAGGAGACCTTGTCTGGACAACTGCGGCCACTGCTCAAGACTGGACCAGCAAGAAGAAAACCTACGAAGGACTGGAATTATCCCGGATGAGTGGCTGCCAGAGCGCTTGCAGGAGCGGCAAGCAGAAGACCAGGAGCTGAAGGATCTTCTGGTTTGGAAGAGAACCAACAGGAGACCCAGTTGGCAAGAAATTAGTCATCGTAGCCCAACTATAAAAACCTATTGGGCGCAGTGGAACTCTATCAGTCTGGAAGACGGAATCCTGAAACGTCGCCTGGAGAATGATGATGGCACCGAGACAAGGACGCAGATCATCGTTCCACAAAAGTTGGTTCCCTTGGTTTTAGAGCATCTCCATGATGGAACATCAGGAGGACATTTTGGCATCACGAAAACGCTACAGAAGGTTAGAGAGCGTTTTTACTGGGTAGATAGCAAACAATCTGTCAAAGATTGGTGCAAGAAGTGTTTGCTGTGCAATGCCGTGCAGGGACCAATTGTGAAACCAAGGGCAAAGATGCGGCAGTACAATGTGGGAAGCCCAATGGAAAGAGTGGCCATTGACATAGCAGGGCCTTTCCCAGAAAGCGACAAAGGGAACAGATACATCTTGGTGGCCATGGACTATTTCACCAAGTGGATGGAGGCTTATGCATTGCCAAATCAAGAAGCTGCCACCGTTGCTGATGTCTTGGTTAAAGAGTTCTTCTGTCGATTTGGGATGCCTTTGGAGTTGCATTCTGACCAGGGGAGAAACTTTGAATCTTCCGTATTCCAGGAAGTTTGCAGGTTGTTGGGCATTCGTAAAACCAGGACTACAGCATTACACCCACAGTCGGATGGCCTGGTGGAGAGAATGAATCGGACAACTGGGAAATACTTGGCAAAAGTGGTCTCTGACCACCAGAAAGACTGGGACCAATACCTGCATCTGTTTGCCTTGGCCTACAGATCAGCGGTACAAGAAACAACTGGAGAGACTCCTGCATCGGTAATGTTTGGAAGGGAGATAAGACTACCGTGTGACTTGGAGTTTGGGAGCAAACCTGGAGACGATGTAGCTGGGGAGGACTATGTCAGCGTTCTAAAATCCAAGCTCCAGTATATCCATGAGAAAGTCCGGGGCCATTTGCAAATAGCCAGTGACCGGATGAAGACTCGATACGACATAAAGGCAACTGAGGTGGGTTTCCAAGCAGGCGATCTTGTCTGGTTCTACAATCCGCGTCGGAAGCGAGGACTATCACCGAAACTCCAGAAGGATTGGGAAGGACCCTACGAAATCATGAAAAGAATCAACGATGTCATCTACAGGATTCGAAGAACTCCAAGAGGGAAACCGCGAGTGGTACATCATAATCGGCTGGCAGCATTCGTGGACAGTTCGACGCAGGAAGACCTATCGAGGACAGTGACTACACCATCATGTATAGAAGACCCGGCAACCCTGGAGTTCAACATGTTCATGAAGAACTATGGAGGGACTAGCAAAGCGAGATTTGGAGTCACCAACGAAGTGCGCGAGAACCTTTTTGACGTTGGAAAAGATTATGCGCTAGCACACTGTGTAGCTGCCGACCTCAAAATGTCGAGAGGAATTGCCGAAATATTCAAGAAGAAATATGGTAATGTCGACCAGTTGCAGCGGCAAAATCCACGCATTGGAAAAACGTTGTCACTGAGGATAGCCAACCAGCTAATAGTCTATCTAGTGACAAAACAGTCTTCCCACCAGAAGCCAACCTACAGGACTCTTTGGGATGCGCTACTTGCCCTGAAGAAGCTGCTCATTAAGCAGGGAATGAAGAAGTTGGCAATACCCAAGATTGGTTGTGGCTTGGACCAATTGGATTGGAGGATAGTCCGTAACATGTTGGAGTTCATTTTCAAGGGACCCAGATTGAGGTGCGGGTGTGTACCTGGAATCCTCATGGAAGAACTGATGTGAAGACTGTGGACTGCTATTTCTACCGCCAAGGCAGCTGCAAGAATGGTGATAAATGCCGCTATCGACATGAGCCCTGTGATGAACAGATGCCCAAGATTGTTCTGGGACAGAACAATTCTAAGGAGGGGGCAGTGTTGCGAGCTCGCACCGGCGCCGGCCAAATGGGCTGCCGGCATCGCAAGGTCAACGACCTGTGGAAGGCTAAGGGACCATTCTCCAACATTCGAGAACCTCCCCGTTCGTCCCCGAACGTTCTCGACCGGGCATCAGGTATAAAAACAGACCCACGAGCACCGCCGAGTCAGTTCAATTCGGAGTCCCGATATAGATGCTTCAAGTTATAAATCGTGCCGCGCCGCGTTATAAATAGTGCGACAACCGCATTACAACCGTGTATTGTGACTCTGTCATTGTGTAAGTGCGCGAATGTGAACAGTGTATGTACTCAAGCGAACAATTGTTAATAAATTACTTACTAAGAACATAAATCGTTACACTATGATCAGGAGCATGGGGAAAATTGGGAAGTGAGTGTGGAGTGTCCCGGACTCATTCCAATCAATTCAGCGCCCAACATATGGAAAATGATACTCCACAAGCCTAGGTACCAGAAATCTCAAAGACACATTCGAAATGGGTACATGCCAATAACCTTTTCCGGTGGGCGCCAATCGTTTTGGGAACCGTCTCATTGAATTCAGCCCCAAATATTGATTCGATCGGACTGAAACCGTCTAGTCCCTGACCAAAAATTCTTGGAGATTTTCAGAAATTTGTCTACATACTACCGAAAAAAGCGTGGACGGCAGACGGTGTACGGCGGACGGACATTATTATTTTGGTTGGTTATTCCTTGAATACTTAATCAATCTATGTTTTCATACAGAAAGTCAATCTCTTTGATTCGTCCCAACAATTTTTTCTCGGCGTTTCAAGGAGTCTAGAACAAAATACGCCAACGTCCGTCCGCCGTACGCTGTCTGCCGTGTACACCAATTTTGGTGGTAGACAACAAAAAAATTCGGGTCAGTCAGGGACCTGTTTCCTGCTACTCGAAACTTTTCAGCCCGATCGGACCAAATTGTGGTGAGGGGGGGTCATAATGTGTGTACAAATAATTGTGTAGACATGTCAAAAAAAATTGATTTTCGAGATTTTCGGCGATCTGTAGTGTAAGGTATTATTTTCGACTAAATTTGGACGCTGAATCGATTGGAATGGGTCTGGGACACGCAACACAAACAGTTTTCCTCAAGTTCGATATTTTCGACGATTTTGGCGTGTGGGGTATCGTTTTCCGTCAATTTTAGGACGCTGAATCGATTGGAATTAGTGTCAATGCTCCTGGTCCGAGGAATTACCAATCCCTGTGATTTTGATCAATTAATCACTAAAAGTACACAAACATTTTGTATGCCGATCGGAGATGGTCGATCCCCCATGACCTCGGGTATGACTTCGGCATAGGTGAGGCTAAGCGGAAAGTATTGGAATTATAATTCCAACACGGCTCCTTATTGATAGGTCAAAAGGAGGAAGTGCTGGTCGAAGAATCCGTCAATGAATTGCCATGCACTACAGCACCCATAGAAAATTCAAATAGAAACCATGTGGACGTTATTTGACGAGATATCGCTTCTTCGAAACTTCAGCAGAGGGTAGTACCTAAAGGGAGGTGATTGGGTCATAGTGTTTATCGACGGATGGATATTGAAAGTCATGATCGGGAGAGATCAAAAATTCCGCCCTCACGTTCGGTTCCCACACACGCATTCCTTCGTGGAGCACCAGAAAACGGAGAGTATTGTCTCCTCTAACCCTTCAGTGGGAGGAAGGTGCGTAGGGCCAACTGCGGATGTGTTCGTTTCCAAATGGTGAGACCGCCCTCAGGCGCATACATCCGGCTTACGGCTCGAACGAATATTTCTCCCGGTTCTCCGGATTCCCCGACTCACCGGCGCATGAAGATAGGAACCTCATATTCGCCTCCGAGGCGGATATTATTATGCCCCTGGGGATTTTGGTGTTATACGGCTCCTGCAGTTACGGTTTTGCTCAACATTTTCGACCATGTGTGAGTTTACGAGGTTTTATGAACCGTTGCACCAGCTGACACCCAAATTGTGACTGACGTATAATCACCAAAGATAACAGGATAAGTAATAGATTTGTGCGAATTTGACTTTCCTACCAACAATGATCCTATTCTGATGCCCAAAGATTCAAACAACAGGCAGTTCTGAACACTATTCCGATATTTGTATCGCTCAAATAGGGGCACTACAGGCTGATTCAAGGTACTCATAAACCCCCAAAACTGAATCAGTTACTCTACTCTGCTGCCAAACCAGTCCAGCTTCAGTTTTCACCACTCGTAATTTGCACTGCAGGGACCCTGACGATGAAAATGCTTCAGATAAAAAATCTTCTATTAAGAAACGAGCCTGATGTGGGCACCTTCATTCGCACTTTTCAACCCCCACCGTCACCCCCCATCACATGAGTAATCAATAAATTGTCTACAGATGATCCCTTCTTCGAGTTCGGACCGCAAGACCGAAGCCCCGTCTGTAGTCGCCGAATAGAAACGGCCCTTCCTCACAAGAAATGCCTGCGTGCGCAAACATCGCGAGAACCCAAGGAAACGATGCTTGGTAATGAATTTATGATTGATAGTGTTCGGGGAGTTTACGATCCTCAGCTCCAGGGCTTCCATGATTCATTGGCAGGAAGGAAGGTGGTTGCCTGGTTGAAGCCTAAGGGTTGTTTGTTATCGTGGCCTCTGCACGCCAGTGTTGACTCGAGATAGTGTGTGCATTGAGGCCATCTGTTAGTGATCGAATCGGTCGATATCTCGACGAGGTGGAGCACGTGCTTTCTCTCCGTCCTTTTCATTACGCTGCTTTTCTTTTTAGTTTTGTACGAGGGGCTGATTCAAATGGAAAATGAAAAAAATCGAAAAAACGATTCCACTCATTGAGTATTACATTCATGAAGGAAAAAGGCCCCACCAGACCCCCCCCCCCGGGGGGGGGGGAAGAAAAAAAAAAAGGATACTAAAATCGTACTAGATTATAATTTGAATAATGTACGCCTGCTACTATTGGTAAGCTTTATTGGTGATGCTTCTGCAGCCCGATCGACCAGTGGCGAAACTAAATCTCAATTTTGTTAATTTGTGTTTTGTTTAAGAATATCCCGGCAATCTGTTACGCGGGCAAGTCATTCCATTGTATGCTGGACGAGATTTTTCAAAGGTGTGGTTTCATTGTTGCACGTAGTTACAATACCCAACTCCTATCAAGTAGTAGATGACGTCTATCGGAAGAATCCAAGGAAGTATTTCGTCCCACGGGAACTGAGTTTTTAGAACTCCTAGAATATAACAGTGATGTTCAAGTATTTCTCCATCTCCCTCTCCACGAGACGGTCATTCTGGTCATCTGGCCAAAGGAGCCGCGGCATTATCAAAAAATGGTCCCATTGTGGAAAAGCGGTGCCTCAATTACTGACTTAGAGCTCGGTAACATGAGCCTGCTGTCCCATCTCCCACTGACTCGATCAATGGATAGACAGATAGTTGGTGCTGGTCTTGCCTGCTCTCGACGTGGCCATTGTCAATTCGTCCGGGACTGTGACGCAATCGCTACTCATCTACCTGCCGACGTGTCAGACATTTCCATGCTCCACAATTCGCGTTTCACTGGTGAAGATTATTTCAACATTAGGTAATGCAAATCTCCCATTTCAATCGAAGGAATATAATTTCGTGGATGTTTGCGATAATTTCAAGCTGTGAACAAGTTTAATAAAAGTAATAGGCCTATCGTGATAACGTGAAAATGACCAAATGAATGCAAACGCATCAAGAAATGATCATGTTTTGTCATGAATTTTATCAAGGTTGTAGGTAGGTATGCAGAGGTTCTCGTTCATTATTTATGAATAAAGGTTCTTTAATTTTTATACCTAGAATATCAATATTGTGATTTTTATTTATTATAAATAATATATCTAGTCCCCCATCTTTAAATTTTGTTAGTGAAGTTTTTATTATTATCGGGATTATATCTTGATGTTCTTTAAGATTTTTATTTTTAATGTTTTCTTCCTTTATTAGTTGTTTATATAGAATTTACTTATACAGATCAGTAAATCATGGGTTTATTCATAGTTCAATAAATTCAATATCTGGAGGTTTATTTTCTGAATATTTATTATTATTTATACATTTAAGACTAAAAATCATCCTCACCAGTTCATTTTTAGTCTGTATCAGTATTATGGTAGTGAACTTCCCATTAAGCTCCGATCTTTAATGAACGTAATACGATCTTTATATATTTTTATATTCCCGAAGGCCGTTTCCCTTCTGTCATTTGTGAAGAAAATGTGAGTCTGTGGGTAGGGCGATTCCCACTTTGTTACATATCCAGAAAAAACCAAATTGGTCAGGACCTCAAAAATAAAATAAAAGGTGCTCAGCAGACGTTGTATTAAATATTGTTGGGATCGAGTGAGGTGAAACAACCACCAGACATAATTACAGCATAATTCTGCAATAATTGAATGAATATACGCAAGTATAACCATCACACGCGTTCGTTAGCTTATTCCAACAGAACCTCCCGACGAGGTTGGGAAATGCAGCGCTACTAATCATTGTACGATGAAGAAGACTAACACACCGAAAATTAGCCCAGATGTCTGGCGAGGGTTCAGAATAAACAGAAGAAGAAAGAATGGAGGGAGACGTGTAAACACGAAACCATTCATAAGTCAAACCCGCGTGTATAATTGATGCCGTAAACGATCGAGAGCGTGAGCCAAGGCAGCGGAACAGAGCTTCATTCACCTCACACCTTTGATAATAACTTCTATAAGTGGTTTTGAACTACCGACTATTATGGTAATAAAGACGTTATAACACGTAATCTCGCCTAAGGAAGTAGGTTAACTAATTCATCAACGATCCTTACCATTCCTCACATCGTTTTATCACGTCTCCGATACATTCACAATGAGTCCCGTTCTACTAGAACTGAAATTTAGAGCAGACTCCAAACCAGTTCTCCGGTTCAATTGGATACGATTTTAGGATAGCGAGAAAATGAGTAAACCGCACTTCCGTTCCGAGTTTGTCTCAAGGGTGGAACTATACTAACTTCCTTCATTCATATTTTGATCAGCATTCATACATAGTAGCCGGGGGAAGCGCCACATATTCTCGCAAACTTGTATTTTTTAAATTATTCTAATTCTGTTTTATTTTTTTAGATGTCATTATTTGGTGAAGACAAATTTAAAACATTAATTTAAAAGAGAACATTACACCAACAATTTTACAAAAATTTAAAATTTATGTCCACTTTTCTTTATTTGGAGTAAGCGTTACCTAATTAAAATCTCTATCTAATTTATCTCTCTCAACAAAAAAAGTTTAAAACAAATGAAATTCAAATATTCGAAGCAGGTTGCGTTTGCTTACTGACTATCCAAAAATCCCTTAACAACACACTTTTCAACAATCTCTTTGAAGCTTTTGCTTCTAAGAACCAATGTAATTTTGCTTGAATGAACATTAAATATTTTGATTCCTTATTAGAAAAAAAGTTTTGCACTTTTGACGTGAAATGGAAGAGGAGTTTCTGAGAAGTAGAAAGAATACTGATTTAAAATTTTATAAATATGGACAAGGACAGTTTTCTTGTGTGGCATTAGGATATCTGGAACATAATTTGTATAAATATAATAATTTATATAGTATTATAATATACATAATTTGAAAACATGTGCGCTGGGAAAGCGCCTTCCAGGCTAACTTGGCTAGAGGTTCCAGGTGAGCTTGATAGGAAGAACCCCACGCGAGAATACTGTGAGACATTGAAGACTGCACGATGCGCATGGTACAACATTCGATAGGTGACCATGGTCATGAAATTTCTAATTTCCAAACACATGAATAATTTTGATCATCTTATTAAAATGTTCTCCAATAAGATGATCCCAGTTCAAGCACTGATCCCCCAACACCTTCAAACACTTCGTGTGTGTTACCTGCTCAATACTGGTGCTTTCCTCTGGTGCCTGGTGGCTTTAGACCAGCATTTCCTAGCCATTGATTCACTAAAAACAGGCTATTTGATGCAGCTTGTATCGATTCGTTCCATGTAATTTTCAAAACGACGATTGCTGTATCATCAACATACAGGTAGGTAATTATGCTCTTTTAATCGCAGGCTGAACAAACTAATCGTGAAACAAATGAATAAAACTGGTCCAAGGGCTGTGCCGCTTTGTCACTTAGAGAGGTTTTTTTTTTTTTTTTTTTTTTCTTTCCTCAATTGTTGATACTGACCTTTCTGGAAGCTTTGTATTCAGTATGGTAATGTTATTCCAATTATAGACCGTAAAATTGACTAATTTCTTGATGGTGTGAACTTATCATCGCCCCAAGGCTCGCTAAGTCCAACTAATTCAGTGAGAAAGAGGGATTTCTCTGTGGATTTACGTTCAGTGTCAGAGGTGTCGCGGACGTGGTCTGCGATTTTCCCATGGGAACATCGGAACTTTCAGCAATCCTGTATTATACAGCCTATAAACTCATTACTGGTAGTGTATTTCTTGTGACGGTCTAGCCACCAACGGAAGAATTTATTGTG
The DNA here is from genome assembly GCA_019603395.1 of Cyrtorhinus lividipennis. Taxonomy (NCBI): domain Eukaryota; kingdom Metazoa; phylum Arthropoda; class Insecta; order Hemiptera; family Miridae; genus Cyrtorhinus; species Cyrtorhinus lividipennis. The sequence continues at coordinate 37,149,774 of CM033998.1, read as the reverse complement.
TCGTTGCCAGAGCGTTGACCTCCCAAACCCGAAGTGACGAAACGAAACTTCCGATCGGAACAAGAGAAGTCGTGCGGATGACGAGGCTCCGACGGTGCGTGACACAACGACCAACTGTCGCCCGCTCTGTGCGCCGCGCTCGACGAACACTTAATTTCCAACCTATGTAAAGACGTTCTGGGAATAATCATCAAGTCAATCCATCTGGCCTACGCCGTCTTCCGTCAAAAACGCTGCAAAGTCTTCCACTGTAGTTTATTGTTTCTTGAAGCCAGAGTACGAGAAAAACGCCCCGTCCGCAATACACCGTCCGCCATTTTGGGTGGTATCATTTTTTTTTTCAATCTAAAATTTCGGCCATGGTTTTATTTTTGGCTTTTATTAGTCTCAAAACATTTCAGATAGATCGGTCCAGATTTGGAGAGGGTATGAATAGAAATATGTTATTTAAATTTTTTTTGAGGTTTATGGCTATCTGGTCGTGTGGCGTATCATTTACTAACTCCACTAAATTCTGGACGATAAATCAATTGAGTTCGGAGCACTCCACACAGACACACTATTTTTCCCATACCCCTGCTCCAATTGTGGATGAATTTGCAGCCTTTCTTAATCCATGCAGCTTGAAACGTAAACTTTTTGGCGCCAATCGAAGAGGTTGACATCTTACATGATTACATAGGTCGATTATTCAAGAAATAACTAACCAAAACTGCTCTTGCGAGAGGAAAACTCGAACTGGGCTCTCTCGTGGAATCTAAATCTCATCACTTCCCTCAATAATGACAAAAAATGATCCTCTACCAGTAGAAGGTATCTAATTTTCCAGCCTTAAGGCAAAAGTAACAAACACTATCATAATAATGGTTTATGACTGGGTGGATCTTATAATGATTGAACTGTCACAGTTTCTTAAATTTTTCAAGACATACCTGATTTTCCTCTAAAATTTGGTCGCTGAATCCACTAAGATGGGTCCCAGAGCAATCAGCACCCACCGTACGAGGTATTTTGTAGGTACACAAATGGATATTTTGAAGTTGAGTTTTCGAGCTGTTTGTCCTAGAGATGTGGGGTACCATTGACCACTAAATTCCAGACCAGATTTGAATAAACGTTATACACTCAGTGTTTTCCCCATACTCTTCTCAAAGGATCAATAAACGATCAAAGAAGAATTTTCAGCGTTTTCTCATTTTTCTCAAAAAGTAAATAGTCGGAACAACGGGCGTAGAACTCATAAGTATTCAAGAATATAGACGGAATACTGACGTGCCTCAGCGTGTAATAGTTAAATCATTGGATTTGGACGTTTTTGACGCAAACTGATGCCGGTTGAGAAAAGCAGCAAAGTTTAGCTCTTATCAGTTTATCAATGTAGGAATTTTTTCTTCCGGTCGTTTTGGACGAAGTCATAAAAGAAGGCAAATGTTCTATACATAGATGAGGTTGAAGAGAATCAGTTGAGGGGATACAATGAGAAGCCAGACTCATTTGCAAGACCTCCTTAGAGGTGTATTCTACGACTGAATAGGAGGCACAGCACACGGACGGTTGAGTCCATGAATAATGTAGTGGTTCCCCCTAACCACAGTTCTCTGGTCCACGGCCTCTTCCCAGCCTCGTCCCTAGCACTCGTGATATGAGCCTTCGGGAGTCTGTCTTGAGCTGCGCCACAGTACTGCTCTCACTCTTCCTCCACGAATGGTTTTCTTCCCCACCACTTCCCCTTTTCCGCTCTGTTACCGCGTTGATCTTTGGGAGAAAAATACGTTCTCATCAGCGGTGCTCGGACTAATAGCTTGGGCCTTGGAAATCATTGTTAAATACGGACGTGACTCATTTGTCGTCACGTCTCTTGAGAGCCTTGCATGTAGTTCACAGCCTTCCCCACCTTCGATCTCCAACGATTTGGCTCACCCCTCAAGTGCCTTAACTAATGAGTTAGTCCAATAAGTAGTTTGTAGAAATTTTCAAAAATTATTACGACACACAACAAATCTCTATCGTTTACTGCTTCATTTTTCCAAGTGAAATCCCAGTTAGCTCAATTTGTGCCTGATTCGCAATGGAATATTCAACAATCTCGTCCATATACAGATCAATTTTTTGAATTTAGGAAGTCAGATTAGAAGGCAAACAATAGTTCTTTCAAATAAGTTATGAATCCATTTTCAGAGCACACATGATACTCTATCTGCCTTTGTTTGCAGCAATCGGGATTAAAAAAGCCACACCTATCCTCGAGTGAGTCCTACAGGGGCATATCTATCAGCCTTGGAAATTAATAACAATAACTATGTATTAAAATTAATTTCTTGTGAACAACTTGTACATAAAAGGAGTGGAATAAATTTAAAAAAATTGAAATCTGAGAGTAAAATTTTAAAATTTTCAGCGCATTTTAAATGGCATTATTGGCCTGGTTGGTGGACAGGCTTTTCAGATTACAATTTCACAAACTCCGTAACGAAGAGAACATCAATCTTCGAACTTCAAATTACTAATTAAGGTTAATATTTATCAGTGTATCTCACTCGTGTGGGCAAACATCGAGATCGCCAGTGTAGCCAAAACTTTTTTTTTAGTAATAGATTTACCCCGGAAAATACAAATTTCCAAAACACCTATCATGGCTCATATGTACATGAATCGGCGCAGGACCCATCTGAATCGATTATCATTAACATTTACCAATTTAAACATGGATATCCTAATCAATAAGCTGATTTTGTATGCAGCAAACACTACAATTCTCTCACCCCCTCAATTCATTCAGTTACTAAAATTTAACGGAGAACAGACTCCTTACGCCCAGGTTTTAAGCGATTTCAAGAAGCCATTTTTAAACTACCCACTTTCCTACGCGACCACCGGCTCTTGCAATCGAGCTGAAGAACACCAGAATGTGTTATTCTTGTACGATTTACACGCCTCTATTCCCTTGATGTTTCGCTGGAGCGCACTAGGTCTAGGATTTACCCCACAAATGCAGGATCCAATATTTTACTCCCTATGTCAACCATTATTGGAAATCAATATGGCTCAAAGAGAATACTCATGCGATATCGGAAAGAAAGCCAGGTTTACCTATTGCGACCAGGATGCGGTTTTCGGCACCAGGTCATCAGGTACTATTGCACTTAACCCAAAAACAAGATGAGAATAAGACGTGTGGATGCGGACATAAGAAAAAACAAGAGGTCAGCGATCAAAACGAGAATAAAATTGATTGATGGTGGATAGAGTATAGCGAAATTTGCCAGTCCCTCCAGTTGACAAGAATAATTGATTTGAATAATTTAAAACCAGGGAATCAGCTTAGAGCGTTTACCGTTAGAAGAAAGAGTGGGTGATGTTAGGAACAAAGAACAAATAATTAGCTTTGTTCAATTCCAGTCAGCACAATTAAAAATGTAGCTGGCGACGAAAACGAAAAAGGAAAAAACCAAAAGCTATTGTTTTCCAACGGCAAATACCAACAAAAGGGCTGCAGAGCTAGGTTATTTCTGAAAAGGGAATACTACTCGGACAAAGAGTCATCAGAATTGAAAAAGATGCGGACGATCATTTTACTCTGACACATATTTAAAAACCTGATTTAAGCTATTTATAGTACTTTTGACTGGAACGCTGAATAGGACTCATCAGGACTTGGTCAGTGCCACCGAATTTAACCAGGAGCGGCTCCCGTCTTTTCCATTCGGATTTGATAATTATTATTCCCTCTGGAAATCCCGGGCTCACCCTTTACATTCGCTTCAATGCTATTCACAAAGGGTTGTAAAGGGAAGAAATTAAATCCATGGTTTGGAGTTAATAAAGTGATTGCGGTAGGCAAGTATAAAGGCAAAATTGTGCGGGCCTCGTCTAACCGAAGGGATTATCTGAGAGGGATTCCCGAACGTATCCTTCTCTGCTCAGCATATACTCTCACCAATCGGACCATCGTAATTAATGTGAGATTGAACAGAGTAGAGATTAATTAACTATGATTTACGTCCAATGAAACTCAATAACTACTGCATCGCGATTCCGCGGTGAAGTGAGTTAGTGTGGATTACGAGCTGTGTTAACCCACGCATCCATTCTTCTCTCGATATTTGCAGAAATTATTCTTGTCGTGAAAAAGAAGAGTACCAGGATGTAATATAATTTTTTCGCTATCACTCTTAATTAAACCGTCGCTCATTAATCTCTGATGCCGCAAACAATCCACTAACTTGGAATAGCCAATGGCACAAGGCTGATTGATGAATTTACAATTACATGTTTCCATGTGTTCCAAGGTCATACTGCAATACGCACTCAATATCTCTAAAGCTAGCTTCTGATGCCCTTCATCGACGGTTTCGTATGACATAATCATAGTAAAAGAATTCAAGGATATGCCACGCGCAGGTCAGGATCTCACCACTTTTATCTTGTCGAATTTGACAACACATTAAATACCACGATGGCCGTTAACGATACATGGACGAAGAGCTTCCTAAACTCTTAAATATTGCATTCTAATGGCTTTCGAGGAACCTGAAGGACCTTGTGCTGGACGAAAACACTGAACTTACCTCCCGATTATTGATGTTAGAACAACCAATTGGACAAAGGGGGACCCATTGGACCCATTGGTGAGATCATAAATTAGAACTAGTATTTTTGACCAAACTGAGTTAATGCGTGAAACCAAAAATGTCACCCCGTAAGAGCAAAGCGTGTGGTATTTTGAAAAGAAGCACTGGAATCTTGCGGCAGGTAAGGTGTGTGGAAATATCTTTATGTACAGTGGGAATGGGAGAATGCACACTGTGGGGTTTTTGCCAGTTTGGGGAGCTTTCCTCCTTAAATCAGTATTTATATTTTATATTATCAATATTTTGCTATGTATACGATACTGTGACCCTACAAATTCTTATCAGAGGCTGATTCAGACGCGCATGTATTTTTATACGCACTATTTTTTTTCAGACATGACGATTTTCGTTGCACCGAGTATGAGCGACCAGAAACGTGGACAGAGCAGGGTCACTCAAGATGCCTGGGAGTGGATCAGTATGACAATGAACAGCGCTGTCCTGTTCAAGGCGCGAGTGGGCGTAGGAGCAATTAGAGGAACCCACAGATCACGTTCAGTGCATTCCACGGGCCATAGCGAGCTCTTCCACTCCCCTCCGGGAGATATCTCAATAAGCGTTCATCCTCCCCGAGCTTAGAGGCCTTCGCGTTTCAAGAATTCCGTCACGGAATTTCAAGCTCTTTTCTTAGGGTCCTTTCCGACTGACGCTTCGCTTTCCAACGGTCTTTCCTTCCATTTGAATGGGCATTGGCGTTTCCGAAGAATCCGTGAGTTCTTTTTAATATCAGTTCCGGAACCCACTAATTGTATTTGGGGGCTTTAAAACTGGATCAGGAAAGCTAGGAATCCCTTCCGCTACGAATTTTATGAATAAAAAATGGTCACCACCAAATACTGCTCATTCTTGGGCTTCACAAAGTATTTAGTCTTAACGAATACCTCTGCCATTAAACATAATTCATATTGCACCCTCACGGCAATTTTAAACAACTACGAAATACTTCAATGTATCAACTATATGCCCAGCTCTGAATGGAAATCATTATCGTGAGGACCGTCCCAGCCACGACAACTTTCCAAATAACCGTCCATCAGTTTCAAAAAACGCAATTCCTATTACCGTTATTAAAGCGAGACGCACAACTGATCGTAAAGTCAAAAATGAATTAATAAATCATTTCTTCAAACTTCCAACTTTTATGATCGAATACATAATGCAGATTCTTGAACCCCTGAGGCCGGATATGAGTGAAAAGTACCCACCATACTTAATTCAAATGTTGGTTTCAGGGACTTTCAGAGGGCCAAGTGTGTAGAGCGTCATTTCAAACTAAATTTTAATGAGTATTTTGAAAAATGGATTTTCGTCGATCTAGACGTGTGAGGTATCGTTTTCGACTAAATTTTGGATGGTAAACCCAACGAGACGGTTCTCGGGACGATTGACGCCACTGGAGGGTGGTTTAAGTCAAAATGGGTACCTATCTACCCATTTCGAATGTGTTTTCGAGATTGCTGCTACCTCGGCGTGTAGGGTATCATTTTCTACTACATTTTGGACGTTGAATCGATTCAAATTAGTCTCAATGCTGCTGATCCGAGTAATAACCAACCCCTCGGAATAAATGTTTCTTCATTGATACTGGCTTACGTATCAATGAAGGGATTCCAATAGAACATACAAAGATCAGATTCAAATTCAGGTTTCGATCGATACGCTCACCGTTTCTTTGATTGGTTCGGAAGGCTCAGCACCCTGAGACACCACGAAAATGGTAGAATGATCGTTCCTCCGATTAGTCGACTCATGACGATTCCAGTCCAACGCAGAATCCTTTTATCGCAGGTGAGTAACAAAGCGGAGCCGCTGTTTGCTTTGCCCGGCCTTTTACAACGCCATGAAAATTTCCGGCAGGGATAATGGAAAATGGAATGACAGGACCTTCTTTTGGACTACTTTCCCAGTTTTTTTTTTTTTTCGACGGGTTTTCCAACGATACGAAAGGGCGAATATTTAGCGAGTTATCAGGTGAATTGAATGGTAGACGAAGAATGGTGTGTGGGAGGCGGGGGACAAGAACGCGACCTGCCGCCCCCGTGTTCGGTGCGAGGGTGGCGCAAAAAAGGGTTTCAAGCCAAAGTATTAGATCATTAGAGCTCGACAAAAGGAGGCTATCCATCTTCGAGCCCTAATCTATTTAGTGCGCTGATGGTTTTTATGTTGATCCCTCCCCACTATCTCGTTACCTTTCTACTGCCGTAGCCTTCTATCGACCACCCATTTGAGGACATGTCTACAGAAGTATCCTTCCGATATTTATTGAAAAAGATGTTACCTTGGCACACACTATTCTATTTTACTATGAAGTATTGTTTGATAGCCAGATGGGTAGTATCATGCTGATAGGTTGTATCATCAAATTTGACTTGCATTATTACATCTGAACTGCCTGTACATGTGTTCATGTATTGTGTTTGAATTTAAAATGTAGTTATTCTTTTTAATTTATAGTATAGCTGAAGATAAATATGTGTATCATTATTAGGAATGCATCATAATCTGATGAGCTATTTACGGACAGACTAGAGATTTAGCGTTAATCTGACGAATTCTTAAACGGACAACTATAATTTTAATTCGATATTTTTCACAGTATGGGCCTCCTACATACGTAAAAAGCGCATATATTTTCAATTTTGGTACAGTAAAAGATGAAATTCCGTTCTATATATACTTTTTGTAAATCCCCAACAATCGGATTGGCTTGTTCCTCAGATCAGATGTTATTATCCCATGCAAGGCAATTTTCCTGGGTTTGGTTGACATAAAAACATTTTGGAGCTGTCAAAGCTGGAACACGATTATAATCGCGAATTCACATTTTCTTCAGTTGAACCTTGATACACGCATTGTCGTAAATAACCCTTTCGGGCGAAAACGAGAGAGGTACAAAAGAAAATCTATCATCTCAAACTCGTAACCTCAACGTAGGGTGATCTATTTATCACTAACACGGTAGGCTCCCCTCGTGTCAGCAGGATTTCATTTTTTCGCCCATCATGGTTTGGAAGGCCTCGATGAAAAATCTATTTCGGAACACGAATTTTCCAGGACAGTGCAGGGTTTTTACACGGCGGACAGGAGGGTTTTTTTCATCACTCAAAGCCTTTTTTCCTGGGTCGGGTAGGATGGAAATGAAGCTTTTGGTTGAACACCCTCCCCTTTTCTGCCTCGTCTTCTTCTTTATGTCTCCGGTTTGAGCAAGGACAAATATCTTAATCGATAAGTTCCCCTAAAAGGGACATCGAAAGACCGGAGGGGTCTGACAAGGGAAAACCACTCCACTCGACGGAACTGATATACTCGTGGGATGAGATTATGTACTTTTTTTAGCGTCAACATCCACCCTAAATATTCTAAGCTCAGACAAACAAGCGACTTAACCAACGTATGAATATTCAGAAAGATTGGTTTTGAATCAGGTCCGCTTCCTGAGGGAAAATTTCCCTTCTTTTCAATAATAAACTGTTGATGATATAGCTCCGAGGATAATCTGGCTCGTTGATAGAAACTTGAACTGGCTCTTGTCTAACAAATGCTTTATTTATATTATAACCTGTCGATCTGTGTGCTTTCACGAATCTCAGGCCTAGAGTATCAATGTACTAATATCGATAAGATATAATTTCTAATCATAAGAAAAGACTGAACTTATAGTAAGCTTATGAAACTTACTGTTTCGGTATAACAGACTAATAAATCCGTTATTCCATGATAATTATCAATATCATGATAGAACATCCGCATTCGAGTGGTACATAACTCTCAAGATACTTTAAACCTGCGGTATTCATGACTGTCATGTATTAGTTGGGATAGTGCAATGATGCTGGAAAGTAGGTATGTACTCGTAACTACTGTAATAATGACTTTTTCATTTTGATAAGACATGTTTTTTTCCATTGAAAATCGAACAAAAGATGGAGGGAACCATTGTAAGGTTCTGGTGAAGGAGGTAAAGAAAAACCTAGTGCTAATAACCTGGGAACTCTAAGCCGCTAGCTCTACTATTGTTTTCTACCCAACGGGCGACAATGGCAAGAGGCCTGGAAAGAATAATATGTCATGAAAGGTTCGGACTAAATTATTAATGACAGTTAACAAAAGAGAAAGCCGCGTGCCTCATGAACTCTGTTAAGTTTGAACCAGGTTGTATCGATTTCCACCTTCCCGAAAGCTTTAGCGTTTGAGATAAATGGAGGGCTTGCGAAGACAAGAGTGATAGACGCGTCAACGAGTAATCGTCCGGCAAAGGTAACGCTTTCTCAATGGCATTTGAACAGTTCAACGCGTCTACGGTGGAAATCTTATCAAAACGTTGTTAAAGGGGTCGTTTAGCTTTCTCACAGGCGGAAGTGTCACCTGTTTCTCTTGACTTTATGTGAATCCTGACAACCAAGTCACTGAGAAAAACAGGTAATGCGCAAGACCCGGGAAAGAAAATTAAAACGACACCGGTAAGTAAGATACTGGAAGAAAAATAAATTGAAACGGGTTGTTGCGATATTTAATTATTTGAGAGGAATTTCGCCCACTTTGCCACTTTGTACACACTAGATGTGTTAGGATATGAAAATGTTTAGAGCAGTAGTGAAACACAGTCATTATCGACCACAATATGTGACTTTGGAGATTTTCGGTGACCCAGACGTGTGGGATCTCGTTTTCTTTTAAATATGGACGCATAATCGACTAAATTGTGTCCCGGTACGTATACCATAAACCAAAGCGGGGTATGACGAATGGGTTATTGATTCATGAATGCACTGCTTCGATTTCCGCACATCAACGGAGTACCTACACCGTGTAAACTTATGAATCAGGAAATAGTTTGGCCCCGATCGTGATCTACAAAAAATATGGAACAATGGACTGTATTGCATGATACTAACCGATGAAGAAGCCTGATAGTAAGAACTGTCGATGGTGCCTCTTCCACTTTTGACTGTCTACGCCAACTAGCAGTTGAATTGATACACAAAGAAAACATACAGCCTTTCAAAGCCCAAGTTTGAATTTCCCAAATCAATTTGAGAATATTTCAAACCAAATTGAATAATTTTCAATCCAAAAAGCTCTCTCAACGATGAAGAAAAAGGGGGTTTCCCAAAACGAATTGACCGGTTTTTAAGACAATTCAAGACTTTTATTGTAAATGAAATTAATGAAACCAATGAATGAATACAGTTTTTTTAAAAAGAAATTAATAATGAAATAAAAAAGATAAAACGCTTCAAATTCTGTCTGAGGTGCAGGTTATTCCCCAGACCAGGAGCATGGGGGCTCATTCGAATTGATTCAGCGTCCAAAAATTAGTGGAACATGATACCCCACATGCCTAAATCATCAAAAATATTAAAAATGGGGAAAACAGGGGGTGTGGCGTGTCCAGGACCCGTCCCAATCGACTCGGGGTCCAAAATTTAGTGGAAAATAATACCACACACGCCTAGATCGCCGAAAATTTCAAAAATCAATTTTTTGAAATACAGATTTTAGCTGGTAAAGTTTCATCGATTAAAAATTGTCCAATAGATTAGGAAATTTCTCAGATTGGTTTGGATAATACTCAAATTGGATAGGAAAATTTTCAATGCAATATGGAAAAGCTGTATTTCAAAGAGGGTTGGGAAAATTATTACATTCAATTCAAATAACCCGTGAACCCACAATATGTTATAACCCATTGACCTTAAACATCGACCACACACGGCCGTTTGTTTGATCACAGATTTTAATGCTGTCACGTGAGCATTCCACCCTGAGAGCCCATGATCTCCTCAGTGAAAGAGGGCATTTGAGTGCACGCTGAATTATTCATTGTAGACTATAGGAGCCGAGACGGCTCTCGGGAAGGTGTCCTCCCGCTCAACTATAAAGAGTCTATTTTTCAACTTTGTTTTCCACCCGTTGAACATTTTTTCCACATCTATTATTTTTCCCCCAGTAGGGACAAAAAGTGAAAAAGCACGATACGAATAGTATTTTATTCTGGCTTCGTTTTATTCGTCTTTTTCAACAATCTAACGGTACCAACAGGTCTTTTTAGCAAAAACCACCCCCACTTTACTTCATGGAAACGTCTGACGCAACTTCCCTTTATTAAACTCCAAATAACTCCCACCCGTTAAACCGTAAGGAAATTCAAATTTCGCTCGTTTCAAGTTGGACGTCGTCGTTAGAGACAAAGCTTTGAAGAGAGCACCCTACTTCACAATGAGCTCGTTGCACAACTCGTGTTTACGTAACCCGCTCAACTCTTTGATGACAGAGAAACTGTTGCTGTTACGCCTGTTGCTACCTTGTGAGTTGACGTTTACCAGCTTTGATGAGGTTTTTCAAGTGGTAATTTCCTTTTGCTGGACGGTCTCCTTGATCTATGTTCCAAATAACAATCTACCGCTAATGTTGATACTATGACGTGTATTTGCGGAATCGTTTTATACGCTATGAGGCAATTTGCAATAGAAAAAATTAATAATTTATAGATGCCATTAACAAAGTGAAACGTACTGTCTAAAGACTAAAACTGCTGAATGGTGAATAATACCCTTGATTGGAGCTATGTGCCAGATCCTCTAAACTGTATCTGAATTCATTATTACATAACGCATTGCAATGCATTGTACCGACCATTTTAGAACCAACATTAAAGTTAGAAACTCCTACAACACTGAGTTTGAAGTTTCAATATGATGTCATTCATGACGATGGATTTGACGCCATGTTGTAGCATGTGTTTCCCGAAGGATCCAATGGATTTTGGACAACGCAAGGATGGATGACAAATTGAAAGAACTAAACTGTACCCTAAAGATACGCGATAAAAAAAAGTAGGTAAATGACGCAGGTCTACGCTTCGAAACCCTAGAACTTCGCATTTTTGGCACATAACTTCATTCGGTGTTTGTCAACCAAGTTGTTCGGGGGTGAGACGTAATTGAGTTTCAAAAATGCTGTTTATGTGTGAAATTTCAGATTAGTCTCGGCTCCAACGCCACCTCGTGTTCAAAAAAAGTCTCCACTTCACGGAAAAGCATTGAATCATGGATATGTTTACTGTAAACGCTTTTCATCTAAGTTTTCTACTTCGATGTTTGAAATTTATTGAACAGAAATTAGTTTAGGTAAAATAGTAATGGACAATAATGATAACTAAAGCAGGAAATATATTGCTTCGTTCGGAGATCATCAATGTACCGTCTGAATATTTCATCAATGCATGTTGTATTCCTCGTTGTTGAAAAGGCTGCATCATTATTTAAAGTACTTACCTATTTATAGTACGTAATTTTCCTCCTAATATCTTACTTCTTAATGAACTTTGGTTTTCATTCGAGCTAATAGTAATTTTGGTGTCGTAACGCAAATTTTATAAAGAGTGGCAAACTCGCAGAAGTGGAAATCAATTTGAGACTATTCTTTGGATGATTGACGGAATATTAAAGAGATCATCGTGATGTTAACACGAGCGAGGACTCGTTGCTGCGTTCATTAAGAAATGATGTAATGGATTTTCAGTCTTAATTCACCCGGAGGATTTCATTTAGTATTGGATTGCTTCGATCTTCGTACGCTACGGATAATGGATTACTGATGGGCAGCGCGAGACAATAAGTATGTTTATTTTGACAAGCCGTAAAGGTACAGTTCTTGTTATGAAGAACCCGCAGCAGTTTGTTCGAATATAACAAGAAGTTAAATAAATATTTAACTTGTTTTAGGGCGGTGAACACGTTAATTCGTCGTGACTGTAATGATGGCTTCCCGAGACCTAACTGACAATCTTTAAACGAACAAGTTACCTACGTGGGTGTTCGGAGCGATTCAAAACTTGAGTTTTCATAGTGAACGGAAACGTAAGCAACCGGCAACTTTTGACGGGTACCGTTGAAAACGAGGACAGACGGCGAGCAGGAGGGAGTGAGGGCATGTTTTCCCACAAAACGGACCGTAACAGATGAACAGGGAGGGGGTTGGAAAAGTTTTGGAGATGGAATGATAGCTTTACCCTTTTAACGAGATACAGTCGGCGGGCAACTCACGCCATTTCGTGGCTATTGATTTTATGAATGGAGGAGGCCTTGCTGCGCTGAGCTCTTAACACGGGTTCCTAGAGTCGTACAACTGGCGACATAATCCACCCGAATGGTGCCTGGTAGATAGTGTGAGCTCTATTTAGCATTCAGTTAATTCAATTATTTAATTCTTAAATCACTTGTATACGTTCCCAAGATTTTTTTTTTTCGCATTCTGAGCACTCTTATTGTCTCATCCCTCCAATTCATGCTTAATAATAGTTTCAGAAACCTATATAATTTGCGATCGGCCGGTCTTGTAGGCGTACAAACGTGGGTGCGAATGTGGAGACGATTAATACGAAGTCCGAATACGTAAAAGGTGTGTTTACTTCTCAACTGGGACGGAAATTTATACTTGATCACTGTCATTACAAAAATGGTAGTAAATTGAACATATGACGTGCCGACACCACCGCACTAGCTCCTCGTGAGGTCAACACGCTCATCGATTGACGGCTGGGTATGGCTATCGCCACGATAATAATCCGCTTATCTCCGCGATTATTTTTGGTAGATGAACGTGGTTCGTACCGATTAAAAACTGATTACAGGTAACATGTGCCGCTAAACGAACTGCGCAATACACCAAACACAACCCGGTTCCGTTATTGACGCCCTTCCAATATAGACCATATCGCAACACACATTATCGTCCCCTCACGCTTGAAAAATGCATATTCGTATTGAATCGCTGGTCCGTTCTAATGATGTCATTACGAATTCAGATGTGGGCTGGAAGTGTTACTAGTTTGATTGTTGACATCAGATCATAATTATACATCATCTACCAATTAAAAAAAAAATTGTCTTGAATAATAAGTTCTCATTGAGTGAACATATATCTAACCAAACGATTAATGGATTGTCTTCAACCAGGAAAACATTTCTGGTGTATTCCTGTTATAGTCAGGTGCGTTCCAGTGTCATCTCGGTTACCAGACCAGGTGTTAGGTATTGTTGCAAATGAGGGCTCGATCATATTTTATCCAACAACCGAGCGATATCGGAAAGTTTTGGTGTGTTTTATCAAATGTCTCAAGTCACCATTACGCCACGTTTGTGAAATGGGACCTCATAAGCCCTTGTCCGAGAAAAAAATGTTTGACGATTTTCATAGTGCACATTTCTTATCTCGATTCCGTCAAAATATGAAAATACTCAGCTATCTTGTCTCGACTGAGTGCAGGAATGACATTATTATTGTCACAAGGCACGTTTTACTGAGCTAACAAATTCATTGAAATTTGGCCAAAATATAAATCAGTAATATGAATCCAGTATAGACTCAAGCACGGTATATATATGAATCATCTGTTATGTAGTTGATTGAGAATTTACAGACCATAAGCATGCCCTAAAACCAACGGTCCTATCTTTGACCGATTGCTTATTTTGTTCAGTTTAGTCTTCTCAACGAACTTAATACTTTTGAGCAGGCGTTGAAAAAAGAGACATTCACAAGTCCGTCTTATAAGGTATCAACTCGTTTTCAGCTCTTGAGCTAATGAGTCTTCCTACAGCAAGAAAAACTGCTGCATTAAACTTCTATTTTTCTAGAGGTATTTGATATTACAATCACGTAATCGAACTAGAGAAAATGATGTACTTGATACTAAAATAATATTATTTGATAGGCAAAGAATTTTCATTAGATTATTATTTTTGTTTGCACCTCAACTAAAACATTTTTACCACTAGTTGCAAATCTTGCTGTACGCAAGCGCATAAGAGCGCGTTTTTAACCCATAGGGCTTAATCCATAGGGGGAACTGAGTTTTATCGTGAATTTTTAAGAAAAAGTTCAATTTTCAAAAAAAAAAAAAAAAAATGAGTACAGGAATGAGTGTATACAGGCGTACAGGTATTCCTGAAGATCTCAAATGACATCAAATCAAATTAACTTAACTCATGATCGTTGAGTATTTTATTACTGCGAGAATGAGATAAATAGCACCATATTACTTTCATCACTAACAAGAAGCGATTTTACGGGCTGTCTCGGAGTTTTCTGAGATAGCACTGGCAAAGTTGAGATTTAAGTTGAGGATTTTCCCGCTAGAGTCTGCGGTAAGTGATCTTCATAAACAAGAACGATCATTCATCATGCTGAATTGGTAACGAAAAGTATTATATTGGCAAGATAAATAACGTTCTCGTTGGATATCTAGGTATTATTGAAAATAACTCTGGTGAAGGGAGAGAATTCATAAAGCCGAATGCGATCTTTTTCATCCAATAAATCAAGAAAACGGCCGCACCTTCAAACCCGAGTCTTTATTACTTCCCCTGTACAAGCCTCTGTATTCCCGAGCATTTATTTAGGGTTTAATAAAGTGGAAAAGGGGCAAGGTAGGCAACTAAGGCAATATAATCGAACTTAATGCAGTCGTTTTCATAACATCAGCGGAAGGGCGATAGCCGCACCCGAATAAGAGCGAAGTGGTAGGGGCTGAGTCGGGCCTTTTACCTTTTAAGCGTGGCCAACAACCAACCCTACAGCCCCATCGTGAGCCCGTGTCAGCCTCCTTCTAACTCTCTAGAGAAGGCCATTTTGGTGAGGGGAAAGAAGCCAGAGTGACCCATGAAATGTCATCTTCATGCGACAATTCTTGTGGAACCGGCCACTTAGCTACGGAACTTACCGTTCTGGAACTGTACAAATGTAGAAACAAAACACACACTATTCGGATTCCCATTTCAGAGCAAATTACATATTCTGCCCCGCAATCGTATATTCGTTCGAGTAAGGGTGGCGTTGACAGTTTAGGCGAACAATAATTGGGGTACTTGAGCTTATTTTGGAACAAAGAGCTTGTTTTTACACGTAAAAAAAAAATCCATTCAAAACCCTTTTCCGACTAAGAGTCACGAGGAACGATGTCGGTAGGCGACGAAGCAAAGGCGAAATTACAAAAAACAGAATTAAGCACCAAACGAAGTCTTCTAATTGCAGGGATGGCACCTGCACAGTGGAAAGCAACTCGGGGACCGGCAAATGAAATTAGGTTTCCTAACAAGGGGCGAAGAGGAATGGAAAAATTAATCAATGGAAGTTCCTTTGAAGGGTGACCCTGGGAAACCATTGAACTTTCCCTTATACATCAGTGAAAAAAAGGAGACTTGTACTGAAAAGACATCTTTACCTACTCCCTCTAAACGCGTTTAAGACGGGAAATTGAATTCAAAGTCATTAAGATAATTTCACGGCAGTTTTAATGTTTTGAATAAACGTTTTTTTGACGAGATGGAAAACGCTCTTCTTGACGAAGTAATACTTCCCACTACTTTCGTACTGATACGTTTACTTGAAGATCCACAAGTACAAGGACGTACGATAGTCAGAAAAATACATAGGGATCGGAAATGTTCAATAATTTCCTCAAATATTCAAATATGTGAAACAAATCTCGAACATAAAAAGCGCATAATATATTTATTCTTTTACATTAATAAATGAACGGCAGTTTAAATATATAACGGCAGGAATGAGTGGTAATAGTGAAACTTACCATCTTGGGAGCAAATAGGGCCACAAATAATCTGTAAGAAGAGAAAACAGTCGATCAAAAATTCTGTCTTGCAAATTTCCTTCAAAATGGGAAAGTATTATCTCCTTGATATCGCTATTATAAGAGCTGGTCTAGTAGAAGCGATCTTACCGAGCTGTTCCTCAAACATTCTGCGAACAAAGATGGGTGCCTGGTCTTCCTTCACTCTTTACAACCAAACTATAAGGCATGGATAAACCAATTTATGTTTTTATAGTTCTGCACAAGAAGATGTCCAAATTTTACCTTCCGTACTTATCGTAGTCTTAATTGGTGGACGCGTTGCCCTAATTTATGAAGTCGGAGTTTGAACTAAACCACCAAATTACACCGGCAATATGTGTTTGATAACTTTCTGAACAAATTTGGTTCAGTATTCACATTTTCTGATTTCCTTGTTACCGCCCCAAATTCCTAGTTTTCATATAATTCGTGGTTTGATGGTAGAGGTCATTCATTAATATTCCAATACAAATGAATCAATTATTTAATCCACACATATAGAATAATGTGAAATCCACTCACTCCTGATGAATATTATGTAATATATAACAAGCTCGTGCCGACACACGAGCAGAGAGCCGACGTTTAAACTCACCTGTATTTTAGCAATTCGTGGTATTCGCACAAAAATGTGTGCAAATTTAATGTACTTTTATTCCCCTTTTTGAGAGCTCGGCTTTCCTCGGGTTTTTTCTATTTTTAAACCCACTGAACCGATGCGTGATTTTGCGGGCTGGTACAGTAAGAAAGTATAGACTAATTCGTAAAGGAGAACAAAATACAACAAGAGGGTGAAAAAGTGAATCGCATGACTAACTACGAAGGGGGAAGGGGTGATACAGGGTGGAGAAGAGGGAGGAAGAAGAGGAGCAGAAAGGAGTAGGAGAACTATTATGAAATGGAACGGGAGGGTGGAGTGAAGGTTTCGGATGACACTGATGTATGACTTCTCGCAGGCACGGGACGGCGGTTTTCCGGCTAAATTAATGAGGGACGGAATGGAATATGGGCATCGATTAGGAGGAGAAAAGGGTCAGGGAGGAGGAAGGGTGAAGGCGCACAAGAATACTGTGGCAGGCTGAAGGTGACGTGGAGGGGTGCTGCACGGAATAATGAGCATAAACCGACAGTCCTCCCAGTGGATCGATAGTTCTCATTGAGCATGAGTACTATTACAAGGGGTTGAGTACCAAGTAATCAAAAAAGCAGAAAGATAGAAGGACTGTATCGATCCGAAAGGAATTCACAGTCACTAAAAATAATTTTCAACTTGACTTGAGATGGATAGCAAGGAACTTCATTGTCGGATTGTACATTATACGTCTCTCGTGGAACGTTCTACTACATCAGAATCTACTATTCAACATTGCGTGTTGTGCATAGCATCGTCCATTTTAATACAAGATGGGATATTAGTGGCTTTAATCAGAAATAAAAAGATTGATAGGCCCGTACCGGCGTACATATTGGACTCTGGTAACCTTATCCACTTTGATACTGTGCACGAAGAGTTCAAACCGGATATTGTTCAATGCATATACAGCAGTCTTCGATGTCCTGATTCCCGATTTTAGCACAGTATGTCATCATTCCCTTCCCGCTTACCCTAAGTAGCGAAACTAACAAACATTCGGCTGATGATGGGTACTCAACTGTTGAACGGATTCGTTTTCCTATCTTGAAATGTAGTCCCACAGACAGGCGAAGGTTTTCCAACTCGGAATTACAGCGGGAACATTTATCACTTCATTACAGAAAAGTTGAAACATTAATTCTCTGATGAATAATGCACAAATGAGGACAACTTATAAACGAGAACAAATTGTTAAGTGAGGTATCAAATTGAATTCACAATACCTGAGTACCCAAGTTTTTGCAGACCATGAATATAACTAATATAAATTCGGTATAGTTTATGAGTATCAAAAGTCTATGAGTAATAACTATAGAATATCGTACGTCTTTTTGTTCAATTCTCAATGACATTCCCATTTAATCGAAACCGGTATCTTACGTGACCAGTAGACTTAATCTGTTTATTGAACGTATCCTGAACAGTTGGACCAGGCTACCCAAGCTCTTCTACCTGTTACGTCCTCATATGACTGGTGGACGATTTAGGAACAATCGGGGTCTGGCCGATGATAGGGAGGTAGGGAGGAGAGGTCGATTCAAGCGGAATGCAAACGACGACAATCTGGTTCGCGAAGGGATGCAGGCCTCCGGAATACACGAAGGGACTGAGAGAAAGGTGGGGAAGGGTGTCACTATTCGAACACGATTCGTCGGTTGCACCGTGCACGGCCCCCGGGAGCGGGGTTGACGTATCGATTGGTTTTCCTTCGACCCAGGTTATGGCTCGTGCGTGGAGTATGATTCAAATTCAAATTGTGATCCGACTCATGTCCACAGACGATCTGAATGGTGCTCTCACAACCGTCTCTTAACCTGCCACTCGGATGGTTCAATATTGTTAGGAGCTTGGAGACTTCAGAGGGTCGTTGCCACAGGTGCAATCGGCATAGGGGCAAGAGGTCCTTGAAGTAAAACTCATGCGGGTTCGATTACGTATCTAATTGTGTCAGGCAGAGCATTTCTCATGGACACTGTCATTGCTGTAGTAATTAGCACTACGCGGTTATCGACCACCCACGATCCATCCACAATTATTTTAGCTGCGAATACATTTTTGAGCGATGTGGAAAGAAAAAAGATCATAGAACTCATCAAGTATTCGAACATCGGACACATCGTTACGATTTCATCAGTAATAAGGTAGTGATGGAACAACAAGCCCTCAAGTGAGCATTGTAAACTCATGTACGTAAAATTTCACGAAACGTCTTCACATATAAACTGGATTAAAGTGCAACGTCAGTCGAGCCGCTTCCCTACATTCAACCTTTACCATTCAAGTTTCCGTTTCCTTGGGTTTCTCAAGGAAATGCTTGAAGTCTACATGCCTAACGGGCTCGACGATGAAGATGTAAAGGGGTATTAGTATTAGAGGGTCCTTTGATCGGCTTTGCAATCAAGTCACGAACCGGATCAAATGACGGGTTTCAATCTGGCGGAGGTTGAAGCTGTTGCTGTTTTGAATTTTGCCCCTAAACTGGCTGTTACCAATACTGGCATTAATGCGGATCGGAGGATGCATACAGTTATTGTGAATTTTTCCGGTATTGTAAACGTTGCTTGAATGATCGAATTTCGCTTAGGGTTCTACTAGAATTCAAGTCAATCTTACGAAAAAATCATCCAAACCTACATGGGGGGAGGGTTACGTGAATGAAACTTTCAAATTGCTATGAATAAATAATCTTTTTACAATCAATTTGAATACTCTTGGTGACTTTTGGTATGCATAGTCCAGTCCAAGTACCGTAAAACTGGGTGAGCATGCAATCTTTCAGGGGGAGGCTACTGACAATAATTATTGTTTGAACATTCTTTTAGAATTGGAGAGTAGCAGTTATGAGAGTGAGAAGTCCACGTTTTGACGCTCGGAAAATCTGGGGAACATACCTAGTTGAATAAATACTCAAGGTGTAATGATAGTGCGGGACTTTTTTCACTTTTCTGGCATTTTTATGATGATCATCCAGAACAACTCGACAGCATCGTGGGGACATAACATAACGAACTCGGGCATTTTATTTTCTAAAAATAGAATTAACGCAGTTAGGTCACCACGAATGCGTTGTTTTTGGTAAAATAAGGTAGTAAACGTTTTTACATATAATTTAATCATTTGCATTGGAGCGGAATCCAATAATGTTTGTACGATTTTTTCTGACGAGTAATCCCTAGATTCAATTTAATCTTAATTTCAGTAAAACTTGAAGGGGAAAGTTATAAATATTATGTTTTCTGTGTATAAAAAGCAGTAAAATAAATACCAACTACACATCAAACAGTATAGATAATATTTCTTTTGATACTTACCTATTATGGTGACCACCCCAAACCAGACAATTTTTATAAAATGAAACTATACGTATCGTCTACTTGACGACGAGACATTCGAAGGGGTCATTAGAGAGACGATTTAGATAATAATATAATAATTTAGACAATCACTATCACGCTTTACCTTATCGCAAAACGTTTTTCCCGGTCAAGGTACGATGGTCATCGTTATGGTTAACTGATGAGTGTTCTTCCACAGTATAAGTGTATCAATTCAGAGATGGGCGGTCACATGGGTGGACATCGGACATTCGTCAAGGAGTGAAAAAGGGCAATCCAATTTTTTGCACGATAAGGAATGGTGGCGGGTTGGCAAAACGCGATGATCGATCTAAAATAATTGCTTGGAAAGATTTGCCGTGAAACGAAAAGTTGTGTAAACGTGATGTGTGAGAATTGTGGTAACTCCCTTTGTAGTACGTCCGAACAACCAATATTTCAATTCGCTATCAGCCATGAAAAATCAACGAGGTTTGATCAAAGGGTAGCTTTCGACTGTCTGTGTTCCCCATGGGAATGCCTCCTGATTTGATTGCCCAATCGTCAAAGCTCGTTTAATTTCAATTTTGTTGCGTGGTACCATTGATTTACGGCCCGCGAGAAACGTTACAGGCCTCGTATCTGTTGTTACTTGCGGCTTTTCGTAGGGATTACTGATAACGCTAAGGCACACTTGTTATACAGCTCTCACTCGTCGTTCCCTTTGATGTTATTTTTTCCTCCTGCCTCTCTGTCACTAGCCTCGTGTGTTTGAAGAGCGGCTGAGTCATGAGAGCGCAACATTCCTTTTGGGTTTTTAATTTCAGTGACCTGAACAGATCCGAATGTTGCCATTGCGATTTTTTTCCGTGCAATTTATCCCCTCATAATAATATTCGTCGATCGAAGGTATCATCAATGTCGCGGATTCTAGTACTGATCCACAAATGCACATCTTATTCGTAGAAAAATTGTCCTAAATCGCTCGATACATACTTCTAACCTGGAGTAACACACCGTTGGCAGTTGGACGAAACTCACCCTGCCACCATGATTTGAGGAAAGACGTTCCGAGAATAGTTTAATGAGAATAATCCATCCCATCAGATGAAATTTGATTTTGGTGGAAATAGCGTCTATTTCTTAGATAAAATTGAACCCTCCACAAATAAAATTATTAAAGCCAGGAAACCTGATCAAAGCGTTTGAATGTAGAATACTTTCAAGTCTAAACACGACTATTCTGTTCTTCCCTCAATTTTTACTCGCGTTCCCACTCCACCAGGAATCAATACTCGTTCATTCTATTCCTGGAATGAGTTCTATTTTTTGCCAACCTCGAAGAAATTGGAACAAACGAGCAGATCGCATGCAGTGAGGTTTTGCGCGGACTCGAACATTGATTCACGGTAGAAAATGAAATTGCGATGAACTCTTTTTGCTATTAACAACTTCTTCTGTAACTTTTCTCTTACGTAAAAAACACTAATATCGATTGGAAATAGTTAGAATACGTTGTATATTTAAGATAACATGAATTAGGTTCGTAATACATTCATTAGGGAGAGAATTTTGAGTTATTTTTCGAGAATCGATGGGGTGCTATGTCTGAATGCAGGATGGTGCAATAGTTTTCTATGTATTTGTGGATGAACAGCCAATAACTAAAATACAAGCAAAAATTCATTAAACTAAAAGCCAATGTTGTGCTCTGGTAGCTAGAGTTTGAAGTGTTGAGGAAAATGAGACTGGTCATGAAAGTGCAGGCTTAGAAACCGGTACCGCACATTATTTACTGTACGTCCCTCATAACCCATTTTATTTGTGCGGTGATCGATTGAAACACTTTTGGCAAATTATGGAACCATGAATCATTTCGTAAGGATGACGTTCAACGTTCATACATTTTAGATTGCCCATTTTATAATTATGATAACGGATACCGTATAAATAATTAAGTAGGTAAGCAGTTTTATGGGTTTAACTTCAAAGAACAAAAAAAATATATTTAAAGAAAAAGTATCAAGAGACCACTTCAGAGGAAGATGAATAATCAGAAATGTAAAGGTACAATTAGCCACGTTTTGTTCATCAATTAGCTCAACACAAAGGTAGGATTGGGAGCAAACTGTAAAGACTGACAAATGTATTGTACGTTGCTAATTCATCTGTTCAAATCACTGAACAGAATGATCACTGAGTCGTTGAATTAATGTCAAAGCGTAATTAAAGGATCTAGTGGAAAATATACGACCGCCGAGGGAGGAAAGTTTCCATAACTAAACTCTTTTTCGAAAATCTCTCAATTTACACGAGCAACCTTAGCTTTGGGGAAAAAGGAACCAAAAAACAAATTAAACACTTAGGGGAAGAGTCAGGGAGGTGGAAGGTATGAGGTAAAAGGAGAAAAGGATAAGAGAAAATCCCGAAAGCCAGAGGTAATATTAATTCAGATTTATCTCCTAAAGTAAAAAGTTGGAATCAAATGAAGCGAGGGACCCTCCTTGCCGTTCTCACTTATTGGACAAGAACGTGAGATTAACTTTGATTCCCTTTTATTGAAGCAAAGCTTTTGCAAATGGGAAAAGTTTATTTTTTTCTGGTCGATGACTTATGAAAAAAAGAGGAGGGAATCGATCGATCGATCTTCCGAGAGTCACCGAGAGTCTGTGTGGGTTACCAGAGGTCGGAAAGGAAACTCCCGGGCAACGCAGCGCCGGGAGGCAATGGGAGAACCGGCAGAGATAAATCACCCAAGTTTCGAAAAGAGCTGCCATATCCACAGTCTGAGTCTTCGAGAAATTGTTAGGGGAGATTCATTCGGCTGCTCCAATATTACTTAGAGAGGAGTTCGACACAAACAGTAGCGAATAGGGAGCTCGTGGGAGTCGTATGTTTATATAAAAATTGAGGGTATTCGAGATTGATTGAGGGAGCTTGAGTACAATGTTGAGTTAGTAGTAAAATACGTTTAACAAGTGCTGATATAAGTGTGATTAAACAGCTTCAATACGGAAAAGGAGACAACACCTGTAATTGAAGAATACGAAGACAAAAAGTTTTCAGCTCAGCAACTCAAAATAGAGCAACCATTCAGCAGTTTCCATATCAAGAAAAAAATTCTGATGAGCATCAATTTGAACTGCGATCAGATTAGTTACCCTTTTCACGACAAAGCTAACTTCAAATCAAGTATGTTGTTTCATAGTTGTGTCAAAAAAGTTATTAAATATGTGAGAGAAAGTAGTGGAAATTAAAAAGTTCAAAGAAGGAGCATGACCTATTTCACTGAGTTACACTAAGAGTCTCCAAAAAGTGCAGTTTCAAGTTTTCTGCTGGTCGTTGGCACAGTACCAGCAATCGGAAACATGGACTTTTTGTGAGTTTTCACTAGTAACGAGCCAACTGATCGATATTTGTTGAAACTCGACAGAAGAGGACGGTCGCCTAAGATTCCTCATGGAAATAATGATTATAATAATAATTTATATCAGCAATAACAGCAAAAATGGCTAACCTTTTCGAATTTTTGGTGCCTTTTATTCTTGTTTTATATTATATAACATAATATTCCGTGTGATGTTTGGTGTTGTATAGCCGACACTATGAAGCTTTCTCATGAATTCCATCAGCGATTAAAATTCAACTATACTTAACAGTAGTTTTTGATAGCACCCTTTCAATTACAAAGTTTCAGAGGTGGGGGCATTTTTTTCTAAGAAGGATTGTGAAACCGACTTATTGAAACTACTTATAATACCAAAAACTGTCATTATTAGCATTATTCATGAAAATTCTTTTGTAAAAACTCATTTACACTTTAGCTCAAGGAAAGCTGTTTGTAATTTAAGACACAAGGGTGAGTTTCGCTAATTAAAAAACGCTGCAGATTCTTTCAAAGGGGTTGGTTATTTCTCGTACCAGGAGCATGGGGACTCACTCAAATCCATTCAGCGTCCAAAATTTAGTGGAAAATGATACCCCACACGCCTAGATCTCCAAAAATCTCGAAAATCCATTTTTCGAAAAACACATTTTGTTCTCCCTGGTTATCTGCCGTTGCTTGAGTTTAGTTTGCTGAGGGGTGCGATTCAATCATGGTCGCAACTAGAAGAGATTGATAGGATCGAAAAGTGAAATAGGTACAGTCATGTTCACGACGCTTGGTCCTTGAATGGCGGAAACAAGTGGAATAACAGCCGGGGCTTTTCCTTTGTGACTCATCATTCGCTTCTGCGCTGCGATGAAACTCACTTTTGAGATCCGTCAATTCATTTTTTCCTCTAGCATCTCGGTGGAACAATAAACTAGGTAAGAATGAGAAAATAAGATGACGCTGACGCGGACAGAAGGGTAGTGGAAAAACTTCTCAAACGATGTAATGGCATGGAACATGAATAATGTATTTTGTAGCGATAGCTTGGTATTATATCACTTGCATTCTTCATCAAAAACTTCAAGGGATACAGATGAATATCATGAGCGTGTCAAATACTTGAAAGATCAAAATGTCTCAGCCGTCGAAGGGAATTCGTCTCGTGAATCATGGTGAAATGGAATGAGTTTGATTCCATAATGTCTGTACCAGGATAAATCGCGATCAATGGCCAAAAAAAGTGTAAGGATCATTTTTTTCTACTACATGCTTCATAATGAGGACCCTAAAAAAATGCATCCCGAACCCCATGGTTTTAAATCTTGAAAAGCCTCAAAAGCGTCTTTTCTTATATTTATTTTTAATCCGATTTTTCAGTGGGTTGCTCACAGATACACCCCCGTGCAGTACCTGTTGATTCACAACCCCTTTATCAAAGCTCAGACAGTAGAAGGTACTGAATCACAATGATCTCAACTATACTTATGTACTACTCGCTAAAGTGGTTATAAATAAGTGTCTAAATATAAGGTAGTAGGTATAAGACAAGTACCGAGACTTTCCGGCAGGTACTATGGCATTTGTTGAAGAAAATCATTCAGTAATGGGCTTGTGGTGACTTTTGGTTTAGATGAAATGTCTAGACGGTAACTACTGAACATATTTCACTCGAAACTAATACCAACGACGGTAATTCGGATGAAAATAACTTTATGGAGTTCATCCGATTGAGCGTTGCAGCTCAATATGATCCGGAAGTCTAATTTGTTTGAGTTCACGTTAATTCGTAGATTATCATGACATGAGAAGCCAATAGACCGTCCGCCGCCACTGTTAGAGAGCGCAATGAAGCTTCCAGCTGGGACATAAAAACCAAACCAAATGCGTTTTCCAGTTTTAAGAACGGGAACATCATTTGAAAAATAAAAAGCGTGTAAAACCTCGTGAGGGCATGACCAAGGACGCGGTTGAAAAGAGCGACAACCGAGTGAGTTGAGCAACTATCCCGGGAGCCGCAGCGGGTGTGGGAGAAGAGCATGACTCATGGACCATGCCTTCTTCCCTCATTATGCCTTTTGCATCTGATTATTCCCTAGAGAATGGGAATTGCATCATGGCTTGATTTACGGCTCCGAACTGATGTAACTTGCGAACGGAAGCCAACGAAAAACGACGGGGATGAACGGAAACCTACGAGAGACCTGCTCCTTCCAAATGAATAAAATCCTCCCACAGCCTCCTGCCTGAATAATTGTCATCGCGTTATCAAAATAACAAAGCCGCAAAATTACAATAAAATCCGACTCAGAATGTGGGAGTTAACAGTATTCATGTTTTTCAACCACAACTTACAGCAGAATCCTCCTTTGTGGAAAATAAATTATACTTTATTCCTATCGAGCTTTTTCATAAATGAACTTGAAAAAAATATCACCTAAGAGTTGCGCTATTGAGTGCGAGGTGCTGTGTCACTCCGATAAGGGTGACGGCGAGGGACGGCAAGCTGATTAGCTCACCGAGCCTTGAAGCTAATTAATTCCCCGCCAAGTACCTATTCTGGGTTACAATTCAGACCGGCAGGGTTGCCGGATTCACTATGTATTCGGCAGATATTTTGAAAAAACTTATGTTTTCCCGTTGTAGCAAGCTGATAAATCATCTCAGAACATTCGTTCCACAATACGTGTTCATCATAATTTTTTGGGGTTCGAAATTGAGAATATGGGGCATAGTGAACACATTTTATAATCGTATCTACGCCCGAAAAAAATTATGGAAAATATGTTTTGCATACAGCTCAGAAGAGCACATAGAGAATAGGTCCTATCAATTCCAACCACGAAGTTCAACTCATCTCGATGACAGACGTCCTCCGGGCCCGGAAATCAATGGAGACGCGATGATACTCCTAGCTGCCAAACGGAACGTTTCAGAAATATTTTGTTTAATTTCGATTATATTAAGGAAATTAAATATCCTAACTACAATTTAATTAATATTTCCACTAAGGATCCACTTCTAAAATCGTTCAAATGATCGCTGGATTAAGCAAAACATCAATCATTCCAATCACGTTAGATCAATGAAATTCTTTATTGAACTGAATTTCCTATAGTCCCAAATCGATGATTAATAATTAATTACAATACACCTTAATTTCTTAAAAATTAATTTTCAGATAATTGCTCTTAGTTCCTGAGCCATAATTGGTGACCGATCCGAATTTTGGTGATGGATTAAGAAAGCAATTTCTTTCTTATTGCTCATTGTTAGTTGTAGGTACGTCTGGGATTCGTCGAGGGCGATCGTGAGGTATTCATCTAGTGCAGTTCGAAAATGGGTAGCGTAGATTAAGAACTTGCTAATCAGGAGAAGAGATTTGTTGTAGAACTATTGGAAAGGAATAGGGTAGGATGATTCAGAGACTATTATAATAAATTGTAATAATAATAAATCTCTAGATCTTAGTACCTAATTTTCTCAGGTTACTCGGCTATATCCTTTCTTCCGCGAATTAGCTTAGACGGTTGTACGAGATGGATGTGGAACGAGGATAATGTCGGTACATTATGGCTTAACATATCAAACGCATTAGGGTTCGACCATATGTAAGTTAATAGGATATTATCATGCTTCATTTCTCTGTAAAGAGGCTACTTTCGGCACATCTTAGGCCTCAGTCGTACTGGGTGACACGTATTTTAGGAGTAGAAAAGGAGATTGAGCAAAAAAAATCGTGAACCGATATTAGTTTTGTGGTAAGTTCAAGTGTCAAAGGTCAAATCCCGGCACAGCTTAATGCAATTATGAGGAAACCCTGAGCCTGTGGTGGAAAAAAATCAATGGTTTTCAAGTTCCTGAGACAGGAACTGGAGTTTAGCGAAAGGTTGCCTGTCACATATGGTACATCATGATGAAGGCAGGAAGACTTTTGGAGAAATTGAAATGCAAAAAATTTGATAAAGGAGACTGAGCGGGCGGAATTGTCAAAATTTGCGGAGATCTTACCTTGGTTCGTATGATAGCCTGCCACTTAGTTGATAATGTAGTGGGGCAGGTGGTGAGGGGGAGCGGAAGGGCAGAATGGCGGGGGCGGTGAAGGGGGGTTGACAAGATGCACCGGTAAAGGGTAACAGACCACACTTGTGCACAGAGCGCTAGGCCGAGCTAGAATACGGGACGCTTCGGTCTCGGAGGGGTTGAACTGTGGTGGGGAGGCCTACGGAGGCGGCGCGCAGACGCGTCACGGCGACGCAGTTGTCGGTATTTGGGGGGATACCGACTCCACGACCACCGTGACACCTGCCCAATCCATATAAACCCAATCAATCCTTCCGTGACTGTACAATCACCAGGTAGCGATTCCCAAACGCGTAATCTTGCATTTCCTCATCCCTCTTCAAATTGTCACTATCCTTGAAAGAGAATCCATTACGGCCATCATAAAATCGACTTAGAAATTACACGGGCGTCTCAGGAGAGGGAGAACAAAAATTAATATCCACTCTTGCCCTGGGCGTAAATGCTAAGTTAAGTACAGAAAATATCATTTTGCAACTCCAAATAATAAAATGTAATAACGTTGCCGGCCATGATCACAATTCTATGTAATTTTGGTTGGTTATTCCTTGAATGTTCAAACTACGTTTTCATGCAAAAAGTCAACCCCTCGATTCGGTCCAATTTTTGGTTGGTTACTCCTTGAATAATCAACCTATGTTTTGATGCAAAAGTTCAACCTCTCCGATTCGGCTCAAAATTTTTTTCTGGACGTTTCAAGGTGTCTAGATCAAAAAATGTCCGTCCGCCGTACGCCGTCCGCCGTCCGCGCCGTTTTATGGAAGTAGAACATTTTCTAAAAATCTGAAATTTGCGTCAGGAGTCTCCGGCCTAGGACGGTCCTCCAAACTTTTCAGCCTGATCGGACCAAATTTGGGCGGGGTAGGGGTCAAAATGTGTTTTTTGGAAAATGGATTTTCGAGATTTTGGGCGATCTAAGCGAGTGGGGTATTATATTCCACTAAATTTTGGACGCTGAATTTAATGAAATTGGTCGCAGAACGATTGGCACCCACTAGAAGAAGTTATGGGTCAAATTGGGTATCTATTACCCATATTGAATATGTGTTTTCGGGATTTCTGGTACCTGGGCGTGTGGGGTATCATTTTCCACAAAATTTTGGATCCTGAATCGATTGGAATGAGTCCGGGACCCGCCACATCCACTGTTTTCCCCATTTCCAAGCGTTGCTCGGAAGGGCTTACAGAATCGCTCGTGGTATTCATTGTTTCGTTGGGCGTTCGATTTTGGAGCGATTTCTCCATTGTCAATTTTTTTTCGCTAACTAATCGTTATGATGAGGAAGAAAGTGAAAAGTAATAAACCAAGACAAAATTTCAAACACCAAACAACAAGTAAGGTGTGAGTCACGACAATTCTTTGAAGTTGTATATTTCCATCAAGAATTCCGAGCGAGCGTCAAGCGGGACGTTTTCATTGGTCATGTACCCAAGCATCGAAATATGAAAACAGTTTATTGTTATTTACGCGACACAGTGAGTCTATTTTTATTATTGGTATCGTGTGAGCATGTTTTCGTGACGATTTTTCAGTATATTGGTATTACTATTTCAAGGACTGTAGTTACCAACTTTTGTTTATTGGAATTGCGTGAGCAAGTTTTCGTGACGATTCTTCAGTTCATGTGCCAAAGCAAAGACATGAAAATGTCAATAACATGGCTAATCTTCTAAATGTTGACTATGAGACGCGAACCCCAATATAGTTGGTGTCAGGTGCTAGGATGCAAAGTCTAATACCAGTTTTGGTTGGTTATTCCTTGAATGACCAACTTATGTTTTCATGATAATGGTCAACCTCTCCAATTCGCCCCGAAAATTTTTTCTGGACGTTTCAAGGTGTCTAGATCAATATTATAGTTGACATGTCTGTCCGCTGTCCGCCGTCCACGCCGATTTTGGTGGTACATAGAAAAATTTCTAAAAATCTTAAATTTGGGCCAGGAGTCCGTTCCCGGCTCTAATTACTCCTCGAACCTTTTCAGCCCGATTGGATCTAATTTGGGCGGGGTAAGAATCAAAATTTGTTCTGTCAAAATTTGTGTTTGTTTGAAAAAAGGATTTTTGTGATTTCTGGCGATCTAAGGGTGTGGGGTATTATTTTCCAATAAATTTTGGACGCAGAATCCATTAGAATGGGCCCGGGACCAGCCACACCCACTGTTCTCCTCATTTTCCCCATGTTTTGAAGAAATTAGTCTCCATGCACCTGGTCCAAGGAATAACCAACCGGTGTTTTGTTTTCTGCGCGCGCATGCATGAGACTAATCTGCAGGCACAACCCTCTCCTTGACAAGTTGATGGATTGTCGAGATGCTTCGAAATATGAAGGTTCCATGCTAAACTGGGATGCTATATAATCGCATCCTGGATATTTCAATTTTCTCTCAAACTACTTAACCCGATA
The DNA here is from genome assembly GCA_019603395.1 of Cyrtorhinus lividipennis. Lineage (NCBI taxonomy): Eukaryota > Metazoa > Arthropoda > Insecta > Hemiptera > Miridae > Cyrtorhinus > Cyrtorhinus lividipennis. Next base: position 37,119,697 of record CM033998.1, on the reverse strand, counting down.
GACGCAAACTACCAAGTCAGGGCAGGGCAGTCGTTCGGAAGGGAAGTAGTTTCATTAGCAACAAACTAAAACAAACTTTGGGATGCAGCGCCCAATAACCGCGACGACCCTCCCAAGGGATAAGACTTGATGCTCAACGTCTATTATTGAACCCTACATGAACAAGCAATGAGGAAGCAGCTATTATTTCAATTAAAATCAAATGGTAACCTATGTAACCTGTGATGTGAGGCATTCTGGAGGGGTACATGCGGATTGTTCCGGTAGTACAACATTGGAGCAAGATCACTCGTGCGCCTTGTTTACCTGGTCAATTGGCAGTTCACAAATAATCATCATAAGTATGGACGCTTTATGGGCTGATCGACAATATTATCACTAACGGTTTGACTTTGATGGTGACGGAGTCATCATAAACCGTTGATACTGTGCGGACCCTGCAATGACTCCTAACGCTACAAACTCCACGTTATTAAGAAGAATAGTCTTTACTGCACACTATTCATGTTTCAAGAAACCAAACATTTTAGCTGTCTCATAAAAAAATAAAATCTACCCGTCAGACACGACGAATTATTGGTGATCCTACAGGCAAATTTTCCATGGATAATAATAGTTGTCCGAATTTGAGGACTGCCAAGTTCTCCATTCGTAAGTCATCTCCCCAGGAAACTTATTCTGTCGGCAAATACCTGACCTCTGGTGTTAGTATTTTTCCCTTCGCCCCCCCCCCCCCCCCACTGTTGAAGCGCTCCTCTCAATATTGATTCCTATTTGCCCTCCGACAGATGGCGAAACTGCAATAGAAACCCTTACGTACGAGAATATTTATGTCATAACGGTAAAAGCGTTTTGAGGTTAGCGAGCAGGCGGCAGAAGATAACTACACTGCGATAGGACGGCCTCACACCTGGTCCCCTATCACGAATTCAATAACACCCACATACAAGGGAACTTTACACACAAATATGCACAACACACGACTCCGAGGCGCACGTTCTGTAGTATATTTACGTTGTTCTTTTTTTACTGTACCGTAGGGGGCCATCATTGAGCCAGGTATTGTGACAGTATAAATTTATACCTTTAACGTCATTAGGTCAAATTAAGGCTGGTTCAATGTTTATATAAAGCTTCGGCCAAGCTCACATACTCATTGATGAAATTCTACTGAGAAGAGAGCGAATGATCCAAGAATTAATTTATTGTAAACATACAAGGTATGGTATTCATGGCTTCAATCAAAAGAGGAGAAAAGAGGCTAGGACTTGATATCTTGTCTTCAGGGGTTTGGTTGGTTATTCATTGAATAATCAACCTATGTTTTCATGCAAAAAATCAATCTCTCCGATTCGGTCCAAATTCTTTTTCTTAGCGTTTCAAAGTGTCTACATCAAAAAAGTCAAATGTCCGTCCGCCGTCCACGCCAACTTTGATAGTAGAAAATTTTCCGAAAATCTCAAATTTGGGTTAGGGGTCCGTTCTAGTTGCTCTTCGAATCTGTTCAGCCCGATCGAACCAAATTTGGGCGGGGTAGGGTTGAAAAAAATGAGTTTTTCGAATAATAGATTTTTGAGATATTAGACGATCTAGGAGTATTATTTTCCACTAAATTCTGGACCCTGAATCCAATGAAAAGAGTCCCAGAACGATTGGCACTCACTGGAACAGGTTACGGGTAAAAATGGGTATCTATCTATCCATTTTGGTTGGTTATTCCTTTTGAATAAGTGTTTTCATGATTTCTGGTATCTAGGCGTGTGGGCTATCATTTTCCATTAAATTTTAGACCCTGAATCGATTGGAATAGGCCGGTACCCACCACACCCACTTTTTCCCCATTTTCCCCTTGTTCGACATTTTCGACGACTTAGGCGAGAGGGGTTTCGTTTTCCACTAATTTTTGGGCGCTGAATCGTTTGAAATGAGTCTCCATGCTCCTGATCGGAGGAACCTACCCCTGTGAAATAATTTGCAGCCTTTTACAGTTACTTCGGTTCCCGTAGGACGGCTGTGAGTTGACCGAATAGAGGAGAAAAAGACAACCTCAGCCTAGAGTGATGCTGGAGGACATGCTTGCGTAGGGTAATATCGTTGGTAATGATCGATGAAGGTACCATCAATCATACATTTGAAACATTGAAAATAACACCAGCGTTGGAGAACCAATCCACATATTTAAACAACCTTGAAAAATGTGTCAATATTCTACCTGCCTACAGAGAGGTGTGAACTTTGGTCAACTTGCTTTCACGGTGAGTTAACTTATTATGCTACCAGTTTCCATAAATTAGGGTCCATCACTTCCTGTACCGAGGTCATCAGTGAATCTGATGAGTATAATCATCTGAGGGAAAGCTCGTCATGAACAGTTTGTTCATCTCAAACTTTCTTGCCTCTTCAAGCACACGCGTCCCCTCATTGTAGTAACTTCAACAAACTTCCTCATAAGCTTTTGTGTTCTTTGTAATGAATGCCCCATCACGAACGTCCGTTTTAATCGTTCAGGAATTAATGTCACTGGCGTAATGACAATTATTACAAGCCACTGCGACCTCACAAAATGAAATTTTTTGTTGACAAATATGTTGTTCACCGAGTTTCCCAGGAGGAAGGATTAAAGATGTGGGTAATTATACAATAAACTTCCACCTTTTTGTGACCCGATGTCATCAGCGTTTTAAGGGTACCGGTGACCCAAAATGACTTTTTTTTTTTGCATAAAAAAAAAACTAGAGAATCTGCTGAAAATTTTGATATATTACATTCAATTATTTGGATAAAGGATACCTTCACAATTGACGTCTGAACTAATGACCGTCCGCTTCGTATGCTGCAAAAACGTACGCCTTTCTCGCCTTGTCCGATGGCGCGCATAGCGTAGATTAGGCGTACATTCACATCGTGAAATTTCGTTTCAGGTAGAGTATTTGCATTTGAATAGAATGCAGAATAGGAGCAATCAGAACACAACACTGAAATGTTCACAGCTAAACCTGTGTGCTCACCACTATCTAGACTCATCTCACCACCACATTCAGGGCCCATCTGATTTCTTCTGAATCCATGGCGGAATTCTTTTCTGCTTCTTGAAAATGGTAGCAGAACCTCTCGGCATTCTCAAAATGAATTAGGTTCGAGAGAACAACTAGAAAATCCGAGAGAAAAACTGCGAAAAATAGTAAAACTGTGAAACTGCAACGGCGAGACGGGAAAAGTAAACAAACCATCGAAAAGTAAACAAATTTCAGCCACTACCGGTTTTTAGCGTGATATCGACTCTTCTTCTCTTACTCTTCTTCATCTTCAGTGTATTATTTCTTCTACCCAAGCTCTAACCGGAAAAACACTGCGCATTGAAAGGTGGGACGAGCGGACGAGTGAGCATAACGGGCTGAGTAGAGCCGTCTGTCTTTGTCTCTGTTTTTCTCGAAACACGTTTTTTCACCTTCCAAATAGAGTTTCCCAGGAATGAGTGGACGGATTTTCGTTTTCTTTTTTTTGTTTAGTTCAGAATGGAAAAAGGAACAAACGAATGTATGGAATTTCGTAAATCATGGGATTTCGTAATGTGAGATCCCCTCAAAGTTATGAGTAGCTGAATACAGCCAAAATAGTTCTTTCTTTAGCCACCTAACAGTATGTTGATGAAGCAAAAACAAATCCTTACATTCGTTTGTCCACAACCATTCGAGGAACAACTGGAAAAAGTTTGGGACTGATCGGATGAGGGATAAGGTCAGGAATCAAAATAGAATGATGCGCGGAGAGCTTGGCTTATCTCTCAATTTCAGACGCTTTCTGTTGGTCATAATCAAAATGTTCTTTCAAAGACGTGTTCAGGACAGAATTACGAATCAGTTAAAAGGAATCTGATCATTTTTAGTCAACCATTGGGGACAGGGCGAGAGTTGAAAGCCAGGTTGCGCCGCGGTAGCGCGCTTCCTTCACGGGTACCCTTAATATCATTTTAGTTTTAAGGTCATACTTTAAGCTTCAATATTTGAAGGTCGCCGAGAATTCTAATTATGGAAGGTACAATAGAATTTATATAGCTCCTGATGGGTGTCGTACGTAGACCTCTACCTTGAAACCCTCAAGATGGTATAGTGGGGAGGAATTTCGATAGACGTTTTGTTGAATACGAGGTCTATGCGAGAGCCGTCGGTTGCGATCTGAGGAACATTATGTAGGTATGTAGGTGTTGACAAGTCTATCGCCCCGATGAAAATAATGGTAAAGTCTTTGCAAATTGATTGAAGTAAGAATAAATTGTTGATTTTCTCATAAACAAATGGAAATGGGAATTATAATTATATCTACCCTTAAAAATTGTTATCCAATTTACAAGAAAAATGTACATTTATCCTAAAACTTAATGTGTGAACGCAGAAAAAATTAGAGCCCTTCTCTCTGTAATTTTCAGCAATTCCCATTTTCTAGTTTAAAGGCTCACGTAATTGTCTCATGATGTTTGAAAAATAAATTTAATTGCAGTTTTAATGCTGTCTTAGGTAACATTGCTCCAGCATGTCCAAAGAAACAGATGATAAAGAGAGATTTGGTGATTGGCGGGGGAGGGGGTTATTTAGCCTGATTGCTTGAAGAATATGGAACATTCCAAGCCGATCATTGTAATTGCACTCGTACAAAATCATTGACACTTGCCTCGTACTCGTACTCTCCCGCTATTTTCTTTCCCCTTTTCTTGTAAGTTTTTACCTACGAGTGTCATTTGTTGGGGTTTTAATCCCTGTTAACCATGTAGCGAGCTCGAAAATGTAGGGATTTTGGGACTAACTAATACGCTAAGGAAATGACACCTCAAACCTGAATTTCAACCTTAATGAATCAGAAAGAAACTAATAGCTCAATCTAATTTGGAAAGTGGAGTCTCATAAGAGGTATGTGAATGTCGGCTGAAGACAAATGCTGGGACTAAGTACGTATTAAAGGTATTACAATAAGATGCTAACCGATTGCTAGCCTGAATATTGTAGAAAGACGTATTTTTAAGTGGCTGCACTTCCCAGGAAAAGACAACAAAACGGTTGATGCCTTGAAAAGGGACTTGTTAGCACTGACTCTCGTTTGAATGTATTCGTGTGCAAATGGAGACGGAACTGGAACTAGATATTTCCATATTCAGGATTGTCATCCGTCCAGAGGCTGTACGGGAGATTGTCGCTAAAGATTCTTCCGTCCCGCTCACTCTCGCAGTTTTCCGTTCTCTCGTGCTTTACCCTACACGCTCTTTATCATATTCAAAGTTAGAGGTAACTTTTTTTCTCTTGCTGGGAATGATTCGGGTAAAAAGTTTCCCGGCGTCTCCCTACTTTGCATTCACGTTGTCGCAGTTGAGTTTATTCCTTCGTTCATGTAACTCGATATTAAATTACCCATTGAACACGGATTGAGTCACGTATAAAATACACCTAACCTCGTACCTACGTACCACACACGCACAATAACACACACATGGCCTCCGTCCATAACACAACTCAACTCCGGTATCTGAATTCTTCATTGATTTCTCATAACTGAGGGATGTTTCGAAAGAATTATTCATCAGAACGTGCCTCGGTATCGAACTAAAAGGACGAAAACTGAACACGGGGGCGGTAGGGATTCTGTATTCAACCCGTCCATTATTTATTATATGCAGAGGTACCTATTTATATTGTCTATGCACAAATGTCCTTACTATTCAATTTCAAAGCCATCCTGATAACCTCATAGGAGAATATGAAAATGTGTGTGATCAATTTATATCAAAATGACGATTCAACAAGACGTCAACCGAACGATAGGAATAAGAATTACTTTCATATTGTGGCTCAACTAAGAACTAAATAAGCATTAATTAACGTATAGATGGGAATGGTTGAAAAAGGCCATCCACGAAAACAAGAATCAAACAACGTTCTATAACACTGTTTGTTGTTTATTGTGGAAATTAAAGACTACTGCTATCCATTTCTATCCGCAATGGGTTTCCACAACTTTGTCGCGATTGACTTACGTCACATTACTTAACATACTTTTTACCAACCTTGGGCTGCGAAGCTGCAATGCCAGGTCAAAAGGGATGCTTTTAGGATCATTCTTTGAAATAATGAATGCTAATGCTATGTTTTCATATAAAGTTGTCGTTACAGGGTAACGGGAGTAAAGGTGTTTCTCTAATAAATTCAGATAAAGTATTAAATGTGATTTGGTTTGACTTATCTCTGCACTGTCCCATTTGTCCGCTGGTGGAATCTATTCGAGGCCAAACTTACACATAAACCGACTATAGTATCGGGTGGCAGAAGTGTCAATCTGATGGCTCAAAACCCTTCGAGGTCGAGAGTCCCTCATTTATTAATGCACAAAGTGACCAGGCGTGGGTGGGCGCACCGATGCTGAAGTCTGTTTGACAACTGTTGTGTGCAACGCACCAGCCCGTGACTGATTTGCAACACCTCCATGCCGCCCCTGCATCGCTCCTCGAGGTCTCAAGTCTCTCGTGCGTCTACCTACACATCCCCAACCCAGGTTCGTTGTGTAAATGTGGATCACGCACGTTCTGCCTAGTCAGGGTCCTGACAGCACGTACCTGTTCGGTTTACAACGCCGCTTTCCGCCCAGCAACAGGAATCCATTTCCTTTCGGAGATCTTGTGAATCCCCGGAAGAATTTGATTAATTCCTAGGCCACCTTACGTCTTGCTGTGCAGTTCTTACTGATACTCTCATTAATTTTCGTTGGTGATAATCAAACTATGACTCATTGAAAAACTTTGTTCAGAGGCCTGATGATAGTGATCGGTTCTAAATAATAAGGGTGGACTTGATACACGGGGTGATTGATTTATTGCGTGCGGATGATTGCAGAAAATTGTTGTTGCTCACCTCTATTTGGCCCGGATCTATTCGGCCCTTCCGGTTCATTCCGACTGTAACCACCTCAACATTAAAATATTCAAAATCATGGGTGCCAGGTAGTGCGAGACAATTTCCTTCATACTAAGTACTACATATTCTTAATTGTCTTGACTCCCGTAATACCATACTTTCTTCCTCGGACATGAGAAAATACAATCAGTATCCATAAATACACCAAAGAATTGTCAGGTCCAGAATAATCTCAGGAACACATGAGCTTGGGAAAAGGGCTCCTGCGTGACGTCCCGGAGTGAGGGAAACCGAGTTTTGGTAGGGCGTGGGAGCCTACTCAGAGATGGCAATTCACTGTGTTTACTACATTAAAGTTATCACGGAGTTTTCGAGCGCAGCATCATAATGCTGAATAGATATTAAGCTCACGCATTTTTCGTAGGCAGAAAGACCTGTATGAAATTACAGCACGACAGAACGTTCTAATAGCAGTCATAAATGGTTTTTTTTTTTTTTTTTTTGGTGCGTTTTAACCAGAGGAAAACCATATACCTCGTTCCTACCTAATATGGCTGATATAACAGTGAACAAGGGACCGCTATCATGAATGGGATACGACTACCTTGAAGCGGGGCTAGAACTAATAGTGCAGTTGTCGATATTTTTGGCACTGAAAACAAATCGACGTTCAACCTACACAACAAATAAATCATAAAAATATCAGTGAAATGGGATCAACTTTCTCTTTTCTCCCCTTCTCCCCACTGACTTTAAAGGGAACGCTGGTATGCATTGTTTGGTCAATACAGACAGAACGCAGCGTGCACGCTGGTTTTGATTGACTACGGCTGAACAAATTTGGTAAGTGAACGAGAAAATATCGTACAAGGAACCACAAAAGACTCGTCTTGATGAGCCGACAACCTTTTCCGCCTCTCTTCTCGTCACCCATCAAAGAGAACTTTACATACAGAACAGACGAGTTCGTGGGAGGGTGAGAGGACAGACCAACGGATCTCATGTGGAGTATGAAGGAGTGAAACGGTGCCCGCTAGCGAAGGAGGGAACATGGGACAAAAAGTCATGAAAAGATAAGTGGTGCTTGAGCAGAGCTCCTTCAAGTGCTTACGTCACAGCTTTGTTCTTTCATACCACCTCCACCGCACATGTAAAATCAGAGCATCATTCTAGCTCAGCAGATGTCACTTACCTCTCCAATGTTCCAAGTTACTGTACTTCCACGTTCCTATCAAACTTTAGGTTTGGTGAGTGGAAGAGGATGCTAAGCCTTCTATCTCCCTAATTCACAGGCAATCGGGATTTCATAGTCAGGGGTTTTCAAACATTAGCAACAACAAAAACGCTGAAAATTTTTACACACGGGTTGGTTATTCCTCGGACCAGGTGCATGGGGACTCATTTATTCAACATGGGGAAAATGGGTAAAACAGTGGGAGTGGTGGGTCCCGGACCCATTCCAATCGATTCACGGTCCAAAATTTAGTGGAGAATGATACCCTACACGCCTAGGCACCAGAAATCTCGCAAACACATATTGAAAATAGGTAATAGATACCCATTATATACCATTACCTCTTCCAGTAGGTGCCAATCGTTCTGGGACCCTTTCCATTGTATTTAGTGGAAAATGATACCTTGATTTCAAAAATCTTGAAAGTTCCATTTTTCGAAATACACATTTTGACCCCTACCCCACCTTCAACCCTGACCCACCCAAATGAGGTCCGATCGGGTTGAAATGTTTCGAGGACCAACTAGAGCCGGAAACGGCCCTTGACCAAAATTAAAGATTTTTAGAAAATTTTCTATGTACCACCAAAATCGGCGTGGACGGCGTACGGCGGACGGCGGACGGACATTTGCTAATTTTGATCTTGACACCTTGAAACGTCCAGAAAAATATATTGGGGGCGAATCGGAGAGATAGACTTTTTGCATGAAGACATAGGTTGATTATTCAAGGAATAACCAACCAAAATCCGAAAATTTCCTTGCATATTCAGAGTACATTGTTCTCGAGGTTTTCAAAAGTCCAAAATTTATATTGATTTGATTACCAACCAACCTCGAACAGCAACTCAGAACCCCCTACTACCACAATGGATACTGCTTCACATAGGAGATTCAACGGGATTCAGTTCAGTTGAGCTCAATGCATTTTCTTTGCTCCGATAACAAACGTACAAGCCAACTAGTTATCAAACTCAATTCCTTAAGCATGCGTCATGGGGTAGGATAATATAATTTTTCATAATTAAACGAATGTGAAATCATGTGTTTAAAAGACTCTTTTTCTACTGCTTTCCAGCTGCTTTGGCTTAACTGATGCGTACTAAAGAAGGGTTCGTACATCAATGCTTGAATTCGCAATATACCATGTTCTCGCTCCTTTCCAAGTCATCCACAATTTTTGCGGCTTTAAGACTCAAATCTCTTCTTATCATTTTCGAATAAAATATTCGTTAAATAATTTGCACACGCCGGTTTTCAACCTAGACGGCATCACCTCTACGATGTCGTGCATTGGATGGGAAATCGGAGTAAGCTGAGCATGTTTGCTCGACGACGGCAAAAAAAAAAAAAAAAAAAAAAGTGAATGAAAGGTAGTCGTACAAAAAAGGGTGCTCTTCCAGGCTTTTTGTTCGTATTAATTGGATGCCTAAGGGGGCGTGCGGGAGATCTGCGGGTAATTATTATTTCCTGTCATTTTCAAACTGGTGGTGCACACTTTGAACCCAGACTCATGCTCTCACACTCACTGAGGCCCCGACCGCTGTCACCAACAACAATACAAGCTGAGTCTAAACCCACCTAAAAAGCTCGTCTGCATTAGCGTGGAGAAATGGGGGTCAGGTGTTATCCAAATGTGTAACTTTCTAGCAACAAGAACAATTTATTTTCTCCTTCTGTTCATTCTTCACATGGTGAGGTCACCTCACAATCCAGTCAAAGCTCGTGATGTATAAATATGAAAACTATGAAATGATGTGTGTAAGCACCTCCCCCGGATTGGTAAGGGAGTCCAACTAAGACACATGCTCATATATTATGGCATATGGCACATGCTCATAGCTACCTATTTACTATAATGACAGTTGGTAGTCGGGTAATATTGAAGAATTCGGGAATATTGAAGGCTACTGTCTTTAGGGAATAGTAAGAACAAATCATGTTCCGTAATTCGATACGACTCATGATGAGTCGCGATAGTGAATCGCTCACTTTACTAGTAAATAAGGCAATGCTGGAGGGGTAAAGTGTATCGAGAATATAGTATCGGCTGCGGAGAATATAATAACGGACGCATGTCTTTGAGAAGTTCATGAACCGACAGACAGAAGAGACTTCTACATGGCATTCAGTTACAAAATAGATCTTTGTTCTATATCGAACAGAACCCTTTCCAGACACCCTGCGCGCTCTCAGACAAGCATCTCTCCTGTGCTTGACAGGTTAAGTCTTACTCGACGGATGACAGGGGACTGGCTCCTAACTCAGGCGATTCATCCGCATCTTCATAACATTCACAGTCGTTTTCACCGACAATGTGAACTTGAAATATATCATTCAGATCCAGTTATTAACTTATTCAATTTTAAAATAATAAAAGGACCACATAATTATATTTTTTTCGTTATTTCCTCGTAAATATTGGCCTTGATTGATTGGAGGAGGGGTACCTAAAATATTAAATGGTCACATACAGTACACATACAACCTAGGACAGAGGAAGCAGTGCTTTGCCATCAACAGTTGTTGTAGTGTTGCAGATCATTCAATTTCCGCAAGTACTCTTTTAATAGGCCCTTAATTTAATGCTACTAATTTCGTAGATGCCTCTTCCTTTCATAGAAGACTTTTCATTCTCAGGTAGTTGGAGCAAATAACCACTAAAATGACACACATCCAAGTCAAATGACTAGTTGATTGGCTTTATAAACGAAAATTATGTTCATTATACTTAGATGTGCAATTGTCTTATCTGTTTAGTGAGAACGATCGACATTTCAACTTGGAGGCTCGAGTAGTTTTAACTCTTGGCGCGGCAATTATCCATTTTTGATTAAATCAAAATCGGTAAAATAGGAGATGTTGCTGATTTGACCACGTCCTACGAACGTAAATCTGTCGGCCCAGCTGACGAGCCGGTTACTCTAACATTTACATATCAGAAAAATCATGAATAATGGGTCTGGACGACGGACACACCTGATAAGTAATATCGACCTACAAATATTAGAAAATTTTATCCTGTACAAGCACAAAGACGTGCTGTGTTATTCCACTAATAATAAAGAATTAAAACGAAAAAAACTCCATTTGAATAATTCCACTTTTACACTCCATTACCACTTTCAGCGTTTTTCACTCCAACCGTAATTTATCGTACCTTTCTTCCACCTCTGCTCCTCACCTGCTTCCCTTCCGGGTAAATGCATGAAGAGATTGATCGGTGGGCTACCCACCCACAAATACCTATCAATTATGCTGGGCCCTCAAGCCCAACCACTATTCCGCTTCTCTGCAATATTAATACGGTCACTCCTCGTAGGGCTTCGTTGTCTTCATCAGTTAGACGGAGCTCCAAGGTATCATCATGGAAACGGACAGCGTACGGAATTGGAAATTTATAGCACCATAAATAACTAATAGTAACACCTTTAGTAGGTTTCAGAGAAGGGCGGGGGAAGAGAGTCTCTTGTTCACCTGTCAAGTACATGAATGCAATTTTGTTACATTCCAACTGGATTCCGATGGACGAGCCATTCTATGAGCAACTACAAACAACTAAATGTAGCGTTTTCCAATTCAATGCTTACTGGCAGTTTTGGCATTGGATAGATCTTAACCCTTTGGTAGTCGCGCATCTTTTCACACGTGACTAGTCGCGTCGGATCTTTTTTGTCTTGTCCACTTCAAATTCAAATTTTATTGTCATTAATGGGGATAAAAATAAATGTTTCACATACTCTGAAAGAGGGACTAATATTCTTTAATTTTAGCACAAAACTATTGACATTAAATCAATTTTCATATCAATAACAATGTATCAAAAATAACATATCTCTAATCAATAAAATCAAATTTGTCACTTTTAAAGTGGGTGCTACCTATATAAATCCACACGTTTAATCACTTGTCGCTTTTTTATGGACATGGTAGAACCCGAAAATCACGAGTTCAAAGCTTTTTAGCGTGTGCCAAAATACGTGCCAATAATGGCACTACGAAAAAATACATAAAATCAGACGATTTTAAGTCTGACAGTTCGTGAAAAAATGATTAAATTACTCGAAAGAATTGATTGATTAAATAGTTAAATTGATTGGGGCCAATTTATCAACAGATCTTCTTTGAGAGCGAGTGGTTGCATCATCAAATCTCAAGCATCTTAGTATAAAACGGAAACTCCTTTACTCATAGCGAGTGAAAAAGGTTTGTGGGCAATCAAGGGATCATATATTGTCAATATTAGTATGTGAGGATCTGAACACCCCAGCCAAAATTGGAAAACCAATCAATGCTTTTATTTCACCGTTCCGCGTTTTCTCTCTGTAATTCACGTAAAATATCTTTGTCATGCGTGAAGTATCTCTCCATATTCTTCTTGGGAAAAACTGACGTGGATGGTCACGTCAAGTCAAAGTGCGATTTTGACGAGTACTAACACACCCATTGGGGTCGTAAATCATACTGACTGGGGCTGGACGTTGCCAAAGAGGAGTACCGAGGGAGAGGGAGAGGTGGGATATCCCTGGAAAAAAGATGTTCCAGAGAACAAGAAGGCTCAGGTCATTATGACACAAGGCGACTACCGAAGGATTAATTAAACAGCTGGCCAGAATATATTTATGAGAGGAAAGCAGATGGAACTGATGTGGTGTAATCCTAACCTTGGAACTCAATCAACAAGACTAGAAGAACCCAAAAATCATTCAGATCCCATGAGATTAATCGAAGAAAATAGAGAAAATAAGGGAAAACAGTGAGCGCGGAAAGTCTTGGACTCATCCCAGTCGATTCAGCGTCCAAAATATAGCGGAAAATGACACCGAATTTATTTATGGTCAAAATGTCAACCTACCTATTTTAAAAGTTGGTTTTCAATATTTCTGTTGACTAGGTGTGTGGGGTATCATTTTCCATTAAAATTTTAACGCTGAATCGATTAGAATGCATTTTGGTTGGTTATTCCTTAAAATCCTTGAGAACCCACGTTTTTGTGGAAAAAGTTAATCTCTCCGAATTGGCCCAACAATTTCTTTTCTGAGCGTTTCAAGGTGTCTAAATCCGCTGTCCGCCGTCCACACCCTTTTTGGTAGTAGAAAATTGTCTAAAAATCTGAAATTTGAGTCAGGGATCCGTTTCAGACTCTAGTTGGTCCTCGACAAACCTTTCAGCCCGATCAGACCAAATTTGGGGAGAAGAGGGGGGGTCTCAATGTGTTTTCGGAAAATGGATTTTCGAGATTTTCGGTGACCTAGGCGTGCGACCCGGAACGATTGGAGCGCCCCGGAAGAGGTTATGGGCTAAAACGGATATCTATCTACCTATTTCGAAAGTGTATTTCGAGATATCTGGTATCAAGGCGTGTAGGGAATAATTTTCTATCAAATTTTGGACGCTGAATCCAATGAAATGGGTCCAGGAACGATTGGCACCCTCTGGATGAGGTTATGGGTCAAAATGGGTACATATCTACTGATTTAGAATGTGTGTTGCGTCAATTATGTACATGAAGTTGTGTAGTTATTCTAGAATCCAAATTTAAAAAAAAAAAAAAAAAAAAAAAAAAACGCTGCAAGTTATTTGACAATGTTTGCATCTCACTCGTGTTGTGATTCAGAAACGCTTCCACCTGCTGACCTCTACACTTTCGTGTATGTACCTATCTCGAAGCAAACAACGTCGAATGAAGCGTGTTGAGCCCTTTCTCGATGATGTCTGAATGAGGCATGCTTAGTTGGAAGTGCTATAGACTCAAGGTAGGGGCGCCTATACTTGAATTAGAAACGAACCGGGGAGTATCACAGGACGGAGTTGCCGAGCGATAGGAAGGGTGAATATTTAAGCAGGCGGAACAAATCCACGCTCCACCATTACACCAAACGGGACATCACGACGCATTATACCGAGCATGTGCTTTCCCGCCAATCCTTTGTCAATCACTCGAGATTCAAATCCATTCCAAGATTTGGTCGACAGTGTTTCACATCAAAATTCCCTTTTCGTGACATCAAATTGACTGTTATATTAGGACTACCTCATATTAGGCATTCATCGATTTCAGCATTCCCGTTTTTCTACGACACATGCATAATTGTACGAGTATATCAAACTCAAAGAACTCTTACTTTCACATTTAACTTCTTCTGTTACCAAAACCCATCTCTCAACAAATGAATAAGAACAATTGCTCAAGATCCCAGGGAGATCAATGAATACTGTTAAATAAGAGAAGAAGGTCTGAGTAAAGAAAAAAAGACACGAAGGCTCTCAATAAAAGCTCGCTGCTTTTTCTGCGCAATGAATTCCGATGGAGAGAAGAATTGGAGAAGAAGCTGAAAAAGAGGAGGCGAAGTCTAACCCATGATGGAAAAAGGCCGGACAAAGAACCCAGGAAGAGGATCTAATCTCCTACGATTGTGGGTGGTTGAGTAAATACAGAGCGCGAGATTGGTTATAAGTTAGATTTAATTGAGTTAGGGAGAAAGAAGACCGCAACAGTCTTCTACCAGGAATGTTTATTCTATCCTCTTATCAAAGTCATCGAGTGCTCTCGCACGTTTGTGTTTCCACACCGTTGCTAGGCTTCCGGAGAATTTCATCCCCTTAGCGCCACTGAACCAATAGACGATGTGCCTAATGGCGGCTCTGATGTCGGGAAAGGTTACATGCGCCTAACACTGCCAATTGCTTGGATCTGCTCGTCTTGCGTGGTTGCTAGTGCTTGCTTGTTCATCCTACTCCTCGTACTTTGCAATTCGTTCTATAGAACATACGACGTTGATCAACATTTTCCATTCGTTTGTTGAAACAACATTAATTAAACATTACTTGAATACGTACAATCCGGTATCCAGCACGTATACACCGCTTAGTGTTCCGAAACGTTTCATTCTCAACCTCCCAAAAGGAGTACCTAGGTACGTTCATACCCCTTCTTCGTAATTACACTTAAACAATTATGAGGGGGGTCACATTATGAAGTAGGTATTTGTAGATAATGGCTTATCACCTTCGAATTTGTAATTGGTAAGTTATTTGTCAGGATTTGGTTAGTCATTCCTAGAATAATCAACCTATGTTCTCATGGTTGTCTCAAGTTCAAGTGAGGAGGTGGGGGGGGGGGGGGGGGTCAACCATCTTCGATCCGCCCCAACATTTTTTTTCTGGGCGTTTCAAGGTGTCTAGGCCGAAATAAGCAAATTTCCGTCCGTCGTCCGTACAATGTGTTTTTGAAAAATGGATTTTCGAGATTTTCGACGATCTAGGCGTGTGGAGTATTATCTCCTACCAAATTTTGGATGCTGAATCCAATGAGACGGGTGCCGGAACGATTGGCGCCCACCGGATGAGGCTATGGGTCAAAATGGGTACTATCTGCCCACCTCTAATGAGCTTTCGAGATTTCTGGTACCAGTTGCTATACACCAAAATAAGAACAACAATTACTTTTGCTTAAAGGAATTCGAAATTTCGCAAAGATTTGAGCGATGTGAGTCAGACTGTAAAGTAAAGTAAAGTAAAGTAAACAAGGACTTTCACCTTGGATTTTCGTCCGACTACCTTGGTCAGGTGTCGCGGACGTCGTCAGCCGTCCTCCAAAGAGGATCGTAAATTGATCTGACGATTTTGCTCGTGGCTACTTATTGCCTCACCCCCTTAAGTGAAGAGGACGAATATGAGGGTCAAGACAAACAAGTTGCTCTAGCCAGGATTCGAACCCTGGCCGCTCGGAGTACCACACCAAATCCTTCGTCTATTCCACTAGACTACCGAGCGCCCTGGGTGTCTGGGTAGTGGTGGCTAGAATGGGAACCTCAAAAATGCCGTGTTGGAGCTCCAGCAAGAAAATTTTCTGGCATCCATATGCGAACGTACGTGGATGTACATGGATGATGATTCAAAGCTCATATGAATATAAAAATATCATATTATATTACGTCATTCGCGCATCTAATAGAAATTTTTCACCCTCCGAACAAATAATTATAATTTATTATCGATCGTGGAGGACTTTCATCGCGGTCAAAAGAGAACGAGCAATTTATCAGCACAATTTCTTCATACCATACTCGTAAATACGCCGTGAAGGACTCTTCAATCAAACCTTCTCAAACACCCACGATACCAATTATGAATCTGGCGAGGGCGTTGGATCTTCCCTTCCTACTCACATAATCGGTGAGAGAGTTCCGTTTCACGCCTTGTGTGGGAACCGGGAAGCTACGAACTTCTTGTATACGCAAACAAACATTACATCGTGCCAAAATAAACGGTATCAGTTACCCAGCGACTTGACTCCAAAAAGACGGGTCGTGCTGCAGGTCAATACTCCCGATAACATATTAGTGAACTAGGTATTATTTATTCGGTTTTTCAGATTAATACAATATTGACTATTTTTGAGAGTATGCTTCATTATATTATCAATGTGATGATACCACAAGCAACCTCATACCGCAGTACACCTAAAATTATAGGAAAACTCTACAAATTCATTCACGGTGGTATTTCTCGGAACAGAAACATGGAGATTAATTCCAATTCAGCGTCCAAATTAGTGGAAAATGATACCCCACACGCCTAAATGGTCGTATATATT
The DNA here is from genome assembly GCA_019603395.1 of Cyrtorhinus lividipennis. Classification (NCBI taxonomy): domain Eukaryota; kingdom Metazoa; phylum Arthropoda; class Insecta; order Hemiptera; family Miridae; genus Cyrtorhinus; species Cyrtorhinus lividipennis. Next base: position 37,102,969 of record CM033998.1, on the reverse strand, counting down.
TAAAAAAAAAAAAAAAAAAGTTTTCTTGATTCTGATCAAAACACCTTAGAACGCCCACGAAAAAAATTCGGGCCGAATTGGAGAGATGCTTTCTGCATGAAAACCTAAGGGTTGATTATTCAAGGAATATACTACCAAAACGCTGCGAATTATTGCACGGTGTAGGTTATTCCTGGAACCAGGGGAATGTTGTGGGATAAACAGTGAGTGTGGAGTGTCTCGGACTCATTCCAATCGATTCAGCGTCCAATATTTAGTAGAAAATGGTACCCCACACGCCCAGATCGCCAAAAATCTCGAAAATCCATTTGCCGAAAATCACATTTTTGCGGTCTTCAGATGGGAGTTCAATATTTCTCTTATTTCAAGAGGGTAATAACTCTCTCTGGCCATGCTTATCCCCTTCGTTGCAAGCATTCAAAGAGACTGCCTCAATACAGTGATGATACACCAATGCAGCCGCCATAGGTCAGTATAGGCAAACCACCCACAAACCTGACAACCCCTAACTTCTCAGGTTGAACGGAGTCCAGTTGATTCTTCATTGTAAAGCCGCAGGCTACAGAAATCACACCGTTGACAACAAATCTGCCTCGTTTGTAAGTACCTAGTGTACGTGTATATAGCGCATATCAGAAAGTTTATCCAAGTCGGGAAGAAAGCAGGTTATCTTGTTATTTGAAGCTTCCAGAAAGAATCAAATAGAAGAACTATGAGACATCATCAATGGACGTCACCCAGTGAGACAAATCTCTGGGTGACCACCTTCGCCCTCAAGAGCGAAACTTTAAATACATCAATCAAACAAAATTAAAGATTATATTTTATTATGTTATCGAAAATCTACACGATCATCCAGTCTGATGCAACACGCAGGTGACATTCTGTGGTTTTATTCGTTTAAAATCAGCAATAAAGGAAAAGTAAAAGGTCCGCCTTTCGCTGCGAGGAATCTGCGAGCCAACACGAATGACGGTCGAGTCTGAAGGGACCAACTGGGTTGTAAGGACAGGCATACTGAGGATCGATAAGGGGGTAAGTATTTGCGTATTCGCCATAACTCATCCACCGGCGGTTGCCAACTGCTCGAAGACGGGTCGATCACTCCCGAGACAGTTGAGCCACGTGGTTTCAATTTTCTTACCCCGCTCAGGTGCCCGATGGCTCCAGTTAATTCGCCCATTGTTGGCTCGGATGGGTCCTCTGCGGGAACAAAGCTGTCCCCCGAGGCTCACGGCAAGACAATGATCCTCCTGCAGGATTCTAGGCGGTTTTGGCAGAGGAAAATGAAACAGTGTAGAGAGGGCGGAGCCAGAATAAGAGAAAGGAAACCACCGACGCTGTTTACCTTTGGCAAATCGTAGTAGTGCAAACAGGGCTGCAGAGACTCTATAACTCAGGCTACGGCAAACAGGTGCGGGGCTCGGAGGTAAGAGGTTGCCCTGGTGGGTGGCTGGGTCTTAATTCCCTTCTGAACTTCCCGAGTGAGGATCAAAGGGGTTCACTCCAGCGATACTCTCGACGTGCGAGCGCCTCTGGTTCGACTTTTATGGATTTCGAGGAGACCGATCTGTCACCAGGGCACAAGGAAAGGCCAAGCATGGGAGAACCGCCGTCTCCAACACACGCCCACCACCTGGCGCTCGATATAAATATATACTCGTACGTCACGATGTCCCTTCATTCGTTGTACGCAGTCATAAATACTTTCCTTTTATTGAAAAAATGTGCTCTCCTTCTGGAGGATCGTAAGAAATGATTAATATATTATTCTGGCAAAGAATAGTAATAAAAATTGTCGGAAATCCATCTCAAAAACACCCTTTTTCATTTTTATACCCCACCAACATTGGCGTCATTCGGGTTGAAAATCATTAGTTAAGCACAACCACGGTCCAATGGAGTGGAAAACTCATTTTACGGCGTGTTTTTAGGATTCGGGACAACGGAAAGCGGACGAACATTTCAGGCTTTTAATCTACGGTTTTAATAAACGTTGAAAATAAACTTTGAGGCGAGGTCTTTTGTTTTCAGTGTATTATGGAACATTGAATTTCGGTAAAATTGAATATTTATAAATATAAATTGAAGAATTTTCAATCTAGTTAAAAACTCGGTCCTTTGGGCATCGCAAGGGGGGCTCTGCCTCATTTGACCCCCTGAATGATGTTCACTTGGCTTAAATTGTTGAAGCATGCACTATGCTTTATC
>CM033998.1:36956880-37100658 GCA_019603395.1 Cyrtorhinus lividipennis | reverse complement strand
ACCTCACCCCTTCTCCTGATCTAGATCTACATGCTCTATATTCATGAGAATACATTTTACTATCGCTGCATCGCCCGCTTTACTCCACTCGCCACTTCAATCCTTTCGAAGGGCGACTTAAATCCCCAACCGTAATTTCAAACAGAATATTGGCGATTGATGTTTATAGGTGAGTCAGATAGAAACGAGACAAGAGGAACTGAGGAGAGAAATTTCGGGAAAAGTGAGCCAAGTTGTTCGCTCTCTGACGCTGATATTACGACGGAGTGAAGAGTTTACTACGTGGATGAGAACCGTAACTCTTCAAACTCATTATTCTCAAACTCAATAATTACAGATGAAGGAGAGATGGACTAAGCCCGAAATATTCCGACGACGGAAAATGCGGATCAGGTTTCGGGAATCGTTGCGTGGAGCTCCAGTGTTCTTCAGGCGTGACGGCATTTTTACGTCAATACTCGTTGGGAAAATGTTCTAAAAATGGGATATAAATTAATCTCCATCAACACTATTGAGGGTCTTGGTCGTTTGAGTAGGGTCCAGTAAGAGCCCACGTTTCGGGCTGCAGTCACACCCGAGTCGCTTATATCGTTTTCAGAGAGGAAGCCCAGATTATAATCGCCTCAAACTGAGATACAGGGCAGAGGCAAACAGCTGGATGAGTATAATATACGTGAGAGGAGGGGGAAAACTGTGCACGGAATTGCTTTGGTAATGAGAACTCACTCGCCCTGAAGAGCCATCACGATCACAAGAATTAACACATCATCAGACGCACGCTGCATTAGGGAAAGAGGAAAGCCTAACCAAGCTCCAGGTGACACTGACCGAAAAATGCGAGAAAGTAGAACGTTCTAACGAAAAATGTGATTCTCTAACGATTCTCCTCACTTCCTAAGAGTTGGAATGCCAAGTTAGGGTTACTGGGCCTTGTCGGCAAATGAATTGGTGCTGTGTGAGCTTTAGGATGACCCACTCGCTGTTAGAGTCTGGATAATGCATGTGAGTAAAAATCACTTACACAATAATCGGCTAAAATGATCTATTAGATCGAGACTGTTCACGAAAACTAGAGAATAAATAACAAACAAATACCTTTAGGTAGCCGTAAAGCACATGGAAAAGAAAAGTCCCGAAGAGATCTTACGGAGCTTGGAGAAGTATTCAACAAACAATCCAGTAAATAACAGCCTCCCAGGCTAGCATCCCAGGTTCATTAGATCCTGGGACAATAGGAGGAGTAGTCGATGGTCTATTCCCATGCTATTCCAACCCAATGAGAAAGGAACTTTAGCCTTTGGGGATTTTATATTTTTTCCATAAAAGGAAGTCATTTAAAAACGCTTTAGATCCCCGAATATAAGGATGACATCAAGCATCTTCTTACAGGCCTGCAGCCACTCTAGAGAAAGTAGGGATCTTGAACCATGCGACTCAGTTTCGTAAATGTCAATCAACCATAGGAGAGGTATCAGAGGTGCTTAAATGACACCATTATATTATGGGACCGGACAAGTATTGGTATTCTTTTCACTGAAGCGATTCTTTTGACGTTTGGTCTACAACGACTTCATCCCTGATAGGATTTCACGGCAGACAGTTGAATTTGAGCTGTCACGGACTATCGTCTCACATGGGTTTTGAAAAGAATTACTGTAGAATGTCAGTTTCCAGAGGTAGAGGTTTTGCAAAGACACAGTCCCACATATATACACACAAAGCTACGGTTCGAATGAGTGGAACGGTTCTTTAATGTTTTAGCTCTTCTAAGCCTTTAGCTGTCTGGGGGCTTATGGATGCAGTTCATTGAAAGCGTGGAAGCCCGCGTATATATCAGATAGCAACAACTAATCCTCCATCCATTTTCCTATTAGTGCGGACACAATAACTATGTGGGAATGACGAGCAGGACAGATTAACACCGTACACAAAGAGAAGTGCAATAGAGAACATGGAATAATACAATTGAAAAGTGGACGTAACAAGGAGGACATGTAATAGATTTTGATTGGTTATTCCTTGCATAATAATCAACCTGTTCTCATGCAAAAAGTCAATCTCTCCGATTCGGACCAAGAAAGTTTTCTGGACGTTTCAAGGTGTTTGATCAAAATTAGTAAATGGCCGTCTGCCGTCCGCCATCCACGCCGACATTGGTAGCAGACAATTTTCTAAAAATCTGAAATTTTGGTCAGGAAACCCGTTCCTGGCTGTAAATGGTTCTTAAAACTTTTCAACCCGATCGGAATAACGGTAGTGAGGGGGTAAGGAGGGGATAGGGGTCAAAATGGGTATCCATCGACCTATTATTGAATGTGGGTTTTTGAGATTTCTAATACCTAGGAGTGTGGGCCACTAACTTTGGACGCTGAATCGATTGAAATGAATCTCCATGCGCCTGGTTCGAAGAATAACCAATCCCTGACAGAAAGAATTGGCAGCGTTTTGATAACTGTTCCCTTTTACAAATTTGCTGCAAACCTGATTAATAAACATATAATAAATATGAAAAACTCAAAACCCTTTCACCATTTTTGGTTGGTTATTCCATAAACAGATCATGAATGCCCACGAGTCCTGGTGGTCGACCAAAATTGTCCGATTGACTCCAAAACTTTTTTTGTACACATATCTTGATTGTCTAGATCAAAAACACTGCAATTAATTCATTATTCTTAATTCATATGTCATTTCCTTTTTGTCGCTGTACATCTGTTACTACCTGAATTCATATTGTAATTGGGCTTATCACGTTTCTTTTCAAATAAATAATAAATAAATAGGGTTGGTTATTCCATGGAGCAGAATTGTGAAGAAAACAGTAAGTGTGAGTGTCCTGGACTCATCCCAATCGATGCAGCGTCCAAAATCTAGTGACATATTAGACTCCACATCCCTAGGTACCCAAAAATCTCAAAATACAGTTTTAAAGTAGGTATGTACGTACCAGTACTGACCCACATCCACCGTCGGTGGGTGTCCAATTGGCCTGGGGCACATCTCAATGGATTCAACGACCAAAATTTAGTGGAAAATGACATCCCACGCCAAGGTACCACAAAAACATAAAAACCCACTTCTGAAACAGGTAGTAAGACGCCCATTCTGACCCATATCCACTTCCGGTGGACGCAAATCGGTCTGGAGCCCATCTCAAAAGATTCGGCGTCCGAAATTTAGGAGAAAATAATACCTCACACAACTATATCGTCGAAAATCTTGAAGATTCATACAAAACACGTTTCTCTTGATTTTGCATGCATCCGCTCCTTAGATTTTTTTCCCTTGTCATTATTTTTTCGTTATTTGTAACCTTTTTGTAATTTTTCAATATATTTTATTATTTTGTTTTATTTCATTATTTCACTAATAACGGGAGATAACTATTTTGATATTTTGATGATTTGAAACTGGTATAATGTGTTCCAGAAGCTCCAATTTTTTTCCATTTTGTCCCTCAAAATTACTTAAGAAAGAAACTACGGTTAAAGTTCCACTCCCAAAACACTCTCTTTGGAATGATCTCACATTCTTTCTCTTCGTAACAAAATGTAGTGTATTCACCGGTCGCAACTTCGATTTCAGCGAACCCACTGGAAACCACACGCGAAACCTCTTACAAGGCAAACAAATGCGTGAGAGGTGATTCAGGACGGGCAAGTCTGTGTAGTGAATACATTTAGTCGTGGAACGTGTTCCCCTCGGGGTTGTATCAATATTACTGCGGACATTCGCCTGAACCTGACATCGCCCGACTAATGTGGTTGTTGTTGAGGTTTCCTGCATACATTCGAGAAGAACGGGGATTCGGAGGCTTTTCGTTCAGCTAAGCTCGTTGTGTTGTCATTCACTGAGCATTTTTAATTATTGCTTATTATGTAAAGCATTAAAGACCTCGTGTATAAATAATATAAAAAGAGAAAAAAAAGGTACACAAAAAAATTTTTTTTTCTATAGATTTATTGCCCTTTTGGTAGAAAACAAAATTCAATTCAATTAATTTTTTTCGAATATATGGGTCAGAATTGTGAAAAAACAGTTGAGCAGAGCGCTGAATCAACAATCTCAGACTGATTGGCATCCTCATATACAATCCACACTCTCTTGACCTCGGAAAAACCATTCGGGAAAATTGATCAGCGACATTCATTTCAACCCTACCGAGTTAAAAGGAAAATTGTGATATTGGAATGGATTAACTAATTAAGGCAATACCATGAACGTTCATCGAAAAGTTGGGCTAGTTACTGACACCGAAAATTGACTGAATAGTAGTTACGCTAAAGTTAGCTACAAATTCGGTTCGTAACTCTAGTTCTTGAGGCCTCATTAGGAATACGAACTCCCAACATACCCACACCAGCATAAACGCGTTAGCTCCCTTTAACTGAGTAGGTGTCAGGACTTTGAGTAATAAAGGCTCATATTTAACGACCAAAAAGGCTTGATGTTCGTATCCCCGGCCGTTAGCTTCACAGGATGAAGAACGCGGTTAACTCGCTCGTTATCACACCACCTTGAAGTGTTTTATGTCCCAATCACGATTACACTGCTACACATACTCCTCATGAAAGTAGAGAGCATACGAAAAGGGCAGAATGAAATGCCAAAGTTATGTGTTTCTCATGTAGGGTTAGAAGGCTACTTCGAACACCTTATCTAATTATGAAGACTGCACCCTTGATTGGATGAGTAAACCTCACACTAGGATTTGCTTATTAATTTCTTCATGAAACGGAAAACAAGAAAGGTTTTTTGTCGGATTTTATTCGAGAGAAATTTATCCGAAATGAAGGTGGCCCTGGATGAACATGGAGACGAATGAAGGAGGTAATGAGAGTGGGGTCATCAGAAAATCCAAGTACAAAAAGGCAAAGGGAATTGAAGAAACTCAAGAAAAAAGGAAGCATCAAAAGAAATGAGGGGCCAAATTGCTCCCATTCCAAACATTAAAAATATCGTTGTAACGGGAAGGAAACCAATTTAGTACTCTTAAAAGTTTCTATCAATTTACCGAAGGAAAGACTGAACGTTTTCCTCACTCATTTACATTTTGTTGAGGAGGCACCGGCAGCGAGAGGGAAAACCTGGATTAGAGAAGAATGCTTGCAATTATTCTTGAAGTTGGAGCTGATTACTCAACCCAAAGTTTCCGTTGAGTTCGGAAACTTACTGAAGAAACCGGATAGAAGTTGAAGCCAGAATGAAATCATAGAGGTATTTCATTCCACAAGCATGAGAAACAAGGGTTGGTGTACTATACCATCGTCCAGGTCAACCTCTCCCCCCCCCTCTCCACCACATACGATCCACCCGTCATTTCGGAAGCTAAGAAATTATTCTTTCGTTCAAATTCATGACCTTTTGCGTACGAGAAACCATAGTTTTGGTTTGATTCATTAGAGATTCATATTCAAGATGAACTTGTCAACTTTTTCACCGAGCTGAACGGGCGCCAGGGGAGTGCAAAGAATCAGTCATCACAGTAAATCACGGTCAAATCCAAATGCAGCGCATGGATTCTCTCTTCAACGCTGATACTGTCAAGGGTTACTTGCCATTTTTCTGACTGAAATGCATTGTTATCTGAATCACAAAAAACGATCGGAAAAACAAAATGCATTTAATTGGAACATTATATTGGCGATATAGATGAAAACAGAAACAATAAGTACGAAAAAATCATGAAAGCAATTATAGAATTGCCCACCGGGGAATACGTCCTAAAGAACTTGTGCCCCTCGGAGTTCTAATTTTGAATGTGCTCTTGTTTTTCGCGAAATAATGCGAGAACTATTATAATTACGAGAATGAGACGACAAGCGATTATGTTTAGGATCAATGCCTTAATATATTATAAAGTTGGACGAGAAACATTTGATTAACATTTTTAACTTCAAAAGTTTATACAGCGATGCCGTGGGATATCTAGAATTTTGATATAGTATTATTCTCAATAACCTGTTTTGCATCATTTGAAACTTTTTAACCAGCGATTTACATGCTTCTTCCTTCCTATGCTTTGATAGAGAATAATTCCATATTTTATTATTGAAAAAGCAACCCCATAGTACCTATTTAGTCCTAATTTGGCTTTTGGAGAGAAAATAATGCCTCACTAAACACAACAATTTAATATAAGACCCTCAAAATGCTTCTGTTATTGTCCTTTACCCCTAGATATTTACAGTGGTCAAAAAAAGAAGAAGGAATACAGTTGCAGACACGGTGTCTATTACTCATGGATAAACTGATCAAAGATGAAGAACCATACAAAATGCATGACTTTTTCCACAAGGCAGGTGTTTACTAAACAAGGTTTAGTGAATGTCGTAATCAGTACAAAAATTATAGGCCGATGACCTGCGTAGGAAAAGAAGGGACCACCGATGGAGTTACGTTCCTGCGAAACACATCTCACGTATACTGGGAGGATTGCGAACATACGTATACTCACGGAATCACGTCTTTACGCATTCACACAAGGCGCTCGCACCCAATCTGATAAAAATTTCATCACGGCTTCCTACACGCTTCGAAAGCTCCTTCCAAAATTGTTTCAATTAGGTACTAAGGCCCCTTCACAACACCACCCGGACCCTACCTTCGACCCCGACATTCGTGGGCCAACCTTCGCTTATAAATATTAACGCAGGCTACAGGAGCAGAGGCACAGAGGGAAAGGTGTGAGGCTGTGCCAAGACTTAGGTACAAGTTACAGCTTCTCTCACCTCAGTTCTCTCTCGCCCTTAATAAACTATTAGGTGCATCTTAGAAGGACTACCACCGGCCCTTTTCAACGCCTGACTAACCTTGTTTTTCAATATTAATTTTAACGCCTTTTCCACTCCTGTAACGTTGCTCCTCTGGTCAATATTTCACCACCGTGGCTCCCTTATTATCCGGATCATTCCTTCTCCTTCCTAATACATTGCCCTTCCGCGTTTGAGCGGACGAGATTAAATTCGAGGGAGGAAGGGTGATGAGAATTGACTTTTTATCCAGCGTTTAATTAGACCCTCCGGCGCAAACCAGTCATCAAGGTGTGCAGGGACGATAAATTGGTTACTCCGGTGAATAAAATCACGCTACCGATTTTACTATCGTCCCTCGAGCCTTCCGTTTTGCGAGTTATTGGCGATAACGCTCACATCAATCTCATCCAAAAGAGGTTAGAGAAATCGAGAACGCCTCCAAACTCCTGTACCTATTTCCTACATATTGCTTATTCAAATACGCAGGGTAAACCATGGAATTGTTGCCACTCCTTGTAATTTTTAATGTACCCTCAATTTAGAGCCTAACTGAAGTAATGTTCGACGGTGCCATATGGAGAGAAATCGATACTTCTCTAAATTTGTTCGGATCTAGGCGTGAGAGGTATCATATCCAACAAGGAAGGAGTACGAAAGGAGGTACCTATGGGACCAATAATAATGGTTCCTTTTTTGAGAAAAAGTTGTTTCAAATTTTTTTAACCAATTATAAACTCTAAATATTACGAAAAAACATGCAGCGTTTTCCCACACAAGCAAAATCCACTTTGAATCAATAGGAAACCATTATAGAATAATTTTTAGCTTATTATTCCATACGAACTACACGCCTTGATAAGATTTCCCATGCTCCTCGAAAAATAAATATCTCTACCCAAACACTGAATTTTCTGGACGTCTCTTCAACGTTACGCAAACGCTCGGATTCAGCATGAAAAGAACCAAGGAAGAAAGAATGGTCGAACATCAGAAGTTACCATTTCGTCAGAAGGGATGATAAAATCACTGAGACGGGCAGATTGGATTTCAGAAGAGCATTCCGTATTCAACCGGCATTTCTAAGATTCAAAGAATTTCATCTAAGAATTTCCATCAGCCAGGAAAGATGCCTTACAAGAGGGCGTTGATCTGAATTATAACCCCATCTTGTTATTTAAAGCAGGAGAATACTTTGTCCGAAGGAACAATTTTAAAATTATTTTCTCTCATGCGCTTACTGAAGATAGTGGAGTGTGTATTTTCATGCAAATAGGATCCACCTAATGTATATTTGATCTGAGAATTTCCCAAACAGAGTGTTTCCCCCTCCTCTACCTATACTCAACTCATATAAGATTCAACATAAACCCATATCAACTGGTCCACTCGAGTTGCCGCCCAGGAGACCGCAGTTCGGCTGTTGTTTGTTCAGGGAGGAGGAGCCCTTTCGCGTGTTAGGACGATAAATAAAGGGCATACACCTCTCTCTCCGCTCACCTTTTGGTAAACCACTGGGGATTCCTCCTACATACGTGACAGCGACTGTTAGAGGGCAATAGAGAAAAACGGAAGCTAACCCCTTACCTGGGCTATCGTTGAGGTGACGTCGCAATTCTTCATATTAGCGAGGATTTTCGAAACGACGGCGATAATAAAGTCCCCAGCCATCGCCACCTGCAGCACAGCAAGAGAGAACAAACGACATTAGAAGCTATTATGGTGCACTTAGACAACGGCTGTAATAAATACGTAGTAAAGATTGGAACAGTAGCGGTAACCGAATGAGGGAATGAGAACACATAAATATAATGATGTATAGTCAAGTCACCCGGAGTTAACAATATTCTTTTTAATAAATAACGATGATGATACAACATAAGCAATTCAATGGGGATCATATATGGTAACAAGGTGTACCTTCGACAGAAATTCCAATGAGTATTTGAAGAACAATAAAATGTATTCCTTTTCGTGACTAATTTAACGACTTGGAGACCCCCCGGATAGTTCCTGGATATTTCAACGATAAAAGCAAGGGTTGAAACTTGTGACACAAAGGACTCATGCAGGACATTTCCTACATATTGATGTTGTGTGTTGCAAGTGAAGACGGAGCAGTGGCCATTCAGCAGTTGCCCATTCTCTAGGATACACGTACATAATGTATGAAGTAGAGGAAGAGGCGCAGTACTGGGGATGGGGAAATACGGGAGGAATCTTGCGCTTTTGGTCTTACTCAGGTACTTTAATTAGAGGTAGAGCCCCAGTAAAAGCCTGTTCAACGTTTAAAAAAGAAATAACCAACCAAAATGGCGTTGGGATTAAAAAAATGAAAAGTTCATTCCAATAAACCACTAGCAGAGAGCGCGGGTCCGATAATACCGGAAATATAAATGGAGGAAATGTGAAAATGAGAGCATAGAGAAAGGAAAACGCTGGCTCTGGTCGTCGGAATTGCCGGCTATTCAATGATGTTATCACTTGGTACAATGTTATAAAGTTGGATTAATGTCTTGAGTCTAGGTGGATAAGTACAAGTTGTATTGAATTCATTTGAATGCAATTAGATTCGATATTGAAATCGTGATGGGAGGTCAAGTGGATACGGAGTTCGACTGGAGTGATGGTCGAACGGATCCATCACTTGAAGTTGGACGTTTCTACTGCGTACAGCGATTACCTCTCGGGCCCTGTTCGATTGGCAGGCCTTTCACCGGAAACCGCCATTATTGCTCGCCGCCCTTCTTGTTTTTACAATTTCCCAGCTCCATTCCCGATTTTTTTTTATCGAACCAGGTCAATTTTGTTTTTTAACTCCCGGTACGTTCAGGAAGTCATTTCGGGGGGTGTTTGTGATTTTCGTACTTGGCGTATCCAATAATTTTGGAGAAGAACTGCCGGGAATTTCCACAAACATTCAAATGTTGTTCAAATTTTGAGAAAAATGAGAAATATATATCTCCATAAAATCAATTTCTGTCCATACAAGTGCGGATGATATTCATTGTTGTAAATTTAAGTACACAAATACAGTAAAATGAAACACTGTCTGAGTTCGGCTAAGCGCAGAATTCATCGGACAAGGGATACGTGAAACACAGGTAGTGTTATTTTCTTTCTTAGCTTGACGTACTATCATCGCATTCATCTCAACAGTCCCGCAGTTTGAGGACCCGGCATTTCACAATTGATTTCACGTAGATGAAGAAACAAAAACGTTTCAACCTTGAAATCGACTCGAGACGTATAATACCTCAGGCTAGGTTTAATGGCAGCCCATGAGCTCTAGGGCACCGGGGTATATTTTGTTCGGAACCTTTTAGATGTCAATCGATTTGAAAAACCAAGATTTACGATACTTTCAGACAACCGCGATCGAGTGTATTACTTCAAAAAGTACAAGACGCGCACTCCGGTAACCTTCAGTGATGCTGGAACGTTTGCTTTGCTCCGAAGTGAAGATTACGTCCTGGTACCAGGAGACACAAAAAACTGTTTGCAGCTGGTGATGAGTTTCAGATCGACTTTTCGTCCTCGACGGTGTTTTTCGATTGATTTACGGTTCCCAACTCGAGTGCGTGAGTTGCGAGGGGCAAAACCTCGATTCCATTATCGGGAATGTTTCACCAGGGTTGTAGGTATGTCATCACAACAGGGGATTCGTCTTTTTTCCTCGACGAGAGGAAAACTCAAACAGCCGGAGGCGCCTTGGGCCGGGAATATGGTTCGGGGTGTCGACTCGAATTGCTTATTTACAACGGGCTTTTTCTGAATCAATTTATTTGCGATCACCCTTTTCGAAAAGCTCTGGCCAAATAAGCGGGAGGCGTAAATATCACGCTGGGGGAATGTGTAAAATATTCTGACGATTCTAGCACTCACTTGTTCCGAAAATAGTTTCTTCATATTGATCGACTCTTACTTGGGACGTAATTCATTAACTCCCTCCCCCTTTACCGGAAATATCTCCCTGAAGCTCACAAAATCTCACTTAATCCTAATCGCTTGACGGATTCAGCACAGGAAATCGAAACTCAATTAGTATGTTCGAGCCCCATATACCTTTTTCATCATCACTTTTTAATCTATTGTTGCTGGGAAACTCGCTAAAAGAACTTGAGTAACATCCTTAATTTATTTGTAGAATTGTAGGTAGGTTTCTAGGTATTTACCCTGCCAGTTAATCCTAAACTACACTTCAGTATAAAGGAATGCGACCGGGTTCAGAGAAAAAAAGAGGAGAGGATCAATGCGTTTTTTCCCCACCTGCTTCAGTCCAAACAAAATACCGTACTGTTAACCAATTATGAGAGGCCTTTTCAAGGAAGTGTATTAGACCCACTTCTATACCTCCTGTACAAAAGCGACCTACCGGACGTTGAATCTAACACCACAGCTACGTTTGCAGACGACATTGCAGTCCAAGTAGTTGACAACAGCAACAAAGGATTCATATCAAAACTCAACAAATCAAAAATCAGTATATGGACATTGAAGTGGAGAATCAAATTAAATGAGGCCAAGTCCGAGCACGTCGATTTCACCAATCTCAAGATCGGCTACATCCCCACTTTCCTCAACCGCATAGCCATTCCCTACCCCTACGCGAATGAGGCCAAATACCTGGGCATGACTCTGAACGCCAAGCTAAGGTGGAAGGAGCACGCCAAAAAAGAAAAAAAACTGAACTCCGCTAAAACTCAGAAAAATGTACTAACTCATAGGCCAACAATCTTCCATGACCATCAATTCTCTTCCAAAGGTCTAGTTGAAAACTACTCGAAAAGAGAATGTTCTAAACAGTATTAAAAAAAAAAAAAACATTTCAAAAAAAATTGTTCAAGACACCTTTTTTTTTTTGAAAAAAAAAAAAAAAAACAAAAGTGTTAAAAACTCATCAGTACCAACCCTGCTGAGCACACGAATTCAAGCGACTATAATGTAGAGCCTCTAAGTGTTGCGGGAAGGAATCTAGACAGCGCCTGATTTCGACCCGCTGCCTCCTAATCCCGACCACACCAAGGACACTGTTGTAGTACAGTAGTAGTTAATTCGCTCACAGGGCAAAAAGCCCAGTTAAGCCGCAGCTATTTCTGGATAGAAATTGAATCCTGATTGCATCGGGCCTCTATCTCGAAGGACGTAATCCCTAACGAAAGAAAACCTCAAGAGCAACGCGCAATTCTGTCCACATTCCCAAAAATTAACCTTGCTCAGTATCCAGTTAGTTAGAAGTCACTCGTTTAGCTAATTATTTTTACTCTTTAGTATAAAAGGAAAGATCAAGAGCAAGAGGAGATATCTGATGAGTTCGGATTCTTTTCATGGTTTACTAAGTACAACAATAAGTGAACTAATGTATACAATTAGTGACATATTTTCATGCAAGCGTCTTTGAAAAGTGATAATCACGGTATATGTGCCGTAAAATTAATTAATCAAATAAGTATAATAATTTAACCAATTAAAGTTCAATTAATCTATAAAATATTCCTAAGTTGGAAACAATCCGTTTATTTCGATTTAATCACTGATAAGGGTAATGTCAATGCTATACAAATACTATCCAGGGCCATGGGAATTCCAAACCGTTTCAAGATAAGTATAGTACGATTGTACGTGTTGTAGAACTTTTGTTCCAAGCCGGAGCTGAAATCAGCGGTTACATCTGATTTGGGAAAGAAATATTTTAGCATCTAATCCTTGGTAGAAGTTAATATATATCCTTGTTTGGCAGATACTGATTAAATCCTGATAGTAAGATGGTTTCGGAGGGTCAAGCAAATGATTAGGACACAAACCGCGTATTCAAATGACGCCTACGGTGTATTTTGAGTCCAGAAATCTCTGCTTTAACTCTTCATGTTCAACTTAGCATTCATTGTTAACTTGGATTCAACATACGATTAATTAATTTTTTCAATGTTGAAACTTCTTAACGATAATTCAACATAAGAATGATAGAGTGCCCATAAAACGATATAACGAGGTTCAACTCGACGATGGTCAAGGAGAGCCGGGAGCGGTTGTTCCCATAATAATACCGTTACAACCACCCATTCGCGGTCAGAATATTTCAATAAGTGGACCAGTCAACGATCAACTGAAATACCGCGAGTGGAGAGGGACTGCAACGGTCAAGGTGGATTTCAAATTTCAAAACTCCTCGACGACTGGTTAGCTTGACACAAAAAATCACTTCGCCCTTGAGGAACAACCAAGTGGGGCGTGACAAGAGTCGAGTTTGTTCCGATTTGAAAGACATAATATACGACGGGGAAGGAAAACCGGAAAAGAAAGATAACCCTCAGTACATCGCAGAATCGGAACATGGCTTCTATACACACGCCCTATCACCGGTGCAATTGTAATTTATCTTTCTTAGCTCTTCGAAACGTTTTTTCGCGGTAGCCATTGGTATAGAATTTCAGGACAGGAAAGTGGTTCAACGTGAGCTATAATCGGAAGTAGTTTCAACTCAGGACGAGCTGGAGTCAGGAATGAATGAAGTTCATCAATTTTCGATTGCCAATCGTTTTCCCTCGATGCCAACTCTGATACGAGCTAAATGAAAGCCAAATAGGTACAGGCGTCCGGAACTCCTTTGAGACGTTCAAGAGTGCAAATGATAAAATTGTTTTTGAAGCCCTCTCTTGATTGAAACACAAAGTTGTTATATATAAAGTGGTAGAGTTTCTCATACGAAGGTAGGAGCCCTCTCAGAGTTTCTCATTACAAGAGAAACGGGAACCTATTGAGCAGCAGGAGCCCTTCCCTCTTGCCTTCCAATTATTGCGAGGGCCGAAGTAGCTTGTTCAAAATTACTGTGAAACCTCTCTTTTCCAAAAACTCTCATGCCTGACCTTCTACACTTTAAAGCCTTCAGACGAAGAGGGAACGCGTGAAAGGAAAATCGACCGAAAACCCAAATGGGGTTGCAATAACTCCGTGAATATTCCCTTTTTGAACGGATATTGAAACTCGTACACCAAGTTGGTCCGTACTTCATATATATGCGAAAAGACTCAGTTTTATACGCAAAGTTAGAGGAGGGAGCTTTCGGAACAGTTGGAATTTCGTGTACGGACAGATTTTCAGGGGAATTACCCTTTAGCGAGAATAGGCGAGAAAGGACGAACTTCAGCTAACAAAACTTTCCTGAAAACGGTTAAGACCTGATAAATTTTCCAAAGTGATTAAATTTAGGGAAAAAACTCATTTTTCCAACATAAGGTGTTGATTACTTAATCGCAGGTAAAAATTAAATGTGTAAAACCCCGTATATTTCAAATATTGATGGATATATTGATAAAAATTAGGGTTTTCCAGAAGTGTTAGGCACCCAACTGTTTCTAAACAATGCGTGTGAGGATAAACATAACTCGGAAAACGTTCTGAAACCATATAACATTCCTCAAAAATTCAAGACGCACATCCCTAATATTAAGACCAAATTGTATTGGAGGTAAAATCTCCATGAAAGGACTTCTTCCCAAAAAGTCGAAATTTTTAATTTTGATCTAGCTATTGTTGGCATGACGGCCCGAATGACTATTTCACATAGGAAAAAAAAGGGTTGGGTTATGTGATGGGAGAATCAGAATCAGTGAGATGAAGCCTGTGCATGTTGATTTCAACTATGTGTCAGCCATTCTGAATAGAAAAAGGTGATACGATAGGCAATTGAAGCAAAATATCTTGGAATGACACTAGGCGCCCCAAAAAGGATTTTCGGGATTTACGGCGATCTAGGCGCGTAGGGTATTATTTTCGACTAAATTTTTTTTTTTTTTCCACCGAATGAGGTAATGGCCCAAAATAGGTACCTATCTCCCTATTTCGAAAGTGGGTTTTCGAGATTCCTGGTACCTAGGCGTGTGGGGCATCATTTTTCTCTAAATTTTGGACGCTGAATCGATTGAAATGAGTCTCCATGCGCCTGTTCCGAGAAATAACCAACCACTGTCAAAGAATTCGTAGCGTTTTTCTTCTTATAACAGATGTTAACATAAGAATATTCTTTATGAAGTATTGTTCTTGGTGCTAATAAACAAATATTTTTGAACAAGTATGCCAAAATACCCGGTATCTAGACTAATTATCAATACCGGTATTCTATGAGTAGTATCATGGGTTGATTTTGGCTCAGTGCGCAGTTGGGTGGGTTACGAGTGTTTCTGTTGTCGAGGGAGAGTATTGTGTCGATTGGACGAGCCCAGATTTCACGTCCTCGATCGGGGAGAAACACGGAAGTGCGAATTCTGAGGGAATCCCGGAAATCCAACCTCTTCGACATCTCGTTGGCTAGGAAGCGACCAAAGTCGTCAGAATGTAGATCGAGCCGGGCCTCAAGCTCAGGAGGTTTGTGAAAGTTATCTCATTGGATGTGTCGGACAAGCTCGGGCGGTAGGTGAACGAAAATGGGGCGAATGGACGAGCGTTCTCGTTAAACGTTTTTGTTTCCACTTTTGTTCGAACGTCCTTTTATTTTTCTACTCGCACGGGGAAAAAAAGGAGCTTTCAATTAGTGGAGAAACGGGGTGAAATGTAGGAGGTGAAATGGCTTGTTCCCATGGGGATGTCAGACCAAGGTTTTTGTTATTTAAAAAAAAAAAAAAAAAAAAAAAAAAAAAAAAAAAATTGCGGGTCATATTAGTGGGATTGTAACGCGAGTTATAGATCCAGCAGTGGAAGGGCCGTGGAGAGCGGGGGCGGATAATAAGAGGCCGACGGTCGCGACCTTCGCTGGAATGCGCACAATCCCTTCCCGACGCGAGGACCCCCGACGAGCCCGGCAAAGGAAGATCCCGCACTTCCCCCCCGGGTCACTCCTGGTTTCCTCCTCCCCCTTTCCCTCATCCCCCTTCACTCTCCCCCCACACACCCTTCGTTCACCGTCAGTACTCCGCCGCTTTCGTCCTCTATCCACGTCCAACACACATCCTTGTTTACGTAACGATCTTCCCGCCAGGGGTCGGCACATTCTCGACCAACCTGCCCCTTTCGGATCACTTTCTCCCGGGGCGAGTCCTTCTCTCCCCCTTCGCCCCCTTCCACCGCATTCCCGCCGCTCCGATGAAAACCGCCTTTCTTCACTAACGGAAGGTCCGTCTGGCGAGTAGGAAGACGCTAAATGAATTACTATACTACGAGACAGCTCAAACCTCGAACTACCACAACATTGAACGCAAGACAAGAAAATTACCAGCCGTATTACCTTCAGTGTCCTATATGTGGATGACACAAACCACAATTCAGAGGGAGAAGCTGAGCCCGAAGGTAAACCGCATCGAGACAACTGCGTCCACTGACGGAAGTACGTATTAGCGACCATAGAAGTTGAACAACAATTAATTGTAGGAATTCCCTCTCATTAGGAAGACAGGAACAAAATAATGCCCACAGTTCGTGCTTGACGTGAGCCAAAAAAGGAGAAACGTCGATACTTCCGACATGTTGAAACGAGGGAAAAACGCTGCATTCTTCCACAATGATTCATTGTTCCTTAGATCAAGACTATGGGGAAACAGTGTGTTCTAAGACTCATTCCGCATATTAGGTTGGTACCCATTTTGAACCACAGCTTCCGATGAGCCGCAATCAGTCTAGGGACCCTTCTCAATGTATCTGGCATCCTAAAATTAATAGAAAATGATACGCCACATGCCTATGTCCCAAAAAAATCCTACAAATCAAAAAATAAAAATAAAATAAAATAAAAAGCTGTAAATTTTTTTCAAGGGGTTGGTCATTTTTTGGACCAGGAGCATGTAGACTCATTCCAATCGATTCAGCATCCAACATATAGTGGGAAAACGATACCCCAGACGCCGAGGTACCAGAAATCTCAAAAACCCACATTCTAAATAGGTAGACCGATACCCATTTTGACCCATATCATCTTCCGGTGGGCTCCAATCGTTCCGGGACCCATCTCATTAGATTCAGCATCCAATATTCAGTCAAAAATGATACCCTACAAGTCTAAATTGCTAAAAATGTGTACTTCGGATTATCGAAATTTTCGGCGATATAGGTGTGTGGGGTATTATTTTCCAGTAAATTTTACACACTGAATCCAATGAGACGGGTCCTGGAACAATTGGCGCCCACCGGTAGAAGTTATGGAGGCTGAATCGATTGAAATGAGTCTCCATGCGTCTGGTCCGAGGATTAACCGACCCCTGTGATTTAATTAATGATTCATTGGGCGCTAAACCTAATAGCCATCAGGAACAGCAGAAAAAAACATTAATGAGAAGTGAAAAAAAAACTTGAACTATTGATACATTTAAATCCGCATGGGTCATCCTTGGTGCACTAGTCGGGTGAAGAATTTCTATCCGGCCTTCAACATTCCATCTTTAACTAATAACGGCGAACCCAGGCCAGCCAACCAGTTCAAGCAAATTCATCTGTATTTGTAATCCTTAAAATTGCGAATAATGAAAATGATGCTCTGCGCCATTCAGCATCACCTTGGAAATTCGTTCCGATGCGGTGCGACATTTCCAATCCGAATGTGACGACTCTCACTTTTAAATGCCTCGTTAATATTCGTCGCACATCATTGAGTCAAGACAGTTTTAGTAATTATTAAGCCCTCGGATCCCGCCTTCTCTACAAACCCACCTGAAAGAAAAAAAAAAAAAAAAAAATACCGCCTATAAAACAACCATTTACATGATAATGTGACCGATTTTCTAGCGGAGATTTCTCAAGAGTCGTGTTTCGGGAGATTATCATCGAGCGGGTATTAATGAGCGGTCATCAGTTTTTCGGAGGTCGATCGCTGTTACGTGATGTTTCATTTTCTTCTTTTTTAAAAAGGTGGTCTGTCAGACGAATTTCCCAACACTTGACGGGAAAATAATGGTGAATCGACCTTCTCGTGAAGATAGGTACTACAATGCATTTTCTACTCTCCGTGAAGAGGGCCTCGTGTATCGGTGAAAGCCGTATACACAAGGTTGTTCCAACAGGAGGATAGAAATCCATTTAATTTTCCCAGAAAGAGCAATCTTCTAAGTCCACACGTATGTTATGACCTTGTAAATATGTTTAATAGGAACCTACAAAGCTAAAATTCCCATAACACTGCTTCCACTTGTGCTTTTCGTTACTTTTTAGGCGGTGCAATATTAATAACGAAACATGTTTACATGTGATTTCTTGCGGTTTTTGAGGTTGATGTGTAAATTAGCATCTTTATTCATTCACCAATTTATACCGATTTTCCAGGGATGAACGCTCACATAATAGACAAACTTCCCTCAACCCTAAGAATGAACTGATGGTTATGATCTTCAATACGAAAGCTTGACTTTAACAAAAGGAAAGTAATCAACGAGGATCAGGCAATAGTCAATTTGGTATTTCAGCGAGGACGAATTCACCCGAGAATGCTCATTTTGAAAATCTACTACTGCGATTTGCACGGGAGTCGGCCCTCCAAACGTTATCGCCGAAGAGCTGGGGTTAATCACTGGTAGGACTGTGTCTCAGCACTGGACCTTAAGCCCCACAATCCACCGTCTGACCCAAGGGTTTTACCCGGTAGTTTAGACCCTCAACTCTCCCGAGCTTTCCTACTTTCGTAAATCCTCTCCACCGTAGTTGCCATCGAAACCCCTTTGGCGATTGTCGGTTCGGTTTGTGTAATGAGCTAATACCTTTTCGGCTGGTGAAGTCTAGTGTGAAACGAGGGAGCCCTGTCTTCCCCTGCGGTCGGATCACCCTGTTAGACACAGGGGATGAAAGCTGATAATATAAAAGACCTCGAGCTGCTGAGTCTCATAAAAACTTCGGAGCAATCTCGTTTTTACGCCCAAGGCCCTTACAACGTGCAAACCAGAACACATTATTATACATAGTTTATGACGACAACAACACCAGCTCTTCGACGCGCATAAAGCTTGGTCGCGGTACAAAGTTCTTTCAAAGTTGAACGTCAAATTCACGAAGTACATGAAAATAACTGATCACACGGTTGTAGTGGCACAAAGACTCCTCGTCAACAACTGAGTATGAATATAAAATTACGTTCTTATCACCTTGGTACCAGAGACCTGGTACAAACAAGTACAACGCCTTACACAGACTTGATCCTTCATCAAATTGAGCAACTTCTCGTAAAAAAAAAAAAAAAAAAAAAAAAAAAAAAAAAAAAAAAAAGCCAATTTGAAGAGAACCCACGCTAAGTATATTTGTCCAGACTCCGCTCTTCTTGGAATATGCGGTTTCTCCATTTTCATAATTGTTAGAAGTTTGCTCGTTTGCGGTAAGTTACGGGCACACCATGAATGCGACAAGTTGATGGTGGATCATAATACAAGTCACTTCTTAGAGGAATGCGTTTGGAGTATAACAACCCCCCCCCCACCCCACCCTTAACGTTTTAAAAAATGATTATCACCTGCAAACGCCAGTAAATTAATTGTTTTCCACGAAATGGACCAGACTATAGACTGTAGACTGAGGAGAGGATAGGTAATTATCATGATTGTATCAGATTCCTTCGTATCTAGGAGTACCGTAGCGCTAATAAGGTTTTTGTAGTTCATTGTAGAACTGAATAAATATCATGGTAAAGATAAGTAAAACCAGATGTACCAATAGAAACAAATCAGTGGGGAAGAAAAAGAAAGAAGTTGTTGCAACTACGGACGTGTGTCGTAAAACTACCTAGAAACAATAATATATTTTGTGTGTTTCTTGAAATATTCCTAAACTTATGAATGTAAATGTTTTCATATACTATCAAATTAAGTAGGGTGGATTGAGAAGGTAGAAAATACCCTCCTCCAAATTTATATTACTAGATTCCAACGTAGGTACGAATATTAGAAGATACGGTCGAACTCCCAAAAAAGTTTATATTTCAAAAAACCAAAATGTTCGTTCGGCGTCTGCCAGGAATAATTCAAAAATATGAAATTTTGTTTACTATTTTCTGGCTTTAATTAGTACTGGAAACTTTTTCAGACCGTAAGGGAAGCAGGGAATGAGTAAAAATGTCTTTTTTGAAAATGGTACTTTGAGATTTTTGTGATCTAGGCGTAAGATCCTCCGCTTGATTGAGGACACTGAATGGATTATTAGCAAAGTTGCGGTCGTAATATTTGCAATCCAGAATTAGACAGTTCATTTTCAAGATGCCGTAGCGCCAGCAGCCTTTATTGGGAAGAAGCACCCACAGTGCGAAGAAACGAAAGGGTGAGGAAAACAGAGTTGTACAATGAGCAAGGAAAGACGCCTTAAAAACTTACTACAGGCACCTAACTCGACGCGGGTTTTCCTTAAGTGATCACTAAGTTTGGGAAAAGGTTTAGGGAGGTAATAGAATCTTCGAAATCCCTTTCTTCAAGAGATTCCCACGCTTCGTGGGAGCGCTTGAGGAATGCGAAAATTGGGGTGCACCCATTGAACCCGTACATCCGATCGGGATGTTCGGGTAATATACCAGGATGTATAAAGGAAAATACGAGGGTGTCCTGTAACAACGGCTATTCTGTGCCAACACACCACCGAAAGTACCACGGCGGGTATAAAACCCAAATATCCAACAAAACGCGAATAGTGGCGGGTTTTATCATCAATGCCTCATTGGAACTTACGTCTGTTATCTCCCAATATACAATTGATTTTCACAAACACAAGTGGTAGTTACGTATGCATGTACGAAACGTACTCAATGATTTGACTGGAAAATTGGTGAGGGAGCATCTTATCCAACACGAAAGTTATCGTCGGCGGTGTACTGATCAGGTACACGAACCTCGAAAGGTAAATAATATTACCCATAACGGCCGCCGGTGTGAGCGAACGATCAACGACAACATGATTGGAAACCAATTGGCGATACGGCCACAAAATACCTTCAAACACTTGATTGTTTACGGATCACGAACGAAAAACAACGGATGACCGGAGGATGAGATTTGAAGAGAAAAGAAACATTGTGTAACGTAGCTAACTTATCCTAACTTCGGAGACGCACCCGGGAAGCGAATAAGACCGACGACGCCGCGAGACAAATGGCCCGAAAGGGAACTTAGAGAAGACATACGACGACCGGATTACATGCAAAAAGAAATTGATGTCTAAGAATAAGACTATTGTCGTAACTGGTGCATACGAAATCAATAACAAATAATCATATTACAGGTATTTTTATCCTTTATATTGTAAAGGCCTTAGAACAGTCTACAGACGCGGTATTAATGTTCTGCAGGCTATAAGGATAGCTCGAACGGCGTGGAGAACACTCAAAAATTCAACGATAATGAATTGTTTCAACAAAGCTGGATTGTATGGGCCAAACGCTCTAAGTGAAGGATCAAACGATCAGAATCCCCCGTGGATTGCCGTACAGCCAAATGTTTCAACTACTTTTGATGACTTAGTCAATGTTGACAATGACGATGAGATATGTGAGACTTGACGGGTGAGAATGTAATGGAATGTAAGGAAGACGTACCAGACCACCTCTTTGACCACCTCATGGAGATTTAGAATTTTTCGACGACGAAACACCTCATTCAAAAGATGATGAACAATTATCATTTCTAAAAAATGCATTACACGAAGACCTTTTTGACTGCTCCTAACTCCCCTTGAACCTTGTTAGTGTAAAAATCCTTGATAAATGAAAACCTCGATGAATATAGAATTCTGTTCCCTTGCGTTCGCTGTAACATTTTGAGGCCTTCAAAATCAACATAAGGTTGAAAGGGTCGGTTATTCTGCGTTGATAACAATCCGTCAGAGGTAGTTGATAGGTAGTTTGTCCATCATGCGATCGGCAAACTACTCCGACATTTCCTATTTGTACGAAAAATAAAAATAAGAATACCACTTAGTGTGGTACTCTACGACACAAGGGCAGAATTTGGGTTTAAAAAAATTGAACACGGTATTTTGAACACGGGGGCGTCAGAATTGGCCCGGGCTTTCTTCGGCCATACCAAAGAAGGGCACACGTGAAAAGGTTGCAAATTATTACACAATGGTTCATTATCCTAAGAGCATCTCACTTGTGTGGGTAAAGCGTATCTGCGACGGCTTCTAATGTAATAACATAATTAAGGTAAAGTTGTTTTATTTTACTGATTGCCCTCCGCATCCTACCTCCGTTTGGGGCGATTGGGCCAACTAGTTTCAGAGACCAACAACCAATGCCTCAAGTCCTTGAATCACTGACCAGAATTTAAAATTATCCGAAAAATGCCTCTTGCCAATGACGGTGAAAAGACATTTTGGTTCAGCAATCAATCTATCATGAAACAAAAAAAGTTTTTGGCAAACCGAAAAGACTGAGCTCAGGCATAAAAACATGGGGCTATTATTCTGAGAAAAACAAACCAAAAATTGGCCATTTCCGAGATGTCTTAAAACCAGGTAGTCAACGCAAACGAAGAAAGTGAAAAACCAATAGAAAACGCCGCGGATTCTACAAGGATTGGTTATTCCATGGACCAGAAGCACGGGGAAAATTGGGAAAACGCGAGTGTGGATGTCCTGGACTCATTTCAAACGATTCAGCATCCAAAATTGAATGGAAATTGAGCCGACACGCCAAGGTAGGTACCCAAAAATCTCGGAACCCTCATTCTAAACAGGTAAGTAGGTACCCATTTTGACCTATACTCACCTCCAGTGGGCGCAAATCACTTCGGGATCTATCTCAATGGATTAAGCGTCCAAAATTTAGTTTGAGGACCAACTAAAGCCAAAAACAAGCCTCTGAAAAAATTTCAGATTTTTTAGAAAATGGTCCACTTTGCAAGGCGCGGACGGCGGACGGATATTGTAACATTTTTGTTCTAGACATTATGAGTCTAATACGTGCCCTGATGATGCCAGGCCTGGTCCTGGCGAAACTTTGGATCAAAGGATGTGAACGTGGTAAAACTGTGAACTTTTTGGGGGAAAAAAAACCTTATCACCATTTATGAAGAAATGAAAGGTTAATCCAATACAACTGACTTCATGAAACGTTCAGAAATAATTTTGGGGCCAATCGGAGATGGTCAACTCCCCAGGACCTTGAGCATGGTTTATTGGTTATTTGAGGAATAACAAAACTTCTGATAGAACTTTTCTCTACACACATTTACACATAGCTTCTATCCCCATCAAACACAGATTCTCCGGTGAGGAAAGGAATCTATAATGACTCAAGGTGGGCCGGATTGAGGACATGGTGCGAAACGAACATGTCCCGGATCCTTCACTGAAGGGAGTTCCAGTTTTTTAATTAAAAAAGCTCTTGCTTCCTATCCCAGACTTTATGATGAAGGATATTGAGGAATCACTATAACCTCAACTGATTTTGCCTGAAATAATTACTTATTGATGTGAATAACTAATATCGCAACAGGCGTTTGTAGCAATACATTGCAGATCACGCTCACGCACTTACAATACAGGATTTTATGAAACTGAGGCGCGCTCACAACAACTCCTCCCCCCCACGAGAATCACCGCAAAGTGCTCAAGTGTCGTGTCGGTAAGTGGTTCTTCTTCTCAAAAATAGCGCGTTCATTGTGAAGCGGAATATCAACAAAGACGACTGCCGTCGAAAGAGCACAATAATGGAATCCAGGAGGAGAAAATTGAACACGCCCAATCTCTGTTCGAATAAATCCGCCTTTCCAACTTCAACGTGAAGCGGTTTTCACAGGAGAATGGGCAACCAACTTTAACATTACGTCAAGTGATGCACAGCGAGGTAATCTCACTCAAGTAAAAATGCAAAAGATTCTAAACGTAATTCTTCGAATTGAAAGTTCCTCACCACTCAAATGTCTTCAAAGCACCAGCCAATAGAATTGCCCTCGAAAGGAGAAGATGTAAACTGAATTATCGCCAATCCCCTCTCCACGATTCCGAACTGAATTGGATGGTAATTGAATCAATAGGAAAACGGGCCAACGGGTTCAAACTAAAACACACCAAGTTGGCGCACTCCGACCACCTAGGAACCGTTGGAAGTTCCTCTGAAGGTAAACAACTACAATGTTGGAATGGGGCCACTCTAGTTCGCGGGAGTACGAAACGTGGTACCGGTTGTTTATCAGCTCTCAGACCTCTGAACACCAATATGCACTGTTATTTTTGAACAAAAACACCAACTTTCCTCCCGCAAGATAATATACATAACAAAACGGGGAAAGACTTTATAGCGGTTGGACAAATTCATGGACTCTCAGCACCGAGTTCGCCAGATATTAGAACAAATAATGCAAAGTCAAGTCTTTGAGTCCAATGTGCAGTGGATAATAATTATTCAATAGTATTGATGTCAAATATTATCACAGCGCCACTCGGGTACCATTTTATCGGGCTAAACTGGCACCTTGATAAGAGCCTAAAACTGCTACATTGTTCCATCATCAGTTTAAACTAGACAAGTCACCGGACAATAGCCGTTAATTTCATAAGTTTACTTATTCCATTACCAAATTATTCAACCTTTCCTTTAATTAAAAAATCGAATTGATATATTTTTCAACATTTACATGCACTAATAGGTTTCAACAAAAACTAAAAACTGTTCGATTGAAACGACCTACCTTCTTTTGGCTCCAAATCGCGTTTACACTTGGCTTCCCTCTTCGGAAATCCGAGGAATCAATGACGTCGTCGTGAACGAGAGAAGCCGTGTGGATCATTTCCGTCACCATCGCCAAGCTCAGCTGCGATCGGGAAAGACCACTGAAATAAAATCAACATCACAGGTTCAAGAATATTTTAATAAATAAATGAATCATTAGCACATAGCATGCAATAGCACAAAGCCGATTAGCGGTAAATTCTGATAATGCTATTGATTATGATAGTATCTCAAAATTATCAAGCCAAGCCAATACATCCCCGAATAAAGGGAATTATCGTTCTTTCAGAACTTACGCCCCGATTCTCAACAAATGTGACCATCCTCAGACTGAACCCGTTAATCAGTTGAGATCTATACCTCAATTACCCATGTTGTTCTATTCTACCCCAGGACCATCAGCCCTGGGAAATACTTTGTGTTTATTCAAATGATCGATTGATTGATTAATTGAATGTATTTACTTAGTGATCAGGGGCGGGTTAGGGCGTAGTGGCCTCTCTTCCGCCCTCCCTGGATAGTGATAATAACAAGAAAGGAAACAGCTCCTCCGAAAATTGTAACATAAGTCAGCACTTATAAATAAATTTAAAAAAAAAATGTTGAGGATTATTTTGCACATAGGTATATCTGGCAAATAAAAATAATCATACCCTACTTAATTTTGTATACAACATTTTTCTAATATTCATTCAATAATATCTTTATAATGTTCGCCCAAAATGTTTCTGTACTCAACTCTAAATTTAAAAAAAAAAAAAAAAAATCTCTATATTCGTAATACGTATATCTGCAAGATTTTCTCCTTATTTCTGGTTCTAATGGATGATGGACACGAAACTAAAATGTTTTGTGGTCTTTTGAAGGGCCTCTTGAGGGCCTTAAAACACTGGAAGCGGTTTGTAATTTCTGCAATTCTTGTATTTTTAGTAACCCGAGTCTTTCGTGAGGAGGAGTGATGTGTTCATCTATCCTTAGACGCACGATCTAACGGACACCAGCATTTGAATGATTTTTGTAAATCAGATTTGAACGTATAATCGTTTATTTTTCAAAGCGGTTCAAAATTCAAACTGGGACTAAATTCGTCTAAAGTCTAGTACTCACAGGGATTCAGTCGGACTCCTTCCAATCATCTCTCGCTTTAAAATATTTACCATAGCTCGCTGGATTTTTCCATCATATTTTGTGAGTGTTTTTCCATTCGTGCATACATCCGCTAGTTTTGCGTACTGTGTACTACACGAGACGCTATGACTTCAGCCCAGGTACCGTCAGCCATGGAAGTGGATTATCAGTCAAATCGTTGAATTTTCATTCTATTTTACAGTAGTACCATAAGTATCCTGTTTAATTTTGACAAGCGTTTTCAAATTTCCCTAAATTACTATACCCACGCTGCAATAAGAAATACCTCTCTTATTGCAGTCCCTATTTACAAAAATTATGAATAATTTGACGAAGGCCACAACAATATGGGCAAGTGAAGGTTAGTAACGATCAATAAGTAAAGGGGTATTATGAATGTCAAATGGTATTGGTTGTTTGAAGTAATATGATTGGTATAAGTCTGCTATATAGAACGTCAACCATCAAGTCTTCAAGGGGTCGATTCTACAACTCTTTTGAAACAAAAAGTGTCTTGAGGACTTCAATTTTAGGGCAGCATCGTTTCCGAGTTATTCATAATTTAAGATTTTAGGTATTCTTCTGTTTTCGACCTGACTTTCGACTTTTAGTGACGTCAGGTCGAAAACAGAAAAAAATCCTAAAATCTCAAATTATGAATAACTCGGAAACGATGCTGCCAAAAATTGAAATCCTCAAGATACATTTTGTTGCCAATAAGTTGTAGAATCGACCTTGAAGCCTGCTAACCTTAAATGTTAATATCCTATATGGCTAGATATTCGAAAAACGGCTCAACTGGCCAATATACTAGAAATTTATTGCCCAGCAGATCTTCTCGTCCGGAGAGACCTTGGTTCTTAAATACCTTCGAAGGTGAACAAACCGTCCTTCGAGTCAGTATAATTGTTAACGACATTTTCCAGGGATGAAGAGACCATAGTTCCGCATACCAACATGACTAAAAATTCCAAAGCAGGAACACGCTCGACATTACCTTCAAACTTCGTTCGCACCATTCGCGCTAACCGTTGAACGAACAAACACAAATTCCACGCCAATATGATTTAAGCAAACTAGAGAGGAGAACAAGAGGAACTCCAGCAAACAGGGAAGATTTCGGTTGAAGGTTGAGTGTGACCGTCTCGAAGTGACAGCGGAACTAATACGATGGCGAATTTTCCACCGCCTTATGTAACATGCGTCATTTATTATAAAAGGAGACAAATAACGGCGACGGTATAAAAATGGAAATTGAATTAGAAAACGTGGTGAACCCATTCGTTTGGACGTCATCTTATTGTTGAAACAAAAAAGAGAAAAGTTCCCTTCATTCAAACTCGTCACGGTGGTAACACTATTAAAAATACATTTTGACATGGGCACGCGATTACACAAGGTTCTCTAAGAGTGAACCGGTTGTGGTCTGCAGGGCGTGAACATTTACACGGCTAGACGATGAGGGTGTAGTGATAGGAACTATGCCACATAATTGGTCCATCAAAGCTAACCGCACTTCCTCACTTAGTAGGCAGATGATAGCGATTTTACTCGGTAGTAGAAACATGTATGTATGTTTTATTTATACTAAAAAGGTTCAAGGTTCGGCTTCTCTTGATTTTTCTTCAGAATAATCAATTTATGAGACAACATGAAGATCCGAGCATTCAAATTTTTATGTGAGGTATACCGCGTTGATGTCCTGTTCAATTGTCTGCATGATGGACAATATTAATTGAACGAACCATTCTCAGGAGTATTATTTACTTTTATTATCCCTAACATACGAATTAGACTGAGGTACGAACATGAAGTCAGAACATCGAATCCAAATTGAAGGAAGGGGTTGGGTATCTCTTCAGAGTAATTCGTTGCTAAAACGAGCAGCGACTTGGTTAACTACAAAACAGAAATGTGAGAAATGAGAAAGGTGTATTCGTATCTTTATAATATAAATACAACTTACAAAAAAAATCTTCAAATTTACAAAAAAAATTGCGTACTTATTAATCCCACAAAACCACAACCATTAAATCCACAAAAAACGTACGAATTTCCCGAAAAATTTGAATTAAAAAAATTACCCTTAAACATTATGCGTCATATTCAATATTTTTAGTTCAATACATTTCGTTCGAATTGATATTAACAAATATGAATTCGCCCATCCCAGCCCAACGGAGTAATGCGATGGCAACAGTCGTCATTAATCAACGTGAACGGGGCGCCGGCGAAATGAATGACAACTCATACGTAACTATAACTCGTGTTCACGTGTACACGGCAGGAACGCCTTGATGTCGCCCCCAAATGTGAGTGAAAAGGGTGAGGTTCAATGGCTCGTCCTTTTTGAGTGGAAAATACGTTGAGGAAACGTTATTGTATATTCTTGATGGGTCAGGGGTTCGTTCCCGGCTCTAGGTGGTCTTCAAAAATTTTCAGCCTGATTGGATCAAATCTAGAGGGGTAGGGGTCAAATGGGTTTTTCGAAATATGGATTTTCAATATTGTTGGTGATCTAGGCACGTGGGGTATCATTTTCCACTAAAGTTTGGACGCTGAATCTAATGATACGAGTCCCGGAACGATTGGCACCCACAGGAAGAAGTTATGGGTCAAAATAGGTATCTATATACCCCTTTCGAAGGTGGGTTTTCAAGATTTCTGGTACGCAGGCGTGTAGGGTATCACTTTTCACTAAATTTTGGAATGGGCTCGGGACACCCCACCCCCACTGTTTTCTCCATTTCTCCCATTTTTTTGG
Organism: Cyrtorhinus lividipennis; assembly: GCA_019603395.1. Classification (NCBI taxonomy): domain Eukaryota; kingdom Metazoa; phylum Arthropoda; class Insecta; order Hemiptera; family Miridae; genus Cyrtorhinus; species Cyrtorhinus lividipennis. Next base: position 37,072,394 of record CM033998.1, on the reverse strand, counting down.
CCATTTAGGTGTGTGGGGTATGATTGGAATGAGTCTCCATGCCACAAGTCCGAGGAATAACTAACCCCTGTGAAAGGATTTGCAGCGTTTTTCCGTGGCTTTCTTGAGGGGGACATATCTTTAGAAGACCTTTAATCGACGTCGAATTGAGATATAGTTTTAATATTGATTTGAGTCCATTTAAATTTTAATTGAAATTTAATTACGTAATTCAGTTGTGGGTAGGTACCCGTAAACCGAGCAGTCGCGAAAATCTTCTAATACCGTTCTAAATCGTCTAATAGTTATCAATATTTTACACACCAGTGGGGTTATAAAACCGCATGGCTCTCCACCTTTTTGTTCCTGATGAGACGTCTCCGTTTTTCCCAGAAAAACTGAAATTCGGAGGAGGTGTTCTCAATTAGAGACCAAGAAAAACCATAAAAGGAAGTTTAGATAACAAAAATCAAGAACTTGTTCGTCACTCCCAAGCACCATTACCACGTACCTAGTGCTAATTTTTACAAGCCAATACACAATATTTTTTCAGTTTTTGTAAGACGAACAGCATAAAGATAACATGCGCCTGCGCCTATCCATTTTCAATACTCCGGAATAAATTGACGTTTCGAGAAATCGCCGATTTCCTTGAATGATCCGCTCGATGACGGCAACGCACTATGCTCTAATCTCCATTTACGCGTAAAATTGCTTTGAATTTCAAGCCCTTAGACAATAAGCAGAACAAAAAGAAGAAGAAGAATACATAGGTTTGGAGCCAGTTTTGTTGGTAGAGTTTGTTTCAAAGTTCCCGTGTTTTCATTTCAGTTCCCGTTCCGTGATTTCGATCAGTTCCCTTCGTTTACTCGTGATTCCTCGTTCTCAGAGCGTTTTTTAAATCCAGAAGGCAAGAAGTAGTTAAGAGCAAGGGGAGAACCATAACCATTTGCAGCCAGAAAGGTCGCTAAGCCCCCATTCTTGAAACGCAACCATCTCAAGTTCCTCAACATGTTCATCAGCGACCTTTTTTTGTTTCATTCAACGATGATTGCGTGGATTCATTCAAGCACTAAAACAAAATATCACAATGTCTACCCTAACTTACTTAGGGGTACCTACCCTTAAGCATTGCACTATATAATTGAATATTTGTTTCTCAAGATATCCGACTTGTATGGTAAAAAAGAAAAATGCCGAACTCTTGATGGACCAAGTTTACTATAAAGGGAAAAGGAGTATGGAAGGTGAAGATGGGTTCGATAACCCTTCGAAAAAAACTCAGATTTTGAGCCAAACGAGACTTTTATCATTTTAGACAGACCAGCAGATGATATTATAACGTAAAGATCTAGCAGGGATTCTTTGCAGTTTTATCGTAGATACTGACCGGAAAATGTATTGCCATACTACTTTACTACCTTATTTAAATGAACCGTACGGAATTTGAAAATTCAGACAAATACTCGGTACATGAACTCTGAATGTTTCTTAATTTCGTGGAAGCCCCTATCAGCTCCTCTATCAGGAAGCATGAGCAAGAAACAACGGATTTTGTACTGGAATACGATGTATTTAGCTGTCATTCCTGCGTTTATCGCTGATTGTTAAATAGCGAACGAGCAAGAGAATGGAAGATTGTTCGTTTTTTCAGTTCCTCATCATTACGATGCAACACGGTGTTGATTTAAGAGAAGGAGAATAAAGAAAAAGTATTTTAAAAATATTTTAAGGTGACAGCCCGATTTGCTATTTTTGTGATTTAGGAATGATGTTGTCAAAGACCTCGCCAACGCGCACATGCAGCCCTGAGGGAAGGCCAACTCTAAAGGGGATCGCAACAACACGTGGGAATCGCTCCCTCAGTCACCCTGCCTGCAAGCCCAGTCTGCTCTTGGTCTTATGTATGATTTCATGCTTTCATCTAACTGAAACTTAGTAGTTGGTGTGTGAAAAATCGGAATGTGACGACGCACCTCTTGTTATTCATGTGGCAGTTGAGAGCTCTGGCCATCAATAGAACGATCATGGGTCTAATAGATTTTCCTTGGCCGTCGAAGTAGTAAGTCGAGATTCTCTGAAGTTCCTCGGACGCCGTGTTCCTCAGAAGTTCCTGCAACAGCACACAACAATAATCGGTTTAAACACTTTCTGATAACTTGGTACATTTACTTAGTCGTAGAAATATCTTAATTTAGGTGAAAAATGTAACAACAAGGAAAAAAACATTGAAACGACAACTGCAATATCAAACGTGAATTTGACCCTCGTAATACAGTGAGTCCGTTTAACAACCCGCTGCAAGTGCAATACGAAAAACTGGACAGCAAGTCGTAGGTGAATACGATGCCCTCGCAGATTTCAATCTCACAAAAAAACGTTCGCTGGGGACATGTTCAAGAGTCAGTTTCAACCCGAACTTGGGGGGAAAAGGTCGATGTAGCCTGTGTGGACATGCTGACATCCTTCGACCGGACTAGAACATCTTGTTCCGCACAACCTCTGTAGTTACCATTACGACTTCACAAGTTACAATCCGAGCAGCGTGCCGGTCAAAACCCACACATTCCCTCTAGATTTTACCACAAGGGCATAAACGTGACACATTCAGTGGGCACATGAAGAAAGCAGCATAGAAAAGTACTGCTAAACACGAATGTTTTCCTATTATTTATACAGGGTATCTCATGAGTTGTTTTTCCCCTCCTGAAACCGTCCAAATGGGAGTAAACAAAAGTTTTTTTTTAATCTCTTTTTTTCTTTTTTAATCCGCACAACTGCGCAATCATTCATAGGACAACATCTTTTTTAGCGCTTGCTTGCACATAAAATATCGTACGTTCGGAGAGTTATTTTTCATTAACTCTCTATTTCCTTTCCCTTTTATGTGCAAACACGCGCTAAAAAAGATTTTGGTCTTTATTTTGCAATTGAGTCGAATCAAGAAACGGATAGCATCAAGTAAATCAGCGTTAAAAAATAATTAAAATTCATGTGCCAAACTATGGAGTTCACCATCATCCACTATTTCACGATTTGGGGTGGCTCAACTTTGCGTGCTCGCTGAACCGCAATCAAAAAAATTGTATAAGAGATCAAATTATCACGAAATTTTTGGTAAAATCCGAATGGGAACATAGAATCGGGGTTCTTATTTAAGATAAGAAAGTTAGTGTCACTTGCGCATATTTAAGATGCTTGCAAGAAAATATGAAGGTTAAAAAAAATTGTTTTTGTTTACTCCCGTTTTGGTGAGAGGGGGGGGGGGGGGTTAGGACCAACGTTAGCCTTGGAAGTTAGCATTGATAAGCAATATCTGTGACATCTTTCATGATGGTTCTCACGATTCCATTGTGACACCAATTTGTCCACGATTCAGCTGGGGAAATGTACAACGAAACACGAATCCTACCCTCACATTCCGGTGTGATTGTCCGAAGGTTCCATCCGGCCAGCACCGAATTCAAACAACTTACACAAAAGAGGGGAGGCCAAGAAATTTTGTTTGGTAGAGGTCGGAAATAGAAGTGGTTGTAACTGTGTTCAAGTCCTCAATAAATAACAACGTTGTACATGTTCTGTATGCTCTGACGCTCGTATTCTCTCAGATACGGCTCAGACTCTGATGACTAACATGGAAAACACATTTGAAAATCCGTTTAGTCGTTCAAAAGTTTCGAGGCATTTGCATTTTCATACTGTTCATCAACCGACGAGCTCACCAGAGAGAGGAAAACCCCATATTTTAAAACACCTCGGTCGTCTGTATAATAAAGTTAGCGCGGGCGGGAAAAAAAAGAATGAACAAATAAAAAGTTGGCGAAATGACACGAGAGTTGTTATAACACCGTGTGGTGGCAGCCTGAGAGGACGCGCGAATTTGCAAAAATCCTCTCTAACGATATACACGAGCAATAATTACTGGATAAACTTATACCATCGCTGTGCTACGACACTGTCAAAAATGTTATCTTATTATGATTGAACAGTTGTATATTGAAACGGTTTTTGCTTGTAGCTATTACCTTTAGTCGTATTCTGGAATGAAATCTGTACCAACGACACTGACCCGAAAACAATCTCTTACATAATGGTTAAAGTTGATAAAAGCCCGGAGTATCCAAAAATGTATCCGAAACAATAAGTACAAAACAGTAAGTGTCACGAGGAAAACCACTGGCACGAACTCGGCACACCAAAGGTTGTCTACCACCTTGCAACACAGTCACTCGTCGAGATCGAGGACGGGTGTTTTTTTGTGCAATGGTGAGGTTTACCCTCGTATTGTCCACACGCATCGGTTGCTAATATTTTCCAACAAAAAAGGCAGCCAGCGTCCTGTTTGTAACTTTTTCCACACGAGAAATTGTATTACATTAATCCGCGCACATATTATAATCTGTTGCGTCCACGAATTAATCAGGTTACGGATTCATTCGAGAGCTCGCGTGCCGGATACCTAATATAAAAAAATCAGCGGCAGGTTCATTGCTATTCCGCCGCCGGCTTATCCGTCCTGCACCCGCCGCAACCCAATGCGCTTTTGCCGCGCCTGTCACAAGACGCAAAGCATTCAAATTCTGTACGTTGGCGTGAGTTGACTCGGAATTACGAAGAAAAGAAGAGGAACTTTCGGACTTCAATGAGAATTTCACCAAAAAAGTTGAATGAACTCTACTTGTTGAATGAAATGGGAAATCGTGTGCCGAAATTGCTGTGTGGAATAAAGATCGTGTTTTTGACTGGTCTGCGAAGATGTCTTGAAAAATATTAAGAGCGCGCTGAACAGGGCACCAGAAGCAGGAATGTACACGTCCTACGCAATGTATAGACATTTCATACATACATACATACATACACAAGACTTTTCAAGCAGAAAAGACAAATATCTTGCGAAATTCCAAAATCATCTCTCATTTAGAGCTACCATTTGTGAGGGAAATTGTTCACAACCTACATTTCGTGCTTAGTAGCAAAACGGTTTTGAGGGGTTCCTCGACACATTTCGTATCAGTATCAGGCATATGCTCTGAACGACTAAGGCTCAGGAAGAGTGGACAGAAAATAATATATATTGTACTTAACAAATTATGGTATGAGACGCACACTTTTAAATATTTTTTAATAAACGCTAGTCCGTAAGCAATCAATATTATTTCTTATGAGCGTCTCAGAATTGGCTGTTTTGTTTTTTTCAAGTGGCGTAATAAAAAAGCTGCTGAATATTCCTCGGCAATTTATTATTCTGGAAAATCACAGGAAAGCCTATCTTTGAGATCTTTATGGTAAATACCTAGAAAGAGGGTTTTCATGATACAAAAAATTCTTCGAACTATACGTATTAAAACTCCCCTAAAACGGTTTATAAATATTCAGGGAATTTTCCGAAGTCGGCTGTTTTAATTTGAGGAGGAAGAGCCGATGGGGAATTCTGGGAGCAGGAGCGGGGGTTGACGTCATTGATGTGAGTATCATTGAGAAAAATCCTTTAACCACTCGGGTCGGCGCTTTTCAAGATATTTATGTCAGTAATCAGTTGGGATACAGTTGGTTATATTGCCATTTGTAGTGATTTACCCCAATAGTTTTCTCTGATTTCAACTTGCAACATGTTTGGGCGGAAACGGGCAAAATGCTTGTGTACCGAGGGAGACTTAAGTGATTAACTTTTGCTGGAATCGAATTACGAGTACTAAGCATGAACATTCACTTCTGCTGCCGTCACACAATCATCATTTACCGCAAGCATTTCATTTCCGTAGAGAGATCCCCGGTGCATAATATTCCGAGGCTGCATCGATCTTTGAATCAAAGGGAGAACTACGTTTTGTGAGTCGACCACCAGAAAGATAGGCGTATTAACGATGTAATAACACTTCATCGGAACAAAGAAGAGCCGAATCTCATTACGATTCTCAGAAGTTTAAACGGGTAATAGTAGTAGTAATCCGATTTGCGGGATCCTATTCATCCGAAAACCATGCCTCCCACTCGTAAGTGGCCTTATGATCCGATAAATTCAACCTGACCCCCACCCTCCTTCAAGGGTACGATTTCAGCGAAGTTCTACATTATATAATTACATAAAATTGTGCAGTTCCCAAATCCAGGTACGTGTACATGAGTGTGAAATGAATACTCAGGACTAGGCACCTCGGAAACTGAGCGCTAAGTTATGGAGTGCGGGGATCAACTAAGTTTGAGGAACGACATCCGGTAACAACTCCAAGCCAATAAATCACTTCGACAAACTTCATACTTTGGTTAATACCCCGTTTCGGCCCAACTAATAGATCGTTACCATTTGAGAGGAGTTAACCCTCCAGCTCCATGGATAGCGTGCAAGGTTCGTTGAAATCCATTCAAGAGTTATCGTTCATTGGAGACCTACGAACTCGAACAGAATAAGGAAACTTCGGATGAGCATTATTACTTTTAAGTTTTTTATTTATTGAATGAGCGAATTAATTGAATTTATCTCTCTGATTGGAGGCATATAAATCTAATTGTTGAGATTTCAAAGGGATCATTAGGCGAGCAAGAGCATGCATAGGGATGATAATAAATTCCAACACAGGTAGGTGCTATCCAAGCTTGCTCATCGTATCATTGATAACCGGACGATCTCAGATATTTCTGCAACTTCTTAATTTTTTGGGAAAAGTGAAAATTTGGGTGATCTACACTAAGCAATGCAGATTGGGAAGGCACAAAAATGGTGATTTATAGCTAAAAGTGATTTTCACAGAGTCACTTTTACTGGGCAAATCAAGGTTAACGCCCTGAGTTTTAATTGAATGTTGCTCCCGCAGACTACGTATTTTTCAGGCTTCTCTCCTAAAGGGATCTTCTTTAGTTGTTCGAAAACCGGCTGCACAGCTCGAAGCGCTTGCGTCATTCAAGAACATGAAGATGCCATAGCTCAAACGCCTCTCTCCCCCATTCAGGTTTCAAGACGTAACGGAATGAGATACCATTACACCAATCTTCCCAAAGATTGATGATAGTGGGTGCTAGGAGGCCAAGGAGGCACTTCTTGTGAATCAGAGACGGCGCTCTTCAGACGAGCAGATCTATCTCGAAGACAAATAAACACGGAATTCGGAACACGGCTACGGCTTTTTGATGATCGTCAAATATAATGAAAAAGAGGAGAAACCAGCTTGAATACGAAGGTTAGAGACGTTCCATCACGAAGCGGTTTCTCAACGCAGACGCCTTAAACGCCTCCAGCAGTAACGATTCTTCTCGTTCTGTTTTCACGGGTCAAATCAGGTTTCCAAATAGGATGACTAAAACTCGAGATCGCTTCATCATGAGCCAGTCTTTGGAGCTTGGCGAATAAAGCGGACGTCCTACCTACGACGCGTTGTGGTATTTCGTCATTCGGCCGAGTGAATAAGGAGGCTTTGAACTTGTAAGTCCTCATTGCAAAATAAGAATTCACTATGTCAACATTTTGCGACACTTTCCAGCGATTCCTAAAGCAGCTGGCCTTGTATTAGCGTCGAAAGCGAAAGGTGCCCAGGAGCATAGTCGATGGACGAGCAGGATCACGGTCATTGAGCAAGGTTTGCTACACCATAACTACTTGGTACTACTTGAACCTGAGGCCAAAAACTCGGCGAGACGTTGTGGCCGCTCTTCAAGAAGCCAGTAATTTCCCACGGGAAATTCTATAGTGTTTAGACAATAATACTCCCAAATCCCCAACCAGACAGGAGATTCGTAACAGTTTTGTTCGCTGAAGTCGCAAACTAGGTCGTTACTAAACCGTTCATATCGATTCATCCCATACAGAACCGTGCTCATGCCCTTGATAGAACGAACAAAATTAATGTTTCTCTTCATCCGACCCCGATTAGCTTCACCGAATCACAACAAAACAACCAAAATACAACCCAGTTCTACAACTCTTAAGCGCCTCAGTCGGTCAATGATGAACCCAAACCATTTCACCGCATCAACAGCAGCTTACGAGCAGTAAGTTGATAGCAAGAATGTCGATTAATTATTCTCGATTAAATCAAACCACCAACTCCTCTCTCAGACCAACTTTCAGGAATCAAGACATCAGACTATTTTGGACGTGAATGTGGCAAAACGAATTGTAATCAGCAAAGGATTCATGATTGAGATAGATAACTTGTGTGGGGAATCGTATCATACCCGTAGCATATATACCGGATTTAAAAAATAATAATAATTTTTTAACAAGTTGAAAGAAAAAATAAGAAAAAAATGATTAATAAAGGTATAACTATCAACTTCAAACTACTAAGTAATTTTTTACCCCTATTTGCCGCGGGGATTCATAAAAACTAATAGAAGATGGCACAAAATGATCCCACCACACACGCGAGGGTTGCAATGTACCAAATACCAACTAGATGGTACATTGAATAGTAGAATTTTCAGGTATTTTCAGACAAAGTCCTCCTGCCGAAAACGGGGAGAACGTCGGACGGTTTTGAATCTCGACATCTTACAACACAACTTTTTTGGGTTAAATCGGACTTTGTGTTACAAAAATGCGTGTGGAACAAACCCTTATTATTATTGGAAAATCCTGGAATATTAAATCCGCCTGTTCGTCGAGTAAACAACAGGATGATCCAATGAGGGTCGTGTACAACGAAAATGGGATCTTTTCACAGAAAAAAAAACTTTATAGTGGCTAATAGCATTCAGAAAACTACGACTACACGTTATAATCCACGATTGAGCACATTGAGTCAAATATTTTAGGAAGGGAAATTATTTTACTTTCTCCAAAGTGAATACTACAGTTAATTCGAATTTTATTGAAAGCCTTCCCAGCGTCGTGAAGGAGGGATCTGGGACCAACTTGGAATCAGTTTATAACGGTATGTGGTACAAGGGGGTAAACATAGGCTAATGACTTCAATCGTTAGTAACCTTGGACTGACTGAGAAGCGAGTCTCTAATTAAGGGCAGTTTCTGTGCGTTTCCCCGCGATTGGCAATCTGGCTGGTCCGATACGAAACTCCTAGCCTTCAATTACGAAGCGCAACAGACTGCTAGAGCTCGAAGGAGCAAGGGCAAGTTCATCGAAAGTAAGCGCTCCTACGAAACTCAGCGATGAGGACATATTCCGGATGAGCGACAGGTTCTTTCGCTTTCTCCTAAGAAGGAATTAACGGGAGACTCTCTGAGTAGCATGAACCATATTTTCAGAGGAGCTCACCGTAGGCAGGTGAGCGCTAATGGAAACATTTCTGTGCCTCGCCGACTTGAAAATTTTCCACCTTTTAGTATTAGGTTGAGAGATGCGTAGAACATAATTCATATTTTCAAAATTTAGATATTTTCTGTAGCAATGAACAATGATACAAAATAATGATAATGCGGAAGCGATTAGTAAATCCAGATTTCTCAGACAACCTCTGTTGTAGAACGGGTCCTGTACTGACGGCCACTCGGTCAGACACAATAGCACAAAAGGTTCAAAATTAATCCAGCGAATTCTCGGAGGTAACGCGGATTTCCATTGTGCTCAGTGAAGAAGGAGGAAACGGATTCAGATCTCGCTTAAGGGCACTTTCACATTATTTTGGACGATTCGTCATTCTCCTTCTTACTGAAAAACACCATCTCATCGCATCGAGGAGCCTATGTGATCGGCAAGAATCATCACGTCTATTTGATTTCTTATTTTCGAGAAAAAAAAATCACCGATTAAGATCGGACCGGGAACCAGAGGAGGACATCAATGCAGGATGGTTATTTTTTGGTTGGTTGGTTGGTTGGTTATTTATTAACCTAAGTGTAAGGGCACATATCGACCAAAACTTTGCTCAAAATATTGTATTGTTTGAGATTGTTCTGAGCCGACTTCCGAATACTGGAGGAAGATCTCGATCATTTCATATTGTGAATCAAGATTTTAAAAAATGAAGATGGTTATCTATGCAAGGAATAATCCACTACTTTTGCCTTTTTATTGTATACTTGAAAAACGTCAAGGATACACCCACCCTCCAGTAGAAAAGCAAAGACTGAATAGAAATGTGCTAAACTAAATTTTAGTAACACCTTAATGGCCATTTGAAGCTTGGAGGGCGGACACCTTGGATCATGACGGACATTCTTGGAGAATTGAATCTATTAACTAAGGTACTTAAGAAAAATTAGGATACAAATAATAGAAAATGAGGTTTTTAAACGGATACAAGGGTGCACTTGGGAATGAAGGGTGAATGTACCGGAACAAGCTGTTTATATAAAACTTATACCTTTCGAGAATGTATGCGTATGTTTCAGGGCAATAGCTTGATACAGAGATACACGTTACAAAAAGCTTAGTCGACGAGGAAGAAGGTAAACCACAATAAAACAGAATGCATCGATCAGTATCACTTGTAGACAAAGAAGCCTAAAGTAGGAAAAACCGATACAAGGCGAAGCGCAGTGAAGCAATCCTTCGCATTGAGAAGGAATAGCTTTGTGTGTGCAACAACTTTGTTTTCGCAATACGTGTTGACAACCGAGTGTAGTTCCTCTTTTCAAGGCACTGTGTGCTCGCGCATGATCGTCGCCCGCTTTTCCAGGGGCAAGTTCTACCAACACCTTCGTCGCAGATGGTGACATGAATGGGACTGGGACCGTAATAATTACCACCTGAGCCTTCTCGACGACCTTTTGATTCCTTGGCCAACTTAGGGTCTCACATCGACGGGGAAAGTTGTTGCGGTTATGTCCAAAGAAGTCGATCACAAGGTCATAATATTCAGCACTTCCCTCTAGTATTCCTTAGGAAAGATCTCGTTTTTCGAACATACGAGTAAGTAGGTATATATTCACGACGAAAATATGAGTTCTATGACCAGAAACGACCCCTTCAATCGACTTACACGTACCAGAAGATTGAAATCCTTATCCAAACCAAGATCAACTAGTCCGTGAGAATGGCATCCAGTAACGCAAAACACAATTATCGAAAAGACATTGAAGAATAGGTCAAGTTATGCCGCAACTCCGCTATTCAAACAAGCACTCTCGGTAATCCATGATTGATTCTCTTAACAGGATGCGCAAATTCAAAAAATCAACCAATTTTGTATTTGCGATTTAATTGCGCCAATTCAAAAAATCAACTTCAAGAAAAGAAAAAAATTAGAGAATTTTGTATTTGCGATTTTATGAATTTGAAAAGTGATTTCCTGATGTTCTTTCAACTGAACCTGATTCACTGGTTCATTCTCTGGTCCTGTTTACGCTGGCGTTACATGAGAAGCAGTTCACTTTACGTTATACAACTCAAAAGTGTAACCTCTCGCACACGCACTATGATAATTTATTTTTCAATCTTTTCATGATGAGTCTAATAACAGATTGCCCCTGATGGACTTGTCTCACGTGACTAGTTTTAGTTCACACGGGAAAAAGTGGGACAGCAGAGATGCCACCAACTCTTTCATTCTGGCCTCGGTACCCATAAAGGAAGAGTCAGCCATAAAAAGCATCAATTACATCTTAATGAAATTGAAATACCTACTCTTGATGTTCTCTCGAAGCACGGGCGAATCAGCTTTACGAGAGTTCTCTCGGATAGTACTCATAAAATGCTCAAGGGCATTGGTGATAACACTATAAAAGAACTACCGTAGCACTAAGTTCCCGGTAGGAGGCATTGTTAATTTAAACCCAGTTTCCTCCAAGTAAAGCGGAGTAGCTGATTATTAGCAAATGTTGGGAGAGAAAAAAAGGTTATTGCTTCACTGTCGTCTCCTACACAGGTGTAAAAATGCAATATCCAATTAGATCATTAAAAAAAAATTGTTCTAAATCGGAGATGTTCGACCCCTAGTGACTTTGAGCATGAAAACAGGTAGATTATTCAAGGAATGACTAACCAAAAGTACAGTGTCAGTCCGCCGTACACACCGTTTTTGGTAGTAAACAATTTTCCAAAAATCTGAAGTTCAGGTCAAGAACCCGTTCTTGGCTCTACTGTTCCTCGAAAAGCTTCCTCGATAGGACCGAGTGGGGTATCATTTTCCAGTAGATTTTCGACTGTGAATCCATTGAGTTGGGTCCCGGACCGATTTGCGTGGGTATTGGAAAAATTGGGTACCTACCTACCATCGTGAAAGTGGATTTTCGAGATTTTTGGGTACCTAGGTGTTTGTGTTATCATTTTCCATTAAATGTTGTACGCTGAATCGATACTCCACACTCACTGTTTTCCCCATTTTCTCTAGGCTCCTGTTCCAAGAATAACTAACCCCAGTAAACAAATATGCAGAACATCTTAGTGATATTGACAACCGTAGAGTGACATTGCCGTTGGAAATTGAGCTGCGCATCAGCCTCGATCGGAAATAAATATCTTCGAAATTCGGAAAGGACTTGAATAATCACAAGTCCACTTTTCCATGAGTATTTGTAACCTTCCTCCATGAACCAATGAGATTGCACTGAAATTCAGAGAATCAATATGATATAATCACCATCAACCGCGGCATGCAAAAAGCAATAGAAAAATATATTTTTATCCATATGGCAATTGTCAGCCTCCATTACTTGAAGGTTCACAAAATGCATTTATTGGACCTTGTGCCAATCACAGTTAGTTTTACGACTTTTGGCACATAAAACACCATTTTCTGTACGAAACCTGAAAGAATAGGTTCTAATGATGTGCCGTTAACCTATTTTTTGGTCCGGTGATTCTAGTGGGATTATGTCAGCGAGTTTAGATGCAGTAACTATAAGTTTGCTTAATATCGTAGTATTGAAGAAATGTCCAAAGAAGTAGGCTCGATATTCCTTTTACAAGCCCTAGCTTTATTATCGTGACGAAATTATATTTATTTGTTCCTTAGAGAACTGGAGATATTATCAATGTCCGTTTCCAACCAAACTGCGTAAATACGGGTGATAGGACGAAGAAGGGATCAAGGTTTGAGATGAGTGACATTGACTCACTTAGAACCAGTTGGTTGCGGAGGCAGCCGTTATTACGTCACTTCAAAGGTGCATGTTCTACACCTAGACCTACATAACTCAGGAGTCAAAATGTCTCCATGTCAGGCTCTCCTGCTAAGTGCTTTGAGGGGTGCGTTGGAAACTCATGCGGTGATCTTTAAAGGTCCCATTATACGTGCTCCGGTCTCCCAGGAGTCCCATCCAAGTCTTACAGCGTAACGGAGTTTGAGAGCTCACTTCGCGTTTCATCCTATTAGATTTCAAAAGCGCAATTGAATTTGACGTTTTCAATCGTCGAAGTACGTTGGGATACGACTTTGAAACTACAATAGATAGGGTGACAGTCGCAGCGATCATTCGCATCAATTTCGCAGGTCGACTGTACCAAAGTAGACAACAGGGCAAGGAATCCTTAGAAGACCAGTACAGACACTGAGTGAAACAAGGTCAACCACCTGCAGTCGTTTAAGAATAGACAATAGACCATCAAGACAAAGAATCAACAACTCAGTTGATCTAGTTGAAATCAGGTGAATTCAACGCATTTCAGCTCTGTAATAAATGTGTTCAAGATGGAAAATGACAAAAATGATCCCAAAACATAGTGTTAAATTAGTATAGTGGACACAATTTCAAAGGAGGTACTTTCTTTTTAATCGTCAAACAATTTGAACTTTTCACTTTTCTGTTCACTACAGTATATTTTGAAACTAAATTTCGATTGTTTCAAGACGAAAACTGAGTAGAATGGCAGATGGTGGTGACCCTGAACACTGCGATTGAACGTGAGAAATCATTATGTTGCGTACCACGTAAACTTCCCGGATAGTCTAAATAATACCGAGGAAAAGTTACACGGTGGTTTTCGCATAAAGGCGCTAGGAAAAATCATTTTGAAAATTGGTAATTTCCCTCAAAAATCTCCCCTCAGGAGTCCACCTCTACTCGGGTGGAGAACTCTTCTACCAGGAGCATGGAGACTCATTCCAAACGATTCAGTGTCTAAAACGTAGTCGAAAATGATACCCCACAAAATGATCGCCGAAAATCACGAAAATACATTTTTCAAAATACACACGTTGACTAACTAGAGCTGGAAACGGGTCCCTGACCAAAAATTCAGATTTTTAGAAAAATTTTTACAATTGAAATCGGCGTGGAAGGCTTGAAATGCCCTGAACAAAGTTTTGGGGCGAATCGGAGAGATTGACTCTCTGCATAAAAATATGGGTGATTAAAGGAATAACCAACGAAAATACGAGAGCTGTTCCAATAATAGAAAATTTCATACATCGTTCATTAATATAACGAGTCCGAAAGATACCAAACTCGGTCGAGGACGAAGGTGGTCTAGTACGATACTGACGACGTTAAAAGGAAAGTTGGTCCGCTCTTTTGTTTACTGCTACTAAACCACTGTTGACAAGGTCTTCTCTCGTCCTCGAGTCAGTTTCAAGTTCCGGTAATTTTAAACGCTTCCTTCATTTCTTCACTATCAACGAGCCCTACGAAAAGTCTCCGTGTGGCCCACAGTGTTATTTGCATCAAGGTTCAATACCCAGGTGTTGTCTCATTTCTTCTTATTTTCGAGGATAGGAGATGTCATAACGTCTCCTGTTAAAGTTTCATTGAAAATGACGGCATTGGAGTTACCTTCTAACCAGTCCTTGACCATTAAGAGAAACATTTTACCGTTCTACGATGTTCGTATGATCAACCTATGTTTTCATGCAGAAAGCAAATCTCTCCAATTTGCCCCAACAATTTTTTCTGGGCGTTTCAAGGAGTCTGGATCAAAATAAGCAAATGTCCACGCCGATTTCGGTGACCCCCGTTCCTGGCTCTAGTTACTACTCGAAACTTTTCAGCCCAATCGGACCAAATTTATGGGGGGTAGGGGTCAAAAAAGTGTTTTCGAAAAATGGATTTTCGAAATTTTGGCGATCTGGGCGTGTCATTTTCGACTGAATTTTGGATTGGAATGAGTCTCCATGCTCTTCGTCCGAGGAACAACCCTGTGAATGAGTTTGCGTTTTTTCCATTGCTCGCTATCCCTAAATGCTACACCAAAGGCCTCAGGGGATATAATATGGGTCGAGGAGATGGGCGAAGTTGAGGATGTTCAACAACAGTAATAAAACAATCAACTAAAGTCACGTTGGTTAACAGCGTGACTGAGACTCCAGTAAACTAGAATACGGAGCAAAAGATAAATGGTTCACTATATTCAAAATGTTTCCTCCAACAAAATATAAGCTGCCCACATATACCAGCAGAGCTGCAATGAGTGAACTTCTTACAACCATAGAATGAAGAGCATTTTGATTTTTACCTGCTTCTATTCATCAAAGTATTTTGCTCTTCTCAAACTAATCCTGGTTCACTGATATTTATTGCATAATCTGAACGTACAACAAAAAAATGCTGATTCCAACTCGCATCCACGATCCACTATACCGCCCATTTTTCTCAGTAGATTCTCCTCACTACCACGCTTTTTTGTTAGTTCCTGTTGTACCTAGCGCAAGATTGTGCCAGAGGCCGCAAGACTAACAACAGTCTATCTTCATTAATCATTGAGCGACACCGTGTATTTGAGGTCTTGAAAAACCACGAAGCAATCCATTCCAGCAGAAGTAGACGTAGAGCAATTTTTTGTAAGCAGATCAGATCAGGACACTCCCTTTTTTTGGAAAGGTTACAAAATATTTCATTGCTGTCAATAACCCAACAGCATGATCAGTATGCGTCTCAGCCAGGCCATGCACATAAAACTTCACGCTAATCGGCACTACTTGAATTAAATGGCTCACCTGCCTGATGTCGTGGTTGACAGTTTTGATGTCATCTTCTGTTAACGCGTAGGGATCAACGATTTCGTATTGCGGAGCAGACACCGAACCTGGGCCTGGATGCTGTGTGCTCAACGGTCGACACCCTCCACCTTCCTGTGGAAAAATCAAATGGTGATGATGAGTGGATGGCACTTGAAGTGTGCAACTTATTTTAAAAATGCAATGACATTTACATTTGATTGGTAATCCTAATGCCTGAATCACCCCCTAAAAAATAAGGCTAGGTCAACGGTGTTCTGCGCACTTTACTTATACTTCTCTTATACTCCCTTCTTATACTTCTCCAGGTTCTTGGTCCGTTTGAGTTGGGTTCAAGTGGGTATTAAAGAAGGGTATTTGATGGAAAGAGTCAACACAGCTTCGTCGCTTCAAAACTAAGCAGGCAGCAAATTTTATCATGAGGCCCGCTCCCTCTTTGAGGCAACAACTTTCGTACACCTATTAACCAATTGAGTACTTGGTGTTAGCGATTTCCAACGACTCTCGTTTGCATAACGGGCCTCGGGACGAGCCCAATATTTGTAGTACTTTATAGCTCTCACTTCGTTTCCTCTCTAGGGTCTCGGCGTGTGCAAACATCTACCGATAATTATTCAACGGAAGCTTTTTGGTTCGAAAGAAAACCACGCAAGGACGGACCGTCAACTAAAAACAACCGTTCACGTAAAAAAAAAAGCATGACAGGAAACTCTTTGAGGCGTCAGAAAGTAAACGTGCTAAAGCTAAAGAAACTCGTGCATCCATGTAAACTGAGCCCGAACCTAAAGCAGCACGATCGTTCCTTTCAAACGTTCCTACATAACAGATAAGTAATCGCGGATAATATCAGTCAATCTGAGAGGTTGAAGAATCCATTCAAACGGGACGGCAACGGCAGGTAACTACGTTAGACGAAGGGAGATGCTTTAACATTCACCGATGTAGTGGGATAGGTCCCTTATCGCATTCGCGTTGACAACCCGTCTGGAACGACCTTAGTAGGGCCGATACATTATGCATTCAACCCCTTTATGTTGATATTAACCACCCTCAACCGTGCGTCAACTCACCGCGGATCGCATTAAAATTTCTCGCGGCAAGTTCAAGCGAGTAGCGTATAATTATAGGTAGATATATCACACTTGGGTACTCGAGCGTCGCGAATGATAGATCAACGGAATACCGCCTCCCAACACACTTCAACTTCTGTCGTGAATTTTCCAATTATGAAAAACAGATCGAAATCAAAAGATTTTGGCCAAGAGTTTGGTATAGACCACAATCCCTAATCTCAAGCTGTAGAACAGCACCAAAATTAAGGAGAAGATATAAAATAACATAAATAATGCACGGGAAGGACCCGTTGATTCGCAGTGATGATCATTCATGGAAAAACACGTTGTTCCCAATAAACTCGATCGATTCATAAACAATTGGTAGTTCAAACGAAGCGGCGTCGCGACAAGATGAAGAAATTCGCAATCATGGCCGGCTTAACGAAGATAGAAGAGGGGTAAACGAACGGAAAATCGAGGGTTCGAACGCAGACGATAAACCCGTTTATTGGAGCCAGACGACCTCGCGCCGGAACTAACGAGCCCCGTACCCCCTCAATACATAAGTTTTTAAACGCACAATTTCTTCCTTTTCTTTTTGGAATACATAAGTCTTGAATTAGCTTCTTTAATTTTTTCAAAAAGTCCTACTCCAAGTAAAGGTCGGCAAAATTTTCCGTTAACATGAATGGCGTCTCGATGACAAATACGATACGGTAGAGCCGATTAGTACGGGACTATATTCTCTTGATTCAGCGATCATTTATCGTGATATTTCCAGATACTTCAAAAAACATCCTCTCAAACTGAATAAATTAATACAGGGCGAAAGGCGTTTGAAACAAAAAGTTATTTAAAAATCACGGGAATGAAAAATGGTGGTTGGGTAGGATCGTATATCCACTCCTCTGCTTCAGCCATCTGGTGGGTTGGTCCGGTTACAATGGTCCTAAGGATATGAAACACGCAACGTGGTCCTCACCGGAGTCCTAGTTTGGCCTTCACATTGTCAGTAAATTGCCGTAGCCCAAAGGGAATCATACAGTTTGGAAAAGTCAACATTCGACCAGTAAATTTCCGAGATACACGATCTAACTGACGACTAGAGGCTTTATGGAGTGCATGATGAAGATTCAAGGTTTGACAAAAGCCTCACACGGCACGGAAGAAGAACAGAAGAACAGATTTCCCACACTTGAGAACGTACATAGGAGAGAACGTATGTAGGAATCAAAAAACTTATGGAATATTTATCTGGATAATTATCCCCATGGTAGAACTCAAGGTTCTTTTGGTTGGTTATTCCTTGAATAATCAAAGTTTCAAGCAAAAAGTCAATCCCTGATTCGGCCCAAAATTATTGTCTGGGTGTTTCAAGGTGCCTAGATCAAAATAAGCAAATGTCTATCCGCTGTCCACGCCGTTTTTGGTAGTAGATATTTTTCTAAAAATCTAACATTTTGGTCAAGGACCCATTTCCGGCTTTATTAACCCCTGTGAAAGCAGCGTTTGCAGCGTTTTTTATTTTGTGTATCTGATAACTCGAACTAACCTACGTTAGGAGATGATGTCGCTTATTCAGAATCTTGCTAACAACTCAAACTGGACCAATAAATTTTACAGCACCAAATAATGAGAGCGTAGGTCCCCTTCGTCGCACCAAGAATGTGCAAACTGATCAGTAAAAATCGTGTGGTCTATAAAATCCTATTCACGGACTTAATTATTACGAATTGCCTACGGGTACAGAAGAGGCCTCTTCAAAGCAAATAGTTTTAAAACCAGTATGCTTTCCTTGTGAACAGTATTCAGTGGTCCAGTAGTTGGTCCAGTGGTTTCAAAGTATTCTGATAACCATGAAATTCTCATACTTATTCCAAAGTGTCTCATTTTAATGGCAATAGTAGCCGGCGGTAGGTAGGTTGTTCCAAATTCACCAGAGCAAATAATTATGCAGGAATGCTTGAAATGATTACAGGATTATCAAAAATGATTAAGTCATTAATGCCGTTACTCGCTGTCGTACTAATACGTAGCAGGAAAAAACCTACCACTACATTACGACAGTCGATTGTTTTAGCATTAGACACATGATCCTGGAAGTCCGTACTCTCAAGCGTACTTGCATGAAGGACAGTGGCTTTTGTGAATACTGATTTTTTTATTGTTACCTTCTCCGCCAAGAGTGTTCTTTCCCATACCAATCGCCAAGTTTTGTTCTTTTCAAGATTCCTTCGTAGCGGACGAGAGCTGAAATTGTATTGTTCCATTGGTATGTCATCCATAACGCAGAAACCAGCGAAACCCGTCTGCGTCAGGGGAAACATGGTGGACATATATGAATTAGTATACTTCTATGCTCTAGGAGAAACCCGGGAGGGACGAGAAATGAAGGCACCTTCACAAAAGGTTGTAGAAACGGTCGGCTTTATTCATTTCCACGCATTAATTTAAAGGAGTTCCTTTTTGTAACAGAAGAGGAAAGCAAGTACAATCGTGAAGATGAAAAATAAAATAGCTTTTTGGGGCTTGAAGGTACAATGCCATTTTGACCACTGCAAGCCACATAAAGTCTGAGAAGGAACAGAAAAGTTCTATACAGCAGCACATGACGATATCTCTCGAAATCGGGTTTCGGGATCCAATAAATCCCGGTTTAAGCAACCCCAAGACTCGAGCCCCGTAAATAACTGAAATCTGTCGGACAATCCCATTACTCATGGAAAGAGGAAGAATCGCCGTTTGAGCTAGCTACAGTCCGTTGGTTCGCCGCTAGTCAGTGAATGAATGGGATATTTCACAAAAAGGTTACACACTGTTGAGTTGGAGCGGTGAACTGGATCCGGGTAGCAGTCACCTTCGCTCGCCTTTTGAGCACTTCCTCGATAGAGCTCTCAGAAGAAGTTACTTTCTTTTAGTATTTAATTCGAAATAATTGATCTCGACAATACTCATACTCGAGGTGATAGGCATTTTACTTGTTTCAATTTGCTTTTTACCAAGCTTGTGGCTCCCAGGCTGGAATGAGTTTTGGCTTTAACGATGCTGGCAGTCTCCTCAACCCAAGAGCAGTGCTTGAATAACCCTTCAATCTTTTCACCTTCGGGTGTGGTGTCTGCAGAATAACGATTTTCCGATCAAGGAGAGTCACTATAACAAGATTTTTTCTCTCTCTCTCCCTCTCACCCTGCTCAGCGATATAATACAATCCAAATTGCCGCTCTTCAATCAAGTTTTGGTCGAAGGAGTAGCTTTGAAAAGACTCCCAAGATTTCATTTCCATGTTTTCAATGACACTCAGGCCAGTCCCTTTACTCGTTATATTTGGAGAACGAAAAAATTCACGGTTTCTCAGCTAGCAAGTACCTACCTAGATATCTACGCGATAAGTTGAAACGAGCATTCCGCTCTACTGATCTTCAAAGGCTCAAGAGATTTCAGGGAAAGTCAGGGCAAGACATTTTAAAAAGCTTCGATGAGTTCCTAAAGCCCGGTACCCAGGAAAAAAGTGGACGGCGAGCTTGCGGCCTAAGGGTTTTTTTATAGGGCGAACTTTAGGTATCCTTTAGAACCGAGGCGGGTGGGTTGTAGTTATAAATTTTTCCACGGTTCGCTCAGGTGGTTCGAGTAGAAATAAATTATAATGAGAGGAACCGGGAAACTTCCGGCCCAAGGAATCAACTCACCCTGTTTCAATCTTCATAATATTTAAGAGAGCTGTATTTTCTTCGGGTAAATGAAACCCTTAGGGATATTTTTGCATGCTCAAAGAGTGAGGGTAAAAATCAAACAAGAATCAACACATTGAGTAAACACAATGTTCATTAATATGTATGTGTTCATCGGCCATAACGAAGTGCCTTCACTCATCATTCCTAAACATCGGAGTTATTGGCGTCGGATAACGTTTGAATAACGTACACGGCAACGGTCTTAGTGTCGCGAGAACATTTTGGATCACTATTTTGAGGAGAACAAAACCTAAATGTAGATAGCCTCCAGGAACGTTGTCGTAGTTGATGTAACACCTACAATCACATGGCATGATAAATTTGACATCAGGTGCATATTAGGAGGTGAGAGAATTCTCAAGAAAGACGAGCTGAATAGTGACGGCTGTGATGTTCTCGGAATAATTCGTCTGTCTCTTGACAACGTTATCGGGAGAGCCAAATGCATATGTACGAATAGCGCTTGGGATAGCGATTATGTTGAAACTCAAACCAACACGTAGAAAGACCACAATAATAATATTCCGAGGTAATTATCATCTAGGGATTCCATATCAGCGCTTTCTTTTACAACACGATATTCAACGTTTAGCAATGCCGAATCCATGAAACTAATAAAGGCGGAACAAGGGAAGTTGAGGTTCAATTGAAATTAAAATTCAGGTTGTGATGAAAATGAGGAAGTACAAAGAAACTAGAAAGGAGAAAGACGAACAGACCATATTTATACTTTCTTTTTTCAAGTTCATTTCTTAAATGTTTATTTCTTTATCGAAAACTAGGTTGAATGTCGAATAACCTCCAGTCAAAGATGAGGAAAAATGTTGATTTAATTCGGAATAAGTATAATGCAACTACTAGACGTATAAAATGGAAGAGGGGAGCCTCAAAATTAATCAACCTCTCAGAAGGAAACAATAAAATTCAATTGCTCGAGACCATTTATTTGCTTCTTCACCCAAATTAAGTAGACTACGGGGTTATTCATTGTACAATAGCTCCCCGCAAATTGCAGCTGTTCGCCCTACCTAACTCATCGTTATACGAACTCCTTCACAAAACCATTTCGTTCTTAGGAGCAGTAAAGCGAACATGGAAACGAATGAGTCGAGCCACTCTACAACTTGAAGGAATTGACCTGCAACCGTTGGCCAATGATACTCATAGTTCGCGTAACTTACGGGTCAATTTATCTGTAAAGTCGCACGCAAAATGTCAAGCTGGTTGTCCGGGGACAAAAACGTCTCCAGAAAAGAGCACGTCCTACGAGAATACCTCTTCGCCTGTGTCTTGAAACTGTGGGAGAACTCATTTTTTTCTTCCTCTTCTATTGAAGATTTCTTACGGCACATGCAAATAAGTCGGTACTACTGCCATCACATTACAAATGGAGGGCGCTGTCAGGAGCGAATCGGGTGGCCGAACCTTATCCACGAACTCGGGGGTTGAGAAAATAATTAGCCTTCAAATGGCTCAGTTATTCCAATATAGGTTGAATAGGAGTAGTCATGGGTCCCTCTGAAACTAAGTTCAGTTTGTTGCACAACGCTAAATTGCAAGAACTCTACACAAATGTAAATATGAAAATCGTTCATAGCTACATTAGCCATTTTCCTCCCCGCGAGAAAAATTGTTCGCACAAATACTTGAATAGTACAACTCCAATACATCAAGCGCACAATGAATTACTGGTGGCAACAGGTGGTTGTCCAGCGCTCGTGTCAAACATTCAGGAAGAGATGTAGGAATACAGTAGGATGACATTGTTCTTTAACAATTTAATAACAACGGCCGACACACCATCCTAAAGTTCCCTCTCCTTGTTGCCAACTGCACAGCCTGAAGCAGCCCTATTATCGACATAGAGGGTGTCATTTTCCACTACATTTTGGACGTTGAGTCCAATGGTACGAGTCCCAGAACGATTAGTGCCCACAGTAGGAGGTAATGGGTCAAAATAGGTATCTATCTACTTATTTCAAAAGTGGGGTTTCGAGATTCCTGGTACCTAGGCGTGAGGGATCTCATTTCCCACTAAATTTTGGACGCTTAATCGATTAGAATGAATCTCCTGGTCCGAGGAATAACCAACCCGTGCGAAAGAATTTGCAGCGTTTTGGCTGGTTATTATCTGAATAATCAACCTATGTTTTCACGCAAAACGTCAATCTCTATTCTGCCCAACATTTTTTTTCTGGTCGTTTCAAGGTGTCTAGATCAAAAAAGTCAAATGTCCGTCCGCCGTACGCCTTTCGCCGTCCGCGCCGTTTTTGGTAGTAGAAATTATTTTTTAAAATCTGAAATTTGGGTCAGGGATTGATTCCCGGGTCTAGTTGGTTTTTGAAACTTTTCAGCCCGATTGGACCAAATTTGGGCGGAGTAGGGGTCAAAATGGTTTTTTTGAAAAATGGATTTTCGAGATTTTTGGCGATCTGGCCGAGTGGGGTATCATTTTCCACTAAATTTAGGACGCTGAATCCAACAAAATAGGTCCGGGAACGATTTGCGCCTTGGATGAGGTTATGGGTCAAATGAGTGGCTATCTATCCAATTCGATTGTGTATTTTCGAGATTTCTGGTACCTAGGCGTGTGGGATAATATCATTTTCCACTAAATTTTAGACCCTGAATCGATTGGAATGGGTTTGGGACCCACCACACCCACTGTTTCCCCCATGTTGAAGAAATGAATCTCCATGCGCCTGTTCGAGGAATAACCAACCCCTGTTTAATAATTTGCAGCGTTTTTTTTTTTTTTTTTTTTTTTTTTTTTTTTTTGTTCAATTCTGTATGTTGACAAATGTGTAAGATTATGGAACTCCGAATGTCCATGATTAATGATTAATTAATGGGAATAAAGGGGATTTATCCAACACAATTGGAGATGGAGTCACCAGAAGATTGTAGTCGTATTATCCTTCTAAGAAGGCTGAAGACGCATCACAATTACGTTGGACGGCTAATTTAATTCAACTTGATTGATTGATGGGATCACAAAAGCCGTCCTGGCTATGTTACGGCATGAAGTTTGATGCGGCAGCTTACAGGTCGGAGGCACGATGTAAGGACGACGATATGACGTGGAGAGGGGCGACGGCCTTCAGCCGCACCTGCTCCCTCCAAAACAGGTGGGACTTTCTCTCGGGCGAGAAAGTGTATCAAGTCTCCGTATCGTACGCCTTCATCCTCCATGCTCTGATAGCCCTCCTAGCGGGAGTCTCGCGACTGCTGTTGCCAATATGGGAACCAAAAAATGTAATCGAGTTCCGAATATGTTCATTCGTTTCGTTCATTTCAAGGAGCAACAAATCGAGACTATCAATGAGAACGAAGCGAGTAAACTTGGAGAGGAGGGTTTTTGTTCCTACCTTGAATTGACCACAATGAATACAGTCGGTTAGGGAAGAGGACAACGAACATCCATCCCATCTGCTCCCACCGGGATAAAGACACCCGCCGCAGCATGATGCATGATTCAAAGACTCGACGTCGAGGAGCACCCCTGACCGTCCACTTACCCCTTTACGATCGATCATCTATTAGTAGGCACCTTCAACAACCAATCGGAACATGAGATGTTCGATATAGCGTTTGAGCACGTTCTAACGGAACTTTTGGGTAGAACTCACTAAAGTGAAGCAGCTAAAAGACTCCTTAGAATGCCAAAATCAGAAATATAATAATCTATTTTGATTTAGAACGCACATAGGTAACCTGAAGATGAATAGCAAAACGCTGCAAATTTATACACACGGGTTGGTTATTCCTCGGACCAGGCGGATGGAGATTCATTTCTTCAACATGGGGAAATAGCGGGTGCGGCGGGTCCCGGACCCTTTTCATTGGATTCAGCGTCCAGAATTTAGTGGAAAATGATACCCCACACACCTAGATTGCAAAAAATCTCAAAAATCCATTTTTCGAAATACACATTTTTACCCCAACCCCACCCAAATTTGGTTCGATCGGGTTGAATAGTTTCGAGGACCAACTATAGCCATGAACGGATCCCTGACCCAAGTTTCAGGTTTTTAGAAATTTTCTACTACCCAAGACGGCGTACGGCGGACGGACGACGGACATTTGCTAAATTTGATCTAGACACCCTGAAACGCCCAGAAAAAAAATTTGGGCCGAATCGGAGAGATTGACTTTTTGCATGAAAACATGGGTTGATTATTTAATGAATAACCAACCAAAATGAGTACATACTACATACTAGAAGCTCTAAATAGACGCTTTACTATATGCAGACGACCTCGTTTTCACTCTCGAAAACTAAACTGCCAGCCAAACTGAACGCACTCTCTTATATTGCTCAAAAAATGAGCTAGAAGTCAACTGCAGTAAAACGAAAATCATGGATTTTAGGCGAAGAAGACCTACAAACAGTGATTTCTTCCGACTAAATGGAGAGCACTTGGAAATAGTAAACGAATAAGTTTATTTGGGAATCCCGTTCACGTCGAAGGGAGTGTTCCGAGCCGCAGCTATCAGGCCTGCCAGTAATCAGGCTGTGCGGGCGCAGCAGTGAGGTTTTCTAGCACGATCGAAATGTTTATCCTGGGAAACAACCAGCGAACTGTACAGAGCGATGTTACTTCAGTACTGCTATACGAAACAGAAAATAATATGGGCGTTTGAATACACGGACGTCCTCCAGAAAGCCTAAAGTCGCTTTTTCAAATCGGTTCTGGCCCTACCTAGAGGAACCCAGGTTATATGATCAAAAATGTATCAAACATTAGAAGCGTGAGCGGAGAGATTTTGAAACGAATTCTGCAGATTAACCAGACCAGATTCCAAAGGGACTGCTATGACTAATTATACCAGATGGCTCTGACTTCTTATGAAAATAGCAAATATAGCTATTGAAATTCTAAATCAATTTGAAAGCAGAACTTTGCTCTTTTGGATTTGAGAAAGTATAGAGGAGGCCTCAGAAATAAAAACTCTCACTCAGACCATCATAGAAGCGCATCTAGAGAGGAACCACGCATTAGATCTAGAGAGGATCGTGGTTTCCACCTACTCCCGTGGTATAAAAATCTACTAACAAAACCTTGCATGTCTCTAGGTGGACTCTTTGGTACGATCAGAGTTATCTGCCAGCTATGACATATGAAGGAAGATTACAACCGTGTGTGCACCAAGGGTTGACTCCCTTGGTAACTCGTGGTATCCAACTGAGCTTTGCTTCATCTGAAACTCCCGAACACCAGAGGACCTATACCACGAATTCATCATCTGCCCCACTACCTCAACCCAAGGAACACCTTTCTGAAAAAATATCAACCGAAAATGAACAGTGACAACTTTCAACAACAGTTCCTTTAATCGCTCCAAAATAGAAAAAGTCAATAGGTTTGTTCTATTTTATTGTCGCTTCCTTGAGGATAAGAGCCTTTTTGTGAATGATATAGAGTTACAAAAACGGAAAAGAAACCATATACCTACATTACAAATAATTACACGTATTAAAAAATTAATTAAAAAAGTCAAATAAATAAATAACAATAACAACAAAAATGCACAAGAAAAAAAAAATTACCAAATCACGTTGTTTTGTTGTAGTATAATACTTGAAATAAGCATTATAGAAATAGCACTCATTTGAGGTAAGAAGGAGTGGTAAAATAATACTACAAAATTCATGTAAAGTTTACGATTATCTGACGCTCCTCACTTTAACACACCTTCAACACAAAATACAGTATTTTTTCAAAACGCTTTTAGATTTTCCCTTTATTGCGAATCATCAATGCTAATCCTACCGATAGATTGAGCACCAGATGTTCACAGCTTGTACTCATATTAACTTACACCGCAGTTAAATTATAAACATCAATTTGAACCCAGACAGCCTCACGTGGATATGAAATTTAAATCGCTCTAATTCAAATTCATCCGAACCCCAATCACCCACAGAATTCACGGAAGATTAAAAAAGCCCGGAAGGCCGCAGGATGGCATCAATCGGGGATGACTACTCAGCTCATACGCCGGAACGAAGCGGTCAAGAAAGCTCCAGATGAGTGCACAACAAAACGGTGAGCATAGGAGAGGACCGTTCAGAGTAAATGAACCTCATCGACAAAAAACCTCCAATCCCAACAACTTTCAGTTTGCTTATTCCAAGAGAGCCAAACAATGTTGTAACAATATCATTCATTAGCTAATTGGGAGGAGAGTAAGTGGGTAGTCAAGGAACAGTGAACAAGAAACTGAGTGGGACGACCAGAGGAAAAGGATTTAGTTCCGAAAGAACCAACCGATTCAGTCAGAACAGCAACTTTCATGTCTGACTTTGGAGAATTATTAGGATCAAGAAGTATATACGAGAGGGAAAACGATACCCCTCTCCTCAAAGAACGCTCGAAATGTAAATTATAGAACAAATTAATTACGCTGTTTTGTATATGGGTCGGGAAATTTGAGTAACGTAAGAACAAAAATACATAAATTCGTAAAAAAAAAAATTAAAGTATGAATTTTTGAAGAATTTACAAAAAAATGTGAGTTTGCTCAAAAATGTTTTTACTTACACTTGTCCAAAAAATATCATTTTTGCATTTTGCATATTCATGTTCACGTTCACATTTTCAGATCCATGCACATTATTGCTTTCATATTGATCTACGGTCACCATCAACATCATCGCTCAGTTGACGCCGGATCCGCCAAGAGAAGTCGGATAGACCGGACCGACTCAAAATGCATAGCGTGCATTTCATAGACGCAATAGGTTTTTGATTATTTGGAACATATTTTATAGCTCATTGTTTAAATTGAAGAAGTTTGATATTGAGCACAGACCATTATTTTCTACATTTTCCCTCAAATTACGTAATTTGTTAATAACTCAAATGATTCAATTTGGTGTATTCACTTTACTTTTATCAGAAGTTATAGCGACAGAAGCGATGTAGTGATGACCCATTAATACCATCATCTGGGTTTTAGAAGGCCTCAACGAACGAATCGAGTTTGCATTATGTAACTATTGCAGAGCGAGGAGACTATTTATTGTGATTCGATAGAATCGTGGGTAGCTATATTAGCTTTGAGCAAAATTGCAATTTCATCTCCGAGCAGTTAGCACGGATCTGTTGGCCTTCCACGATACATGTTATTACCGTCATTACTCAAATGAATGATGTGTCATCATACCTTGTAGGCAAGTTCAATGCCCACGCTGCCTATCGAACGGAGAGGCACCTTCCACTTTCCAATGTTGTTATGATGAGCACAAACTGGGATAATTAATTCAGAAGGTCTCAGTAGGTCAGTGTTGTCTGGGTTTGATTACCACACAGGCCTCTCGAAATTGCAGGTTTTACCTCAAATTAACCATACCGTAACATTGCTTTTCCAAAGTTACCTTGTAAAAACAAAGAAAACCATCTAAAAAACACTGAATTTAATCTGGACATTATGTGTCCCACATGAGCATAGCCGCCAAAAATAAATTGGACTTTGAAAGGAAGCAAGACAAACTTTTGTTGGCCGTATTGGGAAAAGTCGTGATTGTTTTCGGTTATTTGATATGAAAATTTTATGATTGTTGACGATGGACCTACCAAGTAGCCCGAGGTACATGAAAAGAAGGTGTGGATAAGGATAAACTACACAGAAAACAGAAATATCAGCCTGAAAGGGACCTCAAACGTGTGGTTAGGAGCTTTTTCTTGAAGTGTTGTTCCTTCAAAATCTTTGAAAACACCACGAAGAAATGCTAAATCCTGAATTACCGTACAAAATGGCAATACCATGTAGGCGTTACCCAACGTACAGCGCCCAGAATTACCTAGTAGATACTAATTTCAGAAATGGTCTATATCCACAACATCCTGCTCTATGCTGGACTTGATAAAAGGTATACGAAACACTAGGTGTAGCTCCAAGCTAAATTGCAAAAACCTCTTCCTACCACGGTAATTACTATAAAATAATTACCGATCTGCAGAGTCAGGAAAGGGGTCAGACAAATAGGTTTGTTCCAATAGGGACGGTTGTTGACGGCTGTCCAAAGCCTTCTAAATCGTTCTCTCAATCCGTCCAACAGCGAGTGGGCGGATTGTGGGATGCCCAACAGTCGGCAACAACTTTATCAGCGGGGCAGTAAGATTTCATGCAACATCAGTTAAACATCTGTCGATTCCTACTCTCCCGTATAACAGTCGACGGAGATCCCTCCTGGAACTTTGTTTATTCAACCGCGCGTATCTCAGTCAATTTCTGTTAACAGACAGACTGCCTGGAAACAAGGCTAATAGTTATTAATCCCTTTTCATCGACCATTCAAATAGTATAAATATATCCCTGCTCTAGGAATGCGTTGGCCTCCGTCTTCCCTGGAAAAGGGATGATGACATTCTCATAAGATTGATTAGAAGAGATTCAACTTGAAAGGTGTCCACAGTAATCCTGCTGGGAGGACACCGTCAATGTAAATGTAATGTTCTAAACGCAAAAAATAATAAATAAATAAAAATAATGATAATAAATCCTAGAATCGTTCAGTTACTTAATTATTGCAAATGAGGAGTTTCACTTGTTCCACTTAATTTTTATCATCCTCAGCTCTCTGTAAAATAAATATACTAGGGAAGCAGCGAAGTAAATTTGCTTTGAATTGAAGGAAAATAAATTCTACGTGTTCGCTATAGGAGGGTGAATGACGTATTACTGCTCCCACCGGGGCCTTTGGAATTAGTCCACGGTAAATTTGACTGAACAGCTGGTCATTAAAGACCACTATTTTATATAGGATCGATGATAACGCGACGAAGCTGTGTTAAAAATTGTGAGAGAGACATAATGACTATCAACCTTGAGTAATCTTTGTCGAAAATATAGAGAGGAAGATTATTTTTAATGAAATCAATCTGTCGATAACTGTATAACTCTATAAAACTAATACAATAAAAATGGCCCTCATATTTGTAAACGAACAACTCAGGCAATGTGGTAGGAATGTGTGGAGGATATATGCCAACCGCATAGAGTTGTAGGGCTTTCGTTTCAAGAGCCGGAAATATTCCAGGTAAACGAAGTTAACATAAGCCAACCACCCTTCTTGACGTGTGAGCTGAGGTCCCCAAGGCAAGTTTCCTCTCTAAGATGAGTCAGTGGAGTTCTGACTTGTGTATTCTCCAGAACAAGTCAACATTGAATGTACTGCCTCATAAATTTCGTCATCTTCATTATTACACCCGCACATCTGATTTCTACCTACTTGGTCGAATTGGCTTTCGCAAGAGCGATGAAGAAACCTTAGGATCGTCCAAAGCACCCTTAAGGATAAAATACCACGTCGAAATTAATTGCATTATCAAAGAATTATCGGCTCATTCAAATGTGGTAAATCAAAATGTCAAGTGTACGAGATCACTATCGTTGAATGAGAAAGAAACGCGAATTTCTACATATTCATAGTGCGTAGGCTCTCGGGACTCCACCCAAGCACATTGTTCGCAAAATATGTATGTATTATTCAAAGAGTGAAAACTCTGAATAACATCTTGAATCAGTCGCGAATCCTTGCAGGAATAGGTTGCAATTAGAGTAAGGCGTGGAATCGTCCGGGCAGACGGATAGTAAGAATATTTACACCCTTGAATATATCACTTATTTCGCAAATCATGTTTATATCCTGGTGACCTATTAAACAAAAATAACCGCCATTTGGAATAAGGAAGTAAATATTTTCGATATTTTGTACCTTCACAGTATATTTCTGTCGTCACTACAGACTAATCCCTCAACCCTCAAAATCCATCAACAAAATACTAATTTTTACTCAAAGTCTGGGTCCGTTGGCAGTGATTCAGCTGGAAATGAGGTAGGATTAATTAGAACACAAATTGAGTCTGTATGTAAAGTTTTAGACCTTTCAAAGCACTGTGAAAGCCTTTTTTGGCCCGGGCGGCGGGCTGGCATTTTAAATTCTGGGTATGCTAACTTGGCCGTGAAAAGAGAAGTTTGGGGACGCCTTTTCTCTAATGATTCACAAGGGTGGTTTATTTCAATAAGAAGTACAAACCAAAAGAAGATTTCGACTGAAACGTCATCAGAATTTGTAGCCAGAATTGGGATTTCAAAAACAGTAATTCAAGGGCAAGACGAAAATTCCCTGGTTCCGTACTATTTTACAATCACAAGTTATGTGAAGGTCATACTCAAAGTCAAGAACGAGAAGTCATTGAGGACGATTCACTAGCTGTGGTTGGGACGTTAAATGGTCCACCACAGATTTATGGGCTATTGCTCAAGAGAAGGGAAAGAGATGAAGCCTGAAGGTGAACAGCAATGGAGGCGAGGGCTGGAATATGAAGCAATCGCGAGAGGCCCAGCAGGTTTTGTTACCATCTGCCTTATAAAACAGTCGGGCATCTCTTACTCTCAAAGAGGTTCTTCTGCCTTTTAAAACAGCATCCCCCTAACCTAGCCCCTCCACCACGGTATAATAGTCGTGTCCGAAGGTTCGACTTCCCTTGACCGGTCTGGGTCTCGCTCAGGAGGAATGGCCGTTCATCGAGAGATTCCAAAAGGTCGTATGTGACCTCCAGCCAAAAAGGGGAGGCACGAGCTTTCTCCAGACTCTCTTTCTCTTTCGAGCCTCAATACCAACTTAAATGCCATACCGACCTCGAGAGTTGGGTAATATTTTTATAGGTCGAGCAGGATATTTTTCTTCAAATTCTTTCGGACGGATGATTAACCTGTCATCACGTTCGACTTCACCCAACCCGATGTATTCTTCGAACAAAAGAGAAAACACTTTGGTACTGGTTCTTTTAACAGAAAAAAACAAGACAAAAAATTACTACAATTGTTTGCGAGAACGTTAAAAACAGTACGACCACACCTCCTCAAATTCATACGCCATTTCCCATTCAGGTGAATGAATTTTCACTACAACATACAAGAATCTTTCATCATTTCATTGTTGCCCCACACAAATATGTTTCCATTACGCCTCTAATGTCACCTTACGCAGGATTACGGCATTACATTTCAATGAGCCTTTACTTGTCAGATTGATTTCTAGTCTACATGAGTTGAACTTACCGTCGCTTCATTCATAAAGTGGTTCGATCAAATGCGACATTTCATTCTTGATAATGAACTCAAGGCATCCTCATTGATAATCCTCCTGATAATATCCTCAAGGCATCTTGCACGAAGAACTGAAATCACATCCTCATTTCATCCAAGACGATTTCGACTCATTGTTGGAATGTTGCACGTTAGCGATAGCGCGCTAATTGCAACTCAATGACAAATGCAAAACTATGAGGTCTTACCGGGACATGTACGGGACATAGCAGACTCACACGTCAACGTCACTTACGTAAATCCTTGAAACCCCTGCATATTCATTCCATAGAAATATAAAGAATAAAGACCGTCCATGGGAAAACGTACCATTGCTTCCAGAAGCAAAATTCAGGACAATGAAAAATCGAAATCAAGGTCAAATAATCGACTTTTCAGGTTATTGGGTATCGATGCTTATAAAAGATTTAACGTAGTTACTGAATCCGTAAGCCGTTCTACGAATCGACAATGATGAAAAATCGTACATCACAAACAGGGCGGAATAACGTAGTTTAGCTTTCCATGATTGAAAAGTTGCAGAAACAACGTCAAAACACTTCCAAAGTCTTTGTTGCGTTTTTCTCAAAAACGCTATCTTGAGAGGATACATCATGTATTAATCTACTCTTAATATATATTTTAGAATTCAACTAGATCATCAGAAATCAAAATTATAAAACGCTGCGAATTTTTTCACAGTGGTTGGTTATTCCTCGGACCTGGAGACTGATTCGAATCGATTCAGCGTTCAAAATTTAGTGGGAAATTATACCCCCACACGTCTAGATACCAGAAATCTCGAAAACCAACTTTCGAAATAGGTAGATTGATACCCATTTTGACCTCATCCATTCGATTCCAATAGTTTCGGGACTCGTTTCATCGGATTCAGCGTCCAAAATTTAGACGAAAATGACCCCCCACACATCTAGATCGCCGAAACATTCGAAATACACACTTTTACATTTGCTTATTTGGATCTAGACACTTTGAAACGCACAGAAAAAAATGTTGGGTCAAGGAATAACCAACCAAAATATAAGCTTTTTTCTGCATCCTTTTACAACAGTGAGAGTAAGAACACTTCAGTTTCCCGTTCAAGTTTTTCTTCGCTAAAGATCAACAACGCACTGAAGACCTATTAATATTCAGAAGTGCCAAAGACGCTCTGAATGCCGTTGTTCACATAGGAAAGTGAGATCCTCACAAGCGTCCGACTTTGATTCGTACGTGATTTTCCTCAGCAATAAGCCCTGTAAAAACCAGTCGTTGACTTGATGACAGTGATGAATAATACTATGGAAATATGTAATAATTTTTCAATCAAATCGATAGAGCCAGATTTGACGTCTTGGAATACTAATTACTAATTTACTACTTACTAATATTCAAAACTAAAAAACAGCCTCAGGTCAACGGACTGGTCTCGGATGCCAACAGGATCTTATTCATCATGAAATGACTAGCGTCTCCGGATAACAGTTTGGTCCACCTTACCACTCCCTCCGAGTGCGACCAGTTCGCAGTTCGCGTCAAGTATCGTCGAGTTTAATTCGGAAGACTTTCTCTGCAGTGTGAAAGCCGAGACACCTACCTCACCCCAGTCAAGCCTGCCTACTCGAGATTCCAGCCTTGGATACGAGCCTCACTGTGTTCTGGCCTATGTTGCGCTGAATTATTATTTCGGGGGAAATGGAAAACAACTAAAATGAAGAATTTATACTATAGTCATATATCTTCTTCTTTTTGAACAATGCAGCGAGAGTTTCTGCCTTCCTTTGGAAAACTTTCAACCTCAGGAAGGTTGAAGAAAAGACTTCATCGTCCAAAGTTGTGAACAGACAGTATATAAATGCGACAAAAGGCCAAACAAAGCATTGAGGCTGTACGAAAGATTCGTCTGAAATGACTGGTGAACCCCCCTTTTAATTCAGTTATTATATGCAGGGAAGTGAGAAACTTCCAAGGATGACACCCTCTTATTTTTCTTGAAGCATTTACACTTCTAAACCCTATGCTTAGCGTATGCCCAAATGCCTAAATCCCAATCGGAAAAGCGCAAGTTTGCCCAACTGACACAACTATAAATCGGCTATATTTTCCACATTTTAGTTCTTCAGGATTTCAAGGAGAATTCAACTGAAATGTTTATTATTTACTTAGAAGAACATAGTTTGCCGAGCTCACTGGAAGAGTCCCGCCTAGGGAAAAAGAGTTAGTTGATTGTACTGTTAGGCATGGAATTGCACGGTGCAACGAATTCATCGTAAAAAGTGTTTTCTCTCCTCGAAACAAAAGACGTAAAAAGAGGAAGCCACTTATTTGCTAACACCGAGCATAGTGTTTTAATCGGAGAGAGGGATTTCTTTTCTTCGTAATCTTAGTCCGAATCGGACTATCGTCCAAGATCCACAAGAAGGAAGCATCCATAATCATCTCTCATTTTCACTTGCACGCTACGGTCTCATGGAAAGGACCCTGCACTTTTGACGGCGAAATTCGAGCTACGTCAACATTTTTTTCGTCCGTTCTTTTCTTCACCGGTCAACAAAAACCTCTCGTTAAAGGTTCTCTCCTAGATTGGACTGTTGAGAAAAGAAGCCTATCCTATGGGCTGTGCAACTATTTCGCGAAGCTCCGTTGTGTAGCAGGTGCTTCAAATAACGAGCCAATTTCAACAAAACTTTCCCCCGTGGTGCAACTAACTGTGAAATCGGTCTCATATATAAACCAACCAACTCTAGTGCGAGTTCGGATGGCGAGGTTATAAGTGAAAGTATCACGAAAAAAAAAAATTTTTTTTTTAGGTCTTTTCCTATGAATTGTTATTAGACTTCGTTAAAGCGAACACCTCTTCCTGTAATACTCTTGAAGAGTTGGTTATTACGTAACTATATAGTGAGACAATACAGCAACTAAGTTTCCCGAGTTGGAAGTTACAGCCATTTATAGTTCCGTTTTCTAATTTGCCAGTGCCCATATTCAAAACAAATTATATTCCCACTTCTGGATAAAGGGTCCGAAAGACAGTATTTTCAATCAAGTCGCAACAAATGACATAATATTGTGCAATTCGATTTAAATTTCATACAGGGTATCTCTGGGGAACCTTGCAAGTGACACCAACTTTCTTATTTTCAACTGGAAACCCAACTTTTTATTGCAGATTCAGATTCGACCCGCAATTTCATGAAAATTTGGTCTCTCATTCCATTTTATTGAACCGGTTCAGCAAGCCCGCAAAGTTTTACAACTCAGTGTGGCACATGACAATTCATTGTTTTTTAACGCTGATTCAAGTGATTTGTCACTGTGATGTCACGAAATTTGTTTATTTTGCGTGATGAAATCATCTTTTTTAGCAAGTGATTTTGCACATAACATTTTTCAGGTTTGTGGGCTTTTTCCAAATTCTCAATTCTTTATAAATTATCCATTTTATTTCCCTATAAAAAAAATGTTAATGCAGTTTTTGGTAAACACCATTTTGGTTGAACAAATTTTGGTCTTTATTGCTTGAAAATTGAGTCGAATCAAGAAATCTAGTGAATCAACGATAAAAAAAAATTAGGTTGATTATTTAAGGAATAACCTACCAAAACAATGAAAATGCATGTGTCATTCTTGGAGGACTCGTGGAAGGAAATCCTTTTCATTCTCGGTGTAATGTGTTCCAGTTCATTATGAGACAATTGGAGTCTAAGTTAGATATCTCCGATAAGCCAGGATACAGGCATGAGGTTGATGCTTCAAAACCGATGTCTGTCTCAGTGATAAACGCAGCAATTTTGCGGTTCGCGCAATACGTCGTAACTCCAAGCTCAACCCTGAGAGCATCGTTTGAAACCCACAAATGCTCAGCTAACATTTCGAATTACCTCCGACACGTACGTACCACTCATACCAGTGGAGTAACCCTTCCACGAACGCAATGTACTTGAAAGTCATTCGGGCTAAATGATTCTACAACCACGGCCTTGATCAAATTATTGGCGATTCCATTAGAGGCAACGTACTTGTTCGTGCAAGGATAGAAGAGGATAACGAAGCGTAGAAGATGGAGAGTCGCACAAATACGTACTAAGTAAAGTCTTGAGACCACTACCTTGAGAGAAGCAGTTTAGAACTTGGCAATAGTCGTGAAACTACAACGACTATCGAGAACAGTTTCGTCGATTAATTAGGATTCGTGGTAAATGAGTTTCAAGAAGTGTCTTTAAAAAATTCGTCGTAATTTGTTTGATTCTCTTAGCTCAATATAATTAACAGCCCGTGTAAACCGTCGGAGAACATTTCAGAGGAATGATTCTCGGATTTGTGGAGAAACTTGGTTGCGCCAACCTCTTGCTGCAATTGTGATAACTATTGTTCAACAGTGTTGCAATATCGGTCGCGAACTTCAATGATAACAGTGCAAAGAAGTTTTTTTTTAATTTGTTTTCAAAGACTTCCAGGACAAGAGGAAAATGCATTGACTTGGAGGCAACTAACTGCACATAAGACAAACGTGACCCTAACAATCCCGGCAATTAAAACCAGCGGTGGCAGAGAGGTAGGTAAAAACAACTCCTCTAATAATCTCCTTTCTGTAGGTTTATTATAACCCTAATAGAAACTTGGCGTGTTCTATAACAACTCAAAACAACCTAGGTTCTCCACAAATCTGTGCTTCTCTGAAATTTTCTACGACGGCGTACACGGGCTGTTAATTATATTGAGCTAAGAGAATCAAACTAATTACGACGAATTTTTTTAAGATACTCGTAGTTCATAAAACCTCAGCCGATCTCGTCTGCTATGTATCACGTCTTGGAAACTAGCTTATTTAAAGTGCGAAAAGGAGGAAAAAATCCCACAACTTCCAGTTTCCAAAACAGGCTAGTAGGTAGATACTTATCGTTTTCTCGACTTCAAGGGCAAACAGTAGGAGTGCTGTCGTGGTAATAATCAGGTATAGGGACAACCACAGTGAAAGAGTACGTCTGATGAAAGTGGGTCAGTATGAGCAACGACCAAGGTCAGCTGCTGTAATTGCCATTGGTGGTGAGTTTCTTCATCCCTAAAGACCAGCCTACAAGGAATGATTTGATTGGGCTGACACATACCAAGCTTTGCCATCAGATGATTCCAAATGATGATCAGTGAAATTATTTCAGATTTCAGTTTCATCAATGCGATCGCAAATTAGAGTTAATTATTTCTCACTCAAGGAGGTTGGAACCTCATCGAGTCCAATTTGAGACCATTCCGCGCTCATTCACTTTGGCTTGCCGCAAATACAATGTCCTACTTGCACAATGTGTGCTCAGGGGCGAAAAGAACGGCTGCGTATCTCATCGAGGTCATAGCAGTCATCCAAACATTTTCCCTCTTTAATCTTAAATCATTATTCATCATTCATATCGTATGTACGCTTCCTCTACTAAATTTGAAGAGGTTATCGTCACTTTTGAATTCGTCAGTAACTCGAAAGCTGGGTTGAAAAATACAGTCAATTGGGGAATCTTCTAATTTTTGAAAGATTCCCAGAGGCCTTCACGGGGGTATACACAGAATTGAATAGCTGCTTCAGAAAATATTGAATGATTTGGACTTGAAACCACGAAAAGTAGAAGGGAGCAGTCAAGAGAAGACCAACCGAACAGTTGTACCCAGAGATTTTAATTTCAATGTGAAGATGTGAATGAACGATTTCCAAAATGTTCGAGATATTTTGCATGATTACCTGAGAAAAAGGGGTTGGTTATTCCGTGGACTAGGAGCATGGGGATAATGGAGAAAACATGGAGTGTGGAGTGTTCTAGACTCATTCAAAAAGATTCAGCGTCAAAAATTCAACGGAAAATGATACACCACAAGCCTAAATCGCCAAAAATCCAGAAATCTATTTTCAAAAAACACATTTTCCAACCATAACAACCCCATTCCTCAACACCCAATTCGGTCCGATCAGGTTGAAAATTTTCCAGGACAAACTAGAACCGAAAAGAGGGTCCTGACCAAAATTCTAGATTTTTAGAAATGTTTTCACTACTTATCAATAATGACGTGGACGGCGGACGGACAGTATACCTTTTGGTAGGTTCTATTCATCATTAAACGTATACAAAGAAAAAAGTTGAGGCCAATCGGAGATGTTCGACCCCCAATGACCTTGGGCATGATTACATAGGTTGCTTACTCAGAGAATAACCAACCAAAACGAAAAAGTGCCAAAAGACTGTTTTAACTTTTGCGCTCGGGGTGAGATCAAGAATAACTACGCTTGAAATAATACAATTATTGATTAGCGGACCAAAACTGTGGTCGTTTCAACAATTTCCCCGCCCGTGCACAAAAAATACTCGAGCCTTAAAAATTATACCGAGTGATTTGTTAGTCTTTTCTTACGATGCGAGGAGGGGGAAGAAGCAGATTCGCTCTGAGGGATGAGGATGGGGGTAATGACTTCTCAGGCTCCCACGCAGACATCGGATTTCCCTTCTAAAACTCTCATCTTTGAGGCGGGAATCAATGCGAAAACAAGGCGTTCTTCGCGCCACACGTGCCGCTTGTTCAAACAGCTTAAATTCGTTAACTTTTCTCAGTAGTTTCATGTTTGTTCGAGCCAAACTTGAGTGTGTTAGAGCTGAAACAAGTTCGTTCCCCACAATATTACCTCGCCCCTTCGTGGTCGATCTATGTAAGAACGTGAAACGTCGCGTTTTAACAAGAACCTCAACGCAAAGCTTTTAACATATTTTACAAAGGTTTTTTTTTTCTCCGTTAAAACATTCATATAGTTCTTTTTTTTCTCAAAAATTAGAAAGGTTGCTGAGCTTGCGTGGATGGGCGCAGAGCGGCATTTTGGCCGCCTTTAAATAAAATGCTATTAGCGTATAACTGCATGTGCGTACACCATTGGTCACTGACATTCACATTAGAGAAACAAAAAAGGTACACAACCATGAATATCAGGAAAAGGAAATGCATTTTATTGGGAATAATTTCAACTAGGTGGGTATAAATGAATCACAGGGGTTGGACCAGGGGCATGGAGAAAAATGGGGCAAGGGAGGACTAGTGTGAGGAGAGTCTAGGGCCCATCTCAATGTTTTCAGCGTCGAACATTTAGTGAAAAATAATACCTTACAGGCCTAGATCGCCAAAAATCTCGAAAATACATTTTTCGGAGAACACATTTTGACTTTACCTCCCCCAAAGTTGGTCTGATCGGGAAAAGTTGAAAAGTGTCGAGGACCAGCTAGAGCCGAAAACGGGTTCATGACCAAAATTTCAGATTTTTAGAAATTTTTCTACTACCAAAAACGGCGTGGATGGCGGACGGACAAGTTACAAGAAACAGATGATAAAATCCTTCACGAACCCTCCAACAGTTGATGAACAGCCCGGTAGAACCGAACCCAACGCCTATACAACAAGCCCTCCTTCAACTTAGACTGAAATACAAATGGTCCTTGGGTGAGTTCTAAAGGAGGGAGGGTTTTATTTCTCCTCCAACAATGGCTCTGCCTTTACAGAAAGGATTTCAACGAGTTTTGAGAACCCATGGCACGTCTCCTTAACCCCTGGTAATTACTTGAGATAAAATGCAGACTTTGAAACTCAACAATGACGGTCAAATGTTGCTAAAAGTGTACAGTATCCGTACGACTCAGGGGAATAAAGGTCCAAACTTTCCCCTTCCAAATCCTAATTCAAAGGGATTAGGCCGAAAATAAGTAGTAGGTATTATGAATGTGAGGGCTGTATGTAATGGAGGTGCGCGAGGATGTACCAAAATGTTTAACGTTGGGAAAGACTTTTCATCCTATGATCTTTCCAAAGCCACTAATAGTGAAACGCTTAATCCCGACCAATCTTCTGGCTATATCAGTCAGGATGTATCCTAAGCGTAATTTGCTTCGAATTCAAAATCTATCCGGAAATAAAGGGGTAGATATCAATATCAGGAAATGAAAAACAAAAAAGACCCCTTAACCCATTAAATAGGGAGAAGCAGATTGCTCTATTGCTATATTTTTGGATAAAAAAAAAATCCAACGATAAGTACTTGAGAAACGCGGCAAATTCTCTCACAGGGGTTGGTTATACCTTGAGCCAGAAGCATGGGGAAAGTGGGGAAAACTGCAAGTGTGGAGTGCCCCGAACTCATTTTAATCGATACAGCGTCCAAAATTTAGTGGAAAATAATAATACCCCACACGCCTAGATAGCCAAAATTTTGAAAATTCATTTTTCAATAAACACGTTTTGAGTAAATTCTATCGACCCAGGTAATAAATTCATCTTGTGACACACGATTTAAACTTTCACCGTATTGTGTTTCCTTTAAATAACTGCTATAAGCTCCAACATGGAATTCACAACGAGTTCTAGGCTCAACAAACAGAGGCGTAAATACACCCTTTATATGAGTGCAGATAAGGACGACGGCGGGAAATGAACTGTTGGCGGTGATGAGGGTGTTCTTTCTTAATTAGATCTTCACGGGGTTCTCGTTTATACAACAATAGCGTTGTATGTTGGTTTCTACTCAGCGTATAAGGGAGCACTTCAGCTAGTTCACTCAGTTTCGAAGACGTAGTAAATTATTCAGGATTCCTTCACTTCGTCGCATTCCAGTAACGGTTCGAAGGTCAGATGAGAAGCTCAAAACGTAACATGTTATCGTAGCAATCTTCATCATTTCAAAGCCTCATTAACCTCAGTAGATATAATAAGGAATGCTTATTTTGAATTCGGGATTCCCCCTGGTGAAAAACAAAACTTAGTCGGTAGGTTGGGCATGCGGAACTAAACGGACCTTATTATGTTTATACAACCCTCGGTTATTTATCAGAGGTCGTCATCTCATCTTGATGTATGATAGCCGGTGGTTTCGGAATAAACGACAGGGATACCTACGTAGTACATGCCAACCTTTCTCTCGACCTTCTAGGTTTCCATTATCTTCGGCATATCCGAATAATTGACGGTTTTTCGATTAAACTATGAAGGACACAATGTTACACAACTTCGAAATGCTTCGTCTGAAATCGCACTTCACGTCCCGTACTGAGATAATTTTTCCGTCCCAATAATCGCCCTAATCGCGACAATCACCAACATTAGCGATTTGCATAGGGGAAAGGCGGCAGAGGAAAATGACAATCGTTGCGGTTTTTGACCGAGCCCTCAAAAGTTATCCAATAGAACACAACCTTCATAAAAATGAGTTGATGGAGTGATATCAACTTGGAAGAAAGAACGAAGAACGCACGCGAGACTTGAAGAACACAAAACCGGAAAAAAGACTATCATCCTTGAGGTAGAAGATAAATGATCCTATAAAAGTGAGAGTAGCTCCAGTCATTCCCAGGTCTTCCGAATCGTAGGCAGAGCTGTGTTTCTGTCCGTTAAGCTTCATCAATGTGAGAATTTGGATTTCATTGAGCAACAAATACGATCAGACACAGGAATTTGAAATAATTTCAGCAAAAAATTATCGCTAAATCAAATCCAGTTCGAGGCTGCGAGGAGAGGTCCTCAATAAGAAATTCATGTTATCCCACGATTCTAAACCCATCAAGACCCTCAAAAACATACTCGCGAATGAAGTTAAAACTAATCGATTCTTAATCGATTTCTACGAAATTCCCTGACTTGGCAAAGCGGGAGCCCCTGCATCTCGCTTATAATCATTACGTAGCGTTTATTTAATACTCAACATCGGCTCACAATATCTCTTCTTTGTTACAGTATTTAGGTCAAGACAGGCGAGAGCACGTCATCTCCAGAATGGCTAAGTTTATAACTACATAGAATTCCAGTCAGTAGCCCCTAAACAAAGTGTAAAGCAATATCACTCAGTCCTTGTAAGATTCGCTTCTTACGAGGAGACTGGGTGAGGGTTCACCCTGTAATCATAATTAAACAATCATTTATGTAAATATGTCAATTTGTTAATAAACGGCTTTCTTTTGTTTTGTTTTAGTAATTTTATTTTCAATAAAAGTCATGAAGTGCCATAAAAACTTATCAATTCGGTTTGAAAACTCCCTCTTCCTTTTTAGTTAGGATTAGAAAAACGTTTAAAAAATTGGTTTAAAAAATTTTCAATTTGACTTGGCGAATCTACATCAAATAACCACCAATTCGCCTTTCCTGAAAAATTATTGGCCGGTGCTGAATTGCTCCTTGTAATAGAGCCAATAAAGAGTTTCCCTATACCTATGCTCGATCTACTTTCCCCCACCCCCCATCATTTTGAAAACTACTGTCACAGGTAATGGCTACAACCGCAGTTTCTACAACAACAAAAAAAAGTTGTAATGTGACTTAATGTGATGTAATGTGATTATTTTTTCTCTATCGCTCACATCAGCAACTCTCCCTTTGAAGGATACATTATGTCTCTGTGAGACTGTTTCAACATTGCCTACCTATAAACACAATCTCAAGAAAACCGTCATCCGAAATGGAAACAAAAAGAGCTCACAGGGGACATAATGTATTCATTGAAACGGTAAACTCCCGAGGGCAGTACATCATACCAAGGCAGTGCGACAACCGGAGAACTCTCGACCTTCTTGAAAAGCGTTCTTTCATAATGAAACTGTGGAACTCTTTATTTTCACCGTGGTCTAGAGTGTCTTGCTTCGATGAATAAGCGCATGATCATCATTGTGGTTACATTGCAATAATGCTTGAAATGGGAACGCTTGATTAGAACCGCAAGGGCTCAAATGCCACTGAGTCCTTATACATATGAGAAAATGTT
Organism: Cyrtorhinus lividipennis; assembly: GCA_019603395.1. Taxonomy (NCBI): domain Eukaryota; kingdom Metazoa; phylum Arthropoda; class Insecta; order Hemiptera; family Miridae; genus Cyrtorhinus; species Cyrtorhinus lividipennis. Next base: position 37,029,979 of record CM033998.1, on the reverse strand, counting down.
ATTCAATTAAATCTTAGATTCGCTTAGAGCTGTGGTTTTCTATTTTCAATTCATAAGAGCAAAGATTATCCCAACACAATAATGCGCAATCGTAGTTTTTACGAGTACCATCATTCTCAAGTTTCCCATTATTATATTAAAGGTAAATATTTTTTCGCCATTTTCAACATTTGATGATCAACTCATAGTAACTAAAAACCTTAACACACCAATCCTAAGTCCCATTCGATAAAAACGAGGGCCGGAGGGAACTTTTTCTAGATGAAAATGGCGAAGGCCGGTCTGCATTTGAATTCCATCGAGAGAAATGCTACATATTATACAGGTCTTTCACAAGAAGGGATCCTAAGCCGGAAAAGGAAGCGACGAATGTACGCATATAGAACAATAGCGCTAGCTTGAGGTTTTATCCAGAAGAAAATATTGAATAAATATCCAAAGGAGCCTTCCTACTGCCCTACACCGATAGAAAGGATGAGGGTTACACGCACAAGACGCCTAGGTTACATCGAATCCAGGTGTTCAGAAATGAAGCAATAGGAACCCATGTATTAATTAGATTAATGCATCAGTTGCCATAAACTCGTCCAAACTCAAGTTATCTCATTCGTTTTAAAGTTACTGCCTCTGTCCTCTTCTCGTTTTTAATCGAGTCAGCGCCACGCTCGGAGTTTAACATTTGAAATGTAAATGAAATCACGACGATGGGTGAAATCTCATAACCCGCTCGTTATAATTCTGGTTCATCTTGAATGGTACAAAATTCTGGGATCGAGGGGTTTACCGAGCTCTGCCACTGCGACAAGCTTCAGGGCGTCAAAGGGGTGGGAACTGGAAGTCACCGTTGGAATGATTCATAAATTGATGTTAGAGGGACAAATATGTGGGTTGTGAATGGGTAGTGGGGGGGGGGGGGATGATTCAGATCATTTTCATTGAAACAGATTTTGCATCAAGCGATTCACATCCACCATATAGGTATAATATATCATCGCAATTCTTTATTGCTTATTGCGAAAAATGTATTTTTCCTCAACATTACCAATGAAGCATACGGTTTATTAAACGTTCGGGACCTAGAATACCAAAAGATTGGTCGACAATTTTAGTGAGGCTTATTTATGAGCCTTTATTTCCGCCGAACATCATGTGAATTACTATGTATGATGCTATGATGCAAATGATCATCAAATTGTGACTTATACAACCCAGAAGAAGACAAACAAGGGGTGAAAAATAATATATTAGCTTTTTTTTTTTAACTAGAGACATTTACGCAATTGTGTTGGCTAAATTGGCTGAGACAATAAATAAGAATGCAAGCAGATACATCCAAGTCTAAAAAATCGAAATCTCATTTATTCGAACATCAATTCTAAGTAAGCTCAACACCTCATTCCGTAATGTATTCCGGCTGGGTATAAAGAGACTTGAGAATGCCGGGATTTTCCTGTTTCCATCAAAGATTTGGATTCTACAACTTTTAACACGATCCTATTCCCGAATTTTTAGTCGGAAAACTTGTGTTTTTACAGTCAACACTCAAGTGAGACCAAAAGAAGGGGAGATAAATGACCTTACTGGTATGGGGCACGTAGCTAGTTAGATACAATAATAGTAAGATTTGTCCTAATCTATAGTACTACTACTCGATACAACTTCAAGTTCCACAAATGGTAGAAACCATAACCAAATACCTATACAATTTTGTAAAATCGAGTAACAAACCTCGATAATGCAATTAATTATTATTGATTCGCTAGAATGGTCACACACTCTTCTTCACCATCACGAAGGGGCTACCCCCCACCTTCTGTTGGAATCAAGTACTTAATCATGTATCAAATTTATATGACACTAATTATTTATTACGACCCGAACTTTTCAGAATCTTTCTAAAATAATACGTAGATAATATTACGAGGAAGAAACGAGAGCAACATTAGAGAAAGAATAAATAAATTACCTTTATTACTGAAAAAGTTAAAAGTGGGTAATAAGCGCTCAATATAAATATATAAGCCAAGAATTTTCTATCATAAAACCAAATATGTACTCAATATGACATTGTTTTATTTCTTTTCTGTGAACAGGCGCGGATCTAGAAACTTTTTTCGGAGGGGGTCACAGGGTAAAATCAAAAGCTAAAAAAAAAAAAATAATAACCAAACAAACAAAATGAACTAAATTTTCTCACTTTTTCAATCTCTTAACAATAAAGTCCATTTTATTCTAATCCAATATTTATTCATAATTTGATTGTTTATGTCAAAACTCTATTCGAAATTTCAAAAATTTTCAAAATTCTACCTGGTTGGGGGGGGGGGGGTGTCATGACCCCCTGACCCTCCCTCCCTTGAATCCGCCCTTGTCTGTGAACTATATTGGTGTGGTGAACTATTTTATATCTAATAAAAATTGGCTAGGAAAGTTTAAGTTTTCCCCCCAGGCTGAATGGCACATGCGCAGCCAAGCTACGAGGTGAGATAAGTAATCATATTGCCCACATCACAAAACTGACACTTATTGGTTGCCACGACTAAGAAGGTGACCTCCTTTTGGTTGGTTATTCCTTGAATAATCAACCTATGTTTTCATGATAATGGTCAACCTCTCCGATTCGGCTCAAAATTTTTTTCTGGACGTTTCATGATGTCATGATCAAAAAAGGTCAATGTCCGTCCGCCGTCCGCCGTCCGCCGTACGCCGTCCATTGTCCACGCCGTTTTTGGTAGTAGAAAATGTTCTAAAAATCTGAAATTTGGGTCAGGGGTCTGTTCCCAGCCGAGATGGGTCCTCGAAACTTTTCAGCCCGATCGGACCGAATTTGGAGGGGGTAGGGGTCAAAATGTGTTTTTTGAAAAATGGATTTTCGAGATTTTGGGTGATTTAGGCAAGTGGGGTGTCATTTTCCACTAAATTTTGGACGCTGAATCCAATAAAATGGGTCCCAGAACAATTGGCACCCACTGGAAGAAGTAATGGGTCAAATTGGGATTTATTACCCATGTGGGTGACTTCAGCCGAATAGACAAACAAAACACATCGTCATATCCTGTTGTTTATAACCAGCAGTTAAACTTAGCAACCAATTTGAGCAGTTGCCTACAATCCTTTTTACTGTTCGAGCTTTTTATTCGTACCATTCAATCAATTTAATACAATTATTATAGCCTTCTAAATTACCTACGTTTTCTCAATATTATATTAGTAAATTAGTGTCGTAGCCCAATTACACCATTGAATATGTGTTTTCGGATTCACTAGGCGTGTTGGGTGTAATTTCACTAATTTGGACCTGTCGATTGGAATAGGGGGGGCACCCATTTTTTTTTCATTTCCTGGTACTGTGTGGGTAATTCAAAATGAGTCATGTGGGACCGCCACAACACTGGTCCTGAAATACCAACCCGGTGTGTAAGAAGTGCATCTTTTTTTCAATACATACCTAGTAGTATAATAAAAGTATAAGTAGGTAGGTCCTGGCAGGGCTAATTTTGCAGTTTTATCTGAATACGTCTAAATGGAGATCAGAGCCCTGGGGACATGAACCAACCAAATTTATTAGGTTGGATAATGTTCATTTCATAAAAACGAGTAGTATAGTGTATTAGAGAAAAATATGGATGTCTTGAGTATATCTTACCTTCAGGTAGAATCCAAGATTAGAGGTGAAGGGCGACCGGCCAATTTTATTTCTCGCGAAATACACCGCGGATTTCCGTCTTACGAATAAATTCCGGGAAGAGCAGCACAGCGTTTCCAGCGCGCGAACACAGAGCCGGCTCGAGGCGAACGAAGACATAGTTTTTGGATAGGTAGATCTCGAAATTCGACCGAAAGTGTTATCAAAGAGGAGTCAAAAGCTCGAGTAAAAAACCTGGTCGTAGGACAGAGGCGACAGTCAGCAAGCTCTCTCGTGAGGTGCACACGTACGACTCACACTCTCCCTTTTCGGTTTGTAAAACAAGAACGTCAGAGAAACACCCCGTCGTATTTCTCTCCCCGACTTCTTGGATCCACGGCAAGTCCTCCGTCCCACCCCCTTTTTTCGACACTTTTTCCGCCGCAACCAGCTGACTCGCCGTCCCCACTCTGCTAATATCAACGTTATCATTATCACCATCAAAGAGTAGGTATTTTCCGTAGAAAACGAACCATCTCTTAACTGTGTGTTGTTTTCGAAAAAATATTTCACCAAAGTGCACTCAATTTCCCCTCAAACACCTATCCGAGCTTCAAAATGAAACGTATTCTCTGCAATCAGTATTCACACTTACAAACTTCATTTTTGAACAATTTATGAATGAAGTGGGTACTATCGTGCAGGTGTTGTAGGGACAAAAACATACAACAGCAACACTTTCGCAGGTTACGAGCCGACGGCCTCCTAGCACGTGTGCAAACTGATTTCCGCTTCATGAACCGTCCACTTGGGGCGCGAGTGACTGCTTCTGACAAAGAGCTGTCCTAAAACTAGGTACCTACCGCGCTAATAAAATCAAAATACTCGCCCTAAAGTTTGAAATAAAATTTAAGCTCGATCTCAATTCCTTTAGATAAGTGGGTGGCCAATAATTGATACATTCTCGACCCATTTTTGAACAATGCTCTAAGAAAGAGCATATTTCCACCTAATGGTATCTCTTAACCATGGTTTAACAACCAGAATAAAGGAATCTGAGGTTAGGATCGTTCAAAACTTATAAAATTATGCAATTACACCGTGGATATGTATAAAAGCTTTTAAATATTACATCAAAGTCCCCTTAAGGCCCACTTTTCTAATACTTTTCTACTCAGGCATGCATTTTTCAAATCAGCGCTCCAAGCGGATTTTTATACAGCTACAGACAGGTTGCTCCTTATCACTACTCGGTTGTAGTGTTGTTGTTGTTTCGTTTTTTGTCAGCTACCGTGTACGTTTGTGTATAAATGGAGTTGGATATTATCTAGGATTTTCTTTTCCCTTCGATTAGCAGCACTTTGATTTCTTAAATCTATTTTGCGTTCAGTCGTTGTGACTAGACCCATGACTTTTGAACCCTATAGTTCCTTTTTGATTGTGTAGTTAGCTTCTGAGATGATGCTCTCATTACTTCGCGAAGCTCAGAAACTAGCTCATCAGGTAGAAGCTCGACTTCTCGCCGGTTTATTTGGAAATCATCCTACTCCTGCACTCGTCGGTTGGTTTCATCAGCATTATTTTGTGTGTTCCTTGAATTTCCTGACGTCAAGTGGCTCGCACATACCTTCTGATAAACGTTGTGGCAGTGCACAAGGCTTGCTCTTGAGTTGCATGTATCGTCCTTATTATGGAACTATAACGTCGGCTCACGCCTTTTGTATACATTGAGTCAATAAGAGGTCCTCCACAAAGTTGAACTAATCTACTGTAATGGGATAAAATGGTAGTGGTCCAGCTGAAGTATTAATTTGCTTATTAGTCAGTGGTCCCACTGTGGTGATGGTTCATTTTTTCTGCTATACCTACTTGTTTTTGGATTCCAGGTCTTGACATCGCCTATGAAGAAAATGAGGAAAAGGGTCATATATCAAAGGACGACGGTTTTCTATTTGCTGTACCCAAATACCGACGAACAATAGTGAAAAGGAGGAACAGGAAGTTCGGTTGGCCAGATTATCATTGGAAACCATTGGTACCCAAGAAGAATCTGGTCGTTTGTGACACTTGCGGTCATCACCACCAATCTGGAATCTTATGCGGTAAGTTGAACCGGAGCTTACCGATTAAGTAGATTCCAAAAATATGTAGAAAGGATAAATTATCAATTTGATTTTTAGTTATTGATTTTGACCGATAAGGTATTACCCCTGGCATTTCGCTTTTACATACCAAAGGTCTTTTATTGGGTTGATTAGTCTACCAAATACATTATTGTAAAAATATTGTAAATTACACGATATTGGTTTATTATTATGGTTGTACCCCACACGCTGAAGCCTCCTAGAATTTCGAAAAAAACCATCCTCAAAACGCAGACCCACCTTTACCGACTTTTAAATTTGCTCACTTTGAAGCTTAAGAAGCGAAAGTTCGGGGAGAAGACCAAAAATCCTTTCGTAAACAAAGAAATGTTTATAAAATTCATTAATAGCTTTTTTTTTCTTTTAGTTGTAAATGAATTTTGATTTTGTTACAATAGATGATATTCCAGTAAAAGGCATTGCCAACTAGGAACATTTCAGTAATACTATCAAATAGTTTAAATTTTTGAAGAAGAAAGGTAGAATTAAAAAAATAAATAAATAAATTCTCTAACAATAAAGTGTGAATTGCAGTGAGATTCTCGTTAAGAAGAGCAAATAGTAATTTTACATCCATTTATATTATATCTGTATTTTCAGAACTGTATTAGCTTTTATATTTTATTAGTGCGAGAATGCCTTTCTTTGGCATGCAGAGCGGGTTTCTTTGGGAAGCTTGAGCGGGGTTTCTGCTTTCACGACGTGAAATTCGTCTAATTTAGCAAAATATTAGGTAAAGGCAGGCAGCGTTTCCCAGATATCTGAGATAACTTTTTTTTTTTTTTCCAGGTACTTGCTTCAAAAAGGTAATGAAAGAAACCGAAGAAATTCAAAAGCAGATTGAAGCCACTAATGGTCTTCAGCCGATTGAAAAAGAAGTCGTGGTCTTGTACGAAGAAGAAGCGCTAGCAAAGCAATCCGAATTTGTAAAAGTTAGTACTTACCTTGTACATTTCTAATATGTTGGGTCCTCTATCTATAATGTGATTATCGCTGTTGTGTATTACTTACTTTTATTATTTCAAACGCAGCTGTAATGTTCTCGTCTTGATTCAGGGCAAGCGGATTGTAGAGATGAGTAAGAAGAGACCATCCTGGTTCAGTTCAAACCTGTTACAAAAGAGTACATCTAAAGAAGCATTCTACTAAGGATTTACCTCCAACTGAGCTTGCTTGATTTTCTTGTACGTATCTACCAACTTTATATTCTTGTTGAAGCCTTAATTAGCTTTTTGTAAAAATATACTTAGTGTTATTAGCGATCATTTATTGCTGCATTGAATTGCAACATTTCTACTGGTACCCCGCAGCTTTGAGTAGTAAGTAAAAATAGGCACAATCTTGGGAGCTCCAAAGTAATATGGTTTATTAGTAATTCCAAAATATTTTGGGGTTTCCTCTTCATCCTCAGAAACAGAAGGTTTTGGCGTTGGTTTGTTTTATCGATGGGTATTGATGGAAAATTGACCCCGAAAATACGCGTTCTTTATGGTTTGAAAAGGACGTACTGAGCAGCGCCGAAATCATTCTAATATAAATAAATTATGAATAAATGAATGATCCTGACGATGAAGGTGAGTGAGGGTTGTTATACTTGAAGCTACAGAAATGTCCTCACTCCCCTTTTCCAAACTTCCACTGAAACGCATATTTCGCCTGATTTGGTTAACATTTTCTAGGACTAGCTTGAACTTGAGTATTTGACTCTTCTGATCAATCTGAAAAACAAGTTTTGTAGAACCCTATCAAATGCAACAATAAATTCGTTGCTTTCACAAATATAAATAAAATAAGCGCAATAATAAATTCAATAAACTGGATTATTTTCAAGATAAGTAGGACCTAACCAATAACTGTGAAATAGAAAAATTACTTAAATAATATAAAGTCCAGTGAAATTATAGGTAAATGTGATTTTTGCGCTATTTGTATTCATATTTGCTCGATTCACGTTCATATATGGATATGATTGCTCCGATACCTAGTTGGTGGCCGGATTTGCTGGAGAAGGTCGTCACATGCGGTGAATGAATCTGGGACGAACATATTGAAATTTAGGTGTATAAAAATGATAACCTTTTTTTATGTGCTTCTCAGCAAAATCTGAGGGTTGGGACACATGGTTAGAAAATACGACTCGATGTTCCATTTGATTCCAAAAATTGTCTTTCATTTGCCAACTTATTGATTCCTTGAACGCTGATTGATTTTTTCACAAGCTAAGGAGGACAAAATTACAATAGTGAGTTCATTCATATGATTTTGTGCGATCTTGCTGATATTCCATGGCATACATTGTATTGTATTACACGAACAAAACAAGTTTTGGTAACGATTGGTTCAGCAACGTCTTCCTCTTATTCATCAGTTGTGCGTGTAGTTTTGTGACACCTTACCCCGTTATTTACATTTAATGAATGAGGTAACTTATAAGCACACCCGAATCATCTCAAGTAGTAAAACTTGACTATTTTCACCTGCAAGATTCGTTTAATACCGTTTATTGGATTTTCATACTTTTCTTACAACCCACATTATTCGTCTTCATTCACAGATTTACCTGTATGTGAGAATATGCGAAATTCTCCTTATCTAATCGCCTTGAATAATAAATAACATATATTTAAATAACCGACCACGGTCGCTTACCAAAACTGAATGCATTTAAAATGAGGATGCAGAATACCGTGTTTGTGGTAAAATACCTATACTGGGAGAGCCACTGAACAATTATGTCGCTTAAATTTCATATAACTTTACGATGTTTCTTAATCAAGGCTATTTCAGTTATTATTCCAGATATCAATCGCATTTCGTCTTCAATTCCGAGATAGTTTTGTTGATGAAAAATAGTATGTACAGTATACCTTAGAAATGACCCGAAGGAGGTCTAAGACTAGGCCGATTCCTAACCTAACTTTTTAGACCACGGAAGCGGTAATATACCGTACCTAGATTCTACACTATAGAATAACATAGTAAGCTTATAGTAGTTTTCAGTCGGATGGCTATAGACAACTGAGCGTTGCTCTATACACGTAAGGTATACTAAACTGAGTCGTTGACGTGCCTACTTAAGTAAGCAAGCAGGTAGGTATGAAGCCTAAGTAAGTTCGTATTAATAAATTATTGAGTTTTTATGAATTTGGTTTGCCACTTGAATGTGGAGCTAGAGGAACGTCTGTGTTGGATACTCCCTTTGGTATTGTGAAACAATGGTTTGTTAGATAATTTATCACGGCGATCACTCCTCCACAAGTTGAGAATGTCATCTTGTTTGTCCACATCTTAGGTGGACTCCTCGATCTTCAAGCATGTGCACTGCGAGTCTTCATCAGAGCAGCGGTTTTAGACCATCACTTTCTCAATCCAAGGCACGAATCTTTGTATGTTAGTGTAAACGCCGGGTAAATGTTCTCGACCGCATCCGATTCCCCAAGACACGAGGCCGATCAATACTTTTCTACCATCCATCGTCGTTGTCAGTGGTCCTCCAGAGTCACCCTGAGAATTCAAATCATTTGATGTTTTTTAGTGCTTCATTTTAATAGGTTATTTCATGCTCAAAGTCATGGGGAGGTCGACCATCTCCAATCGCCCAAAATCCTTCTCTGGACGTTTCATAATGTCTAAAACAGAAAACGCTGCACATTTTTTTCAAAATTCAGTGGAAAATGATACTTCATACGCCTAGATCGCCGAAAAATAGATTTTGATAAAATGGAATTTGAATTATTGGTCAAGGGCCCGTTTCTATCTCTAGTTGGCCCCAAAACTTCTCAACTCGATCGGATCAAATTAAGTAGGGGTAGGGATCAAGATTCGGTTTTCGAGATTTTTGGCGATCTAGGCGCGTGGGTTATTATTATTTTTGCACTAAATTTTGGACTCTGAATCTAATGAGACGGGTCCAGAAACGATTGGCGCCCGCCAAAAGTGGTTGTGGGTGAAAAGGGGTATCATCCACCTATTTTGAATGTAGGTTTTCGATATTTTAGTACCTAGGCGTGTGGGGTATCATTTTCCACTAAATGTTGTAAGCTAAATCGATTAGAATGAGTCCAGGACACTCCAGACGTACTGTTTTCCCCCCCACTTTCTCCGTGTTTTCGCTGAATGAATAGATTTATCGAATAACCCATTGGTGCTTTTCGAACGTACTTTAAGGGGTTTAGGTGAAAGTTTCCGTCTCACACCCCCATTCTTGTCCCCTTTGTTGACTGGGGATGATGCAGATCAGGTCGTCTGAAACTATCGGATTAGGCCCAAGCCGATCTTCCGACCGTAATGAGAGCCGACTGGGGTGATGAGATGCGGGAAGATCTCAGGTCGGCCTATCGACTGTTCCTACCATTTCGGTGGAATTTATCTACTCGTGAGAATGGTTGAGGGGGGTTTGAATTTCGGATGCTTTGTTTCTCTTTGGACAGTAGGAACTGACACTTTTGTGCTCCACTGTTTTCGGTCTTGAAGGAATTAGTTATGATGAGGGTGTGACCTAATGACGTGTCTTTACCTATCTTCAATCGATAGAACATACGAAAAGTACCTGGCAAGAGTCTCTTCCTCCTTCTTTGAATCCAGCGCAAAGAAAAACGTCATGTATGGTCTCTCTTCGTCCTGCCGCCCTGAACCACCGCTGGCACCTCTCATTCGGAATGACTTCCACGTCAACTTCTTGAAGAACCGTAGGAACCGTTACAACACCTTTGAACGAAAATTGGTGTCAGACATGTATTTGACATTAATAATTCCTGAGTTCTATCGCTGTGAAAGCATGACTCAACGGATATATACAGATAGATTTAGTCACATTTGTATTTCAAATAACTTTACAGATCCGTTCACATCATGCTGTATTATGTTTATGATTACAAATTAATTCATTCTTCACGCATTATTAACTTTGTAAAAATTCAAATAAATTCACAAAAAAATTGAATATGTATTTCATAAAAAATTCTAAACTATGATAGGTTTGTTTTCAATAATACTTAATTTATGATTTTTTTGCTTTTTTTACGCTGATGAGCACTAGGCGATTGTTATTATTTCGCAAGTGTGAGAAGAATTATTATTATTAAATAAACAATTTTATGCCGCGAGTTGCTGGATTGTTACGCTTATGAGCGAAATCTTGTTCAAGTGTGAACTCACCGTGCCTCGTTCTGCCCCAACCCGCTACTGTTGCAGTTTTCCCCACTAATTTCGTGGTTGAGTCGGGAAGACAAACAGGAAGAATGTGCTGCTTGAAATTGACTTTGTTGTCCAGTTTGACCAAAGCTAAATCGTTCCTGAAATCCGTCGGACTGTACTGCGGATGCACCTGGAATAATTAATTGTATAGTATTTACACTGCACAGTAGACTGTAATCCTATTTTCTAATGATTTTAAAAGCTGGTTTCCTGTGTTGCACCTACCCCTATTCTTTTCCGAATATGTACCCCAAGATGAACATTTTTTATAATCCACTCTAAAAGTATTTATTTTCTCAGCAAGTAGCAGAAAAGCAGCTCTATAAGTGCAAATTAAAATAAAACTACAAGATTATATAAATACTTTTACGTTAGCTGAACTTCCAAAACAGGGGCAAGTAGACATTTTTACAAAAACTGTTGGATTTAATTTATCTAATCTCTATTGATTTCCTGGAGAAGTTCAAGCTTACATAGAAAAATCAATATTTTTCAGCCCGTATTCTTGGCAGGTCTCTTGAGATTTTAACTGGTATAGCGGCCCTCAAGAGTTAGTTTTACATCAACATTAACTTCGTCTATGCACAGAGAGTGGGGAACACCCTGTTTAGGAACCTTGTGATACTTTACCTCCTTCCTCTCCACGTTGAACTCTTCATGTGTCAGCCTTTCAACTTGATCTCGTACGTCCCACTCACCCAGCCGTACTTTCAGGTTATTGTTAGAAGTCCTGAAAAAACAGTGGTTAGACGCAGCAGAATATTCTTCATTAGTGAAAGCGAGCCACTTCTCTGTAATTCCCATCGGACCATGAGCTGGCACACTACTTATCAAAATGAGGCCTACGTCGTACGACTAGTCGGGATTTGTGGTTTATTTCTAGATGCCGGAGAGAATTATGATGTCGGTAGAGGTCAAACACTACGTTTTGTGGCGAGAAGGTGTATTCAGATACAATACAACATCATCACGTTCTGTGTCTACATCGGAATAAGCCACAAGTACTTACGAACTTGTCGGACGAGGTCAAAATCATTGAAGGAAATACCAAGTCAGTACTTTTCAATTCAATTTTCTTTTGATCAATGCTTATGCCTGTTTTTATTTTTGGACTCTGATCAGCCACGCGCAGAGATAGAGAGAATGGCTGATTTTTCTAGCTACCCATCTCCTAGTAATGACCTGCCAATAAAAGGATCTACGGGTATTCATAGCAAAACAGTATAATTTATAATTTACGTGGCAACGCAGTGAGCTGCAGTCACGACCCATCTGCTACTCAGTAGAGCTCCTCCGCAAGATAGTTTTTTCGTCAGAAAGCCCGTCTTGATGATGGCTGCCTGAGGGAACAACATTTTTGGTAGTTAAACTTTCCACAGTATTGAATTGGGATTGAAAACATTGTATAGAAACAAAGGGGTGTCCCACAAGTTGCCCCCCCCCCCCCTACCTACTAAAATCGTCCAAATAGGTGTAAACAAAACATTTTTTTGAATCAAGTGACAATAACTTTTATATTTTAAATGGTAATCCCAATTTTTTTTTCATTGCAGATTCGGATTCTACCCCAAATTTCATGGAAATTTGATCTTTCAACCAATTTTTTTTATTGCGGGCAACCCCAAAATTGTCAAATAGTGGATGATGGAAAACTCTGATGTATGACATATGAATTTTCATGGTTTTTTAACGCTGATTCTTGATTTGACACAATTTATGCGAAATAGTGACCAAAATTTGTTTATTTGGCGTGAAAAAAAATTGTTTTTTTAACTCGTGTATTTGCACATGAAATTTCACAGGTTTTCTTTTATAATTCATTTCTATTTCCTCCTCTGTTCTCACGGGAACGGCTACGGTTAAAAGTATATAAACGCGCTATAAAAGATGATTTTTCAAGCGAAACAAACAAATTTTGGTCATCATTCCGCAAAAATTGAGTCAAGAAACGAATAGCACCACGTGAATCAGCGTGAAAAAACAACGAAATTCATCTGCAACACATTACAGTTCATCGTCATCCACTATTTGACAATTTTGGGGTTGCGCAACTTCGCAGGCACGCTGAGCCGATTGCGCGCAATAAAAACAACTGGTTGAGAGATCAAATTTTCATAAAATTTCATGTGGAATCCGAATCTGCAATAAAAAATTGAGGTTCCGGTTAAAAATAATAATTTTAGGGTCACCTGCGAACAGTTGTGCGTGGTGCGCAAATGTGATATTTGAATTCCAAAAAAAAGAAGATTTAACAAAAAAGAATTTTGTTGTTCACTCCTATTTGGACGATTGTAGGAAATAGGAGGAGGGGGGAGGGGCAAATCGTGGGACACGACTGTGTGCAATTACGTGAGATTAAATAAAGGATACTACTCATGTTCATTATGCACTAGTTTGTACACTTTCTTGTTCTTGTGATCATAAAACAGAAGGAAATTGTTTAGTTACCTGCCAAGGGTGCGTCCCAAAGGTTGAACTATGCCCTCCGACTATCCTATGACTCCTTGTGTAGACCTCGCCGCACCCTGAAATTGGAAAAATAATTGCATGATTTGTACATGTCATGCTTACAGTAAGACCAACGAGATACTCTGAAAAGAAAAGAGGACACATTGTCAAGGAACTGACAATTTCTGTTGAATGAATCACCTGTCTGTCCTTAATTGATCTGAACTAAACTCGTGGGATTTTGACCACCACGAATAGTTTAATTTGAAAAATAGATGCAGCTCCCTTTCAATTCAATCTTCGTTTTACTGGCCCTGAACGCGTGCGAGCAGAAATGTGTGATGTACGAGTATAGGCAGCGTGACGGAAGCGTTTCCTCTATGTGTTTTCTCCTATCAGGCATGAGCGAGTCCATTGACGTATGTATGGTCCGCGATTTCGTGGCAAGGATTTGGGTAGAAAGTGGGCTGTAGGGCTCCTCACATTCCGGTATGACGCCAGCTGAATTCCCAACGCATCAGCAGGCGTAATCCCATAAGTACATACAACGCTTTTATGCAATTTTTGTTGGTACCTATACACTCTTGTTTCCATCATAATGAGACAAAATGTTAAGGGACTCCATAAATATAGACATACTTTCTGTCCCTTCATCTTATTACGTTATACATTTTTTTCCTTCAATTTAACCATAGTGAACATAAATATGACGTCCGTCTTATACCCGTTGGTTACTTAAAGGTCGACAAGATTACACGCCACATAAATACATGAGTGTTATTGCGTACTAAGTTATCGTCGTTTTACCTATTAAAAGGAACTTGCTTACAGGAAATGATAAATTTTCCGGTTTTGCTTAAACTCTTAATACCTTACATCGTTCAGTACATATTTCAAACCTGCCCTTGCTCTGATTTGATTACTGCTTTTATCGCCTGCATGATTGCTACCGACGATTCCATCCTTGGAAAGGACTCGGGACTCCAGAGAAAAAATGGGGAAAACAGTGAGTATGGAGTTTCTCGGTTTCATTTCAATCAATTCAGCTTCCAACATTATTTAGTGGAAAATGATACCCTACACGGCTATAAACCGAAAAATCCCGAAGACTCACTTTAGAAACAGGTGGATAGGTACCCATTTTGACCCGTACCCATTTCCACAATCGGTCCGGGATCCATCTCAATGGATTCAGAGTCCAAAATTTAGTGGAAAATGATATCCAACGCCTAGATCGTCGAAAATCCATTTTTCAAAAAAACACGTTTAGACCCCTTTCCCCCCACCATTTTGGTCTGATCGGGCTGAACAGTTAAGAGGACTGACTAGAGCCAAAAACGGGTCCTGACCAAAATTTTATACTATTTCAATTTCAGACAGAAAATTGTCTACTACCCAAAACGGCGTGGACGGTGGACGGACGTGGTACATTTTGATTGGTTATTCCGAACACCTCCGATCGGCCCCAAAAATTTTTCCTGGACGTTTCAAGGGGTCTAGATCAAAATAAGCAAATATCCGTCCGCCGTCCACACCGACTTTGGTAGTAGAAAGTTTTCTAAAATTGTGATATTCTGGTCAGCGATCCGTTTTCGGCTCTAGTTGGTGCTCAAACCCTTTCAGCCCGCACGGACCAAATTTAGTTTTGGGAAACATAGGTTGATTATT
Organism: Cyrtorhinus lividipennis; assembly: GCA_019603395.1. Taxonomy (NCBI): domain Eukaryota; kingdom Metazoa; phylum Arthropoda; class Insecta; order Hemiptera; family Miridae; genus Cyrtorhinus; species Cyrtorhinus lividipennis. The sequence goes on along the minus strand of CM033998.1, from coordinate 37,014,898 downwards.
CAAGGCATGACTAACCAAAATTGGATGACGTGTAATGCGGCGTTTTCTTTATGTTGTTTTAACCATTTTCAGGGTCACATCCAAAAAAATCTCAGCTATCCTAAGCGACAGTACGAGCAAGTACAAATAAAATTCCTTGGAACGTAAAATATAAAAGGAAGTGCCTTAGTTCTAATAAGCTGTGATCATCAAAACCATCTTTCAATTGGTCCATTTCATTCTAGTGAACAATGAATATTTGGTGTCGCTATTCATTTGAAGAACCACAACCCAGTGCATGGTAGCAGCTAGAGAGCAAAGCGAGTGTCCACTCTGAGATTACTGGAGTGTGCCCTCCTCATTGTTGAGGTGATTTTTCTGACTAAAATTTGGAAAGAGTCCGCCCTAATCGCGCAAAATTCTTAGTGAGTGTAACGTTTTAGCGGACGTACGCTCGGTCGAACTCAAAAATTCATGCGAAAAGTCGTGGTTTGAGCGTGAGCCAGTGCTACAGATGAAACGGTGCCTTGACGATGTGCGAATGTAAGATATACTCGATAACGATTACCCCTAAATTGTCCATTGCCGAGGGAAGTAACTGTCGACGAAGGATATACCGGCGTCGAGGGGCCAGGCCTGTGTAGGAACGGCTGATGATGGTTTGACAGGTAATTATGTGGGTATTGCGGTATCGGAGAGATGGACGGTATGGGAGCGATAGGTGGCATGGGGGAGTAGTATGACGGGAGGTGCGGCCGTTGATGGATGTAAGGCGGCACAGGTGTAGGGCGCGTGGGGGCGTGTTGAGGAGGGTAGTTCCAGTAGTACTCGTGTTGACTCTCGCCTTGCTCCTCTGGGACCATAGCTTGGAGGCCTTGCGTCTCCAGAAACGCCAGAGCTACGAAGGCATAAAATCGTGTTCAAATTTCGGCGTGATGTGGCGACGCAGCGAATTTTTATGCTTGGCACGGGTTGAAGAGGGATTATGGAATAAACTGAAATTTACTTGAATACTTCTACAAAACCAAGCAAAGCTCAACTCGAGCGGGATATACGCTTATCGAAATGCATTTGAGATTCACATCAGTTAATGTTATTATAATTTCGTTTTGTAACCTATAAGAGTAGTTGATTAAGAACTGACAATGATCAGTAGGAAACAGGCTGCATTATTTATTACACAGGCGCTCAATAAGGCAGGCAGATTGTCTATTCTCATACAAATCATTCTTTTCACGGAGAACCCTGATTTCCTCCATGCTATGGTACTATCCCTGTGACTTACTCGCATTTTCTACGGCTCCTAGAGCTGGGTCTGCCGCTGAGTGGGCTTTGTCTTTGGTGACGCAGCAGCTCCAGATCATTCCACCGGAACAAAGGTCCAGTGGCTTTCCACCGTCGAGAACACACGACAACGACAGCGTGCACTCAAACTGAGAACCTCGGTACCAGCACGACTGAGGTATCACTGTAAAACACAGAAATCACTTGGAATTAGTAGGGAATAGCTGCTTAATATGTCATCATTTGAGAAAATAACTACGTGTTTATATTGTCAGCTTGTGAATTCTTAAACCCAAACCCAAACTCTCACTGAGGTCTTACAAGGACGTTTTCCATTTCAATGTGTTTTTTAAAAAAAATGGGTTTTCAGCGATCTAGGCGTGAGGGGTATCATTTTCCACTAATTTTGGCCGCTGAATCGATTGGAATGAGTCTTATTCTTCTCACTCACTTTTTCCCCCAATTTCTCCCCATGCTCCTGGTCCAAGGAATAACCAGTGACAGATTTTGCAGCGTTTTGGTTGGTTATTCCTTGAATAATCCCGTACGCCGTCCACACCGATTTTGGTAGTAGAAAATTATCTATAAATCTGAAATTCGGGTCGGGAACCCGTTTTTGGCTCTAGTTGGTCCTCGAAACTTTGCTGCTCAATCGGACCGAATTGAAAGGGGGGCGGCGATCAACACATTCTCCCAGTTTTTCATGTGTTTTCAATACATTTTCCGCGGTCTAGGCGTACTATTATCGACTAAATTTAGGACGCTGAATACAATGAAACGCGTCCCGGAAGAGGTGATGGGTCAAAATGGGTATCTATCTACATACTTTGAATGTGGATTTTTAAGATTTCTGGTTCTTAAGCGTGTGGGGTGTCATTTTCTACTAAACTTTATACGCTGAATCGATTGAATGAGTCTCCATGCTCCTGGTCTGAGGAATAACCAACCCCTGTGAAACGAATTTGCAGCATTTTTAGACCAGCATTAGTAGTAGCGTACACAACTTGATAAAAATGTGGAGTTCTATCTACGTATTGTATCACCAATCTGTTCATGTTCCCTTCGGAATACAATTTGCGTTACTTCGTTGTACCCATTGTAAATAAAGATTCTGATCGATACTCCTATGAAGTTACCTCTTTTGGTGCTCTAAGAGTACGGAACATTTGGGTGCTATGATGAGGGTTTAGTTCTCCTTATTTCTTTAGTTGGTAGTACAGTTGACAAATATGACACATTTTGTTGAATTTTCATCACTGCTTACGGGGAATTCAATAGATTAAACTGAAACTCAAGTCCGTTATGAAGATGATCAAACGAACGATGGATGGAAAAGAGCAAAATGAGAAGGAAAATCATCCGTACATTCAGCAAAAATTTTTGAAACTCAGTCTTTCATCACCAAAAATATGGCATTATTGTTAATAAACTCTGATTCGGATAACACCCGAGTTGTTGTTAGGGGGTGGGAGATGAATTTGATTTGATTAACACGATCAATACCCCTCCTGGTCTCCCTGACTCCACACTCTATTCGAACGCGAATTAGAAGAGCTGCAAACGAGACGCTTGTTTGTATAATACATCTCACTATTCAACGTTAATTACCGAATGCTCAAGGCGTTCACGGAAGAGTACCCGCGGCTAATCGTATGCGCGTGCGGGGTGCGTTCCTTCCTTCCGGGTGTGAAAGCCTTTGTTCCCTGTTCATCTCTCCCATTGACATTTCTGAATTTTCACACTTCCTTGCCAAAAAAAATTGCAGCTTTCTTTTGCCGCCTTTGATATCCTCATTATTGTATCGGGTTACGTACGCGACGTATCACTGATAAGAAATAATTTGCCCCTTAGATTTCTTTTCTTCTTCGTGGGGTTGTTCGTCAGTCGATTGTCGTTCTAAAAGAATCCAAGCGTGCCCTGATTAGAGCAGCCAAGTTTTTTCTACGAGCCTAATATTTTTACTTAATCACAGGGTTAATATTGTGTGAAGAGTGAAATCACTTCAGCGTCCTACACTATGCAGCTAAAGCGTTACTTGCATGTTAATTTCAACTCTCAGTACGCTGAAGACCCGAAAATTGGCCCGACATTACGAGAAATGTGGTGAACATGCTATTTTGTTTTGTTTCTGGGATGGCCCTAATAGTATGTATCCAAATTTTTAACCCTCCATAGTAATAGCTGTAAAACCGCGAACATTGCGCTTTATTTAAATTCTTTATTGTCCCTTATTCCACAAAGAACTGCCCTTTACATTCGGTAGAGGAGTAATTTATTGCAGTTGAAGTGGCGAATAGGCTCGTAGATACAGCTCCACAAGGAAAGCCATTTTTTTTTTTCAAAATCGCTATCAAATCTTCCAAGAAAAACGCTGCAAATTCTTCCGCAGAGGTTGGTTATTCCTCGGACTAGGAGCATGGAAATTCATTCCAATCTATTCAGCGTCCTAAATTTAGTGGAGAATGATCCCCACACGCCTAGGTACCTAAAATCTCGAAAACCCACTTTGCAATAAGCACATTTTTCGAATTTTGAGTGTCTAAAATGACTAGACTATTCCACTAACCACACAGTTGTACATCCTCGATGGGTTTTGCCGTCATTCTCATACACAAAGAATCAAATCAATTTCTACGGCCTAGTAAGTAAAATGAAAAAAAAAAGTGAGATTCGAGAGCATTAAGTTCAGAAATACTGTTGTGGGTGTGAGTGAAGGAATTTTCCTTTGTTTCCCTCGGGTTTTTGTTACTATGCTGAGTATCGTTATCGATAAATAGTATGTGTGCAAAATTTGGAGTAAGCCTCACTCGTTATTCTTCGTCCTGGTAAAATAGGGGTGTGTTTATATTGATTCCAAGATTTAATCTGACACAACTAATGATCAGACACGGTAAAGTAGGTAAGTACATTATAAGGATTAATGAGAGTTAATAAAATAATAAAAATAAAAATAAACAAAAATTCCATTTATTCGATCGATATTGGCGTAGTGCCCCCCTTATAGAGAAGCTGATGTTATGTTGTTTTGATGGATACCCGGATTGATGTGTGATTGCACAAGAGAATCTGTCTGCAATATTGTTTTGAGACGTTATTATGAAGAGAAAGCTCCGCTACTCAACTTGGAGGTCCTCAACAATTGAACTGAGAGGCTTCGAATTGAATAACCTTGTTCTCAATACAGGTTTTGTTTTTATGATGAGTGATTTAATTTCACACGAATTATACTCATGATCTTTTAATTTAGCAAATTGGTACTTTAAAGTTTTCTTTTCTCAATACTTGGTTTTTTTTTTCTTTTTTTCAGGACAAAAGCAGGAAAGAATTCTTTCCAGGCCAACGGCAGTCGGACACGGTGGGTGGCGGAAGCGCGAAGGGTGTCTCGTCAGGATTGTGACGAGGATGAAATCATATGACGAAATGAAAAGTGAGAGGAAGGGGACACCCACGACACAACACATCGCGAGTTGATACACACACATTCAAGTCGAGAGAATTATTCGGAACGTTGCTTTCCAACTGTCACTTTCTTGCGCCACAACCCCGGAGCTCACTTTCTCGGACGTTTTACGGCGGAGAGGCTTTGAAAACGACAGTGCCTTGAGATGCTTGGCAATGAAGCCAGCTATTCTTAGCGACCAACTAACCAACACTCGAATCAAACCTACTGACTGACTTATACTAAGGAGAATGTGGAGGCATTCTGTTTAGTCCTAACACTTGACTAATTCATCCCTTCGTTCATCCCTTCATCATAGCTTTTAGCGCTTAATCTCAGAAAAAGGGCATGGTCGCCTTTTCTCTATTTCAGTAGGTCGTGACTTATCTTGGTGAAGCTTTCTAGACACAGGGCCATTTTCTAGACTCTTAGGCGAAGAAGTTTCTATCAATGTTGTTTAGTTGGGGCCTATATGCCGCAGTCCTTCGGTCCGGAAAGACTGACGAGGTTAACATTTCAGACGAGAACAAAATTATGAAGAAAGAGAACCTGGCTTCTGAGTTTTAGATTTGAATCCATTGAGGATTTGGACCGGTTGCCGCAAATGTAGGCAGGGTTATTTTAAAATGGTTGAAACAAGGGTGGTTGGGGTAGTCAAATGTTTTCCGATAGTATCCCTCTTTATAGAATGTAACATGAGCGTTGAACTGATCACAACTCATTTCTTATGAGATCTTTTCCAATAAAAATGCTGCCAATTCATTCACAGGGGTGGGTTATTCCTTGGACCAGGAGCATAGAGAAAACGGGGAAAAACTGTGGGTATGAAGTGTACCGGACTCATTCCAACTGATTCAGAGTCCAATATCAAGTGAAAAATGATACTCCCACGCCTAGGTACCCAAAAATCTCAAAAAACCATCTTTCGAAGTGAGTAGGTAGGTACCCGTTTTGACCCGAACCCACCTCCAGCGGGCAGCATTCGGTCCGGGACCCATCTCAACGGATTCAAAGTCCAAAGAAGTGGAAAATAATGCCTCACACGCCTAGATCGACGAAAATTTCGAAAATTAATTTTTCGAAAAACACATTTTATTCCCCTCTCCCCTCCTTCCCATATTTGGTCCGATTGGGCTAATCGGAATTTCTGACCAAAATTTTAGATTTTTTAGACAATTTTCCATTACCAAAATTCGCGTGGACTTTGCCGGAAACTTTGCTTTTTGTTTGTTTGTTTTTTCCGGACATGGTACCTTTTAGTTCTAGTCATCATGAAACGTCCAGAATACAATTTTGGGGCCTGATCGGAGGTTGATCCCCAATGAACTTTATTATTCAAGAAATAACAAACCAAAAAGAAGAGGTTAGTTTTGAAAAAGTCGGATTTGACTAGGCTGCCGGCCTTTTTCCGAGGCCTTCTTAACGTTTATTAACCTGCTAATATCACCTATTGCCACTGATCACAGGGCGCAAAGGCCACAGATAACCCGCCACTTTCTGCGGTATCTTCTGCAGATTATAATGGCCGTAATAATTCTTGTCCACAACAGCTGATGACGTAGCTAGCCGCCACAAACTCAGATTTTCCTTGTCCTCATGTACATAATACAGGATTTAGTTTCGAGTTGGATGGTACTTTTTGACAAATATTTTTCAATCAGCTATTAGACAATTATTTTCAACGCTTATAAGTACATTTACAGCGAGATCTACTCCGAATAATGAACCATTGAGAATAATTTACAGCGTTTGTAATACAGTAGACCCAATTGGCTTGGTTTTCTAATAAGCAAGTAATTTGCCCATATAGAAGATACGTCTTTACTTTGTCGCTTATCCACAACGAATTTCCCATTGAAGTAAAGAATACTTTGGAAGAGATATCTTGGCCCAACTTGCCTCACCGTTCAGGATGAAGAAAAAAAAGTAACATGGTTGAGCGACTACCAGAACATCCGATACCCTCATCACTCCAAGTCCCAAACTAGATCCCATAAATTCCAACCTGTTGATCCATGTCAATCAGTTCAGTAGGTTCTGCTGGTTTTTTGACTGTTATTCAACTAGTTGTACAGCGTAATTACGACCGATGCGCCGTTACGTCGGGTATTTGCTTTCTTTTGGATGGAAGCTACGAGATGTGAGTCACCCTGAGTGAGTAACCAAAAGGGTGTGTTTAAAGTAGGTTGTGACTCACAGGGAAATGACAATATTTTGGAATCTACTCACACTTATTGTTGTAACATTGCATTCATGTGAAGCAGAATTTATGCCTTAAAAGGTTACACCCGTTAACTACCTACATCCGTTTAAAACTCTTTTCAAACCAAAATAAGCCGCTGATGTTAATATGACTCTTCGTGGAATTGTAATACGTCCATCGAACCTTCCTGCCCCTGGTTCAAAACAGTAATTTTGATGTCCCTTCCACTACTAACAAAGTTTCTTGGTTGGATTCTATCCGGTTTGCGAACCTACAATGACTCACATAAGCCGGAACTAAATTACAGAGAGAAATGAGATTAATGACATAGGTAGATACTAGGAAACCGCTAATGAATGGAAATCGTTTGGTGCGATAACTTCAAACCAGAGAAGAGCACAAAGAAGTTGAGTATCAATATCATTTCTTTACTGTTAGATTGATCTGTTTCAGTATTGACTGTAAAACACATTTATTGTTCAATTAGTGCAAAAATTGTCTTTCAATCCCTACTTTAATTCATTCTTAGAGAGGGTGTAACTAACGTGACCAGAAATTTAAGACTCCAATGCGGGACACCCCACTCGGAGGCCCTCCCCTGGGAAATTTTAGAAAATTATAACTGTAAACTCACGTTTTTAGGCCTTCTAGACATAGTGATACAGGTATTTTTGCACAATTTAAATTAATATTTTTAATGATGAGAAAACAAACAACGTACGTTTCACGTTTGAAATTGACACTGAAAGGATCAAAATTGTACTATTGCCGAGCGTTTACGGATCTAGTCGAACTCAAACGACGTAGATGATGCCTTTGCTTTCTTACTTTTGTACAAGGAAATAAATATATAATAGTTAGGGTACTTTACTGTTTTCTCTTACATCACTAACTAGGGCTCTTACATCTTTAAAAAATAATGTGGGAGGGCAAAATTTAATATTTTATGTAGTATTTTGAACGTCGGACCTTTTAAGCGGGACATTTAGGGTTTCCCACGACCGATTGTGGGGACAGCGGGATAACGTGCTGTAAAGTGGGACGTACCTATGACTACGTTGGGTATAATTATTGACAGAGTCGCTACGTAGGTACGAGTATTACAATATAATCTGGCCTTCCATCTGTGCAGCCCGAAAAGGTTTATTGCTATTTCGTACTCATTCTCATGGTATTCGTTACTCGGATCGTTCCTGAAATTTGATTCTATCGTTATTCCTTGCCTTTGTGGTGACTTTTGCCGATAGTTTGCCTGAGGAGTTAGGATATTTTTCTCTTGACCGCATATATCCACCTCAAACCGCACCTCACCTTCCAAAAATTCGCGTAGTAATTTGAGAAGTAACCGCACTATGAGATTGTAACGTTATCGGCTTCTCGACTGATCACATGAATGACACTTCGAACATGACATAATGGGCCACAAAACGTGAAAACTATTTTCCACATGCGACCGACCCGCATAACCGTTGTGTATTGATAGAAGGGAGTACACCCTCCCCCCTTTACCCTGGCACATTTTGGACAAATTACATGTTAAGTAGACAGAAAAATAATTATGGTGATATTCGGACTGGTGATTTTCGATTATTTCCTTCACTTTTATATGGTATTTAATGTTGAGAGAAGAAAAATACGAACGTACTGACAAACTTGAAATGTATGCATCCACCTTGAAACCAATGAAACAGCCTGGAATTGAAGTAATCTTTCCGTAGGTACTCCATAGTGACTCAGTTAAATTACGATTACTCGAACGTACTTTATGCTACTTTCCGTAGCTCTAAATTGGTCCAAAACATGATAGAGAAAACCCCCCTGAGAACGAGTGCGTTCTCTCTCAACGCTAACTCTAAAACTCTTTGATGCTGTCAATACATTCGAAATATAACCTGAGTCTCTTGGCCTCATTATTTGTCTATGTTATTATTTTGTTGTTATAAACGGTAATTGCCTAAATCTGGCTCATTACAGTCATACTTTGTAAACCCATTTATGGCAATAAATTACGCGTCCTCGTTCCTATGAATTCCTTCCGCGTTAGACTCTATAGGACAACTGGAAGTTGAAGAAAACCTGATTCCACTCCAAGTAAGGTCACTTCATCCTGCGGAAGTCGGGAAGACTCCCGAAGGAGGAAGCTAAGTCCGGGGCTGCAGATAGGACCTTCAAAGTGAGTGAAAGTGTTTGACGAAAAACTTTCTCCCTTACACGGTTCTCTGGTCACCTCACCGCTTGTCCCTCTCGTACCTCGTCATCTATTATAGCCACAACCAACAAAACTCTTACCGAATCATTAGCTAATACCCACGATCCACCTTTCGAAGGACGCTTCCTTGTGGACAGTCTAGTGACAAGCCCCATTTTTCTTTTCTTGTTCCTGGGAAAACCTGTTTCTATCAATTTCAACTCTCTACTATAACGAATCATAACATACTCGAACACAAACTTTTCAATAATTTTAATACAGCAATCACAGTTCAGCGTCCTCCAAAAATAAAAATAAAAAATTCTGGATCTGGTCCTTTATTTGTTTTTTGATAGAACAATGATAATCTTCTTGCCTAGACCACATTTTTTAAACCAATAAAAACTAAAAAGGTTCTTATATTCTTCTTTTTTTAGAACAAAGATGGCCATTAAAACTTGTTTAAATTTATAATTTATAATAAATTATCCTAAAAAATTATTTGAATCTAAGATAGGTAACAATATAATACAACGTCTAAAATTAAGAATTTACTTGAAGTAGTTATTTTATAATAAATTAATTTTATTACTAATATATTGCATCTAAAATTACTAATTATCTGAATCAGTTAATAGATCTGAAAAAGAGAGGGAAAATTCAGCTCGTCACAATTACAATAGCGGATGAACCCTGGATTATCACGTCTGTATGCCTCAATTGTGTACAAAATTGGAGACAAATTAATTGTAGAACACTCAACGTATTCTTCTTATAGTGCTCGCCTCGAAGACGCCATCTCCTCAACGCTTATGATTTTGATAGAAAGACAAATCAATTACCTATAGGAAAATTTTCAATTTTCTTCTCTTAATACTAAACAACGCACAATTATGCCTCCCTAAGGCAAAGGTAACGCATTTAGTGTTAAACGATAAAGAATGGGTCACCTCAACGTAATCAATATTTCATACTTAACTAACATTTCACCGCTGGGTAGAACAGGTGCATAGAATAGGCCCGGACATACAAATCAAAATTTTCGCCCTCGAGCATTGTCAATCATTATCAGTAAACTGTTTGCTTGACTGACAAGTAGTTCGAAATAACATCACCAGAGGATAATTAATTGATCTTTTGAGATGACAACGTCCAGACGGACGAAGCTGCTTGATTGGTGACAATTATAATAATGATGAGAGGTAGGGGTCAAGAAATAATGGTTTCAGTCAAGTTGGAACTTTCGCCGCATAGTTAGAGGCCACCACAAGTTTTAGCTTTTTGGACGGCTGTTGTCATTTCTTTATAACGTGATATAATTTGCCTAACGCAGTGGAGGGAAAGCCCCAACCTGGAAGGTAAAAGAGGAAAAGCTTTGCGGAAAGTTACATAGGGATGCAAAGTGCGATATAGCATCTGTACTTCCACGTTAGACTGAGGAAAGCGAAACGCACGCCAATCAGGCAAAGCCGGCACGCATGAAATGGAAGCTTTCCCGGCTTGTTATTTAGGCACTTGTCGAGTTTACTAAAGAGATTAAGTGCGACGAGTTCCATTTGCCGAAGGTTGACAGTGAGGGGCCATACGAGAGCTTTGTCGAACTCCGCTAATTAATATTACATTGTAGAGACGAAAGTGTCAAACTCAATAGCGGAGCACATTTTCAACAGTCGCGGATAACTTATCAGTGCGGCTTAGGTGAACGAGAATACAATTTTCATCGTTGACATCATCACAAACGCGAAATTACAATTTTGAGAGGAAAAACGTAATGATTGTCCAATGCCTGTCGCAGCTCAAATCCGTAAATGGGCCGTGAGCCTCTGGGACCGTTTGGTTGTATGGGTCAGAATTCCGGTTGGTTATTTCTCGAATAATCAATACCTATTTGTTTTCATGCTCAAGGTCATGGGATGTCGACCATCTCCGATCGTCCTTTCCGGAACCTTCATAATGTCAAGGATAGAAAATGGGGGAAACAATGAGTGTCGACTGTCCCGGACTCATTTCATTGGATTCAGCGTCCAACATTATTTATGAAAATGATACCTTACACGTCTTGAGTACCAGAAATCACGAGAAACCACGTTCAAAATGGATACGTAGGTACCAATTTTGACTCGTACCCACATCCCATGAGCACCAATTTGTCTGGGACCCATCTCAATGGATGCAACGTCCAGGATTTAAAGGAAAATGATGCCTCACACGCACAGATCCTAATCAAAAGGTACTTTTTCCATCTCCGTCCCCCGTCCTCACCGTTTTTTTGTAATGAAAATTTTTTGAAAAACCTGAAATTTTGGTCGTAAACCCGTTTTTGGTTCTAGTTGGTCTTCAAAACTTTTCAGCCCAATCGGAGGGAATGCGTTTTGGAAAAAATGGATTTTGGATATTTTCGGCGACTTAGGCCATTTAGGACATAATCTCTGCGTTTTAGAGCCCCAAGATCAAAATTTGTATGACCCTGTTTCCTCGTTACAGCAATAATTTCCGGGATGATCGGGTCCCTGCCAGCAAGAGTCCCTGAATAAATGAATTGTGAATATTCTCAGCGCGTGCGCAAACCCATTACTGTGTGACGTCTTAGGGAGGTATGAAAACTTAATTCAGTTCAGCGTCTTAATGGCTACTATGACAGCGTAAATTGTACCCCAAACTTCAGAAACGATCACTACAGTAGTGTCCATGAGACATGCGGAAGTTTTCTCTGAAGAAATTGACAAGAAAGTAAAGATAATAATTATTCCTAAAAAAATGAAAATACGGCTAAGGTCTGTTTCCTTTTGATATCGGAAAATAAATTTAATATAATGAGCTTTTATTGATTGATTGATCCCAGATTGTGTACAAGTCGATACATAAGGGCGACTGTGAGTATTTTTATGGGCTGCTATTTGTTCAAAAACCGCGTTACCTACCTACGTACTAAAACACTACGTGGAGAATTCCCAAACAAACTGTTTGGGAAACACAACGCGTTTGGGCAAGAAATCCAACAGTCGTTCTCGGTAGACGAGGCGGGATTTGAACTCGGACCTAAGAAGAGCAGCCGGATACTGCGACAGGTACCTCCCTAGAATATTGCCCTATATCGGACGTTACCGGTTTGAAAGGCTCAAGGCCGCAGATGAAGCTCCCATACTGGTTGCCTTTTTACATCGTTTCGCCAAATCGTGTTCGTTCAGGCGGATCTCTATTAAACCAGTATATAAACTGATGACTGATAAATTTGATAAGCGTGCTACAAACAAGCCACATTTGAAGTAACATTAATAAATAATTTTGTTCCAAGCATTCTTTCTCAATCTACGTTTCAATGTTTCAATATACCAGTAATATCAGCCTTTGTTTTTATGTCCTAAACCCCCTTATCGACGCGAAATTTTGGTAAATTATTTTGAATATTGGTAAAATGTGCACAACACGACTTATATTTGGGGAAAGACGATCCCTAGGGAATCTTTAGCCTGAAGTTACTTTGTGTAAGTGTCTAGCCACATTAGACACTGGGAGGTTTGAAATTTTTGTAGGCAACGATGTAAAATCTGGGCGTACTGAACCCAATTTAAGACAAACGCCAATCATCAAGGGCTGGATCGGAGACATCGAAAACATTCCCACGGAAAGGAGATGAATCATTGAGTGTGTGGGTATGACGAATGAGATTATTATAAAATGTATAAGGATACATTCAAGTTATGTCCGTTGCCATTCAATTCCATAAATTACCTATATACATCCCCTCGCTCACCCCCCCTGACCTGTCGATATGTGACTTGTTTTGTGTGGATATTTAAAATCAAAAATGTCTCATCAACAAGCCTCACACTCGATGACCCTAATAATTCTATTCGTCAGGAAATTGAAGCCGGTTCGTAATTTTCAGAAGAGGATCCAAATGTGTATCCATCAAGACGACAATAGACGTCATCTCATAGACACAATTTCCCAAACCTAAATATTTTATGTAATTTCAAAATCTGCAACAAAAACCTATCATTTGTTACTTTTTTTAAAATTATTTTCAACACATTGGGTCCCAGAAATTTAATATTGAAAAACATCCGTTTCTCTCTATTTTATAAATTTACAATATTTTTTCTACAAATTTACAAATCACGTCAAATGCTGACAGTGAAGTTTCATAAGATACTAAAGGTGTATCCAACTGATAGATCTTTCTGGGAATAAAATGGCAGGTAAAATTTCAGTGCCCAAAATGATTAAAGCTGTTATGCTCCCTCCAGTGTTCGCTTAATTACTGTGAAAAATACCTATTTAGCTAAAAACTTTGGGATGAATGACGACAAAAGTGGAAAGAGTTTGTCAAAAAGAAAAAGCATCGCTCCAAATCATGTTAAAGTAACTAAATTTTGATAGGAAGGAGAGCCGACATGTTCATCCAGAATAAACTAACATTCGCTCAACCTCAAACTGAGCTTTTCGGTCCTGCGGTGCATCGAATGAGGTTAATAGGTTTTTGAGGTCGAATTGAGAATTTTACAAACCAGTTTGAGACTTTTCCAAACCAATTCAAGATTGTTTCAAACCAATTCGAGAATTCTCCAAGCCAATTTGAAAATTTTTCAATCTAAGAAATTTGTTCATAATTTTTATAGAGCCTAATTTTTAATAACTTATTTATTTAACTTACTCTTCGTTCATTTTGTATTACTAATTTCAATATTAATTTGTTTAATAAAACAGTATTATTTTTTTGTTTCAGTGATAAATGTCCAATAAGTCTTGAATCGCCTTAAAAATTTGTCAATTCCGTTTGATAAACTTCCTCATCCGTCCTTAGTGGTGCATGTTTCTTGGTTTGGTAAATCCTCAAATTGGTTGGGATACATTTCAATTTTACTAGGAAAATATCAAAGAAGAGGACAGCTCGACTTCGACGATCTATTCAAAAGAACAAACATGCAAAAGAGTTGAAATATGCTCAACAGAATCACCAGCTTTTGCCGCCGACAGAAGGTTAGGCACACGGAGAGATTGGGTTCGCCTACGTACTTTCCCAAAACATTTCATTAATCTCGGTCGAACCTACGGTTTGTTGAGTAAGTACTCGTACTCTTTATATTGTAAAGAGAAATCACTAATACGCGCCAATACTGAGATATCCAATAATCTGAGATGAATGTTAAGCTACACTTCAAAATACTTATGAAAAAGGTACCTATAAGGTTAATAATAAATTCTTCATCTCTTTAACAAAATCCTCAAAAGCGTATAATGTGAAGTTGAAATCTCCCTCGTTTTAAGCTGAACTCCTAGCATAAGTTACTTGTCATTATAATTTACTAACACCAAAATGCATGCACGTAAAACTTCCTTATCAAATTATGCAGGCCGTCTACATGGAAGTGCATTTATCCCTTGTGAACTTGCGTACCATTCCTGAAGGCGTTACTTCTATCACATACTATATTAAATTGCTGTCCAATGATGGACAACTCGCATATTTACAGGGCAAAAAAATCAATGTAAAGCAATCATTTTTCATGGGAATAATTTCGAATTATCACCCTTATTTCATTTTGAGCCAATTGAAGCCCACGCGTCCAAAAAAAATTGTCAAAAACCGATTCTCAATAGAGAACTCAATTTCACTCGTTAGAATCTATTTCGTTGTGGCGGAAAGCCGGATCACCAAAACGTTCGGCTCAAATGAAGATTCATTTTTCATGCCATCCATGCCATTCAACAATTCAGCGCCCAAATTTTGTGACTAATGTACCTTAAAACACTTCGGATCGCAAACTTTTCTTAACAACATTTGAGTGGGAATTGTAATATTCAAACAAGATGAAGAATATCATCCGGAAGCAGGAAGAGTAAAATGTAGGTAGTATTCGACGAGTGGAATCTTCGTAACTATGTGCTCTGCTGTGTCAACTAAATTTAATCTAAATTAATGAAACCCCTCAAACTCTGGTGAACATGTCCTACTCCGTCCGGTTTATTTGCCTTCCTCGAATTGATCAACCTATGTCTTTATTTTAGAGGTTAATTCGTAGGTTTCTGATTTGCCCCAAAATTTGACATTTAGCGTTTCAGGATGTCTACATTGAAAAATCAAAATGTCTGTCCATCGTCCAATTAGGTGTAGGTAGGTATGTTGTTTAAAAGTTGATTTTTGGGAACTAGGCTAAATGGATTTTTTGAGATTTTTGCTGATCTTGGCCTGTAGGCACTAAATTTTGGACAATGCATCAATTGAGAGGAGTCCTGGACTGATTGCCTGCCGAAGACGGGTATGGGTCAAAATGGGTACCTACCTAACTATGTTGATACCCAGTGGGTGTTCGAAATTTTCGGGTAGAGTTTGGTGAGTGGGGCTTAATTTTCCATTAAATTATAGACGTTGAATCCCAAATCCAAAATGGGGATTTGAGAATTATGGTTGGTTATTTCATGAATAATCGATTTGTACTTTTCATGCTGAAGGTCATAAATGGTCGACTATCTCTGATCGGCCCCAATTTTTTTTCTGGTCTAGGACAAAACTTCGAATAAGAAGCATGGGAAAAACGCAGCAAATTCTTCCGCAGGCGTTGGTCATTCCTCTGATGAGGAGTATGGAGAACAAGGGGGAAATAGGTAGATAGGTATCCATTTTGACCATCCTTTAACCCCCAACAATTTGGTCCGATCGAGCCATTTTTGGCACCTCGGCTTTAGTTGGTCCTCAAAACTTTTCAGCCCAATCGGGCCAGATTATGGGGGGGAAGAGGGTCAAAGTGTATTTTTCAAAAAATGAATTTTCGGTGATCTAGACGTGTGGGGTACAATTTTCCACATTTAGACGCGGAATCGTTTGGAATGAGTCCGGGACACTCGACACACACTGTTTCTCCCCATTTTCCCCATGTTCCAGGTCCAAGGAGTAACCAACCCTTGTGAACCTACGAAGAATAATAAACCGTTGAGGAATAATTTGCCGCATTTTGACAAGGTTCTGAACGTAGGAATCATTTCGCGGGAGAAATTTGAGATTGTTATATGACATTGATAAAGCAATGTATTGTATTCAAGTCTCCCGAATTGTATCATTTTGAATGGCAACTGGTATTTTTGGAATACTTGCTTTTTCCCAACATTTCGACGATGGAGTTTTGGAAGCCTCGAGGATCGTCGTGGACGCCGTGGCCGTGGTCGTGGTGGGTGTTCTTCATTTTGGTGGCCAGAACTTGGACGAGGACGGCGGCGTCACTGGCCGAACTCCGGTTGGACGCCGGGACGATCTCATTGTCGACGCTTCCGAGGAACAACACATCCCGGCGGTCCTCGTTGGGAACCGACCCGTTGACGGGAGACGAGCGATCGGGGGCGGCCAATCGACTCGGACGCTCGCCCGGGAACCTGAACTCAACGGCGGAGGCGGTCAACAGGGACGCGATGAGCCACGATACGACGTTCCCCGATACACCGAACATGACTGGAGGCGGCCCTGTCGAAAAATCCGTCTCTTCCCCCTCGACGTCGGCGACGACCACCGCCCGCTCAGGCTCCTTCGGTTCCACCTCTTCAGCGGCGGGGTCCCCTCCTTTTCCTTGCGACGTCTTCTCTCATCTTCGCCTCCGTCCGTCGCCCCGGAGGAGGGGTCCACTTTCTTCTCGCGCACCTCTTCACCGCCTCAAGGAAGAAAGTCTGCAGGCCGAACAACTATCAACAACTAGTCGCCTCGCAACCTCAATGAGCGAGCTTGCCCTTCGAAACAGCTTTCAATGGTCCCATTTCAGCTGGATAGCCAGCTAGCTTGCCTGCTGTCAAACATGCGAAGGGCAGACACGCGGCAAAGAGTTATACCTACAGTTCGTACCTTGTTCCGTGAAGTTTCAACCTCGTTCGTAATTTTCAAATTAAGTACCAACTGTTATTAGACATTGGTCAGCAGTAAATTTACAAGACATCCAAGGTAATCAACTTCACTTCCACAATCCAAGTTTTACTCAAATCATTGAACCAACATTATTTATGTCACATTATGCGAACATGGACTTATGTATGAACAAGAACGAAGCACATTCGACTTCTCCATTTCTACATACTTGTGAATTATTATCCTTAATTGTTGATTTTTTTTTTGTTGTTTTAATTAACTCGAATTTGTG
Organism: Cyrtorhinus lividipennis; assembly: GCA_019603395.1. Classification (NCBI taxonomy): domain Eukaryota; kingdom Metazoa; phylum Arthropoda; class Insecta; order Hemiptera; family Miridae; genus Cyrtorhinus; species Cyrtorhinus lividipennis. The sequence goes on along the minus strand of CM033998.1, from coordinate 36,997,682 downwards.
ACATTCGAAATGGGTAGATAGGTAACCATTATGACTCGTAACCTAATCCAGAGGGCGCCAATCGTTCCGGGACCCATTTCATTGAATTTCCAATTTCCAAAATGTAGTGGAAAATTATACCTTACACGCCTAAATCGCCAAAAACCTCGAAAATCTATTTTTCAAAATACACATTTTGACCACGATCCCGCCCAAATTTGGTCCGATCGGACTGAAAAGCTTCGAGGACCAACTAATGCCAGGAACGGACCCCTGACCTAAATTTCAGGTTTTTAGAAAATTTTCTACTACCAAAAACGGCGCGGACGGCAGACGGACATTAGACTTTTTTGATCTAGAATCTAGCCCAGAAAAATTTTTTGGGGCGAATCAAGGAGATTGACTTTTTGCATGAAAACATTGGTTGATTATTCACGGAATAACCAACCAAAATCTGAAATTGTGGTCAGTGACCCCATGAATTCGTCCAACTCTGACTTCAACGAGGCGTTTGTCTTTCCCATGACTGAAACAAGCCCTTTAGACTCCAAGCGGACATTTTTTTTATCCTCTTGATTTTGCTACAGATTGTCTTGACAACCCAGAAAAATCTGTGCTCTGGCCCTTGAAAACTGCTCAAAAACTGGGACCCGTTTTAATCATTTTTGGGGACTTGCGTGAACGCGTTCGCTGCGCTTTCTAGTGCTTAAGGTTCAAGTTACCTAAAACCGGAGGTCGTCTCATAACTGAAAAAAGCTCATCACACCGGTGATACCGGAAATGAGAATTTTCAATAATATTTCAGGTCATATCCAATTTAAAACATCAGAATAGGCTTGAACACAATCGCCCATCATGGGTTTTCAAAAACACAGAATATGTGCGTATTTATTAATTCCTGGGCTTTGAAAAATGACATGAACCAGACTTACAGGAAATTTTATTTTGTTCAGATGCTCATCGGTATTTTATATCCGTTCACTCCAGTCCTGAGATAAGAATTTTAAACTTGAAAACTCCCTAGCCCCAAATGATCGGTAATGCAGTAATGTTGGAAAAACTCTTAGCTCGTAAATTTTTATCAACTTATTTCTCTTATTCAAAGTCCTTTCAAAAGAACAAAACGAGTTTCTCAAAAATTCCCTTCCATCTTCGGAAGGAGATTGTGGCTGAACCAATTTCGATGTTCAAAACATTGAATAAAGCGGTGCTCTGTCAAATATGCCTCACTCTTAGTTACTATCGGTAAGATAATCATTCCCGAATCGTATGACAATAATCAATGTGAGCGGATTTCAGCCCTTAAATCCAAAGCACAACAAACTCAAATTGCATCAAATTACCAGGTCATAAAGTGATAAGAATAATGCGATTTCTACCCCTAGGTTCTAGGGGTTTTCTTGGTCCATGTTGGTAAGCTTGGAAAGGTATTGAAGATCACTCCTCGCACCTGGAAACTCTTCAAACTGAATCTCAACAAAAATGACTTCATCTGTCATTCGTCTGTCTTTAACTCATTGCTCCCTTGTTTGAGTAAAGAGGTAGTTTTGCACCATTGGATATATTGCCTTAGTTTTCTGTCACAGTCCTATCTACAATATACCCCGAAACCAACTACGTATATTCACCAGCTTTCTCGGCACCTATAATAATGCCACACAATTCAAACATTAGGTACAATTTATAAATTTATACAGCCGGAGGGCTCTAGTGGGCATTGTTGTCCGGTGAAAATGACTGCGGCTGCTTTTGCCTTCAATCGTTGTTTGTTCCGAGGAACCTAATCATGAACAACTAGATAAAAATAAATAAATAAGTAAAATATTAAAACAATAAAATATGATAATGGGAACCTACTGAGGATGAGAGAACAAGAGTTTCTTTAGTCAAACGCCTACCTTCCGCTAATCCAAATCGTCATTTTCATCTTCAATTTGGCCAAAATCGCCGCAACCCGAACTGAACTTCAATGATAAAATTTTATTTTAATTACCTTATGAAAGCTTCCATGCTTCCATGCACATACGTTAACAAGAGCCAAACACGATCAAAGAACAGTATTGCCCTATCAGCATACAGAAGAGATTATCGGCAGAACACACAGAAGAGATCGGTAGAACTGCCTTCTTCCTTTCTCCCCTATACATTTCGTTCAACCCTCTCTTGATTAAGTATGACACTACATTCCATGTAATTTTAAACATATTTGATTAGCATCCGTCATCATAAACACTATAGGTCGGCCGTTTTTCAAACCCGAAGAAAAAAAAAAAATAAATAAGAATGGCGACACCGAGAAGACATTCCTTGTTCACAAGGAACTTGAGTACGTATGTAGGAAGTAAGTACCTATGTTTAAAAAATCAACGGTCGGTTACTTTTTTTTCAACCATCAACATTAGCAACAAGAAACAAGCCATTTAGTCCCATATTACGCCTGAAGGGGCTTGCTGGTACGGGTACCAAAACTCCCTCGTCATAAGAGGAAGATTTATAGTGGCGCCGGAGAAAGTGAACCTTGGACCAACTTGCGTCTCTTCACTCGCGGTCCCGTGATTCAGGTCATTGAAGAACTTTCTCTCTCTGTCAAGGTCATCCCACGCCCACACAGGACTTAGGTAATTGCGTTTTCCCTCCCTTTGTTTCTTCCCTAATCGTAAAATAAGGTGCACGGATGCGAGTTACATCCAAGGGACGCAAGAAAGGAAGAGCGTAATCTGCATTACTGTCATATTTTGAGATTTTTTAGAACCTATGATTTCAGATAAGTCCCTGGTCGAAGAGCGTTTACATAAACCTAGAGGCCCCAGAGTTCGCCGAAGGAAAAGCTTATTAGGCTAAAAATTATCTTGAGGACTGGTATGTACGGACGTGCTTCTTCGAATTTTGGGAGAGTAATTCAGCATGTCTTGTGAAGAAACAGCCATTTTCGCATTTTGAAGGTATGTACCGAACACTTCGTAACAGTGGTGCCATTTTGTTGCCACAGCACCACAAATGGCGGGGTGGGTAGCAAGAAAAAATAGATCTAGAGGATATTAAAACTTTTGGTGATAAGATGAGAAGCCGAATGTCTCAATCTACACGGAAAGCACGGGATGCGATCTACACAAAATCACACCATTTTGAAAAAGGGCTCCAATAGTTTATATTATTAAAAGAGCGTGGAGGGGGAAGAACATTTGCTTTCGGCCACAATGAATTTAATGTAGACAGACATAGCTGTTTCTGTTGCAGATTTTCTGGGTGGGTCTCTTCTATCTTGGGAATACTGACCCGATCAGTTGACTGCATTAAATCATACCTGGATAAACATCCGCTGAATGATTTTCATTCCTCCTCATTCGCTCACGTTCCCAATTTTACTCGGACGACCCAAAATATGAGTCTGTGAATACCCAACCCAAACCCAACCTTTTTATAAAAAAATACTTGAACTCTATATAGTATAAATATTGAATAGATTGCTAGGTATCGCAAGCAACACTTCTTTTGTGTGACAATTTTTCCGTTCAGTTAGGCGCTGAAACTGAAGAAAGCAACATTAAAATCTCCAAGTTTCTTTCGTTCAACTCCGTATTCATCTTCACTTCTAATGAAAATATTGAAATTCAAACTCTCCAATTCGGCTACTCCACATAGTCAATTAGGTATACAACTTTTTCGAAATTCTAACAACTTTATTGCCTTCCTGGTGTTGGTGTCAATCTGATTCAATTATAAACGTTTTCCCAACTAGGCTTACTGTGAGTATAACCGGTGTCTCAAATGCGAAAATTCTACATATACCAAATTATTCTTCATATTTAAAAAAAGTGTTTTGCTTGAATAAATAAAGTACAATGCAAATTTCACAATAATGAACACCATCTCTTTATACAAATTTTGAGCAGTTCGACCAGACCAGGATAAATTCAGGATTTTCACAACCTAAGTATGTAAAAGGCCTTTTTTGTCAACCTAACAACTTTACTTCCCGTCTTTTGCATTCGAACGTGATTACGGAAGGACGGAAGTTGTGCCATCCCCGGCTGACTTGTTTCAAAACGCAAAGATGAGGAGCCGATTGTCTGAAAGTGGCGACAGACTTTGAAGCCGAGCAGGCTTCTACTAACAGTAATAAGAACGAGAAGAAAAAAAAGTTATCAACAATTAGAAGAGGTAAAGGATCGGACGAGTAACAATGCGCTCTTTGACAGCGAGTGGGCGACATAATCAAGACGGGGGGAGGCTGCTTGCGCTTACCATTGTTAAGACACGCTCTGATTCAGTTCACACGGAAAAAATGAACAAGGGTGCGCGCTTATTTCTTACAGATTTCACCTTGAATGTCACCAGAATCCAACTTACGTAATAAGTTACTTTCATTCTAATCATCTTCATGATGAGCGCAAATCGAAACTGATACTGAAAACATAGTTTCCAAAGCGGAGTTGACTCGTCATACAAAGTTACACGGGGATAATTAAAATTGAAGAAAATCTGTATAACAATATTTTGTGTAATTTATACCATCACATTACCAACAAAACAATATTTAAGAATAACGAAAATAAAGAAAGTGCCTATGATATAGTTGCTACAGACATAAAATAGGTAATTCATTAAGTGGTATGAACTTAAGGATAAAAGGCCCACATCCCTCATATTACTGAGGTAATCCACCGCTCCATTGATTTTAATGTCCGTAGACATCCCCAAACAACCGAAGTATGTAGTATGCATTTCCACAAAGCTGTCAGCTGGAAGTAGAAACATAGTGATTTACTTTAAATTAGATTGGTATCAGCACATTGGGACCCAAAGAACCTCACATGATGGGTAATGTACCTAGACATGAAGAATCATAACCTGACTGAATAACTGACTGACTGATTTATTCAACTGTACAGAAGTAAGCATGACAGAATAGGTAAATTACAAATACCCAGGTAGGTAAATTATAAAAAATAAAATAACAAATTTAAGGACATTGAGGATTTGCCATATCCTGATATTCAAAAAACATTTCAAACATTACAAAGGAATATTCACAAGAAAATGAATTGATAAATTTCCCCGATTGGCACAAATTCTTTCACAGCTCTTGGTTTTTCCAGGACCAGGAGCATGGAGACTCATTCCAATCGATTCAGCGTCCAAATCGAGAAATATCGAAAACCCACTGTCATAATAGGTAGGTAGGTACCCATTTTGACATTCGATTTTCTCTTCCAGTGGGCGCCAATCGTTACAGGACCCGTCTCATTGGATTCAGCGTGCAAAATTTAGTCGAAAATGACACCCCACATGCCCAGATCACCAAAACTCTATCCATTTTTTGAAAAACGCATTTTCACCCCCTTATCCCACAAGTTTGGTCCGATCGAGCTGAAAATTTTGAGGACCCACTAGAACCGAAAAACGGGTCCCTGACTTAAATTTCAGATTTGTAGAAAATTGTCTACTACCAAAATCGGCGTGGACGGCGGAAGGATGTTTTCTTATTTTGATCTAGACACCTTGAAATGCCCAGAAAAAAATTTAGCGAAACGGGGAGATGGGCTTTCTATGAAAACATAGGTTGATCATTCAAGAAATAACTAACCAAAAGCAACTCAAAAAAATCGTTCACGCCGATTTTGGTCGTGGCAATTTTTCTACAAATTCAAAATTTTGGTCAGTGATCCCTTTCCCTTACTAGTTGGACTTCGTGGTCGACTCAAGCGGAACCAGGCTACAGGTGAAAGAGTGTACTTTTAAAATGGGGTTTCGCAGGTCTAGACGTGGGGTTTACCATTTCCTTTATTCCGAATCGATTGAAGGGCTTGGTTTAAGAAGGAAATTTTGAAATTCGGTATAGTCTTCGAATACAAATGTTGGTTCTCAGTTCTCAAGGATTGGTGCTCGGACCAGGCGCATGGAGACTAATTTGAATCGATTAAGCGTCCATAACTTCTTCCGGTGGGTGCTAATCATTCCGGAACCCATTCCAATCGATTCGGCGTCCAAAATTTAGTGAAAAATGATACCCCACACGCATAGGTACCAGAAATCTTGAAAACCCACTTTCGAAGTAGGTAAATAGAAACCCATTTTGACCTACAACCTCTTCGGGTGGGCACCTTTCGTCCCTGGACCCGCCTCATTGGCTTCAGCATTCAAAATTTAGTAGAAAATAATACCTCAAACGCCTTGATCGCCAAAAATCTCAAAAATTCATTTTTTGAGAAACACATTTTGAATCCAGAAACATTTTGAATTTTTCGAGAAACACAAGCGAGGACTACCAAGAATCATGAACAGTTGTTAAATGATTTGCAGCGTTTTTTAAGTTCTCTATCTTCCTCTAGATCAAGATCTCAAGCTCAAGAAATGATTTACTGTTGAGAAGAACGTAAAGTTACTGACTCAACTTATAGACCTCAATCAGAAAAGCAAAAATGCCGGTTCACGTGGGGACATCAAAAGGGGGTTAATTACCATACAACATACCATCGAAAAATCAACGATGTTTCCTCTTGCTCAGCCATGTGATGAAGTAATGGACGACAATCGGCCACAACACAACAAAGGCCATTGTGCCTGGTGCCATTCCCATACCGAGGAACGTATTTCTGGTTCTAACCTGAAACGCGAACCAAAACCAATGATCAGTTGAAACTTTTCAGTTTCTAATAATCGAAAACCAGTCTACTTCGGCCAACAACGTCTAATCGTCACCATCCTGAAAGCTGGTTTGACTTCATCGCGACCCACTGTCGGTGGCGATACCTATCAATACACAAAGTGCCCCAGAATTATCCCTCGAATCACCTGATGAAAAGATCATAGTTTATCTCATCCAAAATTGGCCAACTGAAATGATACAAAAAATATTTCCCTTGGGCCAAAGGCGAATTTCCTCACTTTTTGAGCGTAAAAAATCAAGTTAATTGGGTTGCTTACAACATGTCCACCTTTCGGGGTGATGTACCTACCTAATCTTAAATTATTTATTATATAGAAGTTACATAAAAAATCGCTACCCTTACAAGCTCATGTTATGGGGGTCAAAATATGGAGATTTACGACAGGAAATAGATTAGGTGATGAGACATTGAAACGCTACCCAACTTGATGAAGATTACGTCGGACATTTAAAAACTAGGGTCATACAAAATATTTTTGAAGCCTTTTCATTTCAAAGTGCCCAGGTCAATTCTGCTCATTTTCTGAAATTAATTATCCTTCAATGCTTCCCAAGGTCATAGCGCAGGAATAACTCAGTCTTATTTGGGGGACAAGGGTTAATTAAGATCAATACCATTTTGATTTTTTCTCTAGGACTCACCCAGCTAGAGAAAGAAGCTTGATTTTCGTAAAATTATGTGAAGATTTCGGTTATTGAACAAATCGGGCGGAATAAAAAACGGAGGTATGTACTGAGAGAGTCTGTTTCCACAAAAATAATGAGAACAATAGTTCAATCGATTTTGACGGTCAGGTTATGAACTCATGTTAATTACTGAAGATATGACCTAACCGTTGAAATCGATTCAACTATTGTTCTAATTTTTTCGTAGAAATATACTCTCTCAGTATACACCTCCGTTTTTTCAATTGAAATGGGTTTCCACAACCCCGTCGCGAGTGATTTTATCCGTAAATCGAGCTAATTTACAACCAAATTTAACAGCTAATCCGGATTCAGCGTGAAATTTCCTGCACTTCAATCCAACTCTTTTTTTAAAGGAGATTTATGGTATAGATCTATAGTTTAGACAAAATCTTACTTGATAATAATCATCAAAGGTACATCAAAAGTAATAAATATTAGAAAATTTTACACATTTTGCGCATTTATGGAAACTCACACTTGATTTGGGTTAAGTACCTTTTGAGAATCCCAACCCCGAGGGACAACAAGTAAAATTAATGAAACCTAGCAGGGAACTTTCTTGTGATTACAATGGCGCAATGGAATAACTATTGGTCCTAGCGAGATAATTACGAGAAGCGCCACCAACTTTCCAATGGCATCGAGTTAGTTCGATATCACCAACTTAGCTAAAAACATACTAGCGGATATGATCGTACCATGAGTTGCCGTTCTTCCAATGCTTTAACCTTTTCATTGGCCAAGGTTAAGTCTCTTCTTAAGCTCTCAACAGCTTTTTGGAGAGCATCATAAACCGGGTCTGCAAAAAAAAAAAAAAAAATTAAATAAAAAAAAAAAAAAAAATGAGAGACTTGAACCACAGCTTGAATCATCTACTCAGTACTTTGAAGTACAGATCGGGAAGTACCTTTAGAAGGTACTTTGTGATGATTAGCATATCCGTTGAGTAGTTTATTTTCACCGTGATTGGGGTAAACCAACAAGTTAGGATTTGTCATGGGCATTACAATGGGTGTGTCTTTTCTTTTGGCGTGAGGCAAACTTTCGTCTTTTCCAGGAGAAACCGGCTAGAACAAACAACAGTACAACTGCATAATTTTTTCCATAAACCGAATGTAATTAAAAATATATACAGTAAAGAACGGGCGTGTGGCCCATGTCAGGTAAGAAAGATCCTACTCTAATGTAATCAGTAACAGGAAGTAACCCCATATACTCATGATGTAGAAAACTAACCAAAGAACACATCAACACATTCGATTGTTAATTAGTATTACACGGTGAGAAAATAATAATTAAATAAGCAACAGCAATTTCGAATTTTACCCATTTTAATCTTCCCAAGATGAAAACTTTGTGAACGGTTAGAGAACTAGCAGTAAGAATCGGAGATGTTAACAAAAGGGAGAGCGCTCGCATGGGCCCTTGAATTGGTCCATCTTTATAGGCTCTGTTTGGTGAGATGAATGCTATGTGTTTTTTATTCTGACTCCTTTCTTTTCGCCCAACAAACTCCTCCTTCACTTTCACCTAGCCAGAACAAAGTCTCAAATTTCAGAACAGCACATTTTCATGAGTTCTTTTACAACAAATTAAACACCAACCAATAATAAACTTGTCTAGAGGGCCATTGGAATATTACCAAAATTGATAATCTTGATACAGCTGGGGGTTAGTACGTCAATCTGCAGGCACACCCCCTCCCGTCATTGTACACACTCGCAAGACCAAAGCTGACCCTAAGGCCGGGAACACACGTTGAGGATTTCCGGAGAGGAATTCCTCTGAGGAAAACCTCAGAGGCGGCCGGAGCCGGACGGAGCATCCACACGACGCGCGAGGCCTTTTGAGGAAACTGTGTAGTTGTAGTGGCCGGAACCCCGGCCTCAGGCGGCCTTTTCAAAAATTGAAAAGGCCTGGCGGCCTGCACAGTCCGCCTCAACTGAAGGCCTCGACCCGTCCACACGGTCCGGTCGACCGGAGAGGTTGGCCTCAACGGGGAATCCTCTCCGGAAATCCTCAACCTGTGTACCCGGCCAAATGCGACAAAAGAGTCTTCGAGAATATCTGTACGGCAATGTATCGCCTAGGAGACCAATCGTGGGAACGTACAGTTTGAGAAGAGTTCAAAATGACACCAAAGTGGTAGCCCTCTACCACAGGAAGTGACTGCTTTAACTTACCAAAGAATCGACGAACTCATCCTCATCCTCTTCGTCGACATCACTTATATGTGAGGGTGTTGATGAAGGTGAATCAGCTCTGCGAGATGGCGTCGTGTTTTGAGATGCTATGGAAAAATCGATAAGATTCTGATTAAAAACAACAAAATTTGATAAAGGAAAACGAAATTGCAATGAATTGTCCAAAAAACGAAACTTCAAAATGCAGAAAAACCTCTGCTAGTAGATACAAACCACATATTACTCGCAGCCAAAAGTAAATCAAACCCTAGAACCTAATGATAAAATTGCAACATGCAAAAATCAATTCAAAACCACTAACCAAAAGGAGAGCCTGGCTGGGACCGTACTCTCTCAAGTAACGGGCCAATAGACAACTCAATGTCTTCCGGATTTCCAGGGTAACTTTCCATGCTTTGGAGGAATTCTGCCACGTTATCGGTGAGAGACATAGTTTCAATTATCTGCAATAAAACGTATTTATTAAAGTGAAGAAATTATTGGGTGTGCAAACAAAGAATTTAGTTATTATTTAATTATTATACTCAAATAAAGGGAATAAAAAGTATGTATCGCATGTTTCTACTGCATAGGTAGAAAGTAAAGTTTTCTACAAAACTATAATCAAAATGTGAAAAACGCGTTTCGTAATTTGTTCAGCCGTAAGAAAAGCGCTGCCACCACACACACAGTAAGGCCAAAAAGAGGTAGAAATAGTTCATGGCGTCGAAGAGGTTTCTGAAAGATACCTGTAGATAGACGAGTATAGCAATGTGCAGAAGGAAACCGGCGTTTTCCACTTTTTCCATATTTTTATTAACTTTTTTCCATGATTATTGCTGTTAATTATAGCTATTATTAGTTTTTATTCACAATTATCGATGTTATATTGTTGCAGAAGGTTTATTCGTTGAGTATATTCATGTATACTTGTATTTCATAGGCTCTCTAGAATTTGAAGAGATCGTGGTAGGATTATGGGGAATGATACGGTTGAGCTCAGAAGAATCAAAATTATTGTGAAGGCTTGTTTTCCAGTCTTACCATATTATTAGCATGAATGGTTTAAGATTTACAATGTCCCTAGGACGTTAAAATTACCTTTAAACAATCAAAATCAATATAGTGTAAACTACATTGACTTTAGTGCAAATGCAATTTGAAAATTTCGAATTTCCAGTTATTAGGTGTTTTTAGGCCCCACTGTGCGCCGTCTAGTTGCGATTCTAGTCGGATAATAGAAGAAAACGCTCAGCTGAATGTTTCAACTAGAAATCCATTGTTCCATTCATAACAACACAAGCGACAAGAACAGAATGGTTAGTTTAACGAGATTGATTCAGCGAGTTTACTGTTTCAAATTTGTGTGCAATTCCACGCCAGGAGAAAGCCAATTGTTTCCCGTGTTGTTGAATCAAGCTAACGAAGTAATAGCAGGCTTCCAAAAGACAGCATTCAAAGGGAAATGGGGTATTAAGGAGAAATAAGCGCAGACATGGTAGCAATGTGGTGAACACATTTTTGAACCTGCCTTTCCTGAGATGCAACTGAAACTGATGCCACCAGTATTGCGAAGTTGTTTTAGATTAAACTAATGAAACGAGCTGAGTTGTTTTACTGGTTTCTGGGATGCAACTGGATAGGATGCAACCAGAAGATACAGATAAAGGTTGGCTAATTGCTACATGAGGGGAATGAATTTGGTAACTGATGCATGGGATGCAAGTAATTAAGATATCACCACGAGACTCAGTAGTGTTTTGGTTTTGGCCTAATGGTGAGAGGTTGTGTGGCTATGATTTATGGGATGCAACAGATTGTGAGGTGGTTCCAATTCCACTGTTGCAAGGATTTTTCAGGTGCAACTTTGGGATGCAATGGATGACACCGCTAGCTTGATTTGAGCTTGGCAAGCTAGAATGGATAACAAAAGACGGTGGTGGTTCAGGATAGTATGAGAGGCTTCAAGAAGCCCTCACCATGGATGAAGGAGTTCTTCACCATGGAAGAAAGGGTTCTTCCATGTCGTCATGGAACAAAAGGTTCATCCATAGCCCTCACCTGGCCTGGGGATGTTTTTTTTTATAGCCCGGAGAGGGGATGACTTTTTGCCCTGCCACACGTCACCCTTGGTAGGTTATAGTTGTTGAAGGGGGGGGGGGGGTCTCCCCACCAGGACTCTCCAGCTGAGTCTCTCTCTTCTCTATTTATTGCTAACTTGTTTCCTTGATTTTATGTTAGCAGGCATAACAACAAATAACATGAACTACAGTGGAAAAGTAAATAATACAGAAAATCTCGTTCTGGAAAAAATCCATAAATAGCGATTACGATTCCATGTGACTGAAGCGTAATTATTCAGAAATATGAGTATGACACAGGAAACCCCACAAATAGACACCAACAAGAACCAACAAGTAAACCCGTTCCCAGCAGCCTCCACCAAGCCGTAATTGAGAGGAATATAAATACCTGGTGATATCGACCTTTTCTGTTACCTTATTGAGCTCATCAATGTATCTCTGCATAGCCTCTTCTTTCGGCATTGTCCCCAATTTATTCCACGCGTCAAATTTAGCTCGTGCAACGACGTCCCAAAATCCAGGACGCCGCCCACGTTCCCATCCCTCAGTTGCCTGTTTGTAGTAGGCGTAAAAGTCAAGCATAAGGGCGTTCGAGGGCTGGTAGGATCCTGGAACCAAGAAAAATAATTCATCATTACGAAATGAAAATAAAATGTAAGGCGTAAGTAGGTAATCCTAAGCACATTTGCACATCCAACGCGTATCTAGGAAGGCGGGAATGTGTTTGGCGAGATATCTCATATTAGAGCACCAATCAAGCGCATATTCTCAATGCATTTGTGTACTGATTATAAGGTCAAATGTTGAGTTTTTATTGGTTCATTTTAGACCTGTATCATAATATTTATATGAAGACGTCCGCAAGCAGGTTGTCCCAAGATATGCAAAGACAGCAATACACTGATACAGCGGGCATGAATATCCTTTGACTGATCCCTGCTTGCAGGCGTCTTCAGAAATTATACGCCCTAAAATATTACTATAAGATTCAATCCCAAATATTTTCATTCAATATTTAATGTTCGCAGCTTATTTTGCACATATAAGCAAGCTGTAGGTATCTCAAATAGGTTTAGCCTTGGATCCATTGATGGCCTGGATTCTTATCACACTTCTAACTGAATTTATGGTGGTTCCTAAGTCATTAGGTGAAAACGACGAGCTCTGGTGAATGCCAGGAGATCTAATGTCGAAAACAAGACCACCACAGTTCTTTTAGCGCCATTCATGACGTCATGCAAGCTTATTTTATAAGGATACTATACATTCAGTTGTGTATCATATTAAGACGCCTGCAAGCGGGGGAGTTCGCTTTGTATCATATGACTTCCGTATTGAATGTAATAATTTAGTCCAGAAATTACTGGTTTTTAGTAAATAAATAGTCCAATACGGTGGCGAAGAAGGAAATATAACAAGGACGAAATTGAGTCAGTTAGAATCCATCTCATCAATCTAGTTGTACGCAATGTAATTAACAACTAGGACGACATTCAAGGGCTCTCACTAAGTTTCATTCGGGTTGTCAAACGCACCAAAAACAGTTTAATTTGAATGCCGGAGTGACCTAAAGAAATAATTGCTTGTGTCAACATGCGAGCGTCTCTTGTGGCTTGAAGGATAGAACGATCAAGGACACAGCGCCATTTCAGTGTCGAGACGACAATCACAATTCAAAAAGGAACAAATGTGGATTTTTAAATTCAAATACGCACTGGAAATATGCATACTGGAATTCAATTGTATGAATTTGATTAGCTTATTTTACAGGACGGTACATCTACCCAGTGAAGAAGCAAAATTTTGTTGTTGTCAACAAATAAGTAACGTATCGTAATATCGTAAACGCAAAAATCGTTTTGAGCCTCAAACTCCACTGAAGCCATTATTAAAGTATCACGCAATTGTTTTATTATCAGGTCATAAAACCGAGGCTCTAGCCAACGTGGAATAACAAGACTTGACGTCTGAATTCATGACTTTCCAATATAAATGCTCAACTACTGGCTAAAACTTGAATTCACTGTCATAATGATTTATGAGATTTAGAGTGGGAAATTGACTCTATGATGAGGAAAATATAACAAAAAATGAATCCAAGTTTTTCATGTTACAGGCCTTGCTTTCATTTCAGAAGGTGGCAGCCTTAGTAGCAGTGTAGAGTAGCAGAATCAGAACTCAAATCATCAATCCAGCTGCAGCCTATAGCAGTCCTCTATTCATCGGATAGGAACAAAGATTAGTGTACGTTATAGAAGAAGCCTTAGAACAAAAGAGGGCTATTTCAGCCATCTTTAGTGGTCTAGTGCAGCGTTTGATAAAATAGTGGCATTTTGTATGAGCTGAGGAAGGAAGATGCTACCTGACCTGTGCATGGGGCTGCTAGGATCCTATCTATAAGATAGATACTAATGGATTAAACCAGAAAAAAAAAAAAAAAAACATTTTCAATTTGCGCTGGTGTTGATGAACTCTCCACAAACTCACATTCACACAGTGATTTGCCAGAAGATGACCAAACTAGGACACCAAAGTTTGCAGATTGATACTTCATTCATGGTAGGTAGCAATAGCAACAATGAGTCTACAGTCATTTTTGACAGGATAATGAAGGCTTTGTCAGTTTATGCTGATTGTGTATACTTTAAATAAGCCATGCCACATCCTTGTCTTTCTAGAGGTAGTTCACTAAGCAAATGAAACTGAATGAATATCTGGGCGGTAGAAGCCCAGAAAGATGGAACTCTGCATCAAGCTCAGGAAATATGCAGGCTCAATGGTCAGAGATCACCAATGATTATAAAAAATGAATTGCTTCGACGCAATCAAGTACTTCAGCCAGTTTGAGCACACCAAAACATAGTCCTGAGGTGTTTCATAGATAACAAGCACTGCGCAGGAACTGTATTTTAAGAATGTACTAAATTCCAATAAGTTCCAAGCAAGAAGGCAGTTGCATCGAAACACATTTTAACATAAATGGGGTTGCCAGATTTTTTTTGGATCACATAAAATATATCCAGACACTGATAGATCTAGATACTATACTATTCAGTATAGTATCTAGTAGTATCTACTGAAGTAGCGACCCAACACAAACATAACTATGTTTCATTTAACACCAGTTTGCATGGGGTATTGAAAAAGAAACAAATTGCAATATGTTTGGAGGAGGTGCCACATTATTTTCCAACAAAAAATGGTCATACAGGTACACCAATCACAAGTTAGTCAGGTAAAAAGTAGTCAGGTATTGTTATGTACCATGTGAACAGTGTTGTCATTTTCAATTCTTTCCTCATACGAAATAGTAGTTTGAAAAGCCTCCCTATGAGATGATTTGAGGCAGGGTATCTTTGGAGCCAAAAAATACAATTTCAGCAAGAAGCTGATGAATGTGAAATATCAAGTTTTAAAATTCTATATTCGTAAAACCTTAATAGATAATATTGGTAAATGGCTTGCGATGCTTACTCATTGCTCTGCACCCGCTGTATACTTATATACAGGCGCTTTTGTCAAAACATTTTTTTTCTGGGTAAAAACCCTTCATTCTGGTTGATATTCACGTCAGAATTGAAACCCAGTTCAAACAGGTTTTGTTTGTACATTTTTACATAATTCTACATAATTCATGCTGAAGGTATGACTAGCATTTCCACAGAAAACATTATCAACTTTTTAATCTTTCACACAGACGCTGTTTAGCCAAATTACCTACACTAGCTTTGCTTTCATGACCCCTGCAAACCTATGTACTACAAGAATATTGATCAAAATAATCGTATATAAACAATCATGATATTTGTAGGTGTATCTCGAATTACTTTCTATACAAATTCAAAAAGAATTTTTTTTTTTTTGTAATTGTCTTGATTGGAGCACGGAGACTTATCTAACTTGAGTTATCTCAACACTCTTGACACAAAACCGAGAGTGAATATTATTATAAGTATGTACATAATTTTATACGATAAGGCGGCCCTGACAATTTGTCTAATCACGCTGGAACACGATTATGAATGCCATTAATTATTGTTGTATCAAAACACATTAACTATTCTCAACAATTACGAGGCCATTGCACCTACAAATACAAGCTTGTATCGCTTGATAATAAATATAAAATTTTGAAGGAAAAAAATCTCTTTCCATTGAAAAATAATAATCATCGTGTAATTGTGAGGCGAACGACCTTGAGTGATCCGCCAGAGCTTCCTGCATCGAAAAATTACGAACAATAACAATGCGCATAATTCTGTGGGATTCTTCTGCGACCAATGTCAAAACGGAGAACGGAAGCCAAACAGGAAAGTGACTCGATCGATTTGAGTCTTCTCGTTAATATTATGCATGATGTTTTGCGCGTAGGATAGGTAACAAGCGTATCCTTACCATTTTTCGGTAGATTTCTAATGACATTGACAGCAGCCTCGAATTTCTGTTTAGTCGTCATGTTTCAAATAGGGCCGATAGCTGGCACGAAGGATGTCAAGATAAAAATCACAGTCATGAAGTTTCTAATATCAGAGGGTCTGCGGTGGAACTGAAGGGGGGCCCCGTAACCGCGCGGACGTTTTCGTACTCCTTTCACTCCTCGAAAGCAAAAACTGATGGAGCAGGAACTGTTCGTATCGAACGTGAAAGACGCGCGTTGTATAAGCGAGGAAAAACTGAAAGAAGAACCGCGATCATTTCAAGTTAAGAGGGAGTAGGGACGGCGAGAGCGAGAGGTGGAAACCGAGACAGATAAGCAAGGGCAAAATAATCTATTTATAATTTTTTTATCATCAGCTGGAGAACATGTTTCTAGACAGTTAAATAAGAAACACAGCAACTTCGAAAGAACGACACTTCGCGAGAGTGAACACTGTTTTGTGTTGCTCTCTGTCAAGAGGTCAATATTTTTATCAAAAGGGAACTCCCCACCCCTACGCAGTGTCATTATTTTTTCTTTAGTAATAAATTATTTTACAATATGGCAAAAATTATTTTATTCGGTCAATACGTTCTTGTCCATACTCGTTATTTCAGTTGAAAAGTAGCCTCACGAGCCTTGTCGCGCCAAGATTGTTTTCGGGTTCAGCGATGTTTTGTTTCTAGCTCGTCTCTGGATACCGATATCAAGATGGTTGTCAGTTCGTAACGTCGCTAGGTTTTGGGCCGATGGTTCCTTATCTTCTGTGACTGATGAACCCGGTGATTCGCGATGCCATATTCAGCATATTTACGCTCCATACATCCAACCTTAGTCGCCCGTTGAGATCCGTTGACGCAAGTTTGAAGAGGATCGAATGATAAGGTCTGGTGGTAACTCATACGTTCCACCTTGTTCATGGCAGAATCTAGGAAACGATCGTACCCGTACCCTAAAGTGATTGTCAACCCATTGGACCGAGTTTCCTACCCTATGATGCCAGCCAAAGATGAAGCCTTCTACGCTCAGAGTGATTCAGAGTCCCCTCCTTACATGAAAACTCAACCGAAACCAGATCCTAAAAAACCCTACGATATCCCGGATGACGGAGCTGACGTTCCTCTACTCAACGGAGTCGTATGTATTTTGATACTACTAAAATATTGTTACTGCACTCAAGATCAGAGGCTCTGTCCAACTTTTGGTAGCTCTAAGTACATAATCAAGATTCTGTGGGTTGTGGCCTAGTGATTCTTCGGTCTTGTCGTGCCTCAAGGCCTTGATGTAGGTGTATCATATAAATATTACCCTCCTTGAGGCTATCTGTTATCGGGCTGCCACCGTTGGAGCCTCCCATAGTTGGAGAAGAAGTGAATGACAGAACAGAAGTTCTATTTCATGTGAAATTGAGGACAAATCTACTAGAAAATAACTCCCTAAATCAAAAATATAGTTACTTCGGGCCACCCCATGAATGTAATAAATGATATAGAGCATTTCCAAATCTAATTCAACATTTTCCAGAACAAATTAAACGTTTTGTTAAATCAACCAGCATTGAAAAGAAGATTAATTGGACATTTATACACAATCTGGAGTGAAAACGCCACAAAGAAGAGATGCTCCGTCTGTTCCTTATGTATGCGTCTTGACGCTCTCCTAATGTCTCCTCAATGGATAGGGCTGATCATTCGTCCAGTATAAGGAATAGGTCAAATGTTTATTCCCCGATGTTGAATCCAAGAGAGAGTACACTTTCTAAAATTAAGACCGTGGTGAGGAATATTCTCAGCGAAGAATGAGACCATATCTTACCATGTTCAATTAATCGTGGAGCAGCGGCTATAACTCCATGCGACTGCTCGAATTTTGTTATGAACGCTTTGCTTCTTCTACCAACAAAGCTGGCCAACCTTAAATATAGTAAATGTTGAATTAGTTTTGGAAATGCTATATAAGATTCATGAAAGCTCGCTGGCCACCAATTCCAAACTTTAATTTTCATGTATTTGGTTGGTTATTCCTTGAATAATCATAATCATGTGTTTTCACGGAGGTTCGACCATCTCCAACCGGCATCAAAATGTTTTTCTGGACGTTTAATGATGTCTAGATCAAAAACGCTGCAAATTCTTTTACAGGGATTGGTTATTCCTCAGACCAGGAGCATGGGGAAAACAGTGGGTGTGGAGAGTCCTGACCCATTTCAATCGATTCAGCGTCCAAATTTAGTGGAAAATGATACGCCACACGCCTAGGGCGTCGAGAATGTTGAACATGGGGAAAATGGGGGAAACAGTGAGTGTGGCGGGTAGCAGACCCATTCCAATCGATTCAGGGTCCAAAATTCAGTAGAAAACACCCATGACACCCCATACGCCTAATACCAGAAATCTCGAAAACACATTAAAAATATGTAGGTAGACACCCATTTTGACCCATGAACTCTTCTGGTGGGAGCCAATCGTTCTGGGACCTGTCTCATTGGATTCAGCGTCCAAAATTTAGTGGAAAATTATACCCCACAATCCTAGGTACCGAAAATCTCGAGAACCTACTTTTGAAATAGGTAGATATGTACCCATTTTGACCCATACACACTTCCAGGGGGCGTCAATCGGTTAAGAACCCATTTCAATGGATTCAACGTCCAAAATAGTGGAAAATGACATTGAAATCTTGGAGCCGATCGGAGATGGTCGACCTTTCTATAATTTTGAGAATGATAACAGGTTGATTATTAAAAAATAACCAACCAAAAGGTACCATGTCCGTCCGCCGTCCACGTCGTGTTTGGTAGCAGACAATTTTCTAAAATCTGAAATTTTGGTTAGGGACCTGTAAGGCTTTTGTTGATCCTGCCGTGAGGTATCACATACCACTAAAGGTTGGACGCTGAATTCATTGCCCGTCGGAAGCGGGTATGGGTCTAAATGGGTACCTATCTATTTATCTCCCCCATTTTTTCCTGGTCTGAGGGAAAACCAACCCCTGTGAAAGAATTTGCAGTGTTTTCTTCTAATTATTTAAAGGACCTTCTGGATAGACCTCGTCGTTGTTAATTTAGACTGTTCTGTGCAACATTGTAAGTGATTAAAAAAATTCCAGGATGGATACACCTACAATCCTCCTGGAGTGACGGACTTTTGCAAGGAGCCCGCATCAACCACTGATCACTTAGCGTGGAAGAAATTAGTCGCAGCCACTACTATGTGCCTCATTTTCATGGTTAGTTCGTTATACTGGATGAGTTATCAAGAAATAAGAACCAAAATTAATCTGCTTCACGATGAAAATAATGTCGTTCATCTTATTTAATGTTACAGATAGTCGAGCTGGTTGGAGGTTATATTGCAGGCTCTTTGGCTGTAATGACCGACGCTGCACATTTGTTGTCTGATTGCGTTGGATTTTTAGTTGGTCTGTTCGCTGTTTGGATTTCTGGACAACCTCCGAACAATAGATTCACTTTTGGATATCATAGAGCTGGTTGGTTTTAGTTTTGCATAATTATTTGAACTGTAAGGTTGATTCCTTACAACTAACGTGTTCAATATATTATTCACATTATTGCAAGTAAGTAGTGTAATATTGAACTAACCCTTAAAATCTAACTCTCCTAACGAAACTTATCGAACGGCATGAAAGTTGGCCTGAAACCTTAAACTCTTGACGAATTTCGACTCTTCACGTTTCTTCATGAAAAATTTGTTCTGAAAAACAACAAGAAGTAACGAATTCCTCGGTTTTGGAAATGTATTTTATATAAATATATTTCGAAGTCAAGAGTCAAGGAACAGTTGGTAGAAAATATGGACTGTTACCTACTCAGCTTACGATTGAAACTACTTTCTTGCGAGAATTAGTTTATAACATCATTTGAATGTCGTATGCCTTCACCTTAGCAGGTACTACTTCTTTCTGCCTATTCGTTGCTTGTTCTAGGTGTGAGCTATTTCTCTGTTGTATGTTTTCGCAAGTACCGCTTCGTACTTCACGCGAACTGAAGGATTAAAATTACAATTCAAATCTGAATTATGACCTCGTTCGTATCGCAACACTCGCATTATTTAAAACCTTATTTATTGGATTGAGGGAGTTAGTTGATAGTTTTCTAACTGACTCGTACAGAAACGTTTCTATTGTATACAGATGTATACAGGGTGTTGACAAATAAGGTTAGCAGCCTTATTTAACTACCTGAACGGATTCACACTGAGATTTGTACGGAAAGGATCACTACCTCATTATTCAAGCAGTAGTGATTGAAGTCTAGACTGCCCTCTATCGCCAAGCCGTGCCCCCACCTCTAGTTTTGTTCAAAAGTTCATTTTAGCAATTAACCTACTCACTTTAAAGGGATACTTGAGAGTTACAATCAATTTAGCTTGAAAAATAGTTCAGTTGTCAACACATACCATTCAGGTTCATGGAATTCTGTACTTTTATGAGGAAACCACGATTTTGTTGAAAATGTCTCATTTATGCCACTTAAAAAGTAATTTTCACCCTTAAATGTTGTCATAAAAATTAATTTGAATGTACCGTTGGAAAGCCTGGTATTCTAGATGTTTTTCCACGAAATGAACGTGGGAAGTTTTCTGGAGGAAATGTTCATTTTTCCCTACCAATGTTGACAAGGTTTCGCGTTTTCATTAATTTTCCAACTTCAGTCTAAATTAAATACCTGTACTCAATTATTGGAGACATTGAGGGGCTCATCAGATGGGAAATTAGACGCTCTCTCCAACGGCATACTCAGATTTGAGTTTATCTCGTAGATTAAGAGGGTTAAGGCTTATTATGTGGTGTCAGGTCGAAAATACGAAAGAAATCATGAATCGTGAACAACTAGGATACGAAATCTCTAAAAAGAAGTCCTTCAGGCACTTTGTTGCAAATAAATTGTAGAATCGACCCCTTGAAGGCTGCTAACCTTATAGGTTAACACCCTGTATCTCGACCTATCTTCCTTACTGCTCTATTCGTACGTGGCTCATTCTTTTTCTTTGGGACTAAGAATCATAATTTTGCTGCCTTAATGTATCCCAATGAATGACTAACAAATTGAGGAAGCGGTTAAAGGGGTGGGGGTGGTCGTGACGTCATGCGCGTTGTGCTTGAGCGCATTGAGACCAGTTGTGTCAGGGAAATGAATGGTCCTTCCTACAGTTTAGTGTTGAAATATGCATCATGTAAGAGGGGGATGAAGTATTACAACTATTATTCCAGAACATGCAACAGGAGACAATTTCTAAAATTTAACTTAAGAAAGATATCTAACTAACCTGCGAGTTATTTGCATGTCTAATCTTGTATAAGTGTTAACTAACTCAGTGTTTGTCTGTATTTATTGTTTCAGAAGTTTTAGGTGCTCTTCTATCAATATCAGTCATATGGATCCTGACTGGTATATTTGTTTACTTAGCTGTCGAAAGGCTTGTGAAGGATGATTTCGAAATACACGCCGACGCTATGCTGATTGTATCGGCGATTGGCATAGTCATTAATATGATGTTAGTACTCTCCTGATGATATTACAGTTCGTTGCTCATTGCTCCGCGTCTCGTTTTTGGTTCATTTTCCTTGTTGGAGTAGAACGTTATCATATTTGTATGGATTAAAATGAATAGTTCTCCCCAAAAGTTCTCTGTTTTCACTTTTTAAAATGTCATGATTCTTTAGAATTGGTGGTGCTTTATGGATGGTCCCTGAAATTTCAATGACGGACTCCTTGGCACCTCTATGGAAGCTACTGTAGGCTCGGGTGAAGTAAAAGATTCTTATTTTAAATTGGAACTTCGTTGAATTCTCGAATAAATTAAATTACCACTCTCTGGGGGAGCGAGCTGAGCGTTTGAGGGATTTTGTGTAATTTTGCACGCGGAATCATCTCATATGGCAATCAGATTGCTCATTCAGTTTCTCGAAAAATCCATATCCAAAGTTGCACAAGTCTTGATACCATAAGTCCGTCAGATGGCGTTCGGATCAACAAAAATTCGCAACGTTTTCTCCTCGATATTTACATTGAACTCTTATTGCATTTTTCAGAATGGGCTCAGTGCTCCACGGAGGAGGCCATTCGCATTCGCGAGACGGAAGGGCTATAAGGGGCACAGGTGCTGAAAATATCAACGTTAAAGCAGCCGTTATTCACGTGCTTGGTGACCTCATCCAAAGCACTGGCGTATTCATTTCAGCGGTCATAATAAAATTTTACGTTAGTTCATTGTCAAACTTCATATTTATCTCGTATTTGTCACGAACCTTCTTACATTTTTGAATTATTATTTTTACAGCCGTCTACGAAGATCATCGACCCTTGGTGCACGTTTTTTTGTTGCTTGATTGTGATGCTTTCTACGGTTCCCGTGCTTCGGCAGAGCGTTTGGGTTCTTTTGGAATCGTTTCCTCCGGATGTGGACTACAGACATCTGTACATGTCGTTATCTAGGCTTGAGGGAGTACAGGATGTTCACTCCCTGCACGTTTGGGCTCTCACTCCTTCCAAATATGTCGTCACTGTGCATCTCGCAGTCGGTATGTTGAATGTGTTTTTGTTAAAGATCTTTTTTTGAGTATAGAGAAATGTGTTAAACATTTTTCAGAGCTCAAAATGCAGAGCTCCACAAGAATGATCATTTATACTAGTTTCAGTCCGACCAAAAAAAAAAAAATGTTCACTTCCGGTGCTTTGCTGGTACGTAAGTGATGTAAAAGACGTACGTGGATATTTCTCTGTATTCAAGGATATCCCTTCACAAAGTCATAGCCTAGTAATCCCAAATAGCTTATCAGATTTTGACGACTTTACGTCGTAAATTATCGGTACGCTTTCTATGCTACATCATTATCGCATTATTATTATTGCACAATACGTGCACGATTTGGATATGTACCAAACGCTGGGTTAAATTAGGGGTGGGTCGAATAGTTTCCCTCAAATAATCCCCCTTCCCCCAGCTTCGCCTAATCTGTGCGCAAACTATCGAAAGCCTCCTACTGTATTCAAGATTTAGCCTGGAGTAAATTTAGGTAGATGCTATATTCTTGACAGTTTCTCTATAATCCTAAGTCCTTCGTTCTTTCATCCATTTGTCTATGGCTTCAGGCTCAGTGTAATTTTCGCTTATGGTTTGTAATTTCATGAATAATTCAATTGTTTTCATGCAAGGTGTCAGCCTCTCCGATTTGTTCCAATATTTGACAATTTGCGTTTATAGATTAAAAAAGAACACACTGCAATCTCTTTTACAAGGGTTAGGTCGGTTATTTCCAGGATCAGGAGCGTAGAGAAAATTGGGGAAACAGTAAGTATGGGGGGCTCCAGACTCTTTCCATCTACTTTTGAAATAGGTAGGTAAATAGCTATTTGGCCTATTTGAGCGCCAATGGTTTGAGGCCTGTTCTACTTGATTCAGCGTCCAAAATCTAGTGGAAAATGATACCCCACCCGCCTGGATACCAGAAAAACTCAAAAACCCACTTTTTAAATATGTAGCTAGGTAACCGTTTATACCCAAATCCCCCTCCAGTGGGCCTCCTGGACCCATGTTAATGGATTGAGCATTGAAAAATTAGTAAAAGATAATACTCCACACGCCTATATCGCCGAAAATATCAAAAATCCATTTTTCAAGAAACGGATTTTAGATGGATCTTTGCTTTGAGATTTGCTAGTTGTGGGGTTCCATTTTCCACAATTTGTTGAACCCTGAATCGATTGGAATAGGTCCGGGACACTCCAAGCTCACTGAG
Organism: Cyrtorhinus lividipennis; assembly: GCA_019603395.1. Classification (NCBI taxonomy): domain Eukaryota; kingdom Metazoa; phylum Arthropoda; class Insecta; order Hemiptera; family Miridae; genus Cyrtorhinus; species Cyrtorhinus lividipennis. Next base: position 36,973,898 of record CM033998.1, on the reverse strand, counting down.
TTTCCCAGGCTCCTGGTCCAAGGAATAACCAAACATATCTGGCGCAGTGGTCGAGCGCTTTTGACGTGAAGACGTCTGTGTCAAGCCAACTACTTTCAAAAGACTGCTCGTCGAGGGCGCTTAGACACTGCACCAAGCATTTCAGCTATGACGGATACTCCCTTTGATGCACACTCCTTTTGTTTTGTAATTTTTATATATTATAGCATAGAAATTTCGCAGGTGGCCTAGCTGACAAAGACGAAGTCCTGCAAAGAGCTCAAGCTTTGCTTCACGAAAAGTTTCGGGTCGAAAGGACGACGATTCAAGTGGAAAGATCACTTCAAGACCTTCTCGCTCAATGACAATATTTGAACGACGTCAACATCTGGCTTGTGTAGCTGCTTCTCGCATCTTGCTTCATTATATTCGGTAGGCAAATTTTAAGAGAGGAGAGTTTCTCAGGATAGAAGTGCACAGCTTCCTCGGAAGGATTGGCGTCAAAAGAATGAATTTAATAAGGAATTTTATTAGCGAGTCGTTTAGTAAATGAGATGGGTCGTTTATTGATTTTAATGGTTTCCTTTGTGTAACTAATCCTCAAGTATAAAAGCGCACTACTCCATATCATCACGAGTTTTTTAGAAGTTACCAAAATAATTTAATATTTGTTACGTACCCCCCGACGAGGATTTTATATAACTAAAATTGAGTTGTTTTAAAATTAGAATTTTATATCCCCAGTGATTATCATTGCTGATGAATTATCAGGATGACAAAGAATATTTTAAAGGGGTTACAGTAAGAAAACTCATTGGTGTTATGTTGTGGGTACTCAAAAGTCGTAAGTGATAAGTATCGTATACTTCGTTAAACCCGGTGCAATTTCACGTTAATGCCCGATTGTTGGAATTCCACTACGGTCGCTATGAACTGAAGGTAAAGACTGCCCGAAGTCTAGTTAGTAAGAATTTAGGAAATTGATGCACTTATTAGTGCACTCGTTGGTATGTGGATTTCTTGAAAGTGTTTTTCAATTTAGTTGGGAATTTTTTAGTTACGTATTCAATGGTTAGCTCTCGTTGCACTTCATTCAGTCCAGGTTATTTGGCTGGTTATTGGGTTAATTTTACATCACATTTTCCTATCTTTGTATTTACGTCCGAGACTAGTTTTAAGCAGAAGTCAAACAATCCACCTTCATTATTCCTCAAACATCACTATAATTGCTAGATTCCCAGCTTATGAGTTTAGGAAACGGTGTTTCTAAAACATTCTATAGAATGGGTGGCTAATTTTCTTCTATTTGAGCATTCCTCGCTCCCTAAAAACTTCTTGAAATTTGAAACTTCATTTCCAGTGACTGGCGAAGTCTCGTTTTGGACCTAGACCGCGAGCTATAATGCTGTAGGAACCCCCTTTATTATTTTACGTATATTTTATTTATTATTTATTCTTATACCATTGTTGATGTGTCTTTCAATCATAAAGATTATGTGAGAAGTGGACCTCAAGTTTTCTCATTTGCCCTAGGCAAGGCATGTGTGCTAGATACCATGAGATGGATAGAACTGAAAGATTTAATTGTATTCAAAATAATCTAATACACATGAGCCGTGACCTATATTTTTACAGATGAATGTTCATACTGCACTGAACATAGCCTCTTGTGGCCAAAGTACGCAGGAGGTGTATTGAACCAAATAGTTTAATCTGCGGACAACAATTTGGGGTGGTGGCAATAGGACAGTTTGCAACTGTCGTGGAATACTGTCACATCGCGAAGGGGACCAGACGGGTTCAAGGTTATGACTGGAGTGAAGGTTGTTACAGTATTCAGTGAATGCAGCAGGCGAATCCCCTCCACTCGAAACTGTAACTACCGGCGGCCAACGCCAACGCTTGGTGCTCTATTCTACGAACAAATTAGACGCTTTTCCTAGTTGAATGCCGTCACAAATTGAAAAATGTTTGAATTTTTTGGGATGTGGCAGTATTTCACGATGGGTGCGAGTTGATGATAACCAATGCTCAGAATAGACTGACTTGGTTTCACTCTGCTTGGAAGGAATCAATTTGTGATGGTGCCATCACTAAAGTCTACCCCCTTCCTTCCTGAGTGGGGACTTATGGAGAGTTTGCGCAGTGGACGGGTGGTAGGCCCCACAGGTCCTCGACTTTTACTACTGAACGTACCCTGATTTACACATAATTGTGATGAGTGGGTGTTCAGAAGGGTATACCGACCTTGGACGGCCTGTGGGAGGGATTCTGAGCCTGTTTGAGGTCTGCAGATGGAGAACAGATCACTTGGTTGAACATGTAGGGGGTCGTATATGATCAGGGTAGAGACGCTCTCAGGAAGCTGGTATAAATAAACAGTCAACATCCACCCATTGGCAATGACAGTCATTGCTTGTGGTTGCTTCTCATTTGCCTTAGTCAAGTCAAGCTTGCAGTGTGCTTACTATTGGGGCTGAGGACCGTGAAGTATAGATACTCTCGAGCAGTTTCCCTTGTTCATGAGGCGACCAACCCTCCTTGCCTTACTGCAACTTCTTGCTTCAATATAACGACACTTCCAACCAGAAAATTGTTGTATTTTCGGTCACAAGTACCCCACTTGAACCTATTAGGCTTTAAATCACTCTTGTTGTCACTTATTAGCCCTTTTCTTCGTTTTATAACTCGTTTTAATTCACAGAATCCCCTCTGCACTAACCTTATAGTGACTGCCAGGTTCATCCCATCCTGGACTTGCGTATCGTGGCGTATTCCCCATTCTTCCAGTCCTGTCTAATCCTTGTACACACAAGTCATAAGCCTACAAAGTAAAACGTTTTTCAAACACCACTCCTTTACTTGACTGTATGATGTACCTGATTCACAGAATGCCACATCCTTCCTAACGCTTGCTCTGTTGCTGTGCTAGTTTTTATTGATCTCATGAACTTCATCCGCCCTTATTATTAGATTAATTTTATTGAACTCATTGAAGTCTCTCATCACTAATTTTGTAATTATTCCAAACCTTCTTTTTCCTGTGATTATTATTAATGATTTTTGCCCTCACTCTGAATCAATTATCCTTTTGTAGAGGGGGCTAAAAAAAATCTTCCGTCTATGAACCATTTACAAGGGACGTCTTACGCACGCATTTAATTTTTCAAAGTATGGATTCACGAATTAAGAGTGAATTAAAACTATAAAAATAACTTTTCACGTTCACTTTTCGTTCTTATAAATTTAACGTTTTCACCTTTTGCGCTGCTTCCTATAACCGTAAGTATTTACGCTGAAGCAGGAGCCTCTTGCTTTCAAAACACTTGATGCTACGCACCTATGAAAATTAAGTATGCTCCATAAATGTAAGTCATACTACATAAATACATTGGTACCTAACATTCCAAACAAGGTTAATTTAAGCTACAAGACGAGTAAATAATACTAAAATAAAATGTGGATACCTATTGCGGAAAATCGTTGATATATTATTATCTGCAAAACAAGAAAAAAGAAAAGATGTCGTGATGTGAAAATCAGATAACTGTCCAAAATCATAATTATATAATATAATAAATTATATGAATCTTGTGGCCTAAAGTAAGAATTCCTCATCCGTGGGTAATGAACAGTTGTATCGATATCTTGTATGGTGTACCAAAAAATTTGAAAATTGAAGCTTGTCATCCCATTTTTAGTAAGAATTGTGCATACTCACTAAATGAGTGCTGATTGCAACTGTCAACTATGTTGATGGTTGCCTCAGTTGGTGCGTTGAGGTTTTTGATGTCTCCATCGGCGAATTTTGATGTAATTGGTATGTGCGCATGTGGAATCTCTTGTGGTTAGGCCTCAATCTTGAGGTTCTTTGTGAATTGCAGGAGTCTTCATTTAATTATGGAAATCGACTTTTGCGAAATCCCATGTAATAATCAATTCCTTTCTTCCCTTTAAGTAAGTCTGATTGCATTGGAACATTGCATTGAACTTTTTTTAAGTGATTGCAATGATTATTCCAGACAAACGACTGGTGCTCGATATGGGTGGGCTTCAAATATGTGCCACCTCTTGTCTTACCCCCGCCCTCTTGTCGACTTCAACCCAACAATAACTTGGACGGACAAATCTTTGACTAGCCCCAGGATTCTACCAGTACATTAGGTATTCTTTGCTCCCGCACGTTTCAGAATTGCAAGCTGACAATTTCTAATTGAATGTTCTCCTTTCCCAAAAATGCTCAAATGCGAGTATTCATTATTTCTGAAGAATGAAATATTATAATGCTCTAGTTCTCATTTCAAAAATAGATTGATGAATCTCGAAGAAATTAAGCAGCTGAAAATTGTATTCAGCTTTATACTGCTAGCGCTTTGTCTCGCTTCATTTCAAACTCTAATACCATTAAATGTGTTCAAAAAATTCAAAACATCGGCCTACAAAATTTTAAAAGTGCCAAAAGTCCTTAAGTAAAACTTCCATTGACATTGGAAGCAAATGCGTTAGTAGAGAGAGGTCCATTAGAATATCTCATTGACTGATGATAATAGTTACGTGACCTAACTATGCTTTTCTAAAAATGTAGCTTCATCCTCCCCATCGTCCAATAAAATGTCTCGCTTTAATTTATCTCTTCGGAAGACTTGCGTAAAAACTGCCTTATCGCTGCCCTACTGAATACGGCGCGACTCATTTTTGTGGTTAATAATGAAAATAGGGGACTTATTCTGTCGCCCTACATAACGATGGGACCAATACTACAGCCATTTCTTTTTCTCGTGAGAAGATTCGCATTTGAACAAGCGCAAGCGCTCTATCTTTGATATATTTCCAAAGTTGAATAGGTTCGATATTTGACTGGTAAATGTAAAAAGTTTGTATCTTTTCTGCACTTTCGGGTTTTTGTGAGAATTCCTAATGACAAAGATCACCAACCATCCACATCTATTTATGCAAATTATTTCAATTTAGCTAACCATAGGCTGTCGAGCACCTAACTGGCCCAATAGCCATAATCACTATGTTTTTACAAAACAGGCCATCTGCCGACGTTGTTTTCATTTATACCTAAAGATTGGATAACCACGGACTGACAGTAATCCCATCACTTTGCATTGAGATATTTGTAAAGAGTTTCCTCATGCGCACTGCTACCCTTATGGGTAAACACTTATACATGATATACTGAGAATGGCAAATTAATATCGTTCATACGAATGATGTACCTGTACCTACATGCTGCGTCTATTGTGTTTCCTGAGGCTTCGCTCTCAATTGATGTGCAACCAAAATGATAATAAGACTGTTCCTCCTGCTAAACTGAATGATTTATCGTAACGAACGCTGCCAATGTGTATCTAATCAATATAAAGTAATCCCAATAATTCGTCATCTTCGTATTTTAGATAGGAAACAAAATTAATAGCTTGCCCTTACACTCTTATCTATATAAGAGATAAATAAATGGTATGATGCTGGTTAAAATTAAAATAAATTGGCTCATATGTAATTTACATCCGCGAATATTTTTATAAACGGGTCATTCCAATCAATAATGAGATTCACGCTGCCATTCTCTGCAGACTTCAAGCAGAAGACGTCATTTCGTCATGTCTCCAGTACAAATCCGTAATAATAATATTATTATGTATCTCCATGAAAAAACGTATTAAATTATTTTCCCAGTCACGCTTGTTGGTTCTTCATTTTTCGTGTACCTTTTCGTTCATGTGCCTAACATTATTCAATTCATCATCTATTCATCTGTATTGGTTGGTTTATTCCTTGAATAATCCACCTGTTTTCATGCAAAATGTCAATCTCTCCGATTCGGCTCAAAAAATTTTCCTGGGCTCTTCAAGTTATCTAGATCAAAAACGCTGCGAATTCTTACACAGGGGTTGGTTATTCCTCGGACTAGGCGCATGGAGACAATTTCTTCAACAGTGGGTGTGGCGGGTACCGGATCCATTCCAATCGATTCAGGATCCAAAATTTAGTGGAAAATGATACCCCACACGCCTTCAAGAACACACATTCAAAATGGGTAGATAGGTACCCATTTTGACCCATAACCTCATCCAGAGGGCGTCAATTGTCCCGGGACCAATGTCATTGGATTCAGCGTCGAAAATTGATTGGAAAATGATACCCCACACGCCTAGGTACCAGAAATCTCGAAAACATATTCAAAATGGGTAGATAGATACCCATTTTGACATATAACTTCATCCGGAGGGTGCCAATCGTTCTGGGACCCATTTCATTGAATTCAGCGTCCAAAATTTGTTAACAAACCCCTGTGAAAGAATTTGCAGCGTTTTACATATCTGAAATGTAAGGAAGTCATCAACTGAGTTAAGCTTCCGCCCTTTTGCAACTAGGTAACTAGACGTTTGCCATTTGGACTACAAAGTGCATTGGAATTCACTGTTTTAAAAAGCTAAAAATGTACACTTGAAGTATTCGTATCCAATTTCAGATTTATCTGAAATGTAAGGAAGTCGTCAACCGCGATCGTTTCCGCCCTTTTGTAACTAACTGGTCGTTTGCCATCTGGACAACAAAGTGCATTGGAATTAACTATTTTATAAAAGCTTAAAACGTACACATGAAGTATTTTTTGTAGACAGTTCTAACTGGGGCCTCGTTGAGTCATGAACACTCCCTGGCAAACATAGCGCTCACGATATAAAACATGCTGAGGGGTCATTATAAACATACAGTTTACTGAATGGCTCCCATTGATCCACGATTGCTTTTCATTCTAAACTGAAGGTCAATTAAATCAGAGAACCATCAATCACTTCAATTATGAGGGAAGTTTTCCATTTTTTAATGAATGATTAAAGGTAAAGTGTTTACGCATTAATCCAGAATGATAGGGAAATTCATGGGCACAACACTTTCTTGCTGACGACATGCATTTCTCCAATGTATGGACTGCTTCGCTTCCTAGGCAATGCAGGACTACATTGTTGTTTGGTGATAATGCGCCTCTCAGTGCTTGGCAAGTATAACCTTACCAAGGCTATTGCCAACTATCTCACTTTTTAAATTATTCCTATCAAGATTTTACTTCTTCGATGAACCAAACCTTCATTTTCATCATCACTATTGAACCATGGATCATACACATCAAGCATAGTTTCGTTATACACTCAGGGGCTACACAGAATTGCAAGCGAATTGAAATGTTTACAAATTATACCACTGTGTAACCACTTGTACTTTTTCATCATGAAACAAGCGTATGCAATGTACAAATCACAAGACCAATACTATTAGTTTGTACATTATTATGAAACAGGGTCCTGGTCAAATTTTCACCCATGATCTTCATTTTCCAGCGGATTCGTATCCCCTACAAACTGGCTACAGACAAATAACAACCGTTGTTTCAACCTTCTGTAAACAGTGGTCTCAAAACCTCTTTACTGATAATAGAACCAGCAGTGATACATAGCCACGGTAACCTTTGTTCAAACGCGCACATGTCGAACGACGATAAATGTGATTTTTGAAGTGGCAGCAGAATCAACCACTTTTTCTTTCCAATTGAACGCATATCTCACATTTTTAAACTATTTTTCTGGTTCCGATCGGTTCAATTCGAGAGGTCAAGGTATTGAATATTTCATTACCAATGAACGATATATCGACCAGGAGAAATCCGGGCAATCGCTCACATAATAACGATCACTTAACCGTATCAATCCCAGACACCCAAGTGTCTGAATCAGGGGATATTAAATGTAGAGTAGTTTGCATAGTTTTTTTTTCTTTCAATAAACCGTATTACACGTTAAAACAATGGTGGGTAACAATTAATTACAAAATCAGTCCGCTATCAAATCGTAATAAAAATCACAGCTTTGGGAATATTTGTTTACAAAGGGAAATGGATGGTACGGAGAGCTATCTCCGGTTTGGTCGTCAGTTCTGCGATGGTTCCATCGTCAAAATTCCACGCTCGCGTCCCATCTAACACGATCGTAGCTGAGACGCATTTTGAGACTAGTGACATAGATGGCGTAAACGCTTCCGAAGGAAAACCACTCGGATCTGGGGTTATCGGCGAATAAATTAGGTCTCGAACAGTGTAGAACATTCGAGGGTCATCTGAAACGAACGATAAGATAATTTGAAGCGAGCGGGGTTAATTGATTAACATTATGATTGTTAATCGGATGCCAACTGCCAAGTTGTCTCGGTTAAATATCGGTCCCCCACAATCTCGTTATTTCTATCGCGACCTCGGTCGCCCTATTTCAGGTCTACGGACGTATAAATATGGTACAGCGACCCGCACATCCAAGTCTCTAAAAAGCCGAACATTTATTTTCAAAATGCCCATTTTTACTCAGGTCCAACCTCTGTTTGCGGAAAAAAGGATGGGTAGAACTTGGGACCCATGTGGAGCATAAGTAGTCTGCACATTATACATTTTTTGGGGGGTACGGTAAAGAATTTTTTTTAAATTAGTTTGTTATCCTGCATACGGTGAGTATGCTAATGGTAGACACAACTCACCATAAGGGAACTGGAGTGATTCGTTACAAGCAGATGTTACGTCCACCAATTTCTCTGGAGTGAACTCGATTTTGGCCATTTTGAAGAGTCGATGCACCTGGAAGAAGCACACTTTCCCAGTTTCAAAGAATCATCTGAAGTGTGAGGGAAAATTTGATCGTATCATACCCCTGATAGCGAATCCATCATAATCAACTGCTCTTCACTTCGTAAAGTATAAGAGAGTAATAATGTGGTACAGATCAAAACATTCCTTGGCGTCGAGCTGCTTACTTTTGCCAGAGAGATTCGATTCATAGACATGTGCCAAGACGTTGAGCCAGTTCCTGTAGATATGCAAACCCCTGAACATTTCACGTGCGTTCTGGGCACACCAGGGACGTCCAGAATTAGATTAGTCACTTGTGATGGTCGTTTTTCCGCAACAAAAATCTGATACAGAAAGGAGGTGGTATTGAAATCATTGTTCTCTCATGTTCACTACTGATTCATGTTTGCCTGGAGTAGTTTATCATCTAACTTGAATGGAATGTCACCCCCTTGACCAACCTAATGTAGACGGTCTCGATTTCTCTTTCACGTTTTTAAGAAATGAAGTTCTAAAAATCAAATAACAAATAATTTCTGAAAACTTCTTGCTATAAACCAGAGCTAATTTACATTATTTAAGATCCAAAAAAATTTCTTCGTGGAATAATCATTTCTAACCAGTTATTAATAACTAAGGGAATAAGGTTGGTGGGCGAAGGATAAAAAATAAGGCAAATAATTATACCAATAATAATGGGCATTTTTATTAGTCTTAATTCCTTGTAGATGGACCCCAAACGTAATCGCTAGCGTGTAATGATTAAGGGGTCCGTTTAGGAGTTCTATTTAATTATTGAGCGTCCTTCGTTGCAGTGAGCTTGAATAATATAATGAAGGAGAATAATCAGAAAATGGGACAACGGGAATCCATCGATGCTTTTATCTATTGATGCCAAATTACAATAGGCTTTGAGGAATGAATAATTCCAATGGTCCACTTCTAAAAGGTACCATTTCATAGTTAGTACGAATAGACGTAGAAAATCTTTAACTAACCTCGTTTAGCGCTTTGGAAGGTAAAATCGTAGAAGTAACTGGGGCACACTTCTCCTCAAGGGGTGAATTCAATCTGCAATACCAACCATTTTAACAAAATCATTTCCTTGAGTCACAAAGAGAATCGGGAAGTACGTTTTTCAAACGAACAAACTTACTGTTTTAGGGCGACGCCTCCTATCATTTCCGGATTATCGATAATGTGTCCAGTCAATTTCACCTCTATTCGCGTTCGGTACTTCCATTGGAATGCCATCTGCATAATTAAAAATCAGTATTAAACTACTCGCGATTCCATCCGCTGCATTACCAACAATCCATCAATAACAGACGGGGTCAGGCACGTTATTATTTCGTAATCAGTACCTCGTACTTAAAAAGTTAAACCCCTCGCTGACGTGCAAACATACCCATGGGCCCCATGTACGCACATCTTATAAGATGTTGTTAGTATCTTGATAAATTGGTACGAACCGCGTTTTTGAGGACCCGAATTGCATGAAAAATTAATGCTAGAAGAATAGAGATCAGAGTGGACCTACTCCATGAGATAACAGTATAAAATCATGAATCGGAAATAATAATAAATAATTACAAATTTCGCAAGGTTCCTAAACTCTGATTTTCACTCTTGCGCAACCCTTAACAGTCGGAACTAGTCCTACTACAATGGGTGGAAATCTGCCTCTTTTGATGGAGGTATTGTGACCCTTCGCTTAGTTCAAAACATCCACAGATATATCTACAAGTTACCTACGTAATAGCTCTTCCGGACACCGAAAAATCAGCCCAAATGAAGTATTTGAAGCACGCAATTGAAGATCTTCGATCGGGAATCGGCTCGACGGGTTATTTTTCGCCAAGCTGACAAATACCCGTCACTTTGAATGTTTAGCGCTATTCTGAAGGCCCTTAGCGACATCCCGAGATTTGTATTTTTTATATTTCAAGAGTGGATCGGGAGCCTTTGGAATACAAGTAGGTATGCATTATTCTAAAACCAGCGGGTGAGCGCAGATCAGAGGTGATATTAATCTACCTGTTTTATCCGCCGAGCGGCCGTTTCATATGAGATGTGATTTGGTAAACACAGATAACCCATAGATTTGTTAGGGTTAGTATTGAAACCCAACAAAGGCTTGTTTCGACCAGTGATTTCGGAGGCTCCCATCAGGAATGTGCCATCGCCACCAGCTGCGACGATCAAATCAGCCCAATTGATAGCATCTTGGTTGTATTGAGGCCTGAGAAAAAAAATGCGATAAGGAAAATCTCCAGTAAGGAGCACGTATCCAGAGGGAGGATAGAATAAATGACGAACCTATTGATGACTTCAACCTGGAAACCCTCGTTCATGAATGCCAGTTTCAGCTCGATTGATAGTTTCTGATGTAACTTGTATGACTCGATAAGACCTTCAGCGTGTGGGCCTCTTCTCCTAATACAATCGTTGAAATCATCGTCTGAGAGGGGCTCAACTAGAGACAATTTTTCTAACTCGTACCGTGTCCGTTTTTTGAGAATAAGAACTTTTTTCAAGGGTGCTTCGTTGAGCGGTTTTGACCACAATCGTCCATCATTTTCTGAAAAACGACAACCATGCGACATATTAGTTACCAAAGACAAATTCATTCAATTTACAAGCGTGTAAGCTTGTGGAAATATCCCTGATCTATAAATCTTAGAGGTCAGATCTTCGAACCTTGTTTGTTTCTAGTTCGGGGGAAGCACTTTCTTTGCTAAAAAAGACTTTGGAGAAAGAGCGACTTGGCTCTCCTGCATAATCTTGTATAATATAATGGTGAATTTATAATTAGTAAATTTACTATGACATTTCTGAGCGTTTGTATGACTTCTTCATTCAAGGCAAACTTTTCGTTGCCCCTATTTGTCACAGCCAAACGAATTTGGATCACATTCTAAGGAATTGCATCTGAGATGAAAGTATGGGCTGAACCCAAGTATAGGGACCGCTGTCACATAATCAACTGATAGCAATATCGCGCATATGGTTACTATCGATACAATTTGAATGCCTTTCATTTTGTTATTACTTACGTAGCATTGTTCCAATAACTTTATTTTATTTTTTTTTTTTTTTATTATTTATTTATTTTTAAGTTTATTTCAATTTATTTTTTATTTATTTTTTTTTAAATTTAGTTTATTTCAATTTTTCTCTTGTTTTTATAAAAACAAATATGGCGGACAGGGATATAATATTTCGCGTATATCGATAGTGCGCTCGACAGAGCGTACTATCGATACTTGCGCTTATCAGTGACAACGGTCCCTATTCTTGGGTTTTACCGAAACTATGTAATACTTACTTGAACGTCTTTGAGTCGATTATTCAAATATAGAGTTAATGTGATTGTGGGTACTGACCTAGGAAACCTTTGGAGCAAAATCTTCTCAGTGTATTCATCAGACGATTGCGGTTCTTGAGCTCTGGACGAAACAAAACCGCCCCTGAAAAGTGAGGCGAATAACATTGCTGGATAATGAATGGCTAACAGCTTGATGTCACAAACTGAGTTAGACTAGGGAACAACATGGAACTCTGAACTTACTACAGTCGTGATGCAATAGAATAATATCATACCAACCCACACCTACAACTCTCCGTCGTACTTTCAGAACGGAATTGTTTCAGTGCTTTATAACTACGAGCGAAGAGTGAAGCAGACGTCAGCAAAACTGCTGCAAGTCCACTATGCAGTATCTGAATTAAATTATGTAGTTCACTACATTCATGTACCCGGACTGAATAATTACTTAGCGGATATACCTACCGAAGTAGCTGGTCCCCTCAAATGACAGCCACGCTCACAGCTATTGTATTTTGTCTGAATAAAATTAATCAAGTGAAACAGAACAGATTTCAGACTGAAGGGGAGACGCAAGACGCATAGAGCAACCCGAAATCCAAAGGAAGCCCAGTCGGGTTCGTTGTTCGCGTGACACGTACGTCTTCAGCGGCTATTCGCGTGTATCCACAGACTCATTCAAAATTCGTTGGTCAGTCTCGACTAGTCGAGGACACAAACATCAGCACGTTTCACGAACATGAAGGAATCGCGTGCCATATTCATTGAATTTTCGTCTAATGATAATTTTTCACTGTTCTACTAATTGCGCAAAACCAAAAAGGTATTCTCTTGAAGTTGGGTTGCCTCAGGAGCTTAGGGTCGCTTGCTAACTAGCTATCTAGAGGAGGGTACTTTTCCGTTAACCTTCCCTCCACTCGATCGTGAATGCCTCTCGCCCCCTAATATCATTTTTTCTTCCACATTTTAATAATTAATTATTAATATACGCACAGTTAGGTCGGGATCAAAAGCAAACCAAACTAATCTCTCCTCTAATAATAATACTTGTTAGGCACATCACGGTTTCATAATATGGTTACCTCATATTATGAAGTAATTTGACAAAATTGCGAAAAAAAACGAACAAAAAACAAAAAGTACTTTGGTACCTACAACTAGATCGAAAACAGATTAACGAATTATAAAACCAAAAGTAAGATAAATTCTTAAATAGAAAAAATCTGCAAATTCTTACACACGGGATGGTTATTCCTCGAATGGGGGAAACAGTGGGTGTGGCGGGTCCCAGACCCATTCCAATCGATTCAGGGTCCAAAATGGGTAATATGTACCCAATTTGACGCATAACTTCTTCCAGTGGGTGCCGATCGTTCTGGGACCCATTTAACTGGATTCAGCGTCCCAAATTTAGTGGAAAACTATACTCCACACGCCTAGGTAGCAGAAATCCCGAAAACACATATTCAAAATGGGTAATATATACCCAATTTGACCCATAACTTCTTCCAGTGGGTGCCAATTGTTCTGGGACCCGTTCCATTGGATTCAGCGTCCAAAATTTAGTGGAAAATGACACCCTACTCGCCTAGATCGCCCAAAATCTCGAAAAGCCATTTTTCAAAAAACACATTTTGACCCCCCCCCCCCCCCCAAATTTGGTCCGATCGGGCTGAAAAGTTTCGAGGACCCGTCTCGGCTGGGAACAGACCCCTGACCCAAATTTCAGATTTTTAGAAAATTTTCTACTACCAAAAACGGCGCGGACGATGGACGGCGTACGGCGGACGCACATCGACCTTTTTTGATCAGGACATCATGAAACGTCCAGAAAAAAATTTTGAGCCGAATCGGAGAGGTTGACCATTATCATGAAAACAGGTTGATTATTCAAGGAATAACCAACCAAAACGAGGACATCTTCCCGCTTTTTGTTTCGCTTCTTTTCCGCCAGGCAGCAGCTCCTACGTATTCTTTTCATTACTGACAAGCTATAGAGATAGAGCATCATCCAACGCCGTACTCGAGTCTTCAGCTCTGGATCCTACATTATGTACTTCTATATTTTAAACAACTGTAATCTCCGTTTCGCTCTAGAAACAACTTGCATACGAGTCTGCAAGATAGGGAGACATTTTCATGTCTTCACTGTGCATTAGCTACCTACAGGATAGTCGTTAGTAGTAGTGATAGCAGTGGGCGATGATGACCAAAGTATGAAATGTAAGCAAGAGTTTGTACGTTATTCACATTTCTGGTAAATATTCCATTGATACAAGTCATATTGCGCATTGCGCGTCGTCGACACATCAACGGAATTGCTTAGCGAACAGCCGAATGTTTCGCTCATGAGTTTACGGAACTGTATGCCATCATCTGAACGAAAGTCGATGTTAAAATCCCCGCACAGTACGATCGGTTTCTCGAATAATCGTAAGGGTTCCAAAAACAAGAATAAACCTCTAAGTTTAATCGAGTAAGGCTGAAGGTATCGCTCAAAGAATTGAATTTTTCGGACAATGTTGTTCTGTTCGACAGATAGATAGTCACGAGTAAATTCTGGTTTTGCTGTGCGGCTCCTTGATTTGCGTTCGGCATAGCTGGAGCAGGAGTGGAGTTCCTTCCTCCCTTATTTTGGGAATTGTTCAAAGATATCTGCGAATTCAAAACGTTCTCAATTCTCTCTTTTACTTGCCGATGTTGCCCAACAATCTTTTTCTTTCCATGAGCCATTCTTTCGTCAATTGCAAGGGCAAGCATAAAATCTAGCCGAGATAGCTCCCGTTTGCCTCCATCTACATCATGATCTTTGAAAAAATTGTGGTCATATTATGTGGTCATATACGTCATATTATGACGTAGGCATTTATACAGGCAATATTCAACATGTTGTAAGAAAAGATGAGAGGCCACCTCTTCGATTTTCTTATTTGCTGCGTGGCACGTTTGGTCAAATAATGGGGGAGGACGATGTGAAAGGGGGGTGTATTCGTCGAATCGACTACCTGTAGTATTCTAGGGTTAAATTAAGAGCTTTGGTAAGGTTGATGAATATTCCTACTCGTAGACCCCACTTAGTGTAATCGGTTGGGTCCAGCCACTTTCGACTATATTAGCGGGTGATAACATTACTCTTGGTGCCAAGAAAAATTGAGAAAAATCATGTAATGTACGTACGTACAGGATTAAGCATTCATTCTTGGAGAGCAAATCAATTTTAGTCTGGCGTTTTGCATCTTGTAGAATTCTGTTGACGTGCTCTTCGTACATGTATTGCACATTGAAGTTTTCGCCGTACTGCAGCACACCTTTTTCGCAACTCCTGCATGACAGTCACATTTCCTTGTGCGTAGGTGATCTTTCACCGTCTCCATGAACATCGGTCTCCTCGTCTTCTTGAGGACGTTCATTTTCTCAGTCATTCTGCCCCGCAATCGCGCAAATTTCCTCTTCAGCAGGCCTGCACGAAGTTGGGATGTTTTCATCAGGGGTCATCCAGTCCGAGTAACTCCTGATTATTGTTGGACCCTGGCTGCTTCAAAAATGATACAAAATGATCGCACTCATCTCTACTTATGTTTGCTTTCTGATTATTCTGAATGATAAACGATTATTCTAACCCATGAAAATGATAAATACACATTGGCTAATTCCACTCGATCATAATCATCTTTGAAGTCATGATATGCAAGCAATAATGATTGGTACAGGTCCGGATTCAGTCAAAATTGATATGGAAAATCAATATAAAACATCCGTTTCTGGTTGAAATCCTCCTACGGTGAACGGGAATCTGGCCAGTGATAAGGGGCCAAAAATATAGTTCATGTACAAATACATATGCCAGGCGGCGGACGGACATTCACAATTTTGTAGTTTTGTTTCTTGAACATGGATAAGTTTGGATGTTGGTTTTTTTATGCATTCAAATGTAAGTGGGTAATCAATAGGTATTCTAATAAAATATCATATAATGAAGAAATTATGACCAGCTAATTTAAAATTTATCGATTCCAGTATATTGTAGTTCGCGATTTGTCCGCCCCATGCAATGCAACTTCACGACGATGGGCTTCAGAATCTTGAGGTATTTTGCCCTCCGTAGACATTTGAAACTTGTCAGTACTTCCATGCGGGTTTCTGCATGCATGCAGTTGCCAACTGTGCTTGATCGTGCCTCCTCCTCCTAGTGATTTTGGAATGTGACCTCATCTCGCACTGAGTCGAAGGGTTAGATGGAAATGGATGCTTTCTGCCATCGTGATGCGTATCATCATGGAACATCGTTGTCACTATTGTCTGTCCTCTCGATAAATCTCCTCTGCACAAAGAAGGATTCGTTAGAATTGATCAAAGTTTTTAATTTTCTCTCCTCTTTTTAAGGACATTGGTCATTGGATTTTCAAGAAAGCGTTGGGTCGTTCAAAGTACGAAAAATTTGGTGGTATATCAAACAAGCTAACGTGATCTGTTTTTAAATTACCGAATTAAACTCATTCGACTTGTGGAAGCGTGTAAAACATATGATGATTCACAGAGGTTTTCGACTCCGGAATAATCCCTTGGAATTCTTTTCATTATTACTTGCCCATTGGGTTCAGATGAGTTAATTTGGCTTACAGTGCAATAAACGAATAAGTTTAGGGGGTGTTTTACAAATAATCTTGCTCATTCACTCGAAGAACGCACTAGAGAAGTTTAGGCTCGATTCTATTTAAGGGGGGAATGGTTACTCACTTGTGCCGACGTGCTTCAGCGCACTCCTGAGCAAACTGATGAACGAAATCACGATTCCTTGTAAAACCTAATGGGTGTTGAATGGATCTTCTCTAGAATTGAATTGTTTTTCAATTGATTCGCAGTGAGCGGATTCAATGATGGCGTGTTGTAGTTTCTCTTGATTTTCTATCGGACGCACGGATACTTCAGCGAATTGTAACTCCGGTAGTGTTACCAGCTGAACGTCGAACATTCTAGCACGTTAATTTTGTTTGTCGGAAATGCCTGAGTTTCGTTACACACTGTTTCAAATGGCTGACATTGTCTGCTCATTATATCGACTGAATCTGAAGCCTCCGCAACCGAATCTGG
>CM033998.1:36926378-36956780 GCA_019603395.1 Cyrtorhinus lividipennis | reverse complement strand
CGGTACTGACCTCAATGATGGTCTGTCCAAGAAAATCGTCAGATTCCCTCGTCAACTTTTGCCTCAGTTTCGATTTGAGGTCGTTATCCTCGTCCCAAACTCGTACCTTAATTCGGTCTGATGAGTTGTGGCATTCGCTGGAAACGAAAAGAAGGGCTGCAGGTCGTACAAGGACAATATAGAGCATACCAAGGCCTACCGGACAATGGAGATTCACTCACAAATAGAATTTTTCATTCCAAACAGGATTCAGTTCCTGAGGCATGGTTCGCGTCCTCTTTTTCACTTTTCCCACTTGGACGGTGACGTAGGGATCCGAAGTGCCGCTTTTGTCCTTGGCGATCAAACCTTGTGCGCAAATCACTGAAGGGAAACATTTTTCGATTAAAATTCACTATTGGAATATGTGACTAAGATGCATCAAAGAGAGAAAATTCAAATAAATTTGTCGGATAGAAATCTAGAAAACTAATCCAAGACATTTTGGGTTATCATTCCTTGAATAATCAACCATTTTCATGGCAGAGGTCAATCATTCCGATTTGAACAAAATTTGGCCGTTTGCAGGTCTAAATCGAAACGCTGCGAATACTTTTATAGGGATTGGTTATTCTTAGGACAAACACTAATCGACTCAGCGTCCAAAATTTAGTGGAAATTCATACTCCACACGCCTGGGTACCTATAATCCCGAAAACCCACTTTCAAAATTGGTAGATAGGTACCCATTTTGACTCAAAATCCCCTCCAGCGGGCGCTAATCAGTCTGGGAACCATCTCAATCGATTCATAGTTCAGAACTTGAAGCCTAAATCGCCAAAAATCTTGAACATCCATTTTTTCGAAAAACGCGGTCGTCCGCCGTCCATGCCGTTTTTGATAGTTGAAGATTTTTCTAAAATTTGAATTTCTAAAAATCTTGGTCAGGGACCCGTTTCTAGCTTTAGTAGGTCCTCGAAACTTTTCAGCCCGATCGGACCAAATTTGGCCGTTAGAGGTAATATATATTTTTGAAAAATGTATTTTTGATATTTTCCGCGATATAGGCGTGTGGGGTATCATTTTCCACTAAATGTTGGATGCTAAATCGATTGAAATGAGTATCGAATACTTTACATCCACTGTTTTCCTCCATTTCCCCCCTTGCTCTTGGTCCAGGGAATAACAACCTCACTGAATTTGCTGCGTTTCAATCTAGACCTCTTAAAACGCAAAATGTCAAATTTTGTAGCAAATTGGAAAACATAGGTTGATTATTCAAGGAATAGTTTGAACCGAAAAAAAATTCCTAAGTTTAGAAACTCTACAAGACTTCAAGAAAACCCACGCCTGCATCTTATATATATTCTTGTGGAAGTTTTATATTGAAATAAAAGTAACTTATTGCAATCTGTTTTGTGAATTTAGCAGTAAATTAGTCACAATTGACGTAGATGTTTCTATTTTGATTTAAAATAAGGTAGTTTTGATGCTGTCAACAGGTAAATGATACATTTGGCGTGCATAAAGCAGCAACTTAACTACACCGTCTTATACAACTAAAGAGCATTTTCCTATATTAAGTCATACATTTCTACTGACACCAAATAGCCACAACCAAAAAGCGATAGCAGCAGCAAAGAGGTGTAAATTCACTGCGATTTCCAACTGAGAACGCTAGAGAATAATTTACAAATGGAACCACAGACGACTACGAAGACATGCTAAAGGTCTAGTACAACAGTAATGAGAGCCATGCAGCTGATTGGATCAAGACAAAAGAAGAAGAAGCAAATCCCAATAAAACCAATAAAATTAGCTGTTCGTCCGTACGCTTGTGTGCCTCGCAGCGCTCTCTTCTGAGTGATGAACTAGTCTAGAAACTTCTAGCCTAGTAATTTACTCTTCAAAACTACATTTTACTGTAAGAAGTGAGCCCAGCAGAATAATGTTTTTGATTTTAATTTAAAATCAATGTACCTATAATTCCTGTGATGTTACAATAAAGAATTTGGAAGAACAATTTCAAGTACCTACTGCTTTGGTGTTGTTCCCAGATTTTTTGAAATTCAACATTTATTAACACGTTCAATGCTGATTGTCAAGTCAAAGTGAACCAACAGTTTGATACATTTTTCCCCCCAAAATGATCGAATTTTACTAAATAGTGAAATCAGTCAAATCCTCACGTTTTCTGACCATATTTATGGCGTGACGCAGCGTATACGTCATTCGCCAGCAGAGGGCGTATGGGCGTGACATAGAATATACGCCATCCACCTAGAGAGGGTATTTTTCATATTTTTGGTTTAATATTTTTCAGTTTTGGGGTAAACCAAAGTATAGGGACCGCTGTCACGTTATCAACTGATAGCAATGATATCGCGCATACGGTGACTATCGATACTATCGATATAATTTGAATGCCTTTCATTTTGTTATTACTTACGTAACATTGTTCCGATAATTTTATTTTAATTAATTATTTATTTTTTTAAAGTTTATTTCAATTCAGTATTTTCTCTCGTTTTTATAAAAAACAAATATGGCGGACAGGGATATAATATTTCGCGTATATCGATAGTGCGCTCGACAGAGCGTACTATCGACACTTGCACTATCAGTGACAACGATCCCTATTCTTGGGATTTACCCAGATTTGGATTGGTCATTGGAAATGTGTACATTTGAGAATGAGGAAACATTTTGAAGTCTTGAATACCAATCAATCGGTTGGCGTGAAAAAAGAGCCAG
This sequence comes from Cyrtorhinus lividipennis, assembly GCA_019603395.1. Lineage (NCBI taxonomy): Eukaryota > Metazoa > Arthropoda > Insecta > Hemiptera > Miridae > Cyrtorhinus > Cyrtorhinus lividipennis. The sequence continues at coordinate 36,954,047 of CM033998.1, read as the reverse complement.
TCCAGGAGATTTGGAGTTGACTTGATGGAAATAGCCTAAGTTTGAGATGTGGCCTTGATGCAAATTGATGCAGCACTGATTTTTTTTTTTCCAAGAGATTACGAAAAAAATCAACCTTGACATGGACTGAACAGTTCGTAAAAAAACAATTGAAACACCACAATGAAATGTAAACACTGAGGAAAAACTACTGCGGCGCTTTCTGTCGGTAGTTCGGGTAACTATCACCGGGCAAACTCACAGAACGAGCCTATTTATTAAGCTAGGACGAGAATAAAACGCTAATTGTGGAATGAGAACGTTGACGTATATCATGACGTCATCTGCCCAGTGGGAAGACCCTCCTTGACGTAGCAAATACGTCATCAGCAATGAATGTGTTTGAAATTATGATAAACAACTACCCAGGGTGTTTCAATATTTGTCAAAATTATTCGAAAGAGCAAGGCAATTGAAAACAAGTATGATTGTGGGTTAGAAGAACACATTTTTGCACATATTGCCGAGATGGAGCTTGCAGCTTCAATGGTCTCAACAAATCGACAAAGATTTTTGAACAATTTCATCCAGAAAAATGTCAAATTAAGACATTGACCATCGCCAGCATTTTGAAAATACATGATGGTAGGTGGCAAAAGCCGATTGATCACTAAAAAACTGAAACAAAAGTCCTCAGAAAACCAGAATCAATACATTTTTATCAAAAATCAATGGAACTGTTTGTGTTTTACATGTTGCTGTAACTCTATGCATTGACTGACTAGGGAGGAATTGATTACCCTAACATTAAAAATTGATTGCCTAGCCAAAAATGTAGTGTGCCCAACGCCAATGACAAATTTTTTGATACTTATCCCTTTTTTCGGGGGAGAAAGAGTTTATTGGTGTCAGAGAAAATGACTCAAACTTACATTTTGGACAAAAGATCAACTGCAGAAAAAATTATGACGCTTACATAAAAATAGAATCGAGTAAGCAATTGCCAATGAATAGGTATTCAACAAAAGGCATCATGCAACTGTATGAATCAACGTTGAGGTTCTAGGGAGCCAGTGACTACAATCTGAAAGGTTTTGTAAAATATTTTCTACAAACTGCCAAGCTGTACACCAAATATTTTGTCCGTTGTGAATAGAATTTCAACTAAGGATTTCTGCAATACTGAACTACCAATTCGCCAATAAATTCATGGGGCTGCGTAATTGTACAATTTATTGGGGTGAAAATGTGCGATGGAATTCCACCAAGTTCTATGCATGGATTTGCCAATATATTTGACTGGGCCTTTGTGGGACTGCCAGCTCGGTGCCAGTAAATGCCAAAAGCCAGGCTCATTAAGTATACTGATATTGAGCAGTTGGCCAACAGTAAGGTGGATTGCTGGGAAATGAATTCCTGATCAAGATCAATTGATTCCAGAAGATCAACTCAGGGTGGATTTCTTTCCAATGTTTTTGAGAGTCAAAAACTTATGGTTTCTTATTACGTCAGGAATAGACCACCTAATATACTACACATATACATGGACCCTCTCCTCAAAGGATTCACAGTTTATGTATAAAACTGTACAGATTCACAAACTAAAATGTCCGTTGGACGGCCGAAAAAGCCTAGGAAGTTCATTTTAAACATTTGAAATTCTCAAAAGACTCCCCAACATTGCTTTCCCTAGGATTCTGCGTACATTGCAAACACCTATGTACCAAATAATCAGTTTGGGATTTGGTTCATTTATTGAAAATAATTCTGGCAACAGTTCTCAAAGTTCAATAATAATGCGTTAGCTGTTTGCCCAGCTAAGGCCACCGCTTGCTGTTCAACGAGAGATGTCATGATGGTTTTCAGCCTCAATCATTAAAATTTAAAAACAGCATTGAATAAGAAGAGGGCTTGTCTTTTAGAGCGGCTTTAAGGTCCTCCAAGAGAACTAGGGCGGTAGAGTTTGACCTATGAAATGTCCCAAATAGTTGTTTGTTGGTTTAAAACTCATTTGGATTTTGTAGCGACGATATAGGAGGCATATTTTTAAGTAAGTACCGTTTTGCGATTCCGCCACCGCAGCGCTGCGGTTCCGCGCATGCGCGTTGGTTTCCTACATCTCTTATCTATGCACCGACGCCATTTTAGTTGGTTTCTTCATTGTATATGTTGTTTACTGAGTGTTTATGATGCTCCTGATAATCGTGAGTCCCACTGATTGTGATTATTATATCTTAGTGCTAAAGACCTAAAGCCCATCGATATTCAACATGAGATCAGTTTAAGGTAAATTTCCACTGAGCAAACATCGTTTGCGAACGTTTGCGGTTGTTCGCGCGCAGGTGCTTGCGCGCAAAACGTTCGCGAACGCGAAGAGAAGGGTGCTGTTTCCACTGCCCGCGCTCGGCCAACAGAACAGTTGTTCTCGAGCAATCGCCGCTGATCCGTATGTTTAGAGCGATCATGGCGCCCGCTTTATCAAAGGTTGCAATAAGTGCAGCTTCGATTTTGATTCTATCGGAGCTTGAAAAGAAGAAGCGTCGGAGACACAGGATGTGGGTGTCGTCATTTCTGAGGGCGAGAAATCACGAAAAACTGCTCAGCGATTTGCGGGCGGATGAAACTCGACTGTTTGAAAATTTCAACCGAATGTCTCCGTCGGACTTCGATTTCTTATTGAACCGAATTGAAGCAAAAGTGTCGAGGCTTGATACCACCTTTCGTGACAGCATTCTAGCGACGACACGGCTGGCAATAACTCTTCGGTTTTCCTTTTTTTTTAATTTATTGAAATAAAACTTGTGATCGGGTTGCCACAGTAGGGGGTTCCCCTCATACAATGACACCAAGCGAAGGGACATTTCATTGTCCCACTCCATACTTGTCACAAAATGTTATTATAATAAGGAAAACCCGGCACTCAGACGGACAAAACACAGGGTACTGAGCCATCGTGACGAAGTTCGTTGGAAACCGGGGACATGCGCAGGGCGCCTGTTTCCATTGTACGCGCAGCGAACGCGAATCCCTTTGATGATTCTCAGGAAAACCGACAGCCGACGGATCAACCCCGCGCACGAACGAACGCCGTTCGCGAACAACGTTTGGCGCGGAGGAGTGTTTCCACAGCACGCGCATCGTGTTTGCAAACGTTTGAAGACCCTGTTCGCAGCGAATGTTCGCTCAGTGGAAATTTACCTCTATGGACAAAACATTAAGAGTGATGGAATGGTAAGGAAATGGGTGAGAGCATTTAAAGATGGCTGCACAAATGTGCATGATGAAGAATGGCGTCCTTTGGTCGTGGCTAATTGGACCAAAGATCTCATCAAATCTTTTAAATGTGAAACTACCATTTCCTACAATTGAAGAAACACCTGGGCGGTCAGCGTCTTCAAGACAATATGAAGTCAAAACAGTTGTGATACAGTGGTTAATAAGTCAGGCAGCCGAATTTTATAGGCAGGGTATTCAAAAACTGGTGCCAGGTTATGGCAATTGCCTCAATATTCATGGAAATTAATGAGAAAAGTAGATTAATGTACAGGCTTTCATGTAAAAATAAAATTATTTCCACATCTTAGTACAGTTTTTTTTTTTTCAATTCCAAAACGGTACTTACCTAAAAAAAACATGCCTCGTGTTAATTATTGACTAAAGAACAAGACGGTTGCAGAAAATGTTGGAAGGGGAATTATTGGTACCTTGAGGTAGGCAGGAAACTACTGTTTTTGCCAACGGAATCTCTGACTCAACACAACTTCATTCCTACTAAAAATGTAGATTTGTCTTCTACTCATGAAAATGCATAAATTCAACAAGTTTATTGTATGAATTGATGGAAAGACTCAAAATGCAACACTAAAAGATGCTGCAATCTGTTCCAGAGAAATGTCTTCAAGTAGCTAATAGGTTATGAAGCAGACAAACTCGTATTGTTATGAGATGAAAGTGCATGGGATGATGCAAAAGAGTGATTGTACAATGACACAGCAGCGTTCTTTCATGAATAGATATAAAGTGCATTTTCTTTTTTGTTATTTTTTTTCTTTCATAGTTGTGAGCTTGGTTTGATGGGACAATGTTTGACCTGTTATTGCGATCTTGCACGACCATTTAGAAGTCCCTTCAAGGACGATATCTTCGGCTTGAGAAACAGAGTCTATGTGAGTATCAGGATCCATGGTGAATGTCGTTCTGTTCCACACCAATTGGAAAACCAAAAACAAAAACCAAATAACAAACAACACCAAGAACAACTACCAATATCCAGGGGAGAAGGGGGAGTGAGTGTGGACACGGGTTAGTTTCAATTCAAAAGTAAAATACTGGACCAGCTGAAAGAAGAATGTGAGAAACTCTATAAGAATACAATCTACATGGTCAAACTTGCACCGATTGGCAATTTGCTATCCACAAGCGATTACTGAGACAAAGTGGAGAGCAAATTACCCCAAAATTACTCGCCTGCTAAAAAAGCAAGGGAGTATTAGTGGGTGTCTTCATGCATAGTGTAAGTTTGACTATAGTAGAGTCAAAGGGACATCTGGCAACACACAGGCTTGAACACATGATTGCAAAAACGTTTTCTGTCTGTTTGAAGGAGCACAACTAGCATAAAATTATTAAAAACCAGAGGTGCAGGATCTTGAGTGGCACAGGGAGATTGAAAGTGAACAAATTCAGTTGACTACACAGCTGCTGAGGGTTGTGGAGCCCAGAGCAAGGCCTTAATTCCAGGCAGAATAAGTGTAAAGAATTGATTGCTACAACACTCTTACTTCCATAAATAGCTCTCCTCCTATATGGTGTTAGGAAACCTACACTATTGGTAAGGAGATCCTGCAGTTTGATAATTTCTTTGAGCAGTTGAATTCATTTGGTTCTTCAACTGATTGGACAATCAAATGAGAATGGCACCAAAATGAGGATGAAAAATCCTTTGCCATGAGGATGCTTCGTCCATAAGGATCCAGGTAAGTAAATAAGAAATAAGGGAAAGCATGAATTCAGCCAATTCCTCTTCTTGCAAGTATGGACGTTCCAATACTACCGATAAGGGTAGGTATCGATACTACTGGTATTGTATTGGTATAAAAGTATCTGATATTATATTAGTATCGACAGAAAAACCGCAGTATCGAATGAGTATCACTTCTTGTAGGGATAAACACCTAAATAGAATAATTTTAAACATTGAAGAAGAAGAAGACGGCGGTTATTTGGTTGCCTTATCACTAGGTTATCTAGTCTAGGTATCAGTTGTTATGTTGCTGATGTATTTTTTGTCTATACTGTGGTTGAATCACGTTCGCTGCGGGTCACGCGCCCAGCGCGTGAGCTCTGTTCCAATGTGCGTCGCACGCGCCTGGCGCGTGAAGGCAGCCTTTACTTCAGATCGCTCCTCCAGTATACCAGAAAGTGAAATGGAATATATGATGGCAATATTTCTACTTCCCGCGCCAGCTTTGAACCTTCTGAAGGTACTGTAAACGTCGGAGCCAGCTGGGGTGTTGCTAAGATGCAAAAAAATAAGTCCAAAATAGGGGACTGGTTTGGAGTTTTCTTGCCATTTTGCATCGTTTTCAGTGTTCCCGCCTCAAGATTTCTTTCAGCGCTTCGCTTAGTGCACGAAATAATTCGGTGCAAGTAGTTTACTCCAAGGTAAACTAGTAGTTTACCCAGGCGCGTGAGCCGCACTGGGTTAGGAGCTCGCTTCGAATTTCATTCCACATGCGGCGCACGCACCTGGCGCGTTCCTATTTCAGATGACTCCCGCACAGCTGCTCAAACGAGCTCAACAATTCCGCAGCGAACGTGTTAAATTACTTGGAATCTCATGACCTTGTCAGTCTTTTGAAATCCTCTCAATGTCTAAGAGGAAATCAAGTGTTTTTCCATCATTGTTTAGAGAGGCACCAAAACACGTGGTGATAATGGGGACGTCAGTGCCCTGAGAAAAACATTTTTCAAAAGCAGGAACTGAGAAATTGCCTCTTCAAAATATCATCTGGCGGATATTAATCCACAATTAACGAAGATTAGTATTTCCTTTACCAACGTCTTGGGGCACTTCAATAATATTTGAGCAAGTAATAGACCTTATGGCGGATATCAATACAAGCCATAAATAACCTTCCAGGCCTTGCTCAGCTGAAAAGCGCGCGAACGCTGATTAACAGGGACTTTTTAGGTACTTGTTGCCAATTGAATACAGAAAACAACTATCGATTAAGTTGATTTCTTTCTGTTTATAAAGAATATACACGGAAAGGGGACAATCTGTGAGATTATTCACGATTTAAGAGAATCCCTAATGTCAAAACGTTGTACCACTTTTCACCACTCATCAAAACTGTTCATTGAATTTAGCTTTACTCGATCAAACAGACGAAAAAACAGGTTTGCTGCATCCGAAAAAAACAAACAACGTAATAAACAGAAAGAATCATTGCGGAGGTTTACACATCGAACACAGCAGGAAGATGAAACGAGGCCTTTTCGTTCAAAAAACAATAGGTTTCGTAGCAAAAAAGTGGTTTGAGGATTAAAGGGAACAGACGGGCGTTTCATTCAAATTTGATACAAGATACGAGGCCTCATTTTCCCGAAGGACAAACCTGTAATGGCAATTTTAGCTGACCACTTGGAGGTACCAGCCAAAACCGACTGCTTCACGGCCTTCATGTGACCAATGTGGCTCTTCTGGTCAGGACCAAACACCATCCTGCACCAACAAACTTTACTTTTCCAGCTCCGATTTTCATTTAAAAACATACATCTTTTCTCCTCTCAATTTACCCTCCCTTTATAAAGGAAATGTTATGATTATAGTTTTATAAACGCTACGGGGAAAAAAAGATTGAAACAAAATAAAAATTGCCGAAATTGAGTTGCCAGTGTAATAATAATAAACTTTGCCAGAATCAAATGTTTTTTAATACTGAGGTGCGTTCACTTCAAGGTGAATTCAATGATTGAGGACACATTTCAATGAAATCGTGCATGTACAGGGTGTTAACCAATAAGTTTAGCAACCTTCAAAGGGTCGATTCTACAACTCATTTTGCAACAAAATGTGTCTTAGGGAATTATCTTTGTAGGGGCCTCGTTTCCCAGTTATTCACGATATTATTATTAAGGGAATTATGGCCATTTAAGTTACGTCAGGTCGAAAACACGTAAAAAATCTTGAATATTTCTTCTTATTGTGAATAAAATAAAAAGTTGTTTGACACATTTTGTTGTAAAATGAGTTGTAGAATCGACCCCTTGAAGGCTTCCTTACTGGTTTACAACCTGTATATTGTTTTTCCAAAGAAGTTCAACATTTTCCAATGTAAATTCAACATTTTCCAGAACAAATTAAACATTTCATAAAATCAGAGCGTTAGAAAGAAAATGAATTGGGCATTGTCCTCAATCTAGAATGAAAACTCCACAAAGAAGAGATGCTTCGCCTGTTCCTTTTCTATGAGTCTCGACGCACTCCTAATGTCTTCTCAATGGAGACGACGGATCGTCCGTCCAGGAACATTCGAGTTCTGAGTTGTGTCGTTGTGTATGGAAAAATGGTGATACGAGTGACTCTTATGACTCTTCCAGTCATGATGTCAGGAGGAGAGCGTCGAGACGCATAAAACAGGAATAGGTGGAGCATCTCTTCTTTGTGGAGCTTTCACTCCAGATTGTGGATAATGCCCGAATCATCTTCTCAATGCTGGTTGATTCAATAAGATGTTGAATGTTTTGGACATTGTTGAATTTGGTTTGGAAATGCTACATTTACGTGAACAGCAACCTCACAATCGTTAATATTTATTAGAAAATCCTGCTGTTGTCTTCCTCTTGACAACATCAAATGATAATGTAGTACTTATGTATTAGGTTCTTATATTATTCCTTTCATCCTTATTAAGTAATTTTTGAAAACAGGGTAACCTAAGAGTACCTGGTTTGAAAGGAACTAGTTTCAGCTGTCAAACCAAATCAGTGATTTTCATTCATTTTGCATGTTTTAATACGTAGTTCAATGTCAGGGAATCCGTGTAATCAACGTTCCTCAGTGCTCACTTGCAGGTAGAATAACCATGAATTCAATAAGGTGCACCAAATGAGGTATACGTATTTCCCTGAATTGTATAAAAATCTGGAGGATATGGAACCTACTCAAAATTTGAAAAAAAAAAATTGATGTAACATTGTCTAATCAGGACTGTAAACCTTAGTTAATAACATCGAGAAAATGTTATGAAATAGTGAAATTTCTCGTGTCCAAACATACCTGATTAGTTCAAAGATCTCTGGTTTTTCTCGCTCCCGTTGCTGCATTCGTTCTTTCATTGCAGTTATTATGGTATTTGCCTTGTCTTCCGCACCGTGTTTCGAGCTTTTTTCGGCGGCTCCTGGAGAAGAAATGAACGAACATCGTTTAATTACCTCTCATAAAAAAATACATCTCATTTACCATACGCTGAGACATGATATTCAAAACATGTTGCTGATAATCGATGCAAATGTGAGTCACACGCATAGTATTTTCCAGTTCATGATCATGAGAACATTCGAATTGACAAACCAAGTTTTCATCTACTGATCCAAAATGCAGAAGGTATTTTCAAATCCCATAACTTCAAGGAGTGCGGTAATAGGCTAAGCGATTTCCTCTTCTTCTTGATGACATTTTTTAAAGGATTTGCGTACCGATCACCATCGTTCTGGGTCAAAGGACCCACCAGGACTGAATCACTGAGCAGTAGGGCGATTTTGAATGGATTAGGTCAACCTGATCTGAAAGAAGGATTGTGCTTGAAGGGATTTTGTGATCATTGAGTTTCACATGCCGGTGCAGGATATAGCTTTATCATCTCTGACGGGCTAAATTCAATCAAATTACACGAAACTCTGTCTTGCCGATCGACCATCTTTAGTTTTCAAAATGTTTATTGAAGTAATTATAAGTTTACTAATTAGTGCAAGGAATACATCCCATGATAGTCGAACCGCAGTCCTAAATTGTTCAGAAAATGTTGTTAGTGGAATGTTTTCTAATGCTCAATCGTATAATCCTCATTTCGATCAGAGTTCTCATCCCGAGAACCGAACATGGCCAGAAACATAACCTACAACGCTGCAAGATGCAACAAAATCACCCACCGTGCTTCTCCAACGAACCAGGGAAAGCTGTAAACTTCTGGTGCTCTGGTAAAAATCAGTCTCAAGATGGACGGACAGAAACACGCTGGTACTGCTGCAGTAATGCTTTTGGTTGGTTATTCCTGAAGTAATCCTGTCAGAGGAGTTCCCGGTGACTATGGGAGTGGGACAGGAGTCCTTCGGTCCTTGTTCTTGAACGACATGGAGGACAGCATTGGCGAATTATCATCAATAGGCGTAAAATCAGTTGGGATATGCGGACGATGTGATACTGTTGGCAGAGACCCCCAGTCGCTCCAAAGAATGATAATTAATCTTGGTACCTACTGCGAGCAATGGAACCTCAAAATTAACTTCGACAAATCAAAGATAATGGTTGGGAGAAAGGTAGGAGGAAGGCTTGCAAATCAGGAGAAATGGTAATCACCCATGTTTTCATGTCCAAGGTCATGAGTCGACCATCTTAATCGGCTTCAAAGTATCGGGAAACAAAATGTGGAAAATGATACCCCACACGCCTAGGTATCAAAAATCTTGAAAAATCCAATGTGGATAAGACATCCATTTTGACCCATACTCACTTCCGGTGGGCGCCAATCCAAGACGGCTTACGGCATTAAGTTTTAGGCATTTTATTCAGGCAGGGAAAGAATGTTCTCACTCTGCCTAAGACGCAGAAAACTCTTTTCGCAGGACTGTGGAGCAAGATGAAAATGGAGGACACAGTGTCCAATGTGCTTAAACCCCAATGCAAGGATGTTAGCCACAATTATAAGGAGAGCTCACCCCACAGGTTATGCCTTCCCCCACTGCTGGCAGCGGGGCTGGAATGATTGTTCCTAATGGAGGACACAGGTGGAATGTTTTCCAACTATGGTACCCCTTCATTTGCCTGTAGGTTCAGTGATGCCCAGCAAGAGTCATAACAGCTCCACAGCCACCCCCACGCTACAGCTCAGAGCATTCCGATGATAGAAGACAGCAAGCATAAGAAGTGGCATGTTACAGAGCAGAGTAGAGGAAAACCCCTTGTAAAACCCGGCCTCTCGACAAAGTCCATCCAGGGCTGCTAACAGCAGTCGGACGCCGGATAGGGTGGGATGTCTTTTGTACAGGGAAGCCATAGAACCATAGTGCAGGATGATCTAGCGCAAAAGAATTCTATGGCACGTACATGAGCAGGTACGTCAGGACGGCGTACGGTGGACGGAAATTCGCTTATTTTGATCTAGACACCTTGAAGCGACCAGAAAGAACGCAGCAAATTCCCTCACAGGGGTTGATCATTCCTCGGACCAGAGCATGAAGACTCATTTCAATCGATTCAGCGTCCATAACCTCTTCCAATGGCCCCCAATCGTTCCAGGACCCAACTCATTGGATTCAGCGACTAAAATTAAGTGGAAAATGATACCCCACACGCCTAGGTGCCAGAAATCATGAAAACACACATTCAAAATGTGAAGGTAGATACCCCCTTTTGACCCATAATCTCCTCCGGTGAGTGCCAATCTTTCCGGGACCCATCTTATTGGGTTCTAAAATTTAGTGGAAAATGATATCCCACACGCCTAAATTTCAAATACACATTTTGGCCCCTCCTGATTCTAATTTTTAGAAAATGTTCTACTCTATTCAGATTATTCAAGGAATAACCAACCAAAAACTTGTCTTATAACGTCCATCAAATGGAACTCAAACTAAATACCCTCTTAGAACTGGACTCTCTGAACTTGTTATTTTCCCTTGTGTAGCAAAGTTATTAAGAAAAGGCACCTTTTTGCCAAATGGGGGTTGAGGGGGGTGCGAACATGGGTAGTGCAAAGGTCATCTTGTATTCCCAAGTTACATGTAAGTTGGTGAAACGGTCGCCTTGTGTTCTCCTATAAAATGTGTTAGTGGAGGGCAAGCCAAAGGCTCAAAACTCAATGCCAAATCAAGTAGCAATAAAAAATAAAAAAGTTGTATGGATTGGGCAGTTGTAAAGGGATGAATGAGTGAAGAAACTAGGTTTGATCAGTCGCAATCCGGCAAAATTTCCTGGGTGAGTCGACTTCTCTAATTCCTCATTTTGAGTTTTTTTTTCTTTTCATGTTCGCTCATTACCAACATTGTCCTTAACTTACCCCACATCCACTTTTCCAAGCTCCCAGGAGCTCGACGAATAACTGACAAACAATATAACAATCAATAGAAGGAACAGGTTTTGTAGGGAAAGCTCGGGAGATGAAGTTCGTTCTTTGACAAAATTTGTGACAATCCCATATCAAGTAAGGAACGGAAGGTGGTCGGAATTCAAGGATACTATCTTCTTGAATTACAGTGAAATTTGTCTTGTTTGTGAAGCTTACCCGTACAATTTCAAACCAAAATAAGGGGCATTGAGGGTTACTTATCCTGCTTCCCAGTAACAAAGCAATCTGGTGCACCGGTGCTGGTCAAAAAAGTTTCAAATATCACCAGTTTACAAAAATTGAGAACAAATAGCAGGTAAATTTGAAAAGAAAACATCACGAAATTGTGATTGCAAGCAGTTGTTACCCATCAAAACACCGCATTACAGATATGTGGAGCGTAAATTCACAGAGTTCTAGTACCTCTTGGTGCATTAGATTGCACATGAATTTGCACCAAAACTGTGTGAACTGAGCTATAAGATAATTTTATCGCTAAGGCGATGTATTTTCGTGAAAATGTGGTTCAACTACGAGTAGATAGAATTAGGGAAAGAAAAATCAGTGTTTTACTGGAACAAAGGGGCAAAAAATAGAGAAACTTATACAAAATCAATAAAGTAGGAAACCTGCTATAAAGTTTCAACAATATCACGGATACAAAGCAGAAGGGAAGGTACCTAACAAAGAATAAATAAATGTGAGAATTTAGATTTTTTAATGATTTTTTTAGAGCAAAATAAACGAATTATGGCCGTTATTTCGCAAAAATTGAGTCAAATCAAGGAACAAATAGTTTGCACGCAAGTTTGGCTGCTCGCATATATGAATGATATTTGAGATTCTTGCAAAGTATTATGAAGATTCAAAAAAATGTATTTGTTTACTCCCATTTGGAGGACTTTAGGAGGGCGGCAACTTTGGGGGGCACCCTGCATACAGAACATTTTTGAATATTAGAGGGTCACTAGCCAGTGATAAACCCTACAGCTACGAGGTGGTTATTGAATGATGACACATTAAGACGTTATTTAGGTTTAAGAGACCGACATTTTTCTAAAATATGGCTCTGAATAGCAAAAAGTGGCCTGTTTTCGTCAGTAAGCGGTTAGTGACCCTCTAAAATTCAAGAGTGTTCTCAGTATGCAGGGTGCCCCCCAAAGTTGCCCCCCCCCCCTTCTAAAATTCCCCAAACGGGAGTAAACAAAAGAAATTGTTTTTAATCATCAACATTTTTTGCACGAATCTCAAAAATGATCATATATGCGATCAGGCAAACTTGTGCAAACACAAAATTGTCAAATGGTGGATGGTGGTGAACTCAAATGTGTGGCACATGAATTCTCATTGTTATTACACAATGATTCACGTAATGGTGTCCGTTCCTTGATTTGACTCAATTTTTGCGCAAAAAAATAACCAAAATTTGTTTATTTGCATGAAAAAATCATCTTTTTCGTGCGTGTTTGCACACATAAGATAGGTATCATTGGTTTTTTTCTTTTGATAGAGGAAATGAGAGTTTTTATGAACAAACACGCGCTAAAAAGATGATTTTTTCATGCAAATAAACAAATTTTGGTTATTTTTTGCGCAAAAATTGAGTCGAATTATGAAACTGATAGAATCTCGTGAACCGGCGCGTAAAAACTATGAAAATTCATGTGCTACACTTTAGCCTTCACCGTCATCCACTATTTGACAATTTTGGGGTAGCACAACTTTGCCTGCTTATATGTTATTTGAAATGCTTGCAACAAATCATGATGATTCAAAAGATTAGAGGGTCTCTAGTCGCTTAATGACGAAAACACGTCACTTTATGTCTTCCGAAACCATATTCCCGAAAAATGTCGGTATCTGGACATAAAAATGGTCTAAATGTGTCATCATTCGAAAACCATCACGTTGCTGTTAGGTTTTATCACTGAATGATTAACTTATTGGAAATATTCCTGCCTTAAAAGCCTTAAAAAACGACCTAGCTGCAAAGTTTGGGATCATGGAGCCAAAGGGTAACGTTCTGGAGATAACAGCTCTTAAGAGATTGGATCATCACAACAAAACTTCTCTGGAGTAGCTGTATAATCCGAATATTGTTGAGAAAACCCAACGAAGTCAGAAGTGTATGTGTTACCCAGTAGGTAACGCATAACTCCCCATATTGCGCAGAAGAACGAAGAAATGGATGGATGAGAAGACATTCAATCTCCGACGAATTTAGAATTGGAGGCGTTCTTACAGTAATACGGGAAGAAGAGTATTCTTCAACAATATGCAGTTCGACCAGACTCTTGACTTGACTTACTTTGAAGACAATCAGCGTTGAGAAGATCCTTGCACTTTTCGTGGCACTTGACGCCACATTCTGTGCATCGAACACCTTGACGAGCGATGCCCCACAACAAGCCTTCACATTCGTAGCAATACGTTGGCGACGTTGCTGTCCACAGCATGAAATTATGCGGCGTTGTCGACGAAATTGGGTAGATTAAGGCTTGCAACGTCTTCTTGTAGACGTGCATTTTCTGCAGAAAAACCAATATCAATGTGATTTCTCATAAAACAAAATTTATTGCTGATCGTGCTAAAGAAACTATAAACCGGCCATTGCTGGATGGGTCAAAGCATACCAGTTCTTCGTCGTTCAACGTTGCTCGTGGAACTGCCGACGTCAACCCGGCATTGCGCTTTGTCGCTGCCATCGTCTAAAACAACAACACAACAGCATTAGAAACAACCCGAAATTTATAATAGAAAGCAGTTTCCATCCAATAGCGAATGGAACATGCACATGAGAAATTGAAGAGTTGAAAAAGTGGAACCATAGCAAAAAAGGTTCCTCTAAGAAGAATGCGGGAAGGTGGAGTCGTGCTGGGTTGTAGAAATGCATCGAGCAAATTGAGTCGAAGAAAAATCGAAATGCACCTACAGAAATTCTACTAGTCAAATTTAGGTAATAAACGCTATCAATTCTTCTTCGAGATAGTCACTACCAACTATTTAGTTATGAAAAGTGGTAATATCCAACTTGTAGCTGAAGCCTATTGTTTCTTGGGAGCGGGATATTTGAGCGTTATGTTAGGCAGCCTTTTAAAATTCAAAAAGGGGTGGATTAGAATATTTAGAAAAATTGGTATTCCACGAGTTGTCCCCCCTAAAATGGTCCAAATGGAAGTAAACCAAAACATTTATTTTTGAATTTTCTTTATAATTTTTGCAAGGATTTCAAATCGTCGCGTGACTAAAAAATATCAAATTAAAAAATATTCAAAATATTCAAATCGTGGCTAAAATTTAACCAATTTTACAGGAGAGCCAAAAAAACCCTTTACCATCCGTTTTAGAGGTTTCTTGCAGCGTTTTGAAACCTCTTAGTGATATCAGATTGTTTCGAATTCACATAATACGCTGCAGGAAACCATTTCAGAGGAATAATGGCCGGTTTTTCGGTTCTTCTGTAAAATGGGAAAAACTGAAAAAGCTGGTGTTGACACCTATGCGACAAAATATCATATTTACGCACCCTGCGCAAGCAACACTAACTATCTTTATATGGGAACCCCAATTTTTTATTTAAATTAAATTTATTTATTTATTTAAAATTACTTATTTTTATTTATTGAATTATTTTTTATTTAAAAGTTTTGATTGCGCGTAACCGGTTCAGCGAGTACGCAAAATTGTCAAATAGTGAATGACGGTGAATGCTAAAATGTGGCTCATGAATTTTCATTGTTTTTGAACGCTGTAACTCGCGATGCTATCCGTTTCTTTATTTGACTCAATTTTGGCGGAATAACGGCCAAAATTCGTTTATTTCGCGTGAAAAAAATCATCTTTTTGGCGCGTGTTTGCCCATAAAAACTTACTTCTTCTATCAAAAGAAAAAAACCTATGATACCTATCTTATGTGCAAACATGCGCTAAAAAGATGATTTTTTTCATGCAAAATAAACGAATTCTGGCCGTTATTTCGAAAAATTGAGTGGAATCATGAAATAAATAGCTTTACGTAAATAAGCCTTTGAAAAAAAATTTAGGGATACATTTTTATATAATTTAGGGTAGAATCCGAATCCGCAATAACAAATATTGGGGTTTGAATTATGCCATATATAGCATTTTTATATTGGATTCGTCCTTTTCCAAAATGAATTCATCGCTTTCCAAAATGAATTCGCCCTTTTACGAAATGAATTCGTCCTACGTAATGCGGTACCAAATCATGAAGGCCATTAAATAACTTGTTAGAACTTCTTGAAAAATTAGTACTGGCGAATTCATTTTGGATAACGACGAATTCATACAGTTAAATGGTGAATTCATTTTGAAGAAGGTTGAATTCATCATGGTGAAGGACGAATTCACACAGTTAAAGGGCAAATTCATTTCGGAAAAGGATGAATTCATTAATAGGACGAATTCATTTTGGAAATGGACGAATTCATTTTGGAAAAGGACGAATTCATTTTGGAAAAGGACGAATTCATTTTGGAAATGGACGAATTCATTTTGGAAATGGACGAATTCATTTTGGAAAAGGACGAATTCATTTTGGAAAAGGACGAATTCAATTTGGAAATGGACGAATTCATCTTGGAAATGGACGAATTCATTTTGGAAAACGACGAATTCATTTTGGAAAAGGACGAATTCATTTTGGAAAAGGACGAATTCATCTTGGAAAACGACGAATTCATTTTGGAAAAGGACGAATTCATTTTGGAAATGGACGAATTCATCTTGGAAAACGACGAATTCATTTTGGAAAAGGACGAATTCATTTTGGAAAAGGACGAATTCATTTTGGAAATGGACGAATTCATTTTGGAAAAGGACGAATTCATTTTAGAAAAAGGCGAATTCATTTGGAAAAAGACAAATTCATTTGGGAAAAAGACGAATTCATTTCGTAAATGGGGGAAAAAAAAACTTGTTAGAACTTCTTGAAATATTAGTATGTAAATTGAACAGTCAAATAACACATGAAGGCGCCTATTTATCAATAGTACCACCTACATTCGATTTTGGTGAGCATCTGTCTTATTTCACATGTTTGGTGCAATGGGCGAGCGCTTTTGACGTGATGACGTCATCAAGCCAACTACCTTTTGAATTCATGCTGAAGAGAATAACATAGCAAAATGTTGAAACTTCCTTCAAACACATATACCTACGCGTTCTATAGGAAATAGACATTGACAGATCAACAGCAACTACCCAAAAATGGGCAGAGGTGGCGATATAAGCCGTGAGAGAGGAGAGTGCTTTTGAAAAATAATTCGCATGAGTACGACAGCACATAAAACACTGCGTGTGAGCTCCAAGAGAGAAATTTTAATAATAATGACCGCTATTCGACGTCAGAGAACGTTCATCGAGTTTTTGAAAAATTTGAATTATTAACGCTGTTTCATATTAAAATATTCAAATGTGTGTGAAGCGTGCAGAGGACGGTTCCAAAATTAATTTTTTTTTTTGGGAAAATATTATGTTATGTTATTATGAGTATAGCATTATTTAAAACAGATTTCATTCAACCTGGAACAAAGAAAACCGATTCCAGGATTTTGGATATTTCGGCTACTGCCTTCATCATGAATTCTTTGAATAACATTTTAGGTTAAAACCTCCAATTTTCGGCACTTGTACGCGGTCTTTTTGGTTGGTTATTCCTTGAATAATCAAGCTATGTTTTCATGCAAAATCTCAATCTCTCCGATTCGGCCCACAATTTTTTCTGGACATTTCAAGGTGTCTAGATCAAAATCAGCGTCCATAATCTCTTCCGGTGGGCGTCAATCGTTCCAGGACCCGAATAATTGGATTCAGAGTCTAAAATTTAGTGGATATGATACCCCACACGCCTAGATCGCCAAATATCTCGAAAATCCATTTATCAAAAAACACGTTTTGACCTCTACTCTCCCCAAATTTGGTAGGAACGGGCTGAAAAGTTCTGAGGACCAACTAAAGCCGGAAATGGGTTCTTGACCAAGATTTCAGATTTTTAGCAAATTTTGTACAACCTAAGTCGCCTAGGGCGTATGGCGGACGGACATTTACCTTTTTGGATCTCAACATCTTAAAAATGCCCGGATTTTTTTTTTTTTTTTTTTTTTTTTAATTTTAACCGAATTAGAGAGAATGTCTTTTTGCACGAAAACAGGTTGCTTATTCAAGGAATAATCAAGGATAGTTACTCAAGGGATAATCAACCAAGATGGCGCCTAAGACTGGATCATGCTGCTTTTTCATTATTTATGATATAAAATATGGGAATTATCTTGTTTCAACTGTTTTAACAACAAAAGTCAAAACTCTAAAGAATAAAAAGGAACCGGAGCTGTGGTATTAGAAATGTTATTACTATCACTAATGAAACCATCGATAACATCCATGCCAAAAACTGGGGGTTTTACGGTACTTGACCGATTCAGGAAGAATTAAGCATACGAAATCCAAGTGGACCACCTAAATCTGACGAAGGAAATACATTTACCGAAGACTTGGCAATATCATTAGACGTCTTAAATTATACCTATCTACACTATGAATACAAGGGGGTTGATGATAAGCAGTTCCGACAAATCAGCAGTTGATACACTCGACGGTGCACGTTGCAATTCATTTTATCCTCAGGAAATGGTGTAGTGCTAATAAATGGCCAAGCTACCACACAGTACAGTACGGTACTTATTCTACCGTTGGAGTTCCAGCAAAATGTTTCAACTCGAGTCTATTCAACCGAAATCAAGCTAAGATCACAAGTAAAGCAGTTGGGGTGGCGTCTCTCTGAATAATAGGAAATCTTCATTCATTTGAAAATCTTGACCTTCTAGCATGGAACTGACTTTTATATCGGCAGAATGTGGTAAACCGTTGAAATGTCCTTAAAAAAGATAAATAAATAAATAGAAACCTGAAATATTCATGAAATTTGCAGGTATGCTTAGGTTTGTGTATATGCTTGGATTGCATATCCACTTTGCAAATAAATGAAAATGGCAAGCAGGACGGTATAGAGAAAAAAGAACTTCAGGATCTTCAATGATGGTTTCCAAGAGATGGACTAAGGAAAAATTGGTGGCCGATAAAACACGAAGGAAGATAAGAAGAGAACAAGACAACGAGCAGGCAGGAATGAACAAGGCATATCCGCTTATAAATCTACATGCACACCACACGGTAATTTGGTTTTGTTTGATTGGTTTTATAACACATGCAAAAAGGGCTACAAAAATGCCATACTCGTATCTGGAGGTGTGTACAGGACAAAATAGATCGAAAGACATCAGAGAAATTATCGAAGAAGAGACTTGAAAGACTTCATTCGTAGATAACGTGACAGAGAAATGACAAGAAGAATTAAGATAGAAAGCAGATACATCAAAAGTCAAAAACCAAAAGTTTCTTCATTGAGAGTGAAAGTACCTTGAGGACCTTTTGGTGGCGGGAGCATGATAAAATATAAATGTACAAATTAGTTTGAGAGTTTCGAGGTCCTGATCAATTTTGCCATACTTTTCTTTTTTTAATCTAGAAAAACGTCCGACTTGGGGGATTGGGATCGGCAGACAGCGGTTATTTGCGCTGTTTTCGCATGGTATTTGAGGATAGCAACTTCAATTTTAACAAGGGCTCGAAGAGGGGATGAAGAATGTTCCAGGACGTCCCCTGAAACCAGTCCTGGAGTGTCCTCCAAGAATAAAACAACCTCTCACTTTTCCTATGAGAACTTAATTGTCGACACAGGTCACCACAAAAGTGAACAACAAAGGGCCACGTAAGGCCTAATCAGGGTAATTAGGAGCTACTTAACATATTAAGTGCAGTGGGCGAGTGCTTTTGACGCGAAGACGTCATTGTCAAGCCAACTAATCATTAATTTGCTAACTAATCATTGGCTGACATTTCCTCTAATGTATTCACATTAACTAATCCTAATGGAACTAACCCTGTACATTTAATACCATAGTTTATAACCCATTGAATAATGATCGGTCTTAAGGCATGATTGTGGCCAATATCAGAATAAGTGATGGTATGAACGACAAAGTCTCACTACAGCGTAGCGGTCTTAGCGCTCCTGGTGACAGTGGGAGGAAGTTCACTCAAACCGACCAATATCTAGATTACTCATATCAGCGGTATCAACACGCGATATCTTGCTTGTCATTTATTTATTCATTTTATTTTGAACGGGCAAGCCCAATTACAGTTATTGTCAATATCATATAAGAATTTGTCTGTGATTTCATTTTGTGATAATGCCTATAGAAAACGAATGGGTCATATCCTCACCAAATGGACAAAAAATGTACAAAGTGACAACCAAAACCGAAAGATGTGAAAACTGTGATATTTTTTGTTCACACAAACTTGCATTGATTCAAGGGGATTGAAAATCTACAAACATATTGACTGCATTGCGACATTTTTAAAGCAAACTACCAAAAGACACCAAAAGAATCATTGCTCTTGCCAGTTGATTCTTTCAAAAATCTTCGGATTTTTAAAGGAGATGAGAGTCTTATAGAAAAATTTATCCTGGAAGACCTTTCGGCAGCTGAGCATGTCTTGAGTTAGTGGGGTGAAAGGAACTTCCTCCGATTGTCACCAGGAGCGCTAAGACCGTGAAAGTAGAGAGCTGTTGTGAGACTCCTGTGAACGACCTGTTAAGCAATTCCTCAGAGGTCATCTTTGAGGAATTACGTTTCTACTTTCTAGAGTAGGTATGTACACAAATTAGTCGGTAGGGACTGGCTCTGCTGTCTCTATGAAACGAAAGAATCAATCCTGAATGCCTAATTCAGCCATCAATGATCAAGTTTATCAATACAAATACAACTCAAATCTGTCCTGAATACTGTCTCTAAAGAAAGGTTTAAAATGAAGTTGCTTTCAATCCAGAAATACCAGACGGAAATGGGTACAGCATACACCTGTTGGGCGCTTCCACACGTTTCCTAATTTTCACATTTTATATACAACTGCAATATGCAGCGGATTTCCATGGCTGCTGACGTCACGAAAACGTCACATTCACAAGTCTAAGGGGGGGGGGGGGGGTTACAACACAATGTCAAGGGTCACCATCAGTTCACAACAAGAAAGTCGGGTTTGTCGGGCGACATTCTTGGTTGGGGTAGGGTTAAGACTACCACACAGGGGAGAACTTGAAAAAGAGTTTTACAATAAAAGAACGTGAACAGTCAAATGCAACCTAGGTAATTCCGACGTAACTAGAAAATGCTTCGGGAGCTTAGGAGAGCTAAAATCCTCACTTTGGTACTGTCCGCAATGCCCATGATTTTTTCTACGGAAAAACGCAGTTGTGGGCACTCTTGACAACATCAATTTAGAGGTGGACGGGATATCAAATTTTATGAGAGCAATACGTTCAGGGAAAAATATACATTTGAAAGAAAACTGAGAGAACTCAACGCCTATACGCCCAAGAATTGAGAATCGTGGAACTGGTGGACCGGCTGGGCAGTTGTTGCAGACGCGAATGGCGTATAGCTGTGTTACTTACGAGCTCTGATACGAGGGGGATGGACTTTCTTCTCGGACGAATATCGGGCATACTGTCGATATTTGAGTAGAACGGGTTGTCACCAGGGTGCCTGAAAAAGAACAGGAAGATGATCACCATACAATTGTTGTTTCAATGCCAAATAATCCGAATCAGAAGTTTCTCCACAGCAGTGCCACACTCAAACGAAAGTATCTCCAAGGTCCACCAAAAATTAAATGATGGATCTTGTCATTACTGGGGAATGTACTGCGAACCTATAGAACTGTGAAACCCCCCACAACACCACGATTAAAACTCTTCATAATTTACCGATTTAAAAAACAATGATGTTCAGGATTTGAAATATGAGGTGTAGTTTCTGGTGGGTCAGGACTGTCCATTGAGCCATATCCCCTCGGCCCTGTTTGTTGTGCCATCCAACATAAATATTAAAACAGGCAATAAATACAGAATAGAGAGACAGGCGGTTCAGAAGGTGCGGTAAAAATTCGGGACCACCAGTTGTGGTGCACATAGTTATTGAACTCGCTGGTCCTGGGATGCAACATACAAGATGCCTCCAGTAGGGCAAAGTTATTCTGGTAAGTGCCACTCTGAGGGATGCCACCATTCAGTGAACACACAGAAAATTTGCAAGTGAGTTTGACATGCTTGATGAGCCAGATTGGGAGACAGAAGGACAGTAGTTAGGATTGTATTGGAAGCTTTAAAAGCAGACAAGAAATGCTGACCTATATGCAGGCCTTTTTATAGGGCTGGAGAGGGGCGAGTTCTCGCCCTTCTTATTATTACCCCTGGTAGGGTTTTGCAGGGCGTTTCTCCCTTCCAGGACTTCTGCTGGAATTTTTCCCGGGTCTGTCTCACTCTTCTCCATCTATTGCATGTTCATGTTGAATGGCACATCTCTGCACATCACCAATTTAGTGAACTGCCTATTGCATGGCTCTCCTGATTGCCAGCTTCCAGCAAGGTATTGCTGTATGCGGATGACCTCGACATATAGACAGACAATCCCCAGAAATCGCAAGACAATATTGATGCTCTGGCCAGTTACTGCACATGTTGGGGCTTGATGGTCAATATGGAGAAGTTTAGGAACCAAATTCCTGCTTGAACGAGGCGTTAGATTTCTCTTACACGAGAAAACTCACAGCTGGCGTTGCAAAACGTTGGATTTTCTTGGAGTAAATTGGGAAATTATAGAAGGAGGACTACATATTCAGGCGCGATGACAAGGACTGAACAGTGGTCAGTAGCATCTGCTTCCATTGTAGTTCTCCACTGAGTCCAAGAGGCGCATATTTTTTTACATAAAAAAGTAAGCCGATTTCGATAAAAGAAAAAATAAATAAATAAAAAATCCGCTCCAAGGATAGAGATTTGTGTCTTTGAATGGCCATCGAAACAGACGAAATTGTGAAATGGAGATCGAGCTTGCGCAATATCTGTCCATAACAGCAAAAAGTGAGCTTTTGGAGGGGTCAAGGCGTTGAATTCCAGAGGAATAGCGGAGTCCAGGTTTGGTAATTGAGGTTTAGGTGGTAAAACACAAACAGACCACTAGTCCGTTAAGAGCATCCACCCTTCGTCGTCGAGTTCAGGGAAGGAGCCGTCAGTTTTCTAAGGGTAGGCCACCAAGAGGTGGCTTGAAAGCACACGGCAAGGAGCATTTGCAGGCCTGGGTTCCTCAACGTTGGTGAAAACGGCAAATTGATGGGTCTCCGGAGGGGGGTTAAGGAGTATTAAAGCACGAAAGAGCTTCCTGTAAATTCCTTGCATCATTCAAAACTGGTGCGGGGCTGCGGAAGCAAGCTGGCAATCTTCGTTTCGAGACAACCAAATCCAAGTAGGCCAATCGCATCAATAGAATACTGGCTGGGAGACAACTCAAAAACTGTATCCCCTATGAGGGCCAATTTGTCCAGAGAATCGGAGGACGAAGCCAAAATTGAACCAACGTGGACCAGTAGGCGTACCTAAAGGAAACATGGCTTTGAGAAAGCCATTCATAAGCTACCTCCTGCCAACAAATGCAACTCACGTTAAAGTTGAGATCGCATTCAACTACAGCCTGCAGGTTAGGGCGTGTTTGCCACAAGTTTTAGAGGCAGATAGAAAATGATCTCGGTGAGGTCACTATCGAGGGAAGCTAGCACATAGTTGTACTTAGTGAGCCCTCGAGTCACGGGAGAATGCGCGAATTGAGCACCGACCTCCAGTCGCCAGGCATTCACATTCCGCCTCCATAGAGGTGGAATTTTGATGGAAATCCTAGTTATTTGCTCGCCTTTGCTTCCGTTGTGGGCCCGGCTCGTGAACGTCGTCGATTAGCTAGGGAAAAGTATAAATACGAATAATATAGTACAAATATGAAAAATGAGTCAATTAGCAATTCGAATTTTGGACCGAAGGATAGAAAAATGGGGAAAAAGTGAGTGTGGAGTCTCCTCGACTCATTCCACTCGATTCAGCGTCCAACATTTAGTGGAAAATGATACTGTAACGGGGCGGCAGATTCCAAGCGCCCCGTCAAGAAACTTCGGCGGCGGGGGACGGAACGACCCCTCTCCCCTCCAAGCGCCTAAACCCCAGCTGGGCGGAAGGCGTTGTCCTCATTGGATTGGTTAGGCGATGGGCGGCGCAAGACACCCAGGGAGGAGTAGAAGGGGAAGGCGACTTGACGAGCGGACTGGGAGAAGGAACATCAAGCAGTCGTATCCGAACTCAAGAGAAGGAAAGTTGGAATCCCCGTTCGCCGTAATCCCGTGAGGACAAGGCGGAACGAAGTGAAGTGAAGCGGAACATCGAAGCGGAACAACCGACGCGTAGCAAGTCAACCCCTTGTGAACCCGGTGTTGTGAAGTGACCTGAGGGTAACGAGTGTATCGTGGTTCCTTCAGGGTGAGAACTCGGGAATTGGGAGATCAGCCAATTCCTCTCCCGTAACAGTGGGCCCTTATACGAACTGAAAATCCCCCGTCGGACCAGAGTGTTGATCCGTTCGCGCCCGATTTCGACGGCCAATAGTCCAGGTTTTCCACGCACCTCCCAGTCGTCGGACCTCCGTCGGAAAGAGCCTCGCCTCCTCCGGCCTGGACGGCGTTCCCCTGACCGAAGCCGAGCAGTGAAGAGAACATCACCCTGTTGTCTCCATCCGAAGGAGTTGGTGCACGTAAGTGGCGAAATAACTCTGTCTCGTACCCTCGCAACGCGAAAGTCAAATCTTTAAATCTGGCCCAAGCCCTGACGTTGAGTCACCAGAAAGCTGATCAGAGAATTGTACATTGTAACCGTAGTATTTAGTATTTTGTCTGTCATAGGAAAAGTAACAGGAATTAGGGGAGGACATTAGCAAATCACTTCAACTTTTACCGTTATTCAAATCAAACATTCCTGAGCCTTCAGCTACTTCGTAAATCATCATTTGGCCTTCAGCCCTTCACTTCTACCTACTCAATAATTAGATTAAGTAATAGTCAGTATCCTTCTCGGCCGAGACATTCATATTTCTGACAATTGCGTTATTATAAGCCAATATTGAACCCTTGTCTTTCAATCACGAAACCCCATTCCTCAGAGCTTGGTAAATTCAGGTGTACTTGGCGTCTATGACCGACCATCTCCGACACTCCGGACGGTAAGTGAAAGTCCTTAGTCTCCCACTAATTTATTCGCCTAGGTCTATTTCTGGATCCCTAGCCCGTTAGGGTGAAAAGGCGGCGGGTTACATCTTTTGGTGGCAGAGGTGGGATATTTCAGAAATCTCGATTTCTGTCGTATCCACAACAAGTGATCTTGACCAGGTGAATATTGGTGAGAAAAAAGCTCTGAAGGAATTGGGTTCGCGTTCTATAATCTTGAAATTCAAATGGTGCTAGGTTGTAGATTCCGAAATTTAAAATTGTAAGAAACAAACAAATCGGCTCCGAGTTGTGAGGAAGGAGTGAGGAGTCAATTGACTTCAAATCCGTGTCTAGGATTTTTCTTTCTTTCCACAAATCGAAATTTAGATACTGGCTCATTATTTAGTAGCATCACTCTCACTTGTAGCCCTCTGTTCCGAGGACTGTTCCGGGTCTGTTCCGGACTGTTCCGGGACTTGTCCCGAGGCCCTCTGTTCCGAGACTGTTCCGGGTCTGTTCCGGGACTGTTCCGAGACTTGTCCCGAGGCCCTCTGTTCCGAGACTGTTCCGGGTCTGTTTCCGGGACTGTTACCGAGACTTGTCCCGAGGCCCTCTGTTCCGGGACTGTTCCGAGACTTGTCCCGAGGGCCCTCTGTTCCGAGACTGTTCCGAGGGCCCCTCTGTTCCGAGACTGTTCCGGGACGTTCCGGGGCTTGTTCCGAGACTTCTGTTCCGGGTCTGTTCCGGGACTGTTCCGAAACTTGTCCCGAGGCCTTCTGTTCCGAGACTGTTCCGAGGCCCTCTGTTCCGGGACTGTTCCGGGAGCCTTCAGCTCCAATTGACATCCCGATTCCAGACCCGTCATAGCTCTTACCAACTGGGAAGTCCTTTCTCGATTCGTGGGGAAATTTATCGGTCCTTGGTGCGCAAGAAAGTGATCTATCGGTTCTATAATTCTTTTTGTTTAGTCTTTTCTATTCAACAAGTGATGTTCGCGAGACCATGGCACCAAAACAGCAGCCCATCGGTCGAGGGCGAAGCCATGATGAACGCCGTGACGGAAGCAATGAACAAACTGGGCGCCTTTTTCCGTGA
Source organism: Cyrtorhinus lividipennis (assembly GCA_019603395.1). NCBI lineage: Eukaryota > Metazoa > Arthropoda > Insecta > Hemiptera > Miridae > Cyrtorhinus > Cyrtorhinus lividipennis. Next base: position 36,928,476 of record CM033998.1, on the reverse strand, counting down.
ACCTGCTGCCTCCGGCATTCCGCGGGGGTCGTTGTTCATGGAAGTCGACACATGGAACCCTGATGAGCCGGATGCTATCACTGCATCCGTGTTCTTCCAGGAGGTGGAGCAAGCAACCCAAGAGTTTGACGAAACACAGGAGACTACGATTCCTTCGTACCCGCCTGAAAGGTGGAGGCCAAGCGATTCCTCCAGGATGGTCTTGGCGAAAACCCCATACACGACAGTGAAGAAGGCCATACTGGCATGGTATGGCGAGGAAAGGAAGAAGTCCCGAGAAGGCAACCATACGACTCCTGGACAGCCCAGAGAGACCCCGACGAGTCCATCCGACGGTTCGCAGAACGACTTCTGGCCACGGCACGATCGGCTGTCCGAACTGAAACCCAACCTGAACGATGCTCAACGTCGGGAATGGACAAGACGAAAGGCACTCAGCGCTTTTGTCCGCGGCAACCGAAAGAACTCCATCTCTACTTGCAGGGTAACCCTCCGGACACCTTGGAGGATGCAGTGGAGCGGGCTGAGGGATGGGAGGACGTAATGAGAGCGAAGCAGGACTACGATGCTCGATGGGACATAACCGCTGTCAGCGGATCAAGACCTTCGGAGAAAAGATGCTACTCTTGCGGAGAACCAGGGCATTTTGCAGCAAACTGCCTGCAAAAACCCAGAAGCCCGCTTCGTTACCCAAACAAACCGGCCACGTTCGGCGATCACCAGTTGATACCGGTGCCGACGAAGTTACCACCGACCGTCCCAGTGCTGCCCTGTATGTACTGTGGTGATCTTTCCCACTTTCCAGTGAGTTGCCCCCACGGACTCTACGCGGCCTTGTTCTGCAATTTCTGTGGATCCCGTGACCATCTGGAGGCTGATTGCCTGAAGAAGAAGAAGACCCTGCCCATCTCAAATCCGCGAATGCACCAGGTCAGAAACATCAGCACGACCCAGGAAACCCAAGCCAATCTCACGACAAATAATGAGGACGAACCAATCGTCGAAGTCCGCGGAGACGAGCTGGTGTCCTACCAGACCGCTGTGAATGGTGTCATGATGCCCATGATACTGATCACCGCCGGCTTGGGGAAGGAATCCCGGCGAATGGTCGTGGATACTGGTGCTGCAGTGTCTGTCCTATCAAGACCTGTGCCTGGCATTGACATCCGCCCAACAGCGATGGAGCTATGGGGTGCCGACGGACAACCACTGCCCGTGCTGGGGATCCAGGATGTACGTACCACCATCGGTCCGGTTACGATTACGCACGCGTTCTGTGTCTTCCAACGACCTGACTCCGGCTTGGATCTGATCGGACTGGACCTCCTGAGGAAATTACCCCTTGGCATACGCCCGGATATCGGCGTAGTGGAGATGAAGGAACCCGCCACGGGGAAGATGATCTCCATTGGCGTGGTCGCCTGACCCGGACCTCCTCAGGCACATCCGTCAACTAAAGGACGACAGGGGGCGCAAAAAGCCCAGGAAACCGCCCGAGCCACGAAACCCGACACCGACAACAATCGCCAGGGCGGGTCCACAGCCGCTCCAACATCTGCCGAGGCCCCGAACCTAGCGTCGACGACAACACCAAGGCCAATTGACCACCGAACAGCACCACCCAGAAAGCAGCCGGTGGTACACCCTCCGATGTCCGATGTAGCAGAATTCCCAATTGAGATCTGGGACAATCCTCCTTCAACCTCTGAATTGGAGTGCCAAGTGCATCAGCATCTGACTCATCTGGCGGGACCCGACTACCAATTGGTCAAGGACTGCCTGACGCAGAAGCTGCATCTCTTCGAGAAGCCCGGGAAGGAGGGTTGTTCCCTGCAGGTGGCTCACGAAATTGACACCGGAAGCGCGAGCCCCACGGCCAGAAAGCCCTATCCAGTGGCGCATGCTCTGAGAGGCTTCGTGGAAGACCAAGTCTACTCCTTGCTGGCCGACGGTGTTATTGTGCCATCCAAAAGCCCCTGGAACGCTCCAGTAGTCATCGCCAAGAAGAAGACCCTCCCGGTGAGCCACAGCAGTACCGATTCTGCATTGACTATCGGGAAATAAATGCCAAACCAAGGGTAACAAGTACCCTATCCCT
>CM033998.1:36813792-36925439 GCA_019603395.1 Cyrtorhinus lividipennis | reverse complement strand
ATGACACTTCGAACATGACATGATGGCCACAAAACGTGAAAACTATTTTCCACATGCGACCGACCCGCATAACCGTTGTGTATTGATAGAACGGAGTACACCCTCTCCCCTTTACCCTGGCACATTTTGAACAAATTATATGCTAAGTAGACAGAAAAATAAAATTATGGTGATATTCGAACTGGTGATTTCGATTATTTCTTCACTTTTATATGGTATTTAATGTTGAGGGAAGAAAAGAACGAACGTATTGACAAACTTGAAATGTATGCATCCACCTTGAAACCAATGAAAAAGCCTGGAATTGAAGTAATCTTTCCGTAGGTACTCCATAGTGACTCAGTTAAATTACAATTACTCGAACGTACTTTATGCTACTTTCCGTAGCTCTAAATTGGTCCAAAACACGATAGAGAAAACCCCCCCTGAGAACGAGTGCGTTCTCTCTCAACGCTAACTCTAAAACTCTTTTATGCTGTCAATACATTCGAAATATAACCTGAGTCTCTTGGCCTCATTATTTGTCTATGTTATTATTTTGTTGTTATAAACGGTAATTGCCTAAATCTGGCTCATTACAGTCATACTTTGTAAACCCATTTATAGCAATAAATTACGCGTCCTCGTTCCTATGAATTCCTTCCGCGTTAGACTCTATAGGACAACTGGAAGTTGAAGAAAACCTGATTCCACTCCAAGTAAGGTCACTTCATCCTGCGGAAGTCGGGAAGACTCCCGAAGGAGGAAGCTAAGTCCGGGGCTGCAGATAGGACCTTCAAAGTGAGTGAAAGTGTTTGACGAAAAACTTTCTCCCTTACACGGTTCTCTGGTCACCTCACCGCTTGTCCCTCTCGTACCTCGTCATCTATTATAGCCACAACCAACAAAACTCTTACCGAATCATTAGCTAATACCCACGATCCACCTTTCGAAGGACGCTTCCTTGTGGACAGTCTAGTGACAAGCCCCATTTTTCTTTTCTTGTTCCTGGGAAAACCTGTTTCTATCAATTTCAACTCTCTACTATAACGAATCATAACATACTCGAACACAAACTTTTCAATAATTTTAATACAGCAATCACAGTTCAGCGTCCTCAAAAATAAAAAAAAAAATTCTGGATCTGGTCCTTATTTGTTTTTTGATAGAACAATGATAATCTTCTTGCCTAGACCACATTTTTTAAACCAATAAAAACTAAAAAGGTTCTTATATTCTTCTTTTTTAGAACAAAGATGGCCATTAAAACTTGTTTAAATTTATAATTTATAATAAATTATCCTAAAAAATTATTTGAATCTAAGATAGGTAACAATATAATACAACGTCTAAAATTAAGAATTTACTTGAAGTAGTTATTTTAATAAATTAATTTTATTACTTACTAAACAATAATATATTGCATCTAAAATTACTAATTATCTGAATCAGTTAATAGATCTGAAAAAGAGAGGGAAAATTCAGCTCGTCACAATTACAATAGCGGATGAACCCTGGATTATCACGTCTGTATGCCTCAATTGTGTACAAAATTGGAGACAAATTAATTGTAGAACATTCAACGTATTCTTCTTATAGTGCTCGCCTCGAAGACGCCATCTCCTCAACGCTTATGATTTTGATAGAAAGACAAATCAATTACCTATAGGAAAATTTTCAATTTTCTTCTCTTAATACTAAACAACGCACAATTATGCCTCCCTAAGGCAAAGGTAACGCATTTAGTGTTAAACGATAAAGAATGGGTCACCTCAACGTAATCAATATTTCATACTTAACTAACATTTCACCGCTGGGTAGAACAGGTGTGTAGAATAGGCCCGGACATACAAATCAAAATTTTCGCCCTCGAGCATTGTCAATCATTATCAGTAAACTGTTTGCTTGACTGACAAGTAGTTCGAAATAACATCACCAGAGGATAATTAATTGATCTTTTGAGATGACAACGTCCAGACGGACGAAGCTGCTTGATTGGTGACAATTATAATAATGATGAGAGGTAGGGGTCAAGAAATAATGGTTTCAGTCAAGTTGGAACTTTCGCCGCATAGTTAGAGGCCACTACATCAAGTTTTAGCTTTTTGGACGACTGTTGTCATTTCTTTATAACGTGATATAATTTGCCTAACATGTAATTTGCATCGCAGTGGAGGGAAAGCCCCAACCTGGAAGGTAAAAGAGGAAAAGCTTTGCGGAAAGTTACATAGGGATGCAAAGTGTGATATTGCATCTGTACTTCCACGTTAGACTGAGGAAAGCGAAACGCACGCCAATCAGGCAAAGCCGGCACGCATGAAATGGAAGCTTTCCCGGCTTGTTATTTAGGCACTTGTCGAGTTTACTAAAGAGATTAAGTGCGACGAGTTCCATTTGCCGAAGGTTGACAGTGAGCGACCGTACGAGGGCTTTGTCGAACTCCGCTAATTAATATTACATTGTAGAGACGAAAGTGTCAAACTCGATAGCGGAGCACATTTTCAACAGTCGCGGATAACTTATCAGTGCGGCTTAGGTGAACGAGAATACAATTTTCATCGTTGACATCATCACAAACACGAAATTACAATTTTGAGAGGAAAAACGTAATGGTTGTCCAATGCCTGTCGCAGCTCAAATCCGTAAATGGGCCGTGAGCCTCTGGGACCGTTTGGTTGTATGGGTCAGAATTCCGGTTGGTTATTTCTCGAATAATCAATACCTATTTGTTTTCATGCTCAAGGTCATGGGATGTCGACCATCTCCGATCGTCCTTTCCGGAACCTTCATAATGTCAAGGATAGAAAATGGGGAAAACAATGAGTGTCGACTGTCCCGGACATTTCATTGGATTCAGCGTCCAACATTATTTATGAAAATGATACCTTACACGTCTTGAGTACCAGAAATCACGAGAAACCACGTTCAAAATGGATACGTAGGTACCAATTTTGACTCGTACCCACATCCCATGAGCACCAATCTGGGACCCATCTCAATGGATGCAACGTCAAGGATTTAGAGGAAAATGATGCCTCACACGCACAGATCCTAATCAAAGGTACTTTTTCCATCTCCGTCCCCCGTCCTCACCGTTTTTTTGTAATGAGAATTTTTCGAAAAACCTGAAATTTTGGTCGTAAACCCGTTTCTGGTTCTAGTTGGTCTTCAAAACTTTTCAGCCCAAGCGGAGGGAATGCGTTTTGAAAAAACGGATTTTGGATATTTTCGGCGACTTGGGCCATTTAGGACATAATTTCTGCGTTATAGAGCCTCAAGATCAAAATTTTTATGACCCTGTTTCCTCGTTACAGCAATAATTTCCGGGATGATCGGGTCCCCGCCAGCAAGAGTCCCTGAATAAATGAATTGTGAATATTCTCAGCGCGTGCGCAAACCCATTACTGTGTGACGTCTCGGGGAGGTATGAAAACTTAATTCAGTTCAGCGTCTTAATGGCTACTGGTGTAACGGGGCGGCAGATTCCAAGCGCCCCGTCAAGAAACTTCGGCGGCGGGGGACGGAACGACCCCTTCCCCTCCAAGCGCCTAACCCCAGCTGGGCGGAAGCGTGTCCTCATGGATTGGGTAGGCGATGGGCGGCGCAAGACACCCAGGGAGGAGTAGAAGGGGAAGGCGACTTGACGAGCGGACTGGGAGAAGGAACATCAAGCAGTCGTATCCGAACTCAAGAGAAGGAAAGTTGGAATCCCGTTCGCGACGAGGCGGAACGAAGTGAAGTGAACCGGGACATCGAAGCGAAGTGAACCGGGACATCGAAGCGAAGTGAACCGGAACATCGAAGCGGAACACCCGACGCGTAGCAAGTCAACCCCTTGTGACCCGGGTTGTTGTGAAAGTGACCTGAAGGAACGAGTGTATCGTGGTTCCTTCAGGGTGAGAACTCGGGAATTGGGAGATCAGCCAATTCCTACCCGTAACAGTGGACCCTTATACGAACTGAAAATCCCCCGTCGAACCCGAGTTGTGATCCGTTCGCGCCCGATTCGACGGCCAATAGTCCAGGTTTTCCACGCACCGCCAGTCGTCGGACCTCCGTCGGAAAGAGCCTCCTCCTCCGGCCTGGACGGCGTTCCCTGACCGAAGCCGAGCAGCGAAGAGCACATCACCCTGTTGTCTCCATCCGAAGGAGTTGGTGCACGTAAGTGGCGAAATAACTCTGTCTCGTACCCTAGCAACGCGAAAGTCGACTCTTTAAATCTGGCCCAAGCCCTGACGTTTAGTCACCAGAAAGCTGATCGAGAATTGTAACTTGTAAACCGTAGTATTAGCATTTTGTCTGTCGTAGGAAAGCAAAGGGAATTAGGGAGGACATTGTAAATCACTTGTATTTTTCCGTTATTCCAAATCAAACACTCCTGAGCCTTCAGCTACTTCGTAAATCATTTGGCCTCAGCCCTTCACTTCTACCTACTCACTAATTAGATTAAGTAATAGTCAGTATCCTTCTCGGCCGAGACATTCCATATTTCATATTTCTGACAATTGCGTTATTATAAGCCAATATTGAACCCTTGTCTTTCAATCACGAAACCCCATTCCTCAGAGCTTGGTAAATTCAGGTGTACTTGGCGTCTATGACCGACCATCTCCGACATTCCGGACGGTAAGTGAAAGTCTTTAGTCTCCCACTAATTTATTCGCCTAGGTCTATTTCTGGATCCCTAGCCCGTTAGGGAAACGGCGGGTTACACTATGACAGCGTAAATTGTACCCCAAACTTCAGAAACGACCACTACAGTAGTGTCCATGAGACATGCGGAAGTTTTCTCTGAAGAAATTGACAAGAAAGTAAAGATAATAATTATTCCTAAATGAAAATACGGGCTAAGGTCTGTTTCCTTTTGACATCGTAAAATAAATTTAATATAATGAACTTTTATTGATTGATTGATCCCAGATTGTGTACAAGTCGATACATAAGGGCGACTGTGAGTATTTTTATGGGCTGCGATTTATTCAAAAACCGCGTTACCTACCTACGTACTAAAACACTCTTGTGACGTTGAGTATTTTCAAACAAACTGTTTGAAACACAAACGCGTTTGGGCAAGAAATCCAACAGTCGTTCTGGTAGACGAGGCGGGATTTGAACTCGGACCTAAGAAGAGCAGCCGGATACTGCGACAGGTACCTCCCTAGAATATTGCCCTATATCTGACGTTACCGGTTTGAAAGGCTCAAGGCCGCAGATGAAGCTCCCATACTGGTTGCCTTTTTACATCGTTTCGCCAAATCTTGTTCGTTCAGGCGGATCTCTATTAAACTAGTATATAAACTGATGACTGATAAATTTGATAAGCGTGCTAAATTTGAGCCAAATTTGAGGTAACATTAATAAATAATTTTGTTCCAAGCATTCTTTCTCAATCTACGTTTCAAGATTAAATTCTGTTTCAATATACCAGTAATATCAGCCTTTGTTTCTACGTCCTAAGCCCCCTTATCGACGCAAAATTTTGGTAAATTATTTTGAATATTGGTAAAATGTGCAGGGCACGACTTATATTTGGGGGAAGACGATCCCTAGGGAATCTTTAGCCTGAAATTACTTGTCTAGCCACATTAGATACTGGAAGGTTTGAAATTGTTGTAGGCAACGATGTAAAATCTGGGCGTACTGAACCCAATAATTGTTAATTCTTAAATTATTTAAGACAAACGCCAATCATCAAGGGCTGGATCGGAGACATCGAAAACATTCCCACGGAAAGGAGATGAATCATTGAGTGTGTGGGTATGACGAATGAGATTATTATAAAATGTATAAGGATACATTCAAGTTATGTCCGTTGCCATTCAATTCCATAAATTACCTATATACATCCCCCCGCTCACCCGACCTGCCGGTATGTGACCTCTTTTTGTAGAGATATTTAAAATAAAAAAATGTCTCATAAAGAAGCCCACAATGACTCCACGAACTCTATTCGTCAGGAAATTGAGGCCGTGCCGAATGAAATGGAGAAAGCCATTCGTAATTTTCAGAAGAGGATCCAAATAATGTGTATCCATCAAGGCGACAATAAACGTCATCTCATAGACACAATTTCCCAAACCTAAATATTTTATGTAATTTCAAAATCTGCAACAAAAACCTATCATTTGTTACTTTTTTTAAAATTATTTTCAACACATTGGGTCCCAGAAATTTAATATTGAAAAACATCCGTTTCTCTCTATTTTATAAATTTACAATAGTTTTTTTACAAATTTACAAATCACGTCAAATGCTGACAGTGAAGTTTCATAAGATACTAAAGGTGTATCCAACTGATAGATCTTTCTGGGAATAAAATGGCAGGTAAAATTTCAGTGCCCAAAATGATTAAAGCTGTTATGCTCCCTCCAGTGTTCGCTTAATTACTGTGAAAAAATACCTATTAGCTAAAAACTTTGGGATGAATGACGACAAAAGTGGAAAGAGTTTGTCAAAAAGAAAAAGCATCGCTCCAAATCATGTTTAAAGTAACTAAATTTGATAGGAAGAGAGCCGACATGTTCATCCAGAATAAAACTAACATTCGCTCAACCTCAAACTGAGCTTTTCAGTCCTGCGGTGCATCGAATGAGGTAATAATAGGTTATAATATATAATAGGTAATATATAATAGGTAAAATATATAGTATATAATAGGTAATAATATAATAGGTTTTCGAGGTCGAATATTGATAATTTTACAAACCAGTTTGAGACTTTGCCAAACCAATTCAAGATAGTTTCAAACCAATTCGCGAATTCTCCAAGCCAATTTGAAAATTTTTTAATCTAAGAAATTTGTTCATAGATAAGAGCCTAATTTTTAATAACTTATTTATGAGGTATTCTTCGTTCATTTTGTATTTTTAATTTCAATATTAATTTGTTTAATAAAACTGTATTATTGCTTTTGTTTCAGTGATAAATGTCCAATAAAAGTCTTGAATCGCCTTAAAAACTTGTCAATTCTGTTTGATAAACTTCCTCTTCCGTTTTAGTGGTGCATGTTTCTTGGTTTGGTAAATCCTCAAATTGGTTTGGATATATGTATTTCTATTTTACTTGGAAAATATCAAGGAAGAGGCCAGCTCGACTTCGACGATCTATTCAAAAAAACAAACATGCAAAAGAGTTGAAATATGCTCAACAGAATCACCAGCTTTTGCCGCCGACAGAAGGTTAGGCACACGGAGAGATTGGTTTCGCCTACGTACTTTCCCAAAACATTTCATTAATCTCGGTCGAACCTACGGTTTGTTGAGTAAGTACTCGTACTCTTTATATTGTAAAGAGAAATCACTAATACGCGCCAATACTGAGATATCCAATAATCTAACATAAGTTACTTGTCATTATAATTTACTAACACCAAAATGCATGCTCGTAAAACTTCCTTATCAAATTATGCAGGCAGTCTTCATGGAAGTGCATTTATCCCTTGTGAACTTGCGTACCATTCCTGAAGGCGTTCCTTCTATCACATACTATATTATATTGCTGTCCAATGATGGACAACTCGCATATTTACAGGGCAAAAAAATCAATGTAAAGCAATCATTTTTCATGGGAATAATTTCGAATTATCACCCTTATTTCATTTTGAGCCAATTGAAGCCCACGCGTCCAAAAAAAATAGTCAAAAACCGATTCTCAATAGAGAACTCCATTTCACTCGTTAGAATCTATTTCGTTGTGGCGGAAAGCCGGATCACCAAAACGTTCGGCCCAAATGTTCATGTTCAATCATTTTTCATGCCATCCATGCCAATCTTTTTTTTTTTTTTTTTTTTTTTTTTTTTTTTTTTTTTTTTTATGCCACCGTGAGCGACGGTTTATAGAAGGTTCAAAATCAATTTACAACAATTCAGCGCCCCAAATTTTGTGACTAATGTACCTTAAAACACTTGGGATCGCAAACTTTTCTTAACAACGTTTGAGTGAGATTTGTAATATTCAAACAAGATGAAGCAGGAAGCAGGAAGAGTAAAAATGTAGGTAGTATTTGACGAGTGGAATCTTCGTAACTATGTGTTCTGCTGGGTCAACTAAATTAAATCTAAATTAATGAAACCCCTAAAACTCTGGTGAACATGTCCTACTCCGTCCGGTTTATTTGCCTCAGAGACCGTTCAAAAATGGCATTTTTGGTTGATTATTCCTCGAATGATCAACCTATGTTTTTCATTTTAGAGGTTGATTCGTAGGTTCCTGATTTGCCCCAAAATTTGACATTTAGCGTTTCAGGATGTCTACATTGAAAAATCAAAATGTCTGTCCATCGTCCAATTAGGTGTATGTTGTTTAAAAGTTGAATTTGAAAACTAGGCTAAATGGATTTTTGGTGATCTAGGCCTGTAGGCACTAAATTTTGGACAATGCATCAATTGAGACGAGTCCCGGAATGATTGCCTGCCGAAGACGGGTATGGGTAAAAATGGGTACCTACCTAACTATGTTGATACCCAGTGGGTGTTCGAAATTTTCGGGTAGAGTTTGGTGAGTGGGGCTTCATTTTCCATTAAATTATAGACGTTGAATCCCAGATCCAGAATCCAAAATGGGGATTCGAGAATTATGGTTGGTTATTTCATGAATAATCGATTTGTACTTTTCAGCTGAAGGTCGTAAATGGTCGACTATCTCTGATCGGCCCCGATTTTTTTTCTGGTCTAGGACGAAACTTCGAATAAGAAGCATGGGGAAAACGCAACAAATTCTTCCGCAGGCTTTGGTCATTCCTCTGATGAGGAGTATGGAGAACAAGGGGGAAATAGGTAGACAGGTATCCATTTTGACCATCCTTTAACCCCAAACAATTTAGTCCGATCGAGTCATTTTTGGCACCTCGACCCGATCGGGGCAAATTATAGTGGAAAAGAGGGTCAAAACGTATTTTTCGAAAAATGAATTTTCGGTGATCAAGGCCTGTGGAGTATCATTTTCCACTTTGAGACGCGGAATCGATTGGAATGATACCGAGACACTCCACACTCACTGTTTTTCCCCATTTTCCCCATGTTCCAGGTCCAAGGTGTAACCAACCCTTGTGAACCTACGAAGAATAATAAATAAACCGTTGAGGAATAATTTGCCGCATTTTGACAAGGTTCTAAACGTAGGAATCATTTCGCGGGGGAAATTTGAGATTGTTATATGACATTGATAATTCTCAAGTATTCAAGTCTCCCGAATTGTATCATTTTGAAACTTGAAACTGATTCAACCATCTAATATCAAACCAGGCAACTGGTATTATGGAATACTTGCTTTTTCCCAACATTTCGACGATGGAGTTTTGGAAGCCTCGAGGATCGTCGTGGACGCCGTGGCCGTGGTCGTGGTGGGTGTTCTTCATTTTGGTCGCCAGAACTTGGACGAGGACGGCGGCGTCACTGGCCGAACTCCGGTTGGACGCCGGGACGATCTCATTGTCGACGCTTCCGAGGAACAACACATCCCGGCGGTCCTCGTTGGGAACCGACCCGTTGACGGGAGACGAGCGATCGGGGGCGGCCAATCGACTCGGACGCTCGCCCGGGAACCTGAACTCAACGGCGGAGGCGGTCAACAGGGACGCGATGAGCCACGATACGACGTTCCCCGATACACCGAACATGACTGGAGGCGGCCCTGTCGAAAAATCCGTCTCTTCCCCCTCGACGTCGGCGACGACCACCGCCCGCTCAGGCTCCTTCGGTTCCACCTCTTCAGCGGCGGGGTCCCCTCCTTTTCCTTGCGACGTCTTCTCTCATCTTCGCCTCCGTCCGTCGTCCCGGAGGAGGGGTCCACTTTCTTCTCGCGCACCTCTTCACCGCCTCAAGGAAGAAAGTCTGCAGGCCGAACAACTATCAACAACTAGTCGCCTCGCAACCTCAATGAGCGAGCTTGCCCTTCGAAACAGCTTTCAATGGTCCCATTTCAGCTGGATAGCCAGCTAGCTTGCCTGCTGTCAAACATGCGAAGGGCAGACACGCAGCAAAGAGTTATACCTACAGTTCGTACCTTGTTCCGTGAAGTTTCAACCTCGTTCGTAATTTTCAAATTAAGTACCAACTGTTAATTAGACATTGATCAGCAGTAAATTTACAAGACATCCAAGGTAATCAGCTTCACTTCCACAATCCAAGTTTTACTCAAATCATTGAACCAACATTATTCATGTCACATTATGCGAACATGGACTTATGTATGAACAAGAACGAAACACATTCCACTTCTCCATTTCTACATACTTGTGAATTATTATCCTTAATTGTTGATAGTTTTTTTTTTTTTTTTTTTTTTTTTTTTCAATCAACTCGAATTTGTGACATGATTTGCTGTAATTGAAGTCAATCAAATCATACTTTTTATAGAAGTTTCAAATTTCCTTTTGGTAGATAATTTCTTAAATATAATCAATCTATGCTTTCATGCAGAATGTCAGAAAGTCCACGCCGATTTTGGGAGTAGAACATTATCTAAAAACGCTGCAAATTCTTACACAGGGGTTGGTTATTCCTCGGACCAGGCGTATGGAGACTCATTTCCTCAACATGGGGAAATTGGGGGAAACAGTGGGTGTGGCGGGTCCCGGAACCATTCCAATCGATTCATGGTCCAAAATTTAGTGGAATATGATACCCCACACGCGCAGGTACCGGAAATCTCGAAAACCCATATTCAAAATGGGTAATATATACACAATTTGACCCATAACTTCTTCCAGTGGGTGCCAATCGTTCCAGGACCCACTTCATTGGAATTAGCGTCCAAGATTCAGTGGAAAATGATACCCCACACGCCCAGGTACCGGAAATCTCGAAAATGCATATTCAAAATGGGTAATATATACCCAATTTGACCCATAACTTCTTCCAGTGGGTGCCAGTCGTCCTGGGACCCACTTCATTGGAATTAGCGCCCAAGATTTAGCGGAAAATGATACCCCACACGCCTAGGTTCCAGAAATCTCAAAAACATATTCAAAATGGGTAATATATACCCAATTTGACCCATAACTTCTTCCAGTGGCTGCCGATCGTTCTGGGACCCATTTCATTGGATTCAGCGTCCAAAATTTAGTGGAAAATGATACCCCACTCGCCTACATCGCCCAAAATCTCGAAAATTCATTTTTCAAAAAACACATTTTGACCCCTACTCCGCCCAAATTTGGTCCGATCGGGCTGAAAAGCTTGGAGGACCGTCCCAGGCCGGTTACAGACCCCTGACCCAAATTTCAGATTTTTAGAAAATTTTCTACTAGCAAAAACAGCGTGGACGGCGGACGGCGGACGGACATCGACCTTTTTTGATCAGGACATCATGAAACGTCCAGAAGAAAATTTTGAGCCGAATCGGAGAGGTTGACCATTTGCATGAAAACATAGGTTGATTATTCAAGGAATAACCAACCAAAACACTGCAAATTCTTACACAGAAGTTGGTTATTCCTCGGACCAGGCACATGAAGACTCATTTCTTCAACATGGGGAAAATGGGGGAAATAATGTGTGTGGCGGATGCCCGACCCATTCCAATCGATTCAGGGTCCAAAATTTAGTGGAAAACGATACCCCACACGCCTAGGTACCAGAGATCTCGAAAACAGACATTCGAAATGGGTAGATAGGTAACCATTATGACTCGTAACCTAATCCAGAGGGCACCAATCGTTCCGGGACCCATTTCATTGAATTTAGCGTCCAAAATTTAGTGGAAAATTATACCTTACCCGCCTAGATCGCCAAAAACCTTGAAACTCTATTTTTCAAAATACACATTTTGACCCCTATCTCGCCCAAATTTGGTCCGATCGGACTGAAAAGTTTCGAGGACCAACTAATGCCAGGAACGGACCCCTGACCTAAATTTCAGGTTTTTAGAAATTTCTCTACTACCAAAAACGGCGCGGACGGCGGACGGACATTAGACTTTTTTGATCTAGACACCTTGAAACGCCCAGAAAATTTTTTTGGGGCGAATCAAGGAGATTGACTTTTTGCATGAAAACATTGGTTGATTATTCACGGAATAACCAACCGAAATCTGAAATTGTGGTCAGTGACCCCATGAATTCGTCCAACTCTGACTTCAACGAGGCGTTTGTCTTTCCCATGACTGAAACAAGCCCTTTAGACTCCAAGCGGACATTTTTTTTATCCTCTTGATTTTGCTACAGATTGTCTTGACAACCCAGAAAAATCTGTGCTCTGGCCCTTGAAAACTGCTCAAAAACTGGGACCCGTTTTAATCATTTTTGGGGACCTGCGTGAACGCGTTCGCTGCGCTTTCTAGTGCTTAAGGTTCAAGTTACCAAAAACCGGAGGTCGTCTCATAACTGAAAAAAGCTCATCACACCGGTGATACCGGAACTGAGAATTTTCAATAATATTTCAGGTCATATCCAATTTAAAACATTAGAATAGGCTTGAACACAATCGCCCATCATGGGTTTTCAAAAACACAGAATACGTGCATATTTATTAATTCCTGGGCTTTGAAAAATGACATGAACCAGACTTACAGGAAATTTTATTTTGTTCAGATGCTCATCGGTATTTTATATCCGTTCACTCCAGTGCTGAGATAAGAATTTTAAACTTGAAAACTCCCTAGCCCCAAATGTTCGGTAATGCAGTAATGTTGGAAAAACTCTTAGCTCGTAAATTTTTATCAACTTATTTCTCTTATTCAAAGTCCTTTCAAAAGAACAAAACGAGTTTCTCAAAAATTCCCTTCCATCTTCGGAAGGAGATTGTGGCTGAACCAATTTCTATGTTCAAAACTTTGAATAAAGCGATGCTCTGTCAAATGTGCCTCACTCGTAGTTACTATCGGTAAGATGATCAATTCCAGAATCGTATGACAATAATCAATGTGAGCGGATTTCAGCCCTTAAATCCAAAGCACAACAAACTCAAATTGCATCAAATTACCAGGTCAGAAAGTGATAAGAATAATGCGATTTCTACTGTTAGGTTCTAGGGGTTTTCTTGGTCCATGTTGGTAGGCTTGAAAAGGTATTGAATTCGATCACTCCTCGCACCTGGAAACTCTTCAAGCTGGAATCTCAACAAAAATGACTTCATCTGCCCTTCTTATGTCTTTAACTCATTGCTCCCTTGTTTGAGTAGAGGTAGTTGTATACCATTGGATATAATGTCTCAGTTTTCTGTCACAGTCCTATCTACAACATACCCCGAAACCAACTACGTATATTCACCAGCTTTCTCGACACCTATAATAATGCCACACAATTCAAACATTAGGTACAATTTATAAATTTATACAGCCGGAGGGCTCTAGTGGGCATTGTTGTCCGGTAAAAATGACTGCGGCTGCTTTTGCCTTCAATCGTTGTTTGTTCCCAGGAACCCAATCATGTACAACTAGATAAAAATAAATAAATAAGTAAAATATTAAAACAATAGAATATGATAATGGGAACCTACTGAGGATGAGAGAACAAGAGTTTCTTTAGTCAGACGCCTACCTTCCGCTAATCCAAATCGTCATTTGCATCTTCAATTTGGCCAAAATCGCCGCATCCCGAACTGAACTTCAATGATAAAATTTTATTTTAATTACCTTATGAAAGCATGGAAGCACATACGTTAACAAGAGCCAAACACGATCAAAGAGCAGTGTTGCCCTATCAGCATACAGAAGAGATTATCGGGAGAACACACAGAAGAGATCGGTAGAACTGCCTTCTTCCTTTCTACCCTATACATTTCGTTCAACCCTCTCTTGATTAAGTATGACACTACATTCCATGTAATTTTAAACATATTTGATTAGCATCCGTCATCATAAACACTATAGGTCGGCCGTTTTTCAAACCCGAAGAAAAAAATAAATAAATAAGAATGGCGACACCGAGAAGACATTCCTTGTTCACAAGGAACTTGAGTACGTATGTAGGAAGTAAGTACCTACGTTTAAAAAATCAACGGTCGGTTACTTTTTTTTCAACCATCAACATTAGCAACAAGAAACAAGCCATTTAGTCCCATATTACGGCTGAAAGGGCTTGCTGGTACGGGTACCAAAACTCCCTCGTCATAAGAGGAAGATTTATAGTGGCGCCGGAGAAAGTGAACCTTGGACCAACTTGCGTCTCTTCACTCGCGGTCCCGTGATTCAGGTCATTGAAGAACTTTCTCTCTCTGTCAAGGTCATCCCACGCCCACACAGGACTTAGGTAATTGCGTTTTCCCTCCCTTTGTTTCTTCCCTAATCGTAAAATAAGGTGCACGGATGCGAGTTACATCCAAGGGACGCAAGAAAGGAAGAGCGTAATCTGCATTACTGTCATATTTTGAAATTTTTTAGAACCTATGTTTTCAGATAAGTCCCTGGTCGAAGAGCGTTTACATAAACCTAGAGGCCCCGGAGTACGCTGAAGGAAAAGCTTATTAGGCTAAAAATTATCCTGAGGACTATTATGTACCTACGGACGTTTTGGGAGAATAATTCAGCATACCTTGTGAAGAAACAGCCATTTTCGCATTTTGAAGGTATCTACCGAACACTTCGTAACAGTGGTGCCATTTTGTTGCCACAGTCACCACAGATGGCGGGGTGGGTAGCAAGAAAAAATATATCTAGAGGATATTAAAACTTTTGGTGATAAGATAAAAAGCCGGGAAAGCACGGGATGCGATCTACACCAAATCACACCATTTTGAAAAAGGGCTCCAATAGTTTATATTATTGAAAGAGCGTGGAGGGGGAAGAACATTTGCTTTTGGCCACAATGAATTTAATGTAGACAGACATAGTTGTTTCTGTTGCAGATTTTCTGGGTGGGTCTCTTCTATCTTGGGAATACTGACCCGATTAGTTGACTCCATTGAATCATACCTGAATGATTTTCAATCCTCCTCATTCGCTCCCGTTCCCCATTTTACTCGGACGACACACACATTAGTCTGTGAATACCCAAATAAACCCAATCTGTTTATTAAAACTCCAAGGTATATTGAAGTCTACTGAGTATTCGCACTTTAACACTTTTTTTTTTTTTGACAACTTCTTTTAGTTATTTTGGCTCGGAAACTGAAGAATACAACTCAAAATCAACAAGTTGCCTTCTGTTCAACTCCGTATTCATCTTCATTTCTAATGAAAATATTGAAATTCTTACTTTCCAACCCGACTACTCCACATAGTCAATTATACGGCTTTTTCGAAATTCTAACAGAAGCAATACTTGATAGCCTTCCTGGTGTTGGTGTCAATGTGATTTAATTACAAACGTATTCCCAACATACTAGGCTTACTGTGAGTTTAACCGGTGTCTCAAATGCGAAAATTCTACATATACCAAATTATTCTTCACATTTTAAAAAAGTGTTTTACTTGAATAAATAAAGTACAATGCAAATTTCACAATAATGAACACCATCTCTTGGAACTATACAAATTTTGAGCAGTTCGACCAGGCCAGGATAAATTCAGGATTTTCACAACCTAAGTATGTAAAAGGCCTTTTTTGTCAACCTAACAACTTTACTTCCCGTCTTTTGCATTCGAACGTGATTACGGAAGGACGGAAGTTGTGCCATCCCCGGTTGACGTGTCTCAAACGCAAAGATGAGGAGCCGATTGTCTGAAAGTGGCGACAGACTTTGAAGCCGAGCAGGCTTCTACTAACAGTAATAAGAACGAGAAGAAAAAAAAGTTATCAACAATTAGAAGAGGTAAAGGATCGGACGAGTAACAATGCGCTCTTTGACAGCGAGTGGGCGACATAATCAAGAGGGGGGAGGCTGCTTGCGCTTACCATTGTTAAGACACGCTCTGATTCAGTTCACACGGAAAAAATGAACAAGGGTGCGCGCTTATTTCTTACAGATTTCACCTTGAATGTCACCAGAATCCAACTTACGTAATAAGTTACTTTCATTCTAATCATCTTCATGATGAGCGCAAATCGAAACTGATACTGAAAACATAGTTCCCAAAGCGGAGTTGACTCGTCATACAAAGTTACACGGGGATAATTAAAATTGAAAAAAATCTGTATAACAATATTTTGTGTAATTTATACCATCACATTACCAACAAAACAATATTTAAGAATAACGAAAATAAAGAAAGTGCCTATGATATATTTGCTACAGACATAAAATAGGTAATTCATTAAGTGGTATGAACTTAAGGATAAAAGGCCCACATCCCTCATATTACTGAGGTAATCCACCGCTCCATTGATTTTAATGTCCGTAGACATCCCCAAACAACCGAAGTATGTAGTATGCATTTCCACAAAGCTGTCAGCTGGAAGTAGAAAAATAGTGATTTACTTTCAATTAGATTGGAATCAGCACATAACGGGTAATGTACCTAGACATGAAGAATTATAACCTGCTCGTAAAGGACTGACTGAGTAGCTGACTGACTGATTTATTCAATTGCACAACTGTACAGAAGCAAGCATGACAGAATAGGTAAATTACAAATACCCAGGTGGGTAAATTATAAAAAATAAAATAACAAATAAGGACATTGAGGATTTGCCATATCCTGATATTCAAAAAACATTTCAAACATTACAAAGGAATATTCACAAGAAAATGAATTGATCGATTTCCCCGATTGGCACAAATTCTTTCACAGCTCTTGGTTCTTCCTAGGATCAGGAGCATGGAAACTCATTCCAATCGATTCAGCGTCCAAATCCAGAAATATCGAAAACCCACTGTCATAGTAGGTAGGTAGGTACCCATTTTGACATTCGATTTTCTCTTCCAGTGAGCACCAATCGTTACAGGACTCGTCTCATTGGATTCAGCGGGTAAAATTTAGTCGAAAATGACACCCCACATGCCTAGATCACCAAAACTCTATCCATTTTTTGAAAAACACATTTTCACCCCTATATCCTACAAGTATGGTCCGATCGAGCTGAAAAGTTTTGACGGCCCACTAGAACGGAAAACGGGTCCCTGACCTAAATTTCAGATTTGTAGAAAATTATCTACTACCAAAATCGGCGTGGACGGCGGAAGGACGTTTTCTTATTTTATCTAGACACCTGGAAACGCTCAGAAAAAAATTTAGGGCTAAAAAACGGGGGATAGACTTTCTATGAAAACAATGGTTGATCATTCAGGAAATAACTAACCAAAAGCAACACAAAAAAACCGTTCACGCCGATTTTGGTCGTGGCAATTTTTCTACAAATTCAAAATTTTGGTCAGTGATCCCTTTCCCTTACTAGTTGGTCCTCGTGGTCGACTCAAGCGGAACCAGGCTACAGGTGAAAGAGTGTACTTTTAAAATGGGGTTTCGCAGGTCTAGACGTGGGGGTATCATTTCCTTTATTCCGAATCGATTGAAGGGCTTGGTTCAAGAAGGAAATTTTGAAATTCGGTATAGTCTTCGAATAAAAATGTTGGTTCTCAGTTCTCAAGGATTGGTGCTCGGACCAGGCGCATGGAGACTAATTTGAATCGATTCAGCCATAACCTCTTCCGGTGGGTGCTAATCATTCCGGAACCCATTCCAATCGATTCGGCGTCCGAAATTCAGTGGAAAATGATACCCCAGAAATCTTGAAAACCCACTTCCGAAGTAGGTAAATGGATACCCATTTTGACCAACAACCTCTTCGGGTGGGCACCAATCGTCCCTGGACCCGTCTCATTGGCTTCAGCATCCAAAATTTAGTAGTAAATAATTCCTCAAACGCCTTGATCGCCAAAAATCTCAAAAAATTCATTTTTCGAGAAACACATTTTGAATGCAGAAACATTTTGAATTTTTCGAGAAACACAAGCGAGGACTACCAAGAATAATGAACAGTCGTTAAATGATTTGCAGCGTTTTTTAAGTTCTCTATCTTCCTCTAGATCAAGATCTCAAGCTCAAGAAATGATTTACTGTTGAGAAGAACGTAAAGTTACTGACTCAAGTTATAGACCTCAATCAGAAAAGCAAAAATGCCGGTTCACGTGGGGACATCAAAAGGGGGTTAATTACCATACAACATACCATTGAAAAATCAACGATGTTTCCTCTTGCTCAGCCATGTGATGAAGTAATGGACGACAATCGGCCACAACACAACAAAGGCCATTGTGCCTGGTGCCATTCCCATACCGAGGAACGTATTTCTGGCTCTAACCTGAAACGCGAACAAAAACCAATGATCAGTTGAAACTTTTCAGTTTCTAATAATCGAAAACCAGTCTACTTCGGCCAACAACGTCTAATCGTCACCATCCTGAAAGCTCGTTTGACTTCATCGCAACCTACTGTCGGTGGCGATACCTATGACTACACAAAGTGCCCCAGAATTATCCCTCGAATCACCTGATGAAAAGATCATAGTTTATCTCATCCAAAATTGGCCAACTGAAATGATACAAAAAATATTTCCCTTGGGCCAAAGGCGAATTTCCTCACTTTTTTAGCGTAAAAAATCAAGTTAATTGGGTTGCTTACAACATGTCCACCTTTTGGGGTGATGTACCTACCTAATCTCAAATTATTTACTATAGAGAAGTTACATAAAAAATCGCTACCCTTACAAGCTCATGTTATGGGGGTCAAAATATGGAGATTTACGACAGGAAATAGATTTGGTGATGAGACATTGAAACGCTACCCAACTTGATGAAGATTACGTCGGACATTTAAAAACTAGGGTCATACAAAATATTTTTGAAGCCTTTTCATTTCAAAGTGCCCAGGTCAATTCTGCTCATTTTCTGAAATTAATTATCCTTCAATGCTTCCCAAGGTCATAGCGCAGGAATAACTCAGTCTTATTTGGGGGACAAGGGTTAATTAAGATCAATACCATTTTGATTTTTTCTCTAGGACTCACCCAGCTAGAGAAAGAAGCTTGATTTTCGTAAAATTATGTGAAGATTTCGGTTATTGAACAAATCGGGCGGAATAAAAAACGGAGGTATGTACTGAGAGAGTCTGTTTCCACAAAAATAATGAGAACAATAGTTCAATCGATTTTGACGGTCAGGTTATGAACTCATGTTAATTACTGAAGATATGACCTAACCGTTGAAATCGATTCAACTATTGTTCTAATTTTTTCGTGGAAAAACACCTCCGTTTTTTTAATTGAAATGGGTTTCCACAACCCCGTCGTGAGTGATGTTATCCGTCAATCGAGCTAATTTACAACCAAATTTAACAGCTAATCTGGATTCAGCGTGAAATTTCCTGCACTTCAATCCAACTCTTTTTTTTAAAGGAGATTTATGGTATAGATCTATAGTTTAGACAAAATCTAAGTTGATAATAATCTTCATAATTTACTTCAAAAGTAATAAATATTGGAAAATTTTACACATTTTGCGCATTTATGAAAAAACTCACGCTTGATTTGGGTTAAGTACCTTTTGAGAATACCAACGGCGAGGGACAACAAGTAAAATAAATTAAACCTAGCAGGGAACTTTCTTGTGATTACAATGGCGCAATGGAATAACTATTGGTCCTAGCGAGATAATTACGAGAAGCGCCACCAACTTTCCAATGGCATCGAGTTAGTTCGATATCACCAACTTAGCTAAAAACATGCTTGCGGATAAGATCGTACCATGAGTTGCCGTTCTTCCAATGCTTTAACTTTTTCATTGGCCAAGGTTAAGTCTCTTCTTAAGCTCTCAACAGCTTTTTGGAGAGCATCATAAACCGGGTCTGCAAAAGAAAGAAACAAAATGAGAGACCTGAACCACAGCTTGAATCATCTACTCACTACTTTGAAGATCAGATCGGGAAGTACCTTTAGAAGGTACTTTGTGATGATTAGCATATCCGTTGAGTAGTTTATTTTCACCGTGATTGGGGTAAACCAACAAGTTAGGATTTGTCATGGGCATTACAATGGGTGTGTCTTTTCTTTTGGCGTGAGGCAAACTTTCATCTTTTCCAGGAGAAACCGGCTAGAACAAACAACAGTACAACTGCATAAATTTTTCCGTAAACCGAATGTAATTAAAAATATATAAGTAAAGAACGGGCGTGTGGCCCATGTCAGGTAAGAAAGATCCTACTCTAATGTAATCAGTAACAGAAGTAACCCCATATATTCATGATGTAGAAAACTAACCAAAGAACACATCAACACATTCAATTGTAAATTAGTATTACACGGCGAGAAAAAAATAATTAAATAAGCAACAGCAATTTCGAATTTTACCCATTTTAATATTCCCAAGATGAAAACTTGTGACCGGTAGAGAAGTAGCAGTAAGATCGAGATGTTACAAAAAGGGAGAGCGCTCGCATGGGCCCTTGAATTGGTCCATCTTATAGGCTCTGTTTGGTGGATGAATGCTGTTTTTTTATTCAGACTCCCTTTTTCGCCAAAAAACTCTCCTTCACTTCACCTAGCCAGAACAAAGTCTCAAAAATTTCAGAACCAGCAACATTTTCATAAGTTCTTTTACAACAAATAAACCCAACCAAATAATAAACTTGTCTAGAGGGCATTGGAATTATTACCAAAATTGATAACTATTCATAACGGGCTGGGATAGTTACGTCAATATTGCAGGCAACTGAGCCCCCCTCCCGTCATTGTACACACTCACAAGACCAAAGCTGACCCTAATGCGATAAAAGAGTCTTCGAGAATATCTGTACGGCAATGTATCGCCTAGGAGACCAATCGTGGGAACGTACAGTTTGAGAAGAGTTCAAAATGACACCAAAGTGGTAGCCCTTTACCACAGGAATGACTGCTTTAACTTACCAAAGAATCGACGAACTCATCCTCATCCTCTTCGTCGACATCACTTATATGTGAGGGTGTTGATGATGGTGAATCAGCTCTGCGAGATGGCGTCGTGTTTTGAGATGCTATGGAAAAATCGATAAGATTCTGATTAAAAACAACAAAATTTGATAAAGGAAAACGAAATTGCAATGAATTGTCCAAAAAATGAAACTTTAAAATGCAGAAAAACCTCGGCTAGTAGATACAAACCACATATTACTCGCAGACGAAAGTAAATCAAACCCTAGAACCAAATGATAAAATTGCAACATGCAAAAATCAATTCAAAACCACTAACCAAAAGGAGAGCCTGGCTGGGACCGTACTCTCTCAAGTAACGGGCCAATAGACAACTCAATGTCTTCCGGATTTCCAGGGTAACTTTCCATGCTTTGGAGGAATTCTGCCACGTTATCGGTGAGAGACATAGTTTCAATTATCTGCAATAAAACGTATTTATTAAAGTGAAGAAATTATTGGGTGAGCAAACAAAGAATTTAGGTGCATAATACTCAAATAAAGTGAATAAAAAGTATGTATCGCATGTTTCTACTGCATATGTACTCGTTTTCTACAAAGCTATATTTATAATCAAAATGTGAAGAACGCGTTTCGTAATTTGTTCAGCCGTAAGAAAAGCGCTGCCACCACACACACAGTAAGGCCAAAAAGAGGTAGAAATAGTTCATGGCGTCGAAGAGGTTTCTGAAAGATACCTGTAGATAGACGAGTATAGCAATGTGCAGAAGGAAACCGGCGTTTTCCACTTTTTCCATATTTTTATTTACTTTTTTCCATAATTATTGCTGTTAATTATAGCTATTATTAGTTTTTATTCACAATTATTGATGTTATATTGTTGCAGAAGGTTTATTCGTTGAGTATATTCATGTATACTTGTATTTCATAGGCTCTCTAGAATTTGAAGAGATCGTGGTAAGATTATGGGGAATGATACGTTTGAGCTCAGAAGAATCAAAATTATTGTGAAGGCTTGTTTTCCAGTCTTAGCACATTATTAGCATGATTGGTTTATGATTTACAATGTCCCTAGGACGTTAAAATTACCTTTAAACAATCAAAATCAATATACTGTAAACTACATTGACTTTAGTGTAAATGCAATTTGAAAATTTCGAATTTCCAGTTATTAGGTGTTTTTAGGCCCCACTGTGCGCCGTCTAGTTGCGATTCTAGTCGGATAATAGAAGAAAACGCTCAGCTGAATGTTTCAACTAGAAATCCATTGTTCCATTCATAACAACACAAGCGACAAGAATAGAATGGTTAGTTTAACGAGATTGATTCAGCGAGTTTACTGTTTCAAATTTGTGTGCATTGAGTATGCATTTGTATGCAATTCCACGCCAGGAGAAAGCCAATTGTTTCCCGTGTTGTTGAATCAAGCTAACGAAGTAATAGCAGGCTTCCAACAGACAGCATTCAAAGGGAAATGGGGTATTAAGGAGAAATAAGCGCAGACATGGTAGCAATGCGGTGAACACATTTTTGAAACTACCTCTCCTGGGATGCAACTGAAACTGATGCCACCAGTATTGCGAAGTTGTTTTAGATTAAACTAATGAAACGAGCTGAGTTGTTTTACTGGCTTCTGGGATGCAACTGGATAGGATGCAACCAGAAGATACAGATAAAGGTTGGCTAATTGCTACATGAGGGGAATGAATTTGGTAACTGATGCATGGGATGCAAGTAATTAAGATATCACCACGAGACTCAGTAGTGTTTTGGTTTTGGCCTAATGGTGAGAGGTTGTGTGGCTATGATTTATGGGATGCAACAGATTGTGAGGTGGTTCCAATTCCACTGTTGCAAGGATTTTTCAGGTGCAACTGTGGGATGCAATGGATGACACCGCTAGCTTGATTTGAGCTTGGCAAGCTAGAATGGATAACAAAAGACGGTGGTAGTTCAGGATAGTATGAGAGGCTTCAAGATGCCTTCAGAAGTTCTTCACCATGGAAGAAAGGGTTCTTCCACGTCGTCATGGAATAAAAGGTTTATCCATAGCCCTCACCTGGCCTGGGGATGTCTTTTTATAGCCCGGAGAGGGGATGACTTTTTGCCCTACCACACGTCAACCTTGGTAGGTTGTTGGAAGGGGGGGGTGTCTCCCCACCAGGACTCTCCAGCTGAGGTATTCTCCCTCTCGTCTCTCTCTTCTCTATTTATTGCTTACTTGTTTCCTTAATTTTATGTTAGCAGGCATAACAACAATAACATGACGTACAGTGGAAAAGTAAATAATACAGAAAATCTCGTTCTGGAAAAAATCCATAAATAGCGATTACGATTCCATGTGACCGAAGCGTAATTATTCAGAAATATGAGTGACACAGGAAACCCCACAAATAGACACCAACAAGAACCAACAAGTAAACCCGTTCCCAGCAGCCTCCACCAAGCCGTAATTGAGAGGAATATAAATACCTGATGATATCGACCTTTTCTGTTACCTTATTGAGCTCATCAATGTATCTCTGCATAGCCTCTTCTTTCGGCATTGTCCCCAATTTATTCCACGCGTCAAATTTAGCTCGTGCAACGACGTCCCAAAATCCAGGACGCCGCCCACGTTCCCATCCCTCAGTTGCCTGTTTGTAGTAGGCGTAAAAGTCAAGCATAAGGGCGTTCGAGGGCTGGTAGGATCCTGGAACCAAGAAAAATAATTCATCATTACGAAATGAAAATAAAATGTAAGGCGTAAGTAGGTAATCCTAAGCACATTTGCACATCCAACGCGTATCTAGGAAGGCGGGAATGTGTTTGGCGAGATATCTCATATTAGAGCACCAATCAAGCGCATATTCTCAATGCATTTGTGTACTGATTATAAGGTCAAATGTTGAGTTTTTATTGGTTCATTTTAGACCTGTATCATAATATTTATATGAAGACGTCCGCAAGCAGGTTGTCCCGAGATATGCAAAGACAGCAATACACTGATACAGCGGGCATGAATATCCTTTGAGCGTCTTCAGAAATTATACGCCCTAAAATATTACTATAAGATTCAAAGTCAAATATTTTCATTCAATATTTAATGCTTGTAGCTTATTTTGACCATATAAGTAAGTTGTAGGTATCTCAAATAGGTTTAGCCTTGGATCCATTGATGGCCTGGATTCTTATCACACTTCTAACTGAATTTATGGTGGTTCCTAAGTCAATAGGTGAAAACGACGAGCTCTGGTGAATGCCAGGAGATCTAATGTCGAAAACAAGACCACCACAGTTCTTTTAGCGCCATTCATGACGTCATGCAAGCTTATTTTATAAGGATACTATACATTCAGTTGTGTATCATATTAAGACGCCCGCAAGCGGGGGAGTTCGCTTTGTATCATATGACTTCCGTATTGAATGTAATAATTTAGTCCAGAAACTACTGGTTTTTAGTAAATAAATAGTCCAATACGGTGGCGAAGAAGGAAAAATAACAAGGACGAAATTGAGTCAGTTAGAATCCATCTCATCAATCTAGTTGTACGCAATGTAATTAACAACTAGGACGTCATTCAAGGGCTCTCACTAAGTTTCATTCGGGTTGTCAAACGCACCAAAAACAGTTTAATTTGAATGTTGGAGTGACCTAAAGAAATAATTGGTTGTGACAACATGCGAGCGTCTCTTGTGGCTTGAAGGATAGAACGATCAAGGTCACAGCGCCATTTCTGTGTCGAGACGACAATCACAATTCAAAAAGGAACAAATGTGGATTTTTAAATTCAAATACGCACTGGAAATATGCATACTGGAATTCTATTGTATGAATTTGATTAGCTTATTTTACAGGACGGTACATCTACCCAGTAAAGAAGCGAAATTTTGTTGTTGTCAACAAATAAGTAACGTATCGTAATATCGTATACGCAAAAATCGTTTTGAGCCTCGAACTCCACTGAAGCCATTATTAAAGTATCACGCAATTGTTTTATTACCAAGTCATAAAACCGAGGCTCTAGCCAACGTGGAATCACAAGACTTGACGTCTGAATTCACGACTTTCCAATATAAATGCTCAACTACTGGCTAAAACTTGAATTCACTGTCATAATGGTTTATGAGATTTACAGTGGGAAATTGAATCTATGATGAGGAAAATATAACAAAAAATGGATCCAAGTTATAGGCCTTGCTTTCATTTCAGAAAGGTGTAGGCTACCATGAAGAAGCACAATCTGAACTCAAATCATCAATCCAGCTGCAGCCTATAGCAGTCTTCTATTCATCCAATAGGAACAAAGATTAGTGTACGTTATAGAAGAAGCCTTAGAACAAAAGAGGGCTATTTCAGCCATCTCTGGTGATGTAGTGCAGCGTTTGATAAAATAGTGGCATTTTTTTTAAGCTGAGGAAGATGCAATCTGACCTGTGCAAGGAGCTGCTAGGATCCTACCTATAAGATAGGTACTAATGGATTAAACAAGAAAACTTTTTTTTTCAATTTGTGCTGGTGTTGATGTACACTCTACAAACTCACATTCACACAGTGATTTGCCAGAAGATGACCAAACTAGGACACCAAAGTTTGCAGATTGATACTTCATTCATGGTAGGTAGCAATAGCAACAATGAGTCTACAGTCATTTTGACTGGATAATGAAGGCTCAGTCAGTTTATGCTGATTATGTATACTTTAAATAAGCCATGCCACATCCTTGTCTTTCTAGAGGCAGTTCACTAAGCAAATGAAACTGAATGAATATCTAGGCGGTAGAAGCTCAGAAAGATGGAACTCTGCATCAAACTCAGGAAAATATGCAGGCTCAATGGTCAGAGATCACCAATGATTATAAATAATAAATTGCTTTGACACAATCAAGTACTTCAGCCAGTTTGAGCACACCAAAACATAGTCCTCAGCTCCTGAGGTGTTTCATAGATGAGATGGTACTGCGCAGGAACTGTATTTCAAGAATGTACTAAGTTCCAAGTTAGAAGGCAGCTGCATTGAATACGCATTTTAACATAAATGGGGTTGCCAGATTTTTTTTTTTGGATCACCGAAATATATCCTGACATTGATTCAGTATAGTATCTAGTACTATCTACTGAAGTAGTGACCCAACACAACCATAACTATATAAATATAGTTATGGCTAAACCAAATTTCGTTTAGCATCAGTTTGCATGGGGTATTGAAAAAGAAACATAAATTGCAATATGTTTGGAGGAGGTGCCACATTATTTTCCAACAAAAAATGGACTTTTATGTACACCAATCACAAGTTCACAGTAAAAAGTAGTCAGGTGTTGTTATGTACCATGTGAACAGTGTTGTCATTTTCAATTCTTTCCTCACATGAAATAGTGGTTTGAAAAGCCTCTCTATGAGATGATTAGAGACAGGGGTATCTTTGGAGCCAAAATATACAATTTCAGCAAGATGTTGTGGGCTGATAAATGTGATATTTATATCAAGTTTTAAAATTCTATACTTGTAAAACCTTAATAGATAATATGGTAAATAGCTTGCGATGCTTACTCATTGCGCTGCACCCGCTGTACACTTATACAGGCGCTTTTTAAAAACATATTTTTTTTCTGGGTAAAACAACCCTTCATTCTGGTTGATATTCACGTCAGAATTGACACCCAGTTCAAACAGGCTTTGTTTGTACATTTCATGCTACATAATTCATGCTGAAAATATGACTAGCTTTTCCACTTATCCGGAAATTGTATAGATTTCTAGAGTTGCCAGAAAACATTATCAACTTTTTGAAATTTCACACAGACGCTGTTTAGCCAATTTACACTAGCTTTGCTTTCGTGACCCCTGCAGACCTATGTACTGTAAGAATATTGATAAAATTAATCGTAAATAATCGTGATACTTGTAGGTGCCTATCGAATTAATTTCTAAACAAATTCAACAAGAATATATATATATATATTTTTTTGTAATTGTCTTGATTGGAGCACGGAGACTTATCTAACTTGAGTTATCTCAACACTCTTGACACAAAACCGAGAGTGAATATTATTATAAGTATGTACATAATTTTATACGATAAGGCGGCCCTGACAATTTGTCTAATCACGCTGGAACACGATTATGAATGCCATTAATTATTGTTGTATCAAAACACATTAACTATTCTCAACAATTACGAGGCCATTGCACCTACAAATGCTTGTATCGCTTGATAATAAATATAAAATTTTGATGGAAAAAAATCTCTTTCCATTGAAAAAATAAAAAAATCATCGTGTAATTGTGAGGCGAACGACCTTGAGTGATCCGCCAGAGCTTCCTGCATCGAAAAATTACGAACAATAACAATGCGCATAATTCTGTGGGATTCTTCTGCGACCAATGTCAAAACGGAGAACGGAAGCCAAACAGGAAAGTGACTCGATCGATTTGAGTCTTCTCGTTAATATTATGCATGATGTTTTGCGCGTAGGACAGGTAACAAGCGTATCCTTACCATTTTTCGGTAGATTTCTAATGACATTGACAGCAGCCTCGAATTTCTGTTTAGTCGTCATGTTTCAAATAGGGCCGATAGCTGGCACGAAGGATGTCAAGATAAAAATCACAGTCATGAAGTTTCTAATATCAGAGGGTCTGCGGTGGAACTGAAGGGGGGCCCCGTAACCGCGCGGACGTTTTCGTACTCCTTTCACTCCTCGAAAGCAAAAACTGATGGAGCAGGAACTGTTCGTATCGAACGTGAAAGACGCGCGTTGTATAAGCGAGGAAAAACTGAAAGAAGAACCGCGATCATTTCAAGTTAAGAGGGAGTAGGGACGGCGAGAGCGAGAGGTGGAAACCGAGACAGATAAGCAAGGGCAAAATAATCTATTTATAATTTTTATCATCAGCTGGAGAACGAATGTTTCTAGACAGTTAAATAAGAAACACAGCAACTTCGAAAGAACGACACTTCGCGAGAGTGAACACTGTTTTGTGTTGCTCTCTGTCAAGAGGTCAATATTTTTATCAAAAGGGAACTCCCCACCCCTACGCAGTGTCATTATTTTTTCTTTAGTAATAAATTATTTTACAATATGGCAAAAATTATTTTATTCGGTCAATACGTTCTTGTCCATACTCGTTATTTCAGTTGAAAAGTAGCCTCACGAGCTTGTCGCGCCAAGATTGTTTTCGGGTTCAGCGATGTTTTGTTTCTAGCTCGTCTCTGGATACCGATATCAAGATGGTTGTCAGTTCGTAACGTCGCTAGGTTTTGGGCCGATGGTTCCTTATCTTCTGTGACTGATGAACCCGGTGGTGATTCGCGATGCCATATTCAGCATATTTACGCTCCATACATCCAACCTTAGTCGCCCGTTGAGATCCGTTGACGCAAGTTTGAAGAGGATCGAATGATAAGGTCTGGTGGTAACTCATACGTTCCACCTTGTTCATGGCAGAATCTAGGAAACGATCGTACCCGTACCCTAAAGTGATTGTCAACCCATTGGACCGAGTTTCCTACCCTATGATGCCAGCCAAAGATGAAGCCTTCTACGCTCAGAGTGATTCAGAGTCCCCTCCTTACATGAAAACTCAACCGAAACCAGATCCTAAAAAACCCTACGATATCCCGGATGACGGAGCTGACGTTCCTCTACTCAACGGAGTCGTATGTATTTTGATACTACTAAAATATTGTTACTGCGCTCAAGATCAGAGGCTCTGTCCAACTTTTGGTAGCTCTAAGTACATAATCAAGATTCTGTGGGTTGTGGCCTAGTGATTCTTCGGTCTTGTCGTGCCTCAAGGCCTTGATGTAGGTGTATCATATAAATATTACCCTCCATGAGGCTATCTGTTATCGAGCTGCCACCGTTGGAGCCTCCCATAGTTGGAGAAGAAGTGAATGACAGAACAGAAGTTCTACTTCATGTGAAATTGAGGACAAATCTACTAGAAAATAATCCCTCCCTAAATCAAAAATATAGTTACTTGGGGCCACCCCATGAATGTAATGAATGATATAGAGCATTTCCAAATCTAATTCAACATTTTCCAGAACAAATTAAACGTTTTGTTAAATCAACCAACATTGAAAAGAAGATTAATTGGACATTATACACAATCTGGAGTGAAAACGCCACAAAGAAGAGATGCTCCGCCTGTTCCTTATGTATGCATCTTGACGCTCTCCTGATGTCTCCTCAATGGATAGGGTTGATCATTCGTCCAGTATAAGGAATAGGTCAAATGTTTATTCTCCGATGTTGAATCCAAGAGAGAGTACACTTTCTAAAATTAAGATCGTGGTGAGGAATATTCTCAGTGAGGATTTGAAACCATATCTTACCATGTTCAATTAATCGCGGAGCAGCGGCTATAACTCCATGCGACTGCTCGAATTTTGTTATGAACGCTTTGCTTCTTCTACCAACAAAGCTTGCCAACCTTAATTTCGTTTAAAATATAGTAAATGTTGAATTAGTTTTGGAAATGCTATATAAGATTCATGGAAGCTCGCTGGCCACCAATTCCAAACTTTAATTTTCATGTATTTGGTTGGTTATTCCTCGAATAAGGTCTCGAATTGATGCTCAAGGTCACGGAGGTTCGACCTTCTCCAACCGGCCTCAAAATGTTTTTCTGGACGTTTAATGATGTCTAGATCAAAAACGCTGCAAATTCTTTTACAGGGATTGGTTATTCCTCAGACCAGGAGCATGGGGTGAATGGGGAAAACAGTGGGTGTGGAGAGTCCCTGACCCATTTCAATCAATTCAGCGTCCAAAATTTAGTGGAAAATGATACGCCACACGCCTAGGTCGTCGAGAATGTTGAACATGGGGTAAATGGGGGAAACAGTGAGTATGGCGGGTAGCAGACCCATTCCAATCGATTCAGGGTCCAAAATTCAGTAGAAAACACCCATGACGTGAGATGTGTAGGTAGACACCCATTTTGACCCATGAACTCTTCTGGTGGGTGCCAATCGTTCTGGGACCTGTCTCATTGGATTCAGCGTCCAAAATTTAGTGGAAAATTATTCCCCACAGTCCTAGGTACCAAAAATCTCGAAAACCTACTTTTGAAATAGGTAGATAAGTACCCATTTTGACTTCCAGTGGGCGTCAATCGGAACCCATTTCAATGGATTTAACGTCCAAAATAGTGGAAAATGACATTGAAATCTTGGAGCCGATCGGAGATGGTCGACCTTTTTATAATTTTGAGAATGATAACAGGTTGATTAATAAAAAATAACCAACCAAAAGGTACCATGTCCGTCCGCCGTCCACGCCGTGTTTGGTAGCAGACAATTTTCTAAGATCTGAAATTTTGGTTAGGGACCTGATTAAGGCTCTTGTTGATCCTCAAAACATTTCAGCCGTGGGGTATCATACCACTAAAGGTTGGACGCTGAATTCATTGCCCGTCGGAAGCGGGTATGGGTCTAAATGGGTACCTATCTATTTATCTCCCCTATTTTTTCCTGGTCTGAGGGAAAACCAACCCCTGTGAAAGAATTTGCAGCGTTTTCTTCTAATTATTTAAAGGACCTTCTGGATAGACCTCGTCATTGTTAATTTAGACTGTTCTGTGCAACATTGTAAGTGATTAAAAAAATAATACTTCCAGGATGGATACACCTACAATCCTCCTGGAGTGACGGACTTTTGCAAGGAGCCCGCATCAACCACTGATCACTTAGCGTGGAAGAAATTAGTCGCAGCCACTACTATGTGCCTCATTTTCATGGTTAGTTCGTTATACTGGATGAGTTATCAAGAAACAAGAACCAAAATTAATCTGCTTCACGATGAAAATAATGTCGCTCATCTTATTTAATGTTTCAGATAGTCGAGCTGGTTGGAGGTTATATTGCAGGCTCTTTGGCTGTAATGACCGACGCTGCACATTTGTTGTCTGATTGCGTTGGATTTTTAGTTGGTCTGTTCGCTGTTTGGATTTCTGGACAACCTCCGAACAATAGATTCACTTTTGGATATCATAGAGCTGGTTGGTTTTAGTTTCGCTTAATTATTTAAACTGCAAGGTTAATTCCTTACAACTAACGTGTTCAATATATTATATTATTCCCATTATTGCAAGTAAGTAGTGTAATATTGAACTAACCCTTAAAAGCTAACTCTCCTAACGAAACTTATCGAACGGCATGAAAGTTGGCCTGTTTCTCTTTAGCCAATGTAGACCTTAAACTCTTGACGAATTTCGATTCTTCACGTTTCTTCATGAAAAATTTGTTCTGAAAAACATCAAGAAGTAACGAATTCCTCGGTTTAGGAAATGTATTTGATATAAATATATTTTGAAGTCAAGAGTCAAGGAACAGTTGGTAGAAAATATGGACTGTTACCTACTCAGCTTACGATTGAAACTACTTTCTCGCTAGAATTAGTTTATAACATCACCACTTGAATGTTGTATGCCTTCACCTTAGCAGGTACTACTTATTTTTGCCAATTATTTGCTCGTTCTAGGGGTGAGCTGTTTCTCTGTTGTATGTTTTCTCAAGTACCTACCTTCACGCGAACTGAAGGATTAAAATTACAATTCAAATCTGAATTATGACCTCGTTCGTATCGCAACACTCGCATTATTTAAAACCTTATTTATTGGATTGAGGGAGTTAGTTGATAGTTTTCTAACTGACTTGTACAGGAACGTTTCTATTGTATACAGGGTGTTGACAAATAAGGTTAGCAGCCTTATTTAACTACCTGAATGGATTCACACTGAGATTTGTACGGAGAGGAGCATTATCCAAGTTGTAGTGATCGATGTCTAGACTGCCCTCTATCGCCAAGCCGTGCCCCCACCTCTAGTTTTGTTCAAAAGTTCATTTTAGCACTTAACCTACTCACTTTCAAGGGATACTTGAGAGTTACAATCAATTTAGCATGAAAAATAGTTCAGTTGTCAGCACTTACCATGCAGGTTCGTGGAATTCTGTACTTTTATGAGGAAACCACGATTTTGTTGAAAATGTTTCATTTATGCCACTTAAAAAGTAATTTTCCCCCTTAAATTATGTCATAAAAATTAATTTGAATGTACCGTTGGAAAGCTGGTATTCTAGAAGTTTTTCCACGAAATGAACGTGGGAAGTTTTCTGGAGGAAATGTTCATTTTTCCCTACCAATGTTGACAAGGTTTTCATTAATTTTCCAACTTTAGTCTAAATTAAATACCTGTACTCAATTACTGGAGACATTGAGGGGCTCATCAGATGGGAAATTAGACACTCTCTCCAACTGCATACTCAGATTTGAGATTATCTTGTAGATTAAGGGGGTTATGGCCTATTTAGTGGTGTCAGATCGAAAATACGAAAGAAATCATGAATCGTGAACAACTAGGAAACGAAATCTCTAAAAAGAAGTCCTTAAGGCACTTTTTGTTGCAAATAAATTGTAGAATCGACCCCTTGAAGGCTGCTAACCTTATGGGTTAACACCCTGTATCTCGCTCTGTCTTCCTTACTTATCTATTCGTACGTGGCTCATTATTTTTCTTTGGGACTAAGAATCAAAATTTTGCTGCCTTAATGTATCCAAATAAATGACTAACAAAATTGAGGAAGCGGTTAAATGGGTGGGGGTGGTCGTGACGTCATGCGCGTTGTGCTTGAGCGCATCGAGACCAGTTGTGTCAGGGAAATGAATGGTCCTTCCTACAGTTTAGTGTTGAAATATGCATCATGTAAGAGGGGGATGAAGTATTACAACTATTATTCCAGAACATGCAACAGGAGACAATTTCTGAAACTTAACTTAAGATATCTAACTAACCTGCGAGTTATTTGCATGTCTAATCTTGTATAAGTGTTAACTAACTCAGTGTTTGTCTGTATTTATTGTTTCAGAAGTTTTAGGTGCTCTTCTATCAATATCAGTCATATGGATCCTGACTGGTATATTTGTTTACTTAGCTGTCGAAAGGCTTGTGAAGGATGATTTCGAAATTCACGCGGACGCTATGCTGATTGTATCGGCGATTGGCATAGTCATTAATATGATGTTAGTACTCTCCTGATGATATTACAGTTCGTTGCTCAGTGCTCCGCGTCTCGTTTTTGGTTCATTTTCCTTGTTGGAGTAGAACGTTATCATATTTGTATGGATTAAAATGAATAGTTCTCCCCAAAAGTTCTCTCTTTTCACTTTTTAAAATGTCATGATTCTTTAGAATTGGTGGTGCTTTAAGGATGGTCCCTGAAATTTCAATGACGGACTCCTTGGCACCTCTATGGTAGCTACTGCAGGCTCGGGTGAAGTAAAAGATTCTTATTTTAAATTGGAACTGCGTGAAATTCCCAAATAAGTTGAATTGCCACTCTCTGGGGGAGCGAGCTGAGCGTTTGTGGGATTTTGTGTAATTTTGTACGTGGAATCATCTCATATGGCAATCAGATTGCTCACTCAGTTATCCATATCCAAAGTTGCACAAGTCTTGATACCAAAAGTCCGTCAGATGGCAGTTCGGATCAACAAAAATTCGCAACGTTTTCTCCTCGATATTTACATTGAACTCTTATTGCATTTTTCAGAATGGGCTCAGTGCTCCACGGAGGAGGCCATTCGCATTCGCGAGACGGAAGGGCTATAAGGGGCACAGGTGCTGAAAATATCAACGTTAAAGCAGCCGTTATTCACGTGCTTGGTGACCTCATCCAAAGCACTGGCGTCTTCATTTCGGCGGTCATAATAAAATTTTACGTTAGTTCATTGTCAAACTTCATATTTATCTCGTATTTGTCACGAACCTTCTTACATTTTTGAATTATTATTTTTACAGCCGTCTACGAAGATCATCGACCCTTGGTGCACGTTTTTTTGTTGCTTGATTGTGATGCTTTCTACGGTTCCCGTGCTTCGGCAGAGCGTTTGGGTTCTGTTGGAATCGTTTCCTCCGGATGTGGACTACAGACATCTGTACATGTCGTTATCTAGGCTTGAGGGAGTACAGGATGTTCACTCCCTGCACGTTTGGGCTCTCACTCCTTCCAAATATGTCGTCACTGTGCATCTCGCAGTCGGTATGTTGAATGTGTTTTTGTTAAAGATCTTTTTTTAAGTATAGAGAGGTGTGTTAAACATTTTTCAGAGCTCAAAATGCAGAGCTCCACAAGATGGATCATTTATACTAGTTTCAGTCCGACCAAAAAAATGTTCACTTCCGGTGCCCTGCTGGTACGTAAGTGATGTTTAAGGATATCCCTTCACAGAGTCATAGCCTAGTAGTCCCAAATAGCTTATCAGATTTGGACGACTTTACGTTGTAAATTATCAGTACGCTTTCTAAGCTACATCATTATCTTTTGCACAATACGTGCACAATTTGAATACGTACCAAACGCTGGGTTAAATTAGGGGCGGGTCGAATTGTTTTCCTCAAATAATCCCCCTTCCCCAGCTTCGCCTGATGTGCGCAAACTATCGAAGGCATCCACTGTATTCAAGATATAGCCTGGAGTAAATTTAGGTAGATGCTATATTCTTGACAGTTTCTCTATAATCCAGAGTCCTTCGCTATTTCATCCATTTGTCTATGGCTTCGGGCTCTGTAATTTTCGCTTTTGGTTGGTTATTTCATGAATAATCCAATTGTTTTCATGCTAGATGTCAGCCTCTCCAATTTGTCCCAAAATTTGACAGTTTGCGTTTATAGATTTAAAAAAAAAACACTGCAATCTCTTTTACAAGGGTTGGGTAGGTTATTTCCAGGATCAGGAGCATGGAGATAATTAGGGGGAAACAGTAAGTATGGAGTGTCTCAGACTCTTTCCATCTACTTTTGAAATAGGTAGGTAAATGCCCATTTGGCCCCATTACCTCTCCCAGTGAGCGCTAATGGTTTGAGGCCTGTTCTGTTGGATTCAGCGTCCACAATTTAGTGGGAAATGATACCCCACACGCCTTGATTGCAAAAAATCTCGAAAATTTTTGGAGTACACATTTTGCCCCTACTATCCCAAATTTAGTCTGATCGAGCTGAAAAGTTTTGAGGACCAACTAAAGCCAAAAACGGGTCCCTGACCAAATTTTCAGATTTTTAGAAAATTTGCTAACATCAGTAACGGTGTGGACGGCGTTCGTCGGACAGTAATTGCTTATTTTGATCTAGTCACCTTGAAACCCCTGAATTGCGGAGGTTGATGTTTGCATGAAAATCTAGGTTGATTATTCAAGGAATAACCAACTAACAATTCTGCGAATTCTTTCAAGGGGGTTTGTTATTCCTCGGACCAACAGTAGTTGTGGAGTGTCCCTGACTCATTCCAATCGATTCAGCATCCAACATTTAGTGTAAAATGATAACCCACCCGCCTGGATACCAGAAAAACTCAAAAACTCACTTTTTAAATATGTAGGTAGGTAACCATTTTGACCCAAACCCCCCTCCAGCGGGCCTCCTGGACCCATGTTAATGGATTGAGCATTGAAAAATAAGTAAAAGATAATACTCCACACGCCTATATCGCCGAAAATATCAAAAATCCATTTTTCAAGAAACGGATTTTAGATGGATCTTTGCTTTGAGATTTGCTAGTTGTGGGGTTCCATTTTCCACAATTTGTTGGACCCTGAATCGATTGGAATAGGTCCGGGACACTCCAAGCTCACTGATTTTCCCAAGCTCCTGGTCCAAGGAATAACCAAACATATCTGGCGCAGTGTCGAGCGCTTTTGACGTGAAGACGTCTGTGTCAAGCCAACTACTTTCAAAAGACTGCTCGTCGAGGGCGCTCAGACCCTGCACCAAGCATTTCAGCTATGACGGATACTCCCTTTGATGCACACTCCTTTTGTTTTGTAATTTTTATATATTATAGCATAGAAATTTCGCAGGTGGCCTAGCTGACAAAGACGAAGTCCTGCAAAGAGCTCAAGCTTTGCTTCACGAAAAGTTTCGGGTCGAAAGGACGACGATTCAAGTGGAAAGATCACTTCAAGACCTTCTCGCTCAATGACAATATTTGAACGACGTCAACATCTGGCTTGTGTAGCTGCTTCTCGCATCTTGCCTGGCTGGCGGCTTCATTATATTCGGTAGGCAAATTTTAAGAGAGGAGAGTTTCTCAGGGTAGAAGTGCACAGCTTCCTCGGAAGGATTGGCGTCAAAAGAATGAATTTAATAAGGAATTTTATTAGCGAGTCGTTTAGTAAATGAGATGGGTCGTTTATTGATTTTAATGGTTTCCTCTGTGTAACTAATCCTCAAGTATAAAAGCGCACTACTCCATATCATCACGAGTTTTTTAGAAGTTACCAAAATAATTTAATATTTGTTACGTACCCCCCGACGAGGATTTTATATAACTAAAATTGAGTTGTTTTAAAATTAGAATTTTATATCCCCAGTGATTATCATTGCTGATGAATTATCAGGATGACAAAGAATATTTTAAAGGGGTTACAGTAAGAAAACTCATTGGTGTTATGTTGTGGGTACTCAAAAGTCGTAAGTGATAAGTATCGTATACTTCGTTAAACCCGGTGCAATTTCACGTTAATGCCCGATTGTTGGAATTCCACTACGGTCGCTATGAACTGAAGGTAAAGACTGCCCGAAGTCTAGTTAGTAAGAATTTAGGAAATTGATGCACTTATTAGTGCACTCGTTGGTATGTGGATTTCTTGAAAGTGTTTTTCAATTTAGTTGGGAATTTTTTAGTTACGTATTCAATGGTTAGCTCTCGTTGCACTTCATTCAGTCCAGGTTATTTGGCTGGTTATTGGGTTA
The DNA here is from genome assembly GCA_019603395.1 of Cyrtorhinus lividipennis. NCBI lineage: Eukaryota > Metazoa > Arthropoda > Insecta > Hemiptera > Miridae > Cyrtorhinus > Cyrtorhinus lividipennis. The sequence continues at coordinate 36,889,005 of CM033998.1, read as the reverse complement.
ATTTTACATCACATTTTCCTATCTTTGTATTTACGTCCGAGACTAGTTTTAAGCAGAAGTCAAACAATCCACCTTCATTATTCCTCAAACATCACTATAATTGCTATATTCCCAGCTTATGAGTTTAGGAAACGGTGTTTCTAAAACATTCTATAGAATGGGTGGCTAATTTTCTTCTATTTGAGCATTCCTCGCTCCCTAAAAACTTCTTGAAATTTGAAACTTCATTTCCAGTGACTGGCGAAGTCTCGTTTTGGACCTAGACCGCGAGCTATAATGCTGTAGGAACCCCCTTTATTATTTTACGTATATTTTATTTATTATTTATTCTTATACCATTGTTGATGTGTCTTTCAATCATAAAGATTATGTGAGAAGTGGACCTCAAGTTTTCTCATTTGCCCTAGGCAAGGCATGTGTGCTAGATGCCATGAGATGGATAGAACTGAAAGATTTAATTGTATTCAAAATAATCTAATACACATGAGCCGTGACCTATATTTTTACAGATGAATGTTCATACTGCACTGAACATAGCCTCTTGTGGCCAAAGTACGCAGGAGGTGTATTGAACCAAATAGTTTGATCTGCGGACAACAATTTGGGGTGGTGGCAATAGGACAGTTTGCAACTGTCGTGGAATACTGTCACATCGCGAAGGGGACCAGACGGGTTCAAGGTTATGACTGGAGTGAAGGTTGTTACAGTATTCAGTGAATGCAGCAGGCGAATCCCCACCACTCGAAACTTGCTCTATTCTACGAACAAATTAGACGCTTTTCCTAGTTGAATGCCGTCACAAATAGAAAAATGCATTTTTTGGGATGTGACAGTATTCCACAATGGGTACGAGTTGATAATGACCAATGCTCAGAATAGACTGACTTGGTTTCCCTCTGCTTGGAAGGAATCAATTTGTGATGGTGCCATCACTAAAGTCTACCCCCTTCCTTCCTGAGTGGGGACTTATGGAGAGTTTGCGCTAGTGGAAGGGTGGTAGGCCCCACAGGTCCTCGACTTTTACTACTGAACGTACTCTGATTTACACATAATGGTGATGAGTGGGTGTTCAGAAGGGTATACCGACCTTGGACGGCCTGTGAGAGGGATTCTGAGCCTGTTTGAGGTCTGTAGATGGAGTACAGATCACTTGGTTGAATATGTAGGGGGTCGTATAAGATCAGGGTAGAGACGCTCTCAGGAAGCTGGAATAAATAAACAGTCAACATCCACCCTTTGGCAATGACAGTCATTGCTTGTGGTTGCTTCTCATTTGCCTCAGTCAAGTCAAGCTTGCAGTGTGCTTACTATTGGGGCTGTGGACCATGAAGTATAAATACTCTCGAGCAGTTTCCCTTGTTCATGAGGCGACCAACCCTTCTTGCCTTACTTCAACTTCTTGCTTCAATATTCATTCAACATTCATTTCCAACCAGAAAATTGTTTTATTTTCGGTCACAAGTACTCCACTTGAACCTACTAGGCTTTAAAGCACTCTTGTTGTCACTTATTAGCCCTTTTCTTCCTTTTATAACTCGTTTTAATTCACAGAATCCCCTCTGCACTAACCTTATAGTGACTGCCAGGTTCATCCCATCCTGGACTTGCGTATCGTTGCGTATTCCTCATTCTTCCAGTCCTGTCTAATCCTTGTACACACAAGTCATAAGCCTACAAAGTAAAACGTTTTTCAAACACCACTCCTTTACTTGACTGTATGATGTACCTGATTCACAGAATGCCACATCCTTCCTAACGCTTGCTCTGTTGCTGTGCTAGTTTTTATTGATCTCATGAACTTCATCCGCCCTTATTATTAGATTAATTTTATCGAACTCATTGAAGTCTCTCAACACTAAGTTTGTAATTATTCCGAACCTTCTTTTTCCTGTGATTATTATTAATGATTTGTGCCCTCACTCTGAATCAATTATCCTTTTGTAGAGGTGGCTAAAAAAATCTTCCGTCTATGAACCATTTACATGGGACGTCTTACGCACGCATTTAATTTTTCAAGTATGGAACCACGAATTAAGAGTGAATTAAAACTATAAAAATAACTTTTCACGTTCACTTTTCGTTCTTATAAATTTAACGTTTTCACCTTTCGCGCTGCTTCCTATAACCGTAAGTATTTACGCTGAAGCAGGAGCCTCTTGCTTTCAAAACACTTGATGCTACGCACCTATGAAAATTAAGTATGCTCCATAAATGTAAGTCATACTACATAAATACATTGGTACCTAACATTCCAAACAAGGTTAATTTAAGCTACAAGACGAGTAAATAATACTAAAATAAAATGTGGATACCTATTGCGGAAAATCGTTGATATAATATTATCTGCAAAACAAGAAAAAAGAAAAGATGTCGTGATGTGAAAATCAGATAACTGTCCAAAATCATAATTATATAATATATTATATGAATCTTGTGGCCTAAAGTAAGAATTCCTCATCCGTGAGTAATGAACAGTTGTATCGATATCTTGTATGGTGTACCAAAAATTTTGAAAATTGAAGCTTGTCATCCCATTTTTAGTAAGGATTGTGCATACTCACTAAATGAATGATGATTGCAACTGTCAACTATGTTGATGGTTGCCTCAGTTGGTGCGTTGAGGTTTTTGATGTCTCCATCGACGAATTTTGATGTAATTGGTATGTGCGCATGGGGAATCTCTTGTGGTTAGGCCTCAATCTTGAGGTTCTTTGTGAATTGCAGGAGTCTTCATTTAATTATGGAAATCGACTTTTGCGAAATCCCATGTAATAATCAATTCCTTTCTTCCCTTTAAGTAAGTCTGATTGCATTGGAACATTGCATTGAACTTTTTTTAAGTGATTGCAATGATTATTCCAGACAAACGACTGGTGCTCGATATGGGTGGGCTTCAAATATGTGCCACCTCTTGTCTTACCCCCGCCCTCTTGTTCGACTTCAACCCAACAATAACTTGGACGGACAAATCTTTGACTAGCCCCAGGATTCTACCAGTACATTAGGTATTCTTTGCTCCCGCACGTTTCAGAATTGCAAGCTGACAATTTCTAATTGAATGTTCTCCTTTCCCAAAAATACTAAAATGCGAGTATTCATTATTTCTGAAGAATGAAATATTATAATGCTCTAGTTCTCATTTCAAAAATAGACTGATGAATCTTGAAGAAGCTGAAAATTGTATTCAGCTTTATACTGCTAGCGCTTTGTCTCGCTTCATTTCAAACTCTAATACCATTAAATGTGTTCAAAAAATTCAAAACATCGGCCTACAAAATTTTAATAGTGCCAAAAGTCTTTAAGTAAAACTTCCATTGACATTGGAAGCAAATGCGTTAGTAGAGAGAGGTCCATTAGAATATCTCATTGACTGATGATAATAGTTACGTGACCTAACTATGCTTTTCTAAAAATTTAGCTTCATCCTCCCCATCGTCCAATAAAATGTCTCGCTTTAATTTATCTCTTCGGAAGACTTGCGTAAAAACTGCCTTATCGCTGCCCGCACTGAATACGGCGCGACTCATTTTTGTGGTTAATAATGAAAATAGGGGACTTATTCTGTCGCCCTACATAACGATGGGACCAATACTACAGCCATTTCTTTTTCTCGTGAGAAGATTCGCATTTGAACAAGCGCAAGCGCTCTATCTTTGATATATTCCAAAGTTGAATAGGTTCGATATTTGAATGGTAAATGTAAAAAGTTTGTATCTTTTGCACTTTCGGGTTTTTGTGAGAATTCCTAATGATGAAGATCACCAACCATCCACATCTATTTATGAAAATTATTTCAATTTAGCTAACCATAGGCTGTCGAGCACCTAACTGGCCCAATAGCCATAATCACTATGTTTTTACAAAACAGGCCATCTGCCGACGTTGTTTTCATGTATACCTAAACATTGGACAAAAACGGACTGACAGTAATCCCATCACTTTGCATTGAGATATTTGTAAAGAGTTTCCTCATGCGCACTGCTACCCTTATGGGTAAACACTACTTATACATGATATACTGAGAATGGCAAATTAATATCGTTCATATGAATGATGTACCTGTACCTACATGCTGCGTCTATTGTGTTTCCTGAGGCTTCGCTCTCAATTGATGTGCAACCAAAATGATAATAAGACTGTTCCTCCTGCTAAACTGAATGATTTATCGTAACGAACGCTGCCAATGTGTATCTAATCAATATAAAGTAATCCCAATAATTCGTCATCTTCGTATTTTAGATAGGAAACAAAATTAATAGCTTGCCCTTACACTCTTATATATATAAGAGATAAATAAATGGTATGATGCTGGTTAAAATTAAAATAAATTGGCTCATATGTAATTTACATCCGCGAATATTTTTATAAACGGGTCATTCCAATCAATAATGAGATTCACGCTGCCATTCTCTGCAGACTTCAAGCAGAAGACGTCATTTCGTCATGTCTCCAGTACAAATCCGTAATAATAATATTATTATGTATCTCCATGAAAAAACGTATTAAATTATTTTCCCAGTCACGCTTGTTGGTTATTCATTTTTGGTGTACCTTTTCGTTCATGTGCCTAACATTATTCAATTCATCATCTATTCATCTGTATTGGTTGGTTTATTCCTTGAATAATCCACCTGTTTTCATGCAAAATGTCAATCTCCGATTCGGATCAAAAAAATTTTCGAAATTCTTACACAGGGGTTGGTTATTCCTCGAAAAAGGCGCTTGGAGACAATTTCTTCAACAGTGGGTGTGGCGGGTACCGGATCCATTCCAATCGATTCAGGATCCAAGATTTAGTGGAAAATGATACCCCACACGCCTAGGTACCAGAAATCTCGAAAACATATTCAAAATGGGTAGATAGATTCCCATTTTGACATATAACTTCATCCGGAGGGGGCTAATCGTTTAAGAACCCATTTCATTGAATTCAGCGTCCAAAATTTAGTAACTAACCCCTGTGAAAGAATTTGCAACGTTTTACATATCTGAAATGTAAGGAAGTCATCAACTGAGTTAAGCTTCCGCCCTTTTGCAACTAGGTAACTAGACGTTTGCCATTTGGACTACAAAGTGCATTGGAATTCACTGTTTTAAAAAGCTAAAAATGTACACTTGAAGTATTTCGTATCCAATTTCAGATTTATCTGAAATGTAAGGAAGTCGTCAACCGCGATCGTTTCCGCCCTTTTGTAACTAACTGGTCGTTTGCCATCTGGACAACAAAGTGCATTGGAATTAACTATTTTATAAAAGCTTAAAACGTACACATGAAGTATTTTTTGTAGACAGTTCTAACTGGGGCCTCGTTGAGTCATGAACACTCCCTGGCAACATAGCGCTCACTTGATAAAACATAGCTGAGGGGTCACAAATGAACATACAGTTTACTGAATGGCTCCCATTGATCCACGAATTGCTTTTCATTCTCAACTGAAGCGTCAATTGAAATCAGAGAACCATCAATCACTTCAATTAATGAGGGAAGTTTTCCATTTTTTTAAATGAATTGATTAAAGCTGAAATGTTTTCTGGCGATTTAATGACAGAATGGAATAAGGGAAGATTCATTGCGTGCACCACTCTTTTTTACACTTTCTTGCTGACGACATGCATGTCTCCAATGGTATGGAACTGGCTTCCGCTTCCTAGGCAATGCAGGACAATACATTGTTGTTTTGGTGATAATGCGCCTCCTCAAGTGCTTTGGCTTCCAAGGAGAGGCCTTAAATTATTCCTATCAAGATTTTTCTTCTTCGATGAACCACACCTTCATTTTGATCGTCACTGTCGAACAATAAATCATGCACATCAAGCATAGTTTCGTTTTACACTCAGGGGCTACACAGAATTACAAGCGAATTGAAATTTTTACAAATTATACCACTGTGTAACCACTTGTACTATCAAAATATTAGTAAAATTAGAGAGCGTTTACGAAACGTAATGACATGTCCTTCTGAGAAATATACTTGTACATTCAAAAGTACAGCTTGTAGTTGGTACAGTTGTACTTTTTCATTATGAAACAAACGTGAACAATGTACAAGTCACAAGACCAATACTATTAGTTTGTACTTTATTATGAAACAGGGCTCTGGTCAAATTTTCACTCATGATCTTCATTTTCCAGCGGATTCGTATCCCCTACAAACTGGCTACAGACAAAGAACAACAGTTAGATGAGTTTCAACCTGTTGTAAACAGTAGTTTCAAAACCTCTTTACTGATAATAGAACCTCAGCAGTGATAAATAGCCACGGTAACCTTTGTTCAAACGCGCACATGTCGAACGACGATAAATGTGATTTTTGAAGAGGCAGCAGAATCAACCACTTTTTCTTTCCAATTGAACGCATATCTCACTTTTTTAAACTATTTTTCTGGTTCCGATCGGTTCAATTCGAGAGGTCAAGGTATTGAACATTTCATAACCAATGAACGATATATCGACTAGGAGGGATCCGGGCAATCGCTCTCATAATAACGATCACTTAACCACCCAAGTGTCTGAATCATGGGATATTAAATGTAGAGTAGGTTTTTTTTTTTTTAAAGTGAATCCTTATTACACGTTAAAACAATGGTGGGTAACAATTAATTACAAAATCAGTCCGCTATCAAATCGTAATAAAAATCACAGCTTTGGGAATATTTGTTTACAAAGGGAAATGGATGGTACGGAGAGCTATCTCCGGTTTGGTCGTCAGTTCTGCGATGGTTCCATCGTCAAAATTCCACGCTCGCGTCCCATCTAACACGATCGTAGCTGAGACGCATTTTGAGACTAGTGACATAGATGGCGTAAACGCTTCCGAAGGAAAACCACTCGGATCTGGGGTTATCGGCGAATAAATTAGGTCTCGAACAGTGTAGAACATTCGAGGGTCATCTGAAACGAACGATAAGATAATTTGAAGCGAGCGGGGTTAATTGATTAACATTATGATTGTTAATCGGATGCCAACAGCCAAGTTGTCTCGGTTAAATATCGGTCCCCCACAATCTCGTTATTTCTATCGCGACCTCGGTCGCCCCATATTCAGGTCTACGGACGTATAAATATGGTACAGCGACCCGCACATCCAAGTCTCTAAGAAGCCCGAACATTTATTTTCAAAATGCCCACTTTACTCAGGTCCAACCTCTGTTTGCGGAAAAAAGATGGGTAGAACTTGGGACCCATGTGGAGCATAAGTAGTGTGCACATTATACATTTTTTGGGGGTACGGACGGAGCACGGACATTAAATTATGTATCGACAGACATTAAAGAATTTTTTTTTTTTAAATTAGTTGTTATCCTGCATACGTAGAGTATGCTAATGGTAGACACAACTCACCATAAGGGAACTGGAGTGATTCGTTACAAGCAGATGTTACGTCTACCAATTTCTCTGGAGTGAACTCGATTTTGGCCATTTTGAAGAGTCGATGCACCTGGAAGAAGCACACGTTCCCAGTTTCAAAGAATCATCTGAAGTGTGAGGGAAAATCTGATCGTATCATACCCCTGATAGCGAATCCATCATAATCAACTGCTCTTCACTTCGTTAAGTATGAGAGAGTAATAATGTGGTACAGATCAAAACATTCCTTGGCGTCGAGCTGCTTACTTTTGCCAGAGAGATTCGATTCATAGACATGTGCCAAGACGTTGAGCCAGTTCCTGTAGATATGCAAACCCCTGAACATTTCACGTGCGTTCTGGGCACACCAGGGACGTCCAGAATTAGATTAGTCACTTGTGATGGTCGTTTTTCCGCAACAAAAATCTGATACAGAGGGGAGGTGGTATTGAAATCAATATTCTCTCATGTTCACTACTAATTCATGTTTGCCTGGAGTAGTTTATCATCTAATTTGAATGGAATGTCACCCCCTTGACCAACCTAATGTAGACGGTCTCGATTTCTCTTTCAAGTTTTTAAGAAATGAAGTTCTAAAAATCAAATAACAAATAATTTCTGAAAACTTTTTGCGATAAACCAGAGGTAATTTACATTATTTAAGATCCAAAAAAATTTCTTCGAGGAATAATCATTTCTAACCAGTTATTAATAACTAAGGGAATAAGTTTGGTGGGCGAAGGATAAAACATAAGGCAAATAATTATTATTGGAAAATAATTATACTTATAATAATGGGTATTTTTATTAGTCTCCTTGTAGATGGACCCCAAACGTAATCGCTAGCGTGTATTGATTAAGGGGTCCGTTTAGGAGTTTTATTTAATGATTAAGCGTCCTTCGTTGCTGTGAGCTTGAATAATATAATGAAATGAATGAAGGAGAATAATCAGAAAATGGGACAACGGGAATCCATCGATGCTTTTGTCTATTGATGCCAAATTACAATAGGCTTTGAGGAATGAATAATTCCAATGGTCCACTTCTAAGAGGTACCATTTCATAGTTAGTACGAATAGAGGTAGAAAATCTTTAACTAACCTCGTTTAGCGCTTTGGAAGGTAAAATCGTAGAAGTAACTGGGGCACACTTCTCCTCAAGGGGTGAATTCAATCTGCAATACCAACGATTTTAACAAAATCATTTCCTTGAGTCACAAAGAGAATCGGGAAGTACGTTCTTCGAACGAACAAACTTACTGTTTTAGTCCAGTCAATTTCACCTCTATTCGCGTTCGGTACTTCCATTGGAATGCCATCTGCATAATTAAAAATCAGTATTAAACTACTCGCGATTCCATCCGCTGCATTACCAACGATCCATCAATACAGACGGGGTCAGTCACGTTATTATTTCGCAATCAGTACCTCGTACTTGAAAATTTAAACCCCTTGCTGACGTGCAAACATACCCATGAGCCCCTATGTACGCACATCTTATAAGATGTTGTATAGTATCTTGATAAATTGGTACAAACCGCGTTTTTGAGGACCCAAATTGCATGAAAATTAATGCTAGAGGAATAGAGATCAAAGTGGACCTACTCCATGAGATAAGAGTAAATCATGAATTGGAAATAATAATAAATAATTACAAATTTCGCAAGGATCCTAAAACTCTGATTTTTACTCTTGCGCAACCCATAACAATCGGAACTAGTCCTACTACAATGGGTGGAAATCTGCCTCTTTTGATGGAAGTATTGTAACCCTTCGCTTAGTTCACAACATCCACAGATATATCTAAAAGTTACCTACGTAATAGCTCTTCCGGATCAGCGAAGAATCAGCCCAAATGAAGTACATATACGCGCAATTGATGATCTTCGATCGGGAATCGGCTCGACAGGTTATTTTTTGCCAAGCTGACAAATACCCGTCACTTTGGATGTTTAGCGCTATTCTGAAGGCCCTTAGCGACATCCCGAGATTTGTATTTTTTATATTTCAAGAGTGGATCGGGAGCCTTTGAGGAATACAAGTAGGTATGCATTATTCTAAAACCAGCGGGTGAGCGCAGATCAGAGGTGATATTAATCTACCTGTTTTATCCGCCGAGCGGCTGTTTCATATGAGATGTGATTTGGTAAACACAGATAACCCATAGATTTGTTAGGGTTAGTATTGAAACCCAACAAAGGCTTGTTTCGACCAGTGATTTCGGAGGCTCCCATCAGGAATGTGCCATCGCCACCAGCTGCGACGATCAAATCAGCCCAATTGATAGCATCTTGGTTGTATTGAGGCCTGAGAAAAAAAATGCGATAAGGAAAATCTCCAGTAAGGAGCACGTATCCAGAGGGAGGATAGAATAAATGACGAACCTATTGATGACTTCAACCTGGAAACCCTCGTTCATGAATGCCAGTTTCAGCTCGATTGATAGTTTCTGATGTAACTTGTATGACTCGATAAGACCTTCAGCGTGTGGGCCTCTTCTCCTAATACAATCGTTGAAATCATCAGTCTGAGAGGGGCTCAACTAGAGACAATTTTTCTAACTCGTACCGTGTCCGTTTTTTGAGAATAAGAACTTTTTTCAAGGGTGCTTCGTTGAGCGGTTTTGACCACAATCGTCCATCATTTTCTGAAAAACGACAACCATGCGACATATTAGTTACCAAAGACAAATTCATTCAATTTACAAGCGTGCAAGCTTGTGGAAATATCCCTGATCTATAAATCTTAGAGGTCAGATCTTCGAACCTTGTTTGTTTCTAGTTCGGGGGAAGCACTTTCTTTGCTAAAAAAGACTTTGGAGAAAGAGCGACTTGGCTCTACTGCATAATCTTGTATAATATAATGGTGAATTGATAATTAGTAAATACTATGACATTTCTGAGCGCTTGTATGACTTCTTCATTCAAGGGCAAACTTTTCGTTGCCCCAATTCGTCACAGCCAAACGAATTTGGATCACATTCTAAGGAATTGCATCTGAGATGAAAGTATGGGCTAAACCCAAGTATAGGGACCGCTGTCATGTAATCAACTGATAGCAATGATATCGCGCATACGGTGACTATCGATACTATCGATACAATTTGAATGCCTTTCATTTTGTTATTACTTACGTAGCATTGTTCCAATAATTTTATTTTATTATTTATTTTTTATTATTTATTTTTAAGTTTATTTCAATTTATTTTTTATTCAATTTATTTATTTTTTTATTTAGTTTATTTCAATTTTTCTCTTGTTTTTATAAAAACAAATATGGCGGACAGGGATATAATATTTCGCGTATATCGATAGTGCGCTCGACAGAGCGTACTATCGATACTTGCGCTTATCAGTGACAACGGTCCCTATTCTTGGGTTTTACCAAAAGTATGTCATACTTCTTCTTACTTGAACGTCTTTGAGACGATTATTCAAATATAGAGTTAATGTGATTGTGGGTACTGACCAAGGAAACCTTTGGAGGAAAATCTTCTCAGTGTATTCATCAGACGATTGCGGTTCTTGAGCTCTGGACGAAACAAAACCGCCCCTGAAAAGTGAGGCGGATAACATTGCTGGATAATGAATGGCTAACAGCTTGATGTCAAAAACTGAGTTAGACTAGGGAACAACTTGGAACTCTGAGCTTACTACAGTCGTGATGCAATAGAATAATATCATACCAAACCACACCTACAACTCTCCGTCGTACTTTCAGAATGGAATTGTTTCAGTGCTTTATAACTACGAGCGAAGAGTGAAGCAGACGTCAGCAAAACTGCTGCAAGTCCACTATGCAGTATCTGAATTAAATTATGTAGTTCACTACATTCATGTACCCGGACTGAATAATTACTTAGCGGATATACCTACCGAAGTAGCTGGTCCCCTCAAATGACAGCCACGCTCACAGCTATTGTATTTTGTCTGAATAAAATTAATCAAGTGAAACAGTAACAGATTTCAGACTGAAGGGGAGACGCAAGACGCATAGAGCAACCCGAAATCCAAAGGAAGCCCAGTCGGGTTCGTTGTTCGCGTGACACGTACGTCTTCAGCGGCTATTCGCGTGTATCCACAGACTCATTCAAAATTCGTTGGTCAGTCTCGACTAGTCGAGGACACAAACATCAGCACGTTTCACGAACATGAAGGAATCGCGTGCCATATTCATTGAATTTTCGTCTAATGATAATTTTTCACTGTTCTAGTAATTGCGCGAAACCAAAAAGGTATTCTCTAGAAGTTGGGTTGCCTCAGGAGCTTAGGGTCGCTTGCTAACTAGCTATCAAGAGGAAGGTACTTTTCCGTTAACCTTTCCTCCACTCGATCGTGAATGCCTCTCGCCCCCTAATATCATTTTTTTTTTTTCACATTTTAATTAATATACGCACAGTTAGGTCGGGATCAATAGCAAACCAACTAATCTCTCCTCTAATAATAATACTTGTTAGGCACTAATCGTTTCATCACGGTTTCATAATATATGGTTACATCATATTATGAAGTAATTTGACAAAATTGCGAAAAAAACGAACAAAAAGTACTTTGGCACCTACCCACAAATAGAACAAAAAACGCTGCAAATTCTTACACAGGGGTTGGTTATTCGTCAGACCAGGCGCATGGAAACTTATTTAAAAAACATGGGGGAAATGGGGAAAACGGTGGGTGCGGCGGGTCCCAGACCCATTCCAATCGATTCAGTGTCCATGATTTAGTGGAAAATGATACCCCACACGCCCAGGTACCAGAAATCTCATAAACACATATTTAAAATGGGTGATGTATCCCCAATTTGACCCATAACTTCTTCCAGTGGGTGCCAATCGCCCTGAGACCCACTTCATTAGATTCAGCTTCCAAGATTTAGCGGAAAATGATACCCCACACGCCCTAGGTTCCAGAAATCTCAAAAACACATATTCAATTAGGGTAATATATACCCAATTTGACCCATAACTTCTTCCAGTGGGTGCCAATCGTCCTGAGACCCATTTCATTTGATTCAGCGTCCCAAAATTTAGTGGAAAATGATACCCCACTCGCCTAGATCGCCCAAAATCTCGAAAATTCATTTTTCAAAAAACACATTTTGACCCCTACCCCGCCCAAATTTGGTCCGATCGGGCTAAAAGCTTGGAGGACCGTCCTAGGCCGGGAACAGACCCCTGACCCAAATTTCAGATTTTTAGAAAAATTTTCTACTACCAAAATCGGCGTGGACGGCGGACGGCGTACGGCGGACGGACATTGGCCTTTTTTGATCTTGACATCATGAAACGTCCAGAAAAAATTTTTGAGCCGAATCGGAGAGGTTGACCATTTGCATGAAAACATAGGTTGATTAATCATAAATCATTTTTCAAAAAACACATTTTGACCCCTACCCCGCCCAAATTTGGTCCGATCGGGCTGGTAAAGTTTGGAGGACCGTTCTAGGCCGGGAACAGACCCCTTGACCCAAAGACAGACTTTTAGAAAATTTTCTACTACCAAAAACGGCGTGGACGGCGGACGGACATTGACCTTTTGGTTGGTTATTCCTTGAATAATCAACCTATGTTTTCATGCAAATGGTCAACCTCTTCCGATTCGGCTCAAAATTTTTTTCTGGACGTTTCATGGTGTCTAGATCTAAAAAGGTCAATGTCCGTTCGCCGTACGCCGTCCGCCACGCCGTTTTTGGTAGTAGAAAATTTTCTAAAAATCTGAAATTTGGGTCAGGGGTCTGTTCCCGGCCTAGGACGGTCCTCCAAACTTTTCAGCCTGATCAAACCAAATTTGGGCGGGGTAGGGGTCAAAATGTGTTTTTTGAAAAATGAATTTTCGAGATTTTGGGCGATCTAGGCAAGTGGGGTATCATTTTCCACTAAATTTTGGACGCTGAATCCAATGAAATGGGTCCCAGAACGATCGGCACTCACTGGAAGAAGTTATGGGTCAAATTGGGTATATATTACCCATTTTGAAATATGTGTTTTTGAGATTTCTGGTACCTCGGGTGTGTGGGGTATCATTTTCCAGCTAAATCTTGGACACTGAATCGATTGGAATGGGTCTGGGACCCGCCGCACCCACCGTTTCCCCCATTTACCCCATGTTTTTAAATAAGTTTCCATGCGCCCATGTTGAAGAAATCATCTCATGCGCCTGGTCCGAGGTTCAAATTAGAAAAAGGATTACTTTCAATAGCTGTCAGGGTAGGCAAAAGATCTGCGACGACTCGATTGGAAATTAATTGGCGGTACAGCGACACACTACGGCGAAGACTATTCGATCGCGATTGGAGAATATGGAGTACTGAGTTTCAATAAAGAATGAAACATTCGGTGACCCAGCTGACTACCTACGCGTTCACCGACAAGTACAGGTGAAGCAATGACGACGCGAGATAACAGGGTCGAGAACAGAGCATTGAGAAGAGATGAGCATGAAGCATCATGAAGGATTAGTTTTCCACCACTAACTTTCTAATGAATTTTGACTGAATTTCCCACCACTGGTTTTTGACGCTGAATCCATTGTGATGAGTCCCGGACCGAGTGGGGCCCTCTGGAAGTGGGTATGGGTACCTACATACATACCTCAAAAGTGGGTTGAATGAGTATACTCTTACACATTTTCTCATGCTCCAGGTCTATAGGTACCCGTGAATCCCAAAAACCCATTCAAGATATGTGGGAAGGTACCCATCTTGACCCATACCCACCTCCAGAGGGCACCAATCAGGCCGGTATCCATCACAATGGATTCAGCGTTAGAAATTTAGAGGTAAACGGTACTATGAAGACTAATCCCTTCTTAATGTATCGGGGACGCCGCCGCATATCTTCTCTATGCTCCGTTCTCGGCCAGGTAATTCTGGCATCGTCGTCGCTTTTTCAGTTCTTATCGGTTAACCGTTTATACGCTTACGTTTGTGTAGTCAGCTGAGTTACAGAACGTTTAATTATCTATTAGAACTCGGTATTCCGTGATTTCCGTTCGCGATCTAATGGTTTTCGCAGTAGTATGTCGTCACGGTACCGCCAATTAATTTCCGATCGAGTGGACGCAGATCTTTTGCCTACCCTGACAGCTTTAGAAGGTAATCCTTTTTCATTTCGTCGTTTCGTGATGATACTTACATGCGCCTTCGTACGGGACTGGTCTATAGGGCAAGGTACATACTATGACGTGTCCCCTGCTTTTTAGGGACATTATCCCCCACCCGCGACATCCTTCAATTCCAGCGGTAATTTTTCCAAAATCTCAAAAAGATCCTGAATCGATTGGAATGGGTCTGGGACCCGCCGCACCCACTGTTCCCCCCTTTCCCCCATGTTGAAGAAATGAGTCTCCATGCGCCTGGTCCGAGGAATAATCAACCAGCGTGTAGCAATTTGCAGCATTTGTTTCGCTTCTTTTCCGCCAGGTAGCAGCTCCTACGTATTCTTTTCATTACTGACAAGCTATAGAGCATCATCCAACGTCGTACTCGTGTCTTCAGCTCTGGATCCCACATTATGTAGGCTTCTATATTTTAAACAAAACTGTAATCTCCGTTTTTCTCTAGAAACAACTTGCATACGAGTCTGCAAGATAGGGAGGCATTTTCATGTCTTCGCTGTGCATTAGCTACCTACAGGATAGTCGTTAGTAGTAGTGATACTCAGCAGTGGACGATGATGACTAAAGTATGAAATGTAAGCAAGAGTTTGTACGTTATTCACATTTCTGGTAAATATTCCATCGATACAAGTCATATTGCGCGTCGTCGACACATCAACGGAATTGCTTAGCGAACAGCCGAATGTTTCGCTCATGAATTTACGGAACTGTATGCCATCATCTGAACGAAAGTCGATGTTAAAATCCCCGCACAGTACGATCGGTTTCTCGAATAATCGTAAGGGTTCCAAAAACAAGAATAAACCTCTAAGTTTAATCGAGTAAGGCTGAAGGTATCGCTCAAAGAATTGAATTTTTCGGACAATGTTGTTCTGTTCGACAGATAGATAGTCACGAGTAAAAATTTGTAGCGTTTGTAAAAATTCTGGTTTTGCTGTGCGGCTCCTTGATTTGCGTTCGGCATAGCTGGAGCAGGAGTGGAGTTCCTTCCTCCCTTATTTTGGGAATTGTTCAAAGATATCTGCGACTTCAAAACGTTCTCAATTCTCTCTTTTACTTGCCGATGTTGCCCTACAATCTTTTTCCTTTCCATGAGCCATTCTTTTGAGCAAGCATAAAATCCAGCCGTGATAGCTCCCGTTTGCCTCCATCTACATCATGATCTTTGAAAAAATTGTGGCTATATATGACGTAGGCATTTATACAGCCAATATTCATCATGTTGTAAGAAAAGATGAGAGGCCACCTCTTCGATTTTCTTATTTGCTGCGTGGCACGTTTGGTCAAATAATGGGGGAGGACGATGAGAAAGGGGGGTGTATTCGTCGAATCGACTACCTGTAGTATTCTAGGGTTAAATCAAGAGCTTTGGCAAGGTTGATGAATATTCCTACTCGTAGACCCCACTTAATGTAATCGGTTGGGTCCAGCCACTTTCGACTATATTAGCGGGTGATAACATTACGCTTGGTGCCAAGAAAAATTGAGAAAAATCATGTAATGTACGTACGTACAGGATTAAACATTCATTCTTGAAGAGCAAATCAATTTTAGTCTGGCGTTTTGCATCTTGTAGAATTCTGTTGACGTGCTCTTCGTACATGTATTGCACATTGAAGTTTTCGCCGTACTGCAGCACACCTTTTTCGCAACTCCTGCATGACAGTCACATTTCCTCGTGCGTAGGTGATCTTTCACCGTCTCCATGAACCATCGGTCTCCTCGTCTTCTTGAAGACGTTCATTTTCTCAGTCATTCTGCCCCGCAATCGTGCAAATTTCCTCTTCAGCAGGCCTGCACGAAGTTGGGATGTTTTCATCAGGGGTCATCCAGTCCGAGTAACTCCTGATTATTGTTGGACCCTGGCTGCTTCAAAAATGATACAAAATGATCGCACTCATCTCTACTTATGTTTGCTTTCTGATTATTCTGAATGATAAACGATTATTCTAACCCATGAAAATGATAAATACACATTGGCTAATTCCACTCGATCATAATCATCTTTGAAGTCATGATATGCAAGCAATAATGATTGGTACAGGTCCGGATTCAGTCAAAATTGATATGGAAAATCGATATAAAACATCCGTTTCTGGTTGACATCCTCCTACGGTGAACGGGAATCTGGCCAGTGATAAGGGGCCAAAAATATAGTTTATGTACAAATACCTAGCTACATATGCCAGGCGGCGGACGGACATTCACAATTTTGTAGTTTTGTTTCTTGAACATGGATAAGTTTGGAGGTAGGTTTTTTTGTGTATTCAAAAAAAATGTAAGTGGGTAATTAATAGGTATTCTAATAAATTATCATACAATGAAGAAATTATGACCAGCTAATTTAAAATTTATCGATTCCAGTATATTGTAGTTCGCGATTTGTCACTGCGATTTTGTCACGATTGCAACTTCACGACGATGGGCTTCAGAATCTTTGAGGTATTTTGCCCTCCGTAGACATTTTGAAACTTGTCAGTACTTCCAGGCGGGTTTCTGCATGCATGCAGTTGCCAACTGTGCTTGATCGTGCCTCCTCCTCCTAGTGATTTTGGAATGTGACCTCATCTCGCACTGAGTCGAAGGGTTAGATGGAAATGGATGCTTTCTGCCATCGTGATGGGTATCATCATGGAACATCGTTGTCACTATTGTCTGTCCTCTCGATAAATCTCCTCTGCACAAAGAAGGATTCGTTAGAATTGACCAAAGTTTTTAATTTTCTCTCCTCTTCTTAAGGACATTGGTCATTGGATTTTCAAGAAAGCGTTGGGTCGTTCAAAGTACGAAAAATTTGGTGGTACATCAATCAAGCTAACGTGATCTTTTTTAAATTACCGAATTAAACTCATTCGACTCGTGGAAGCGTGTAAAACATAATGATGATTCACAGAGGTTTTCGACTCCGGAATAATCCCTTGGAATTCTTTTCATTATGACTTGCCCATTGGTTCAGATGAGTTAATTTGGTTACAGTGCATAAACGAATAAGTTTGGGGGTGTTTTACAAATAAATCTTGCTCATTCACTCGAAGAACGACTAGAGAAGTTTAGGCTCTATTCTATTTAAGGGGGGAATGGTTACTCACTTGTGCCGACGTGCTTCAGCGCACTCCTGAGCAAACTGATGAACGAAATCACGATTCCTTGTAAAACCTAATGGGGTGTTGAATGGATCTTCTCTAGAATTGAATTGTTTTTCAATTGATTCGCAGTGAGCGGATTCAATGATGGCGTGTTGTAGTTTCTCTTGATTTTCTATCGGACGCACGGATACTTCAGCGAATTGTAACTCCGGTAGTGTTACCAGTCTGAACGTCGAACATTCTAGCACGTTAATTTTGTTTGTCGGAAATGCCTGAGTTTCGTTACACACTGTTTCAAATGGCTGACATTGTCTGCTCATTATATCGACTGAATCTGAAGCCTCCGCAACCGAATCTGGCCTCTGTTGGTTTTGTGGTTGATCTACTTCAATTTTCATGCCGCACAGTGATAAGGAATCGTGAGAGTCTTCGACGTCAAACTCATTCAAACGATCTTGTGTGAAAGTTCCCAATTCATCCAACCTTGGGGGGCAGGTTTGTTTTCTCTTCAAGCCACTATAATGTTGGAGCTTCATAAGAATTTCATTACTATTCAGAAGAACTTCCGTTCTTCCAATGACACATGCAACCTCCGTCACGGGCATGTGTTTCAACGTTCGCTCCCTCTTCGTACTGCCGCACTGCACTTCCAACTGCTCCTTGCCGAAACTGCAAGCCATACTTCCATTGCTTCCAACCTCCTCGTCACTACCTTTGTTCCTCCTTCCGATGCCTTTTGACCCTTGTTTATCGGTCGTCGAGGGATGTGGTGGATCAAGCGCTTCAATGAGAGTCATTCTTGTGGTGTTCCTTGGATTAACGTGGAAAATTCGTCGCCCTTTCATAGGTTTTATATCTCTGAAATTACTGAGTAAAGGATGCTTATTTGCACCCATGAGCTTGCGAAAAAAGCTCAGCTGGAAAAACGCGTTGAAGGAAAAAAGTAAACATTTTATTGTCAATGTTATAGTCTACATGGTCTCTGAATTAGAATATTTAAAAGATTTTTCGGTACATTTCCGTTGACACCCCCTCCCCCATGAACGCAGACCATCAATATCATCAGTGATCAGTTACGATGGATCTAGCCACTCTTATCAAGCTTCCAACAGAACATTTTTTCAAATCTTTCCTTATTAATCATAACCACCCCCCTCCCCTAAAGGGCTTTGCCCCGGCGCAAATTTCATCTAAATCTGTTATTTAATGTGAGAGAATAATTTCCTGATGCCTAAAGACATGGAGGGGGGGGGGGGGTATTTACAATGGTAGGGGGAGGGGGGTTAACGGAAAGTCACGATTTTTGTAGTTAAACACATCACCTATGCTGACCTGCTCAGTCGAAACATTTTGAGCCTCTCGATTTATGAACCAAAGGATTCTATACGCAGTGTTGGCAGACACACTCCCCCAATATAAATAGTAGTCGTCCGTGAAAATAGGAGCAATCTTTGACATCGGAGTTAGCGCTATTGCTGACGAAGTGAATGGCTGGACGGCTTTCGGGAGTGCGGCGACGATGGGCTCAAGCCCTTCATTCCGTTGTTTTCGAATCTAAAAATGAGAAGAAATGTTGTGCTTCAAGCGCTTACTTTTGAAAAAGAGAGATCGGGTTGCCATTTGCAAAATGTGCGAGTAATAACCCTCCTCTCTTTTATTTGAGGAAATATACTCGTATAATAATTTTTAAAAAAGTGAAATTTATAAAATGTCTAATCAATTTTTCAAGGATGAAATTCTTGAATCATTCACTCGGGGCTTGTGGCAGGGTTGAATTGGTATCAATTTGATCTTTATATTCGGGAAAGTCGTGTGTATAGATAATATCACTATTGACGATATTTCAATATTGGTGGAGCCATATAGGCCAGCGAGTTGCACCTATTGTTGCATATTGTTGCGCACACAGACAGAAAGATTTTTACAATGATCACCATGAGACGCTTAAAACCCTCTTTATACACTCACCATCAAAAACCACTTACCGCTCTTGATTCTGCGTACCTACCCCAAAATCTACCCACTTACCCTTATTTATGAGCTGACTATTATTTGCGTTGGTCCACCGGAACGTCCCGAATTAGATTAAGTAAACTTAGAAAAGAAATTGATGCAGATCAGGATTCAAATTCCAGCTTCATATATTACAGAAAGCCTATACCCCATGATGATGCTAAGTGAGTGCTTTAAGACTGCCCAATTTCCGTTTCTTCGATAAGAAGAAAGTCTGCCCAAAGACACCGTAAATAATCAGATTGAAAACAAAAGAGAGAAAGGAGAGGAGAAACGAGCGTACGGAAACGGTGGTTTAACTGCTCGACTGCAGTAAACTAATCTAAAAAACTCAGGCTAGCAGTGATTATCCTGTCACCAACATTGTACAGGTACGCCAGAACAATAATTCCATCCAATTCCTTCATAGCCTTTTCCTGAGTTCCATAGTCCGTTTTGAAGTACATTACATGGAGCTCCAAAGGTTGTCTGCAAAGAGATATTGACAGCTTCAATTGATTTCAAGAGACGTTCACTTGAGGCTGTCCAAGTCTAGAATTAGTTTTGGGCCAGGACTAAGGTATATACCTACTGGGTGGCTCTCCATTGTTTATGAGAACTTCCGAGGGAAATGGATCGTTGCGAAATTCTCATTCATCTGTACTTGTTTGCGTTAGAACGAAAATGTGACGAGTCATGACATTTGATGCCACTTTGAAAACTCCAAAAGTTGAAGATCTATTAGCATGATCGTTTACTATGAAAAACCATACTTCACGTCCAGAAGCAATTGTTATACTATGAATTAATTTGAAGCCTTACGCAGTTCCATCTATAGTGTGCTCGCTACCCTCTGAGTCATCTTTGCCCCAATGGAAGTGAGCCTGCGAGAATATATATGTCCCTGGTAGGTTACTCCCTGTAATATATGGTCGATATGGCCCAAACCACTTGGCTGTAATGATAACTGCAAAAATCAACGCAACAAAAGTTATTAAGTCGATACATACATAAGTAAACCTTCAACAATGGAGGAAAATGTGAGGTGTTGGTCCATTCTATCACTTTACGTGTTTTGCGAAAATAGTTATTTTGTCAGTGAGAGAACTCCTGGTGCTTAGCTAAGTAATATCCTTTTCACACCTGAATGACCGCTATTCGATATTTTCATCAGCCGGGGGACCTCGTCAGCGTTATTCCATCTTAAACTTGGCAATGTAACTTCCTTCGTATTCCTTATGTCCAAGTTGATGGGTGATGGAAGTTTTGAATCGGCTTCTCCGATGTTCAACAAGTTAATCGATTCTGCAAACAAATCAAATTCCCCAAATTAAAATCATATAGAAATACAAAAATATATTTGTTTAACGCATTCAACATCGTGCACAAAATATCTGTCTTATGTGGATTGTACTATTAGCCTGTACCACAATTTTCAAAGGCATAATCAGGTGCTCCGTTTATGAGAAAGGGGAGGATGTAATCTATTTATAGTTTTGATGATCCTTTTCTTTATCCCGAATTAAAAGAGATGAATAGTTAAAAATAAGCGACCTGCGTTTAGGTTGTAGATATAGGTATTCAGGAATGTCTCCAAGCTGGATAGAACGATGAAAATCGTACTCACGATCATTTTTCTCAGTTTCCAAAGGCATTTTCCCCTTGACTCACAAAATGCACATTCAGCGTTGTTATCAAAGCGTTTACAGGTATTCTTCACCCATGCTATTCGCAGGAATTTCCGATAAAAACAATTTATAGGTGAATATAATGGTTTGGAAATTTAAAAGAAGCCAACAGTGATGAAAATAAAATTGCCTAGCCTAAATAATATAAAAACTGTAATTGTATCGCTAATGAGAATTTCCCTGGCGATATCGTTAGCAACGAACTAAGAGATTGCGGTCTCTGTCAATTTGTTAAGCCTGGAGTGATGTAGGATGATCATTGCATCAATGACTCAAGACAAATAATTCCGTCGGCCTACTTTGATTGGAAAGGCTCTCAAAACTCAATGCAAGGGAACTCTCCAATAGTATACAAAAATGTCACTGCCAAGCAAAGAGCTGAAGTAGAGTAGGGCCTACTAAGGAATAACTCGTTTTTGAAGAATAAGGATTCCTTGACCAATAAGCTGTTAGTTGGAAACTAGCCTCCCCCTTCTCCCTTTTCGTACTACGGTCGCCTTCTTTTATTATTTTGTTGACTTTCCCTTAGGCCAGATCCTTCTTAATATTCCGAAGGGTCGTATTTCTCTTCGAACCATCAGATGGTGACTGGAGAGGCAAAGATATTCAAATGACTTCCCGAAGGCGGACCTAAAAGAAACACTAAAAAGGTTTCCTCCTTATTCTTGATTCCAAAAAAGAAAAAAAAAGTTCCTCTTTTTCGAAAAGAAATAACTTATCTACTCCTCCAGTTTGAGCCGGTGATCATACATTTCATGCATTGAAGCTCAATAAACGCGATCAACAAGCTCGGACTGCTCAACTAACTAGGAATGAAAGACGATCCGGTATAAATGTATGTGCCCTCTGATAAAATGCTTTTCCCTATTGTTTCAGAACAAAAGCCTCGAGCTTGCTCCGTATCTTCCGTAATGGGTGGTAAGCACCTTCGATTATGCACACTGTACATCGCCTGGCTCTACATCATATACAATATATTACCACATTATCCCAATTCTAGGGAGGCTTAACATAAGCCGTATAGATTGCTGCTTCCCGGTTGCATGTGTACTACAACCCCATAATTATTTATTTTTATTAATCAGTACATAATCCTTGGAGCAATCGTATAACCTTGTATTTTGACATTAAATTTGGGCTTAAAATCCACGTTAGTTCCCAAATACGTATTGGAGCCGCGTTGTGGCACGTTCGAGTATTTTTTAATTCACATACGGATACAGTCGTCAGCGAACCCTTGGTGATACTCAACCTAAAAAGGATTAGTAGTTGTTATCAAAATGTGTTTTTCAACAAAGGTATTTTCGAGATTTTCGGCGATCTAGGCGTATGAGGTAACATTTTCGACTAAATTTCTGACGCTGAATCCAACGAAACGGACCCCAAAACGATTGGCACCCACCGGATGAGATTATGGGTCATAACGGGTATGTATCTAGCTCTTTCGAATGTGTGCTTTCAAGGTTTCTGGTACCTAGGCGCGTGGGGTGTAATTTTCCAGTAAAATTTGAATGCTGAATCGATTGGATAAGAGCCACACCCACTGCTCTCCCAATTTTCCCCATGTTTGGTATTTTCGGCGATTTAGGCGAGTGGGATATCACTTTCCGCTAAATTTCGATATTTTGTGTTTGAAAATGACATCTTCATTATCTGGTTTCCAAAACTTTGATGCCCATCCACCGTACGCCGTTCACGCCAATTCTGGCAGTTGTAATTTCCCAAGAAATCTCGAATATAATGACTTTTGTGACTCGTTTTGGGGTTTACTCCTTGATACTTTTCAGCCCAATCGCTTTAAATCGTGCAGGTTGTAATGGTTATTAGATATCAGGGGACCTGTAGGGTATAATTTCAACTGAATTACGATGCCACCATCGGGAGCAGAACTGATCCTTCTCAATTGTAGGTACCACTCTGGAGACCTACATATGACTCGATATACCACACGAGCAAGACCCGCCTATAATAATAAACCATTGTGGAATACTTCGCCGAATTTGCAATTTTCTCCCTTAATTTCCATATTGGAAGGAGATTTCCTCATTTTAACAAGGAATGATAATTTCTCTCTAATTCCGTCTAAATTGCGCCACTATAATTTTTAATTAAATTCTTTACGGCTTCTGTCTGCGCAGGCAGCTTAATTTCATGGTATTTAGTTGTGGTTCAGAAAGGCGGTATAAACGCTTCCGCCCTTATCCGTAAAAACGGAGAACCGACGTCGTTAAAAAGGCCCTTTAGAAAAAAAAAAGACTCTTCGCTTATTATGGGAGGAAGAGCTGAAGTGGTGGAGGAGGACGTTGGAGGGACATGGACTGAGGGAAAAGCACGTGAAGGCGTAAAAAACCATTCCGTACGAGCTACTCAAGGGAGGGGTTGCTGAGGAGAGCGTTTGATTGGCCCGTTTCCCTCGCTGCCATAACGCCTGGGGATGGCAGTGCTGGGGTGAAACATCTCTTTCCGGTTTCCCTGACGACCCGGTCCTCGCATTGATCCTTTCCTGCACCACCATCTTCATGCCCTCTTCAAACGTTTTCCTCTCAACTTCCGTCAGGGTCTACAAGAGTTCATTTCCAGAAAAGATTCAAACTTAGCAAGCCCTTCGGTGTCCTCAAGAATTGTTTTGCCGAATATGAAATGTTTGTTCGGGAAAGCACGTTTTTTCTTTGTTAAAAAAAAAAAGAATAAATAAATAAACTGGGAGATACTAGGATAAATGAGGGTGAAATTTCTGCTTCACACCTTAGGCCCGATTTTGGTTTCTTGAGCGAAAATTGCCGGAAGAGGGTGTTTTTCTTTCCTCTACTCTCCGTCGTTGAAGTTGCTGTATGTCTGCCGTACGATGAACAGTGCCTGCACGCTCTTCGCCACCCTACTGAGGCTGTCGGATACGCATCCTGACTCAACGGATGATGGTGAATCGAGTTTGGGTTTAAAGCCTTTTCCAATTTTTGACGAGCTTCTCTCCGTACCACTTGTTTCTGTAACCACTTGGGTTCATTTGATATGAGACCGTACATGAACGGTAGAAGCAATGGATGATGTCAACTAGGGTAGTTCCTTGAATGCCATGAGAGCGGATCACTGCAAGAATACTCTCAAGAATATCCCCAGAGAACGTGCACAGTGCAACGTACTATATGAAGTATTTGGCTGCTCAATATAAGCGGCTCATAGATTTCAACGTGTTTCTTTCCTAAATCTAATGAGGCAGACTGCCTATTCCCTCTTAAGAGAGTGGTAATAGTACCATCTAGTCAATCTCACTCATGAGGGGTTGGTTCATGAGATTGTAGCAGCATTATGAATTCAGCGCTATTTATGTGAAGATCGTTTACGGTTCGTACGAACCTTAGCCGAATTAGCCTGCAACGCATTCGATACATAAACGCTCAATTATTTAAATTTTCCTGATTATAAAAATTCAATTAATTTTTTTGTAGAATGAATATTTTTGAGGGTGATAATAGGTACATAAATAACATATTCCTGGCCCCCGACTTTGATTTTTCATGTTTCATTTTCATTTTCTGAGACGTGGTAATATTACCAAGTCTGTAGGGGAGGGTAAATCTCTTCTATTCAAAAGTTTGTATAGCAGCCCTATTTATCTTTCCGTTATACCTGCCAATGGCTGAGCTTAGATCATCTT
This sequence comes from Cyrtorhinus lividipennis, assembly GCA_019603395.1. Classification (NCBI taxonomy): domain Eukaryota; kingdom Metazoa; phylum Arthropoda; class Insecta; order Hemiptera; family Miridae; genus Cyrtorhinus; species Cyrtorhinus lividipennis. The sequence continues at coordinate 36,864,122 of CM033998.1, read as the reverse complement.
GAAACCGACTGCCACACACCAATAGAAGGCATTAGCTTTTTCTTCAAAGGAACTTTTGAAATTTTGGTTTTTGAGCCCCTCTTGGTGCGTGATGAGGAGGGAGAAAGTCATTTTCTAGTGACTACCAATACAATATCTCTCATGGTACCTCCAAGTATGAGGTATCAGGCAGCGCAAGCTTTTTGAATGATCCTAGTAGATCCCAGACGACAACTCCTTAGTCTCCGTGTAAATACCTCTCATATGAAAAAAAAAAAAAAAAAAAAAAAAAAATTATGTTGATACATCTATCAAACACTGATTTTGGAGAGTTTTGATCCAACGAATCCTCAGCTCACTTAAAAAAAAATTGTTGTCACCAACATTTTGTTCCTACAATATTCCAATTCGTGCTTGATTAGGTATGTTCAAGATAGGTATATAAAATGACGTCAAGATACTATAGGATTACTTTTTCTAATCCAGACTCTTACAGTTTTTACCCGAACGTTAGGCTTCAGTGAGTCGCCTATAAAAACCTCAGAACGGCACTAATTGATCTAAAATTGGAGTTATCATTGCATAAATTTTTCTAATTTTCAAAATGTAAAATAAAGTTGATAAACCGATTTGAATTTGAATTAGTGGTATAAGACGCAAGAGGAACAGTTCTTGATTAGGTGCTTGCATTCAAAAGCATAAACAGAGTTCAGGAGGATGCGTTTGCTCATTTTGTAAACAACTCCTTTTACAATTGTACCGAATGGCATCTTTCAAGACGTGAGCGGCTCATGTCGGCACGTCTCATCTCAGAAAAGAATTCGGGGTAGTCTTGTGAGCCCTCAACAGATTTGTTTTCGGTCTTCCTTGATCTGTCCAAACAACTTCATTCCAAATAAACACTCGACCTTTTCTCATTGATGAATGAGATGTATAAATGATGATGCTATTGTTCTCAATCCTCTTCTCTTCGTGATGCTCATTTGAACAGTACGTGTAAATGAGTAATGAATTATCATATCAGGATTGCATGAGTGCAAAGCAAGCATGCGACCTATGAAGTCTTCTTGATGCTGCTAGAAATGAGAACCTCCTCTTCATCTTCCCTCCCTCAATGGGCTCAGAAGATCTCAACTGCTCCCATTACCTTAACCTCATTTGTTTGATATTTCTAATAAATTCTTCTTCTTCTTGTATATTTTGTTTTTATAAACAAGGTAGATATTGATAGGTACTTGTTAACTACTTGAGCTGTCGAGCAACATGATTTTATTATTATTTTTTATATAAGGACCAGATTCGAGGAATGATCAAATAAGTTTTCTTTGTTCCGAACACTTAAGTTCCATACCTTCTTCACCTTTGGCAGACGTTGCGTGATCATTCTGCCAAATAAAAGACCCTCGGCGTCCTAAAAGAGGAACGCACTTAAAATTATCGCCTACGTTGAATACAAAGTCTACCCGGGAAGGCGATGCCTTCCGACCAGCTCTGGCAAGAAACATACTCGCCCATTAGGTGGGAACCGCGTTTTTCATGTTTTTATTCCTCGTTTGAAAGATGGCTCGGGTAAGGAGCTAACAACTTGGAAAGCCCGAAGCACTCATTTTACTCGCGCTTGAGAGGTGTGAATTATGTTCCGTGTCCCCTCCTACTTAGGATACCACCGATGGCGAAGACGTGAAATCCCTTCTCCCCTACTTTACCTCAAGGGTTTGTTTCTTTTTGGATTTCTTCTCTCTTTTTTGCACTCACCCTTTCCATGTACATATATGATGCACACGCATTCTGTAAAGAAAATGAAGTAATTTCTCGTTTCTATTTCAAATAACTCGAGATAATATTTCGGGACGGGCTTCATGAGTATACTTTTAAAATCTTTACCAGAATGTGTAAGAATAGTTAGTGAGAAACGTCCGTTGGGCAACAAAGACGTACTATAATAGCTATAGTAGAACTTACAATGTAATGTTTCAAGAGTTTGATATACACACTTACAATTGAAGAGACCTCTGAACGTCGATGTTCGTTTCTTCTGCGCGTAAATGAACCTCCTTAGGCGGATGGTTAACGTATTTCGTTTCCGAATTACCTGGCCTATGTGGTGGCTCGCTCATTTTTTTCTAAACTTGGCTCACTTTCATTGAATATTGAGAGAGTGTGAAATCGGGGGAAGTGTTCTTGTACCTCCCTTCTCCACACAGGAATTAACCCTAAGGGGTAAAAACATGCTCGACCGTACCTGACCTCTCCTTGTTATGCCTTGTTATGTAAACAGATCTTTTGTCTGAAGGAGACTGTAAAGGAGTTTTTGTGTCTACTTTTACTTTCCTGTTCCGCATTCTTGAGTTAGATAGGCAGATGAGGAAGAGGAAAGAGTTCCAAATGGGAAGGGACTCGTGCTGAAGAGCTAGAAGTCTGATACTACTATTCTTTCGTAATACCAACGCATTAGTGTTATTCGAAATGCTTGCCTTGTTAATAAAATATTTTATGAAACCGTATTTAATTACTAGTTGACTACTGCGGATTAATAATTTGCTGTTGAAACGTTTCTATACACTCGAAGGAAACTTCATTTTCGTCTGCTGCAACAAATCTACTACCAAATTGCCTGGATCAATTTCCGTTGTTGCAACAATCAAAGGTACCTAGTCCCATCTCCGGGAACCGGAGCACATTAAGTAATAGGATTCCCCCCCCCCCCCCTCCTTAAACAAATATTAGCACTGAGATGACAAATTTGGAGCCTGGAAGAAGGAGTGTAACCAAGTCCGAGGTAGTAATCGTTACACGTGAGCACATTCTTGTACCCTTGCAGATTGGGCCAGGTTTAGAGACAAAAACGAGACTAACTTTGAGATATTTCAGCGTGACCCTGAACTTCAAGATCATATGCTGGGTGCTGGGAGTACATAAGAAACGCAGCTCTCCCGTGCAACGCAGAAGACATCGATTCTCAGACGCCTTATGACAAATACCTCTGGTGCAATGCCATGTGAACAGCGGGTTCTAATATCTTTATATATATCACTCAATTCTCCTCTGAGAGGCAGAAGTGTGGGCCGATGCATAGAGTATTCCCTTCCACCCAGAACGATTGCTGGCTGTGAGAACGAAGAGGGGTGCCAAGAATTGTGAGCGTCTAGAGGACTGTGTCAGAGACTGTCCTTCAACTAGCAGCAGAAAAAAAGGTTGTACGAGAGATGGGCTGAAGCACGGTGAGGTGATGAACGAAGGTTTCGAAGAAATGCTACGACCCACGGCATATTCTTGATGCATTGAATTAAATGAGCTGACAGCTGTATGCCCAGATTCGATGGGTGACGACTGCTGGTGGTGTTCACGAAGATTGGTGAGCCGACGGAGGTTTTCGCCACTCCAGTCTGCAGTAGCTGGACATGAGCCTCAGGGACCTTAGGGGACCGAGATAAGCGAAGACCTCGAGAGCCAGAAAAAAATTGAAGTGGAAACAAAACTCTCCTATTCAGAACATTACGCCCACCAATTTATGTTGAGCAAATTCTGAACTATTGGGATTGGGTAAATGAACTGGTGGAAAGGTGCGGAAGCGATACTAGGTTGGCAACATGGCGGAAGAAGGACGAGTTTCCTCGGCAAACTGTAACTACCCGGTTCTGGGTGAGTGGCTTGAATTCAGGCATCCTTCCATTGAAGGGGTGAAGAGCTTTCTTTCAGGAGGACCAAGTCACCAATTTCCAGATCCTTCTTCATCTAGATCAACTCTGGTATTTTCTGAAGAAAGGAACTCCAGCGTACTCTGAGCTCCAGCGTTCCCAGAACTGTTCGCTCATCCTGGCCACATGGAGCACAACTCCTCACTGGTCATGGATTCATTAATCTATTTCTTCCTAGTAATTTCCATAAAGGTGTTCTTTTCCCCAACAACGCCTGACAGGTTAAACATAGGTATTGAGTAGGGACTTGATCGTTCTCTTTCCATTATACTTTTCCTCTTCTTCATACTGCCCTCCATCCCATCCTGAACAACCATAGCAGTCTCCATGTATTCTCGTGTCATTTTCTTCTCTATACATTTCCTGAGGGTGCCCCTTTTGGTCGATTACTTCCTATCTATATTACGAATGCTTTCACACAGCCCAACATTCTTGGGTCTTCTTGAGCGTGAAAATCCTCACTGGGTTTGAATACACCATCCACAAAACCCACTTGTTGTACTAAATATCCCCCTGCAACAATTTCAGTAGGTAACCGAGATATACTTTTTTTGCAGCGTCTCCCAATCATGCATAAATAGGAAATGTCGCAATTGTAAATATTGCTTTTGATTTTGAACGTTCTCTTTGGGTTTCAAGAGTCATGGTCTCGCTAGCCTTGAATGTTGAAGTTTTCGCATGTCTAAAAAATTGATACTCAGTCTTGTTTCCTTTGTCAGTCACGATCGCCTGCAAATTAATTTTATTGACGGCGCTAATCTGGACCTGACATAATATGTTATTGGCTCCTAGATCCCTTGGCACACCTGCAAAGGGTGAACCGGCTGTATGATGATTCGTGCGACCAGTTTTGATGTGGTTGGCATACACAGATCCGCGATCATGCAGTATGAATCGCCTTTTTTAAAGTCCTCCAGGAGCACGGGAAATATGTTCAAATGTTGGGCCCGACCTGCATTAGCATTGCTAACTACGTATTAAAAGAATTCATAATTATCACGTTCGGGTCAATGTGATCATAATGCTTCCATTGTCAATGTATGGATAACGAGGTTGAGCAGCAAGATCATTATGTTCATACTTTTTCGGATCCTCGTGGCCATTACTTAGGTACAAATAACACTTACTCGTGGCGGAGAGAGTTCATACAACTCTAGTGAATGTTTGGATGAGTTAGGAACTTTTATATCCTTCATGATCTCATCAAGTTCTTCCTCACCCCAAGACCCCAAAATGAAGGGTCATTGTAAATGGACCATTCTCAACGATATTGGCAATAAAATGAATCATGAGGAGACCGCATACACAAAGTACCTACTCACTGAGATTACATTTAGAACCCTTACCCTTCAAGAGAGTAAACAAAAAGGGAATTCAATGAAATCTCAGTAAATATTGTTGGAAACGCGATATTGACCCAACAACCTGCCTTCAGTTTCTACGGCTTGTCACTTCAGAGGGCCCCCCCGAAATGGCCGACAGAAAATGAAATGGAGAATGCGGTAAAAGGGGATACGGAGCAACCTATGGGAGAAGACGATCAGGCGGTTTCAGAAGGGATGAGATGTTCTCCCCGATCCTTCTGATGGAGAAAAAGGCAATAACGGGAATAATAAAAGTGTTGCCGGAGTATCGGTAGATAAATCACTCAAATGGAGCCCCACAGCTTTTATAGCTCAGGGAAGCGAGAGGGTATCTGCCTCGTAAAAAGGGATGCGTCTTAAGGGTGAGGCATAGGCGACATCTCAGAGAGATTTAGTGGAAAGACGCCGAAATGAACACAGAGGAGTGGAATAAATGAAGAAGGAACATTAAGAAGCTAGATCGATACGCAATATAATGTGGTAGAGGCGGAAAAAATATTGAAATCGTCACCATGAGCTTACCGAAGCAGAGCGAATGGGTGGATGTCTTGTAAACAATTTTAGAATAAGTTCATTTTTAACTCATTATCGAACATTACCAAACGCACAATGATGAATCATTATGTTGGGTTAATAATTGGAAGAGATCGTGATCCTTTATAAGGCATTTTATTTAGTCAAGGTTTCGGGCCCACATTCCCGTCAAGTACAGTCAATTCAGATCAAACAATGAACAGCTTTCACCAAACACATACGAGAACAAGATCAATCGGCATATTCATCTTCAACACATGAGACTATGGGAGGAGGTCGAATCGTCTTAACTTAAGGGATACCTACAACTGTAACATAAAATCATTACAGGAATGTGCAGGGAAATACTGAGAGCGCAGTAAAGTTGAGTGCATTTAAGGTAAGAAACTATTTTTTTGGAGGGGGTATATGCATATTTGTCTGATTTTGGTTTACTATTCTTATTCTAATATAATAAGAATAATAATGAAAAGAACACACTTATAAACTTGTATTAAAAAAAAACACTTTTTTAAAATTATTTGTATACGTTTTAAGGTGTAAAAATTCCTTTCTTCTGTCCAGGCTAGAAGGCCAAGAACAACGCCCCGAAAATCATAAATTTTGTGCATAACTCATTATCAGTCTGATCCCAAACGGTGGTAGAGTACGGGGGAAACTTTTTAAGTAAGTACACTAAAGGGAAGGTTAAAGGGAAAGGAAGGGGAGGGGTTTTTTACATACTAGTGAACATTATTAGTGAAGACGTCATTAGCGAGCTAATTAACTAATCAACTGTCAATTGTGTTTCGATAGTTTCGTAGACCAAACTCATATGAGGTACTATTTCATTTCACCGAATTTTAAACCGTGAATATATTTAGATGAGTTGTGGATCGGATCTCGCTAACCTAAGGCAAGGTAGGAGAGAAATAGGGTAGGAACATTGAAACTTTGTCTTCTAGATTATGGGATCTCAATCGTTTAAATTAGCGTATTCCACTGAATTGTAGATACCAGGTCGACTATAATGGCTATTATTTCGTACAATTACCACAGACGAAAATGAAGTAGTATTTTGAAAAATGGTGCTACAAAAAAAAGTTTGTCCATTTTCTGTAAACAGATAGCTACGTGAAATAAGTAACCATTGAATGATTGGCAATGTTCCTCAAAGTCTATTGACTATTCTCCAATTATCACAACTACTTACATCAAGTTATATGGTTAGGTGCCTATATTTGTCCCTTTAAACAGATACCACTCCTCGTCTTATTTTATATTAACAAAATTTGCTTCCTAGACTAAATTTCAAAGAAAAATGAACCGGGTTAGGGATTTCGATATCGAAAAGCTTTAATACAACGTGATCCCGAATCACATCAACGATACAAAAATTTAGTTGATAATATCAATTTTTTCCTCAGATGCTCGTGTGTGAACCTCAAATTTTATGAGAGCCAATTATAATTAAACAAGTAGTGGAACTCAGGGTTTGAAATTTTGAACTCGGAAACTGGAGAATCGGTTTCGCATAAATTACGATAGATTCGCCATATTTGTATGACGCATTGAAGTGAAGTGACTCCCTTCACGACTTCCCCTTGACTTCATGCCTGTACCCAAGTTTATATATTTATCAGGCTTTATAATTTCCGTGACATCTTCATTCAGGAACTACTACGATCAGATCGTTACCTACGTAATAAACTTATTGAATGAACCGTCTAATCCCATTTTATGGGAAAAATCTTCTGGGAAATTTCCATTGCTTCTTTGTCATATCCGCTATGGACATTAAAAAAGTATTTACTAGAGAGCACTCAACGTCGTAAAATTATTATTAATGTGTGCTGCACTCAACAAGGTCGCTCCAAAGAGTTTTTAGAGATCATAACGTGCTTGCGCTATATCATTTTCCACGAAAGTAAATTAGGGTGGCAAGCACTTGAGAAGCTTAACAGATCGTTAAACACAAAAAGAGAAAATATAAATTTTTAAAAGAAGAAGGGCGTGTTAGGGGGAAGAAAGTTGGAGACGATAAAAGAGTTTAAAATATATGAATAAGGGAGGGTTGCTGAGCAGGGGTTGGGGTTGCTGCAACAACTCCATCCTATTCCTGAAACAGTGCACATTTCTGTCTCTCTCTCTCTCTTTCTCTCCCCCTGTGTCTTTCCAAGCCGCAGGAATAGAGCCATAAAAGTCAAAAAAGGACTTCCAAGGGAGAGAAAATATATAATGGTGAAGCTGAAGAGACCCCGCTATCCCCCACGGGTCCTGCAGCCATTCCATTCGTTCTCGAAGCCTCGGTTGTATTTCTTTCGTCCAAAAACGAAAAATATGCCTGTCGTATCTTTTAGAGCACGACCCCCCTTCACCCTCCATCACGGTTTTCTTCCCATCGTTTCTATAATCTTAGTTCCACCTCGGTCCCCGCACCACCATCACTCACAGCTGTGGTAAAACAACTACAAAATTGTAAATCACCCCACAACGTATAGGATGAGCTGTGGTAGAAAGATAAAAAGAATACGAGACCCGGGTTGCATAAATTAGTTTGAATCCATTCCAGGATAGCCATGTGTGGTCCCTGGGGAATATACGTTCAGTTCATACATAAATATTCGCCCACGTGATGATTCATACGTAAATGTTTATAAACCAACGTAATGAAGGTTACGCTGATGAAATGCTGATGAACCAAAAATTAGCCTTCTACTGTATCAATATAGTACAACAGAACTATCGAACGTGGTAGAATGAAACGAATACAGATAATGTTTGTAAGGGATATTTGACGCTCAGATTTGTATAGCTCCCCTTACTCCATGATCTAATAATATAACATATTATCTTTACAGATACGTATTCACTTGACCTCATAAACTTCATGTCCCATTATAGATTACCTAGCTACAACGGTACACCCGACGTCGTCTGGTGTAGTGGTGGTCAAGTGTCAACTTTCGGCATGTCCTCTCGAATGTTGACATCATATTTACTGAGTTCGTCTGTCATCTGCGACTTTTCCCAACCAAGGGGGGGGGGGGGGGCAGCTTTTTCGTGTAATGACGTCCTTCTATGAAATTATCGTTTACCTGATGATTACCAACCCACCACTGTTTCTCATCTGCTTCCAGTTTCCATGATATACTATGATAGGCTGATAATTGGTTCCCGAACACCCAACTACATCACGAACTCTGCTAGGAACAATATTGTAATGGTTTTCCTAAAATTGGATCGTGAAGGGAGGGGTTAAGGTTATGTGGTTTTGGAACTCCAATTTTTCCCAGTCAGAGGCTATCAATTCATTCTATTCTCGTTACTGCAGAATCTAATCCTTCGGTAGAAAGTTCCAAGCCCCTGATTTGCCGTATTCCGAAGCCACTGACCCAAGGACCCCTCACCTACGTCAAGAGAAATGCTTGAGTGGTGTATGAAAATTGGTCGAAGGCGAGAATCCCGCACCATAACAACCAGTTATTCGAAGCCAAAACTATTACCCCGCCTCCGTGGGATGTGCGCTAAGTTGAGTTGGTAAGTGAATACCAACCGCCGAAGAGGACGGTTATGGAACTCAAATTGCTTTTGAAGAATGGTTTTACTGTCACTTCGGGAGGTTTATAGTGCCATTAATTGTGAGTCTGTTGGTTAGCTAGTTAAGTGCAATGGTATGGTTCGGTTTTAGTAGCCGCGAAATGTTCGTTGCTAGGAAAAGGGTGTTTTCCCTTGCAGGAAATCGTATCGACAAAGAAAGGATCGGGCTAATCCACCTGTCAAAGTTTGATTCAACAGCTTGATTTCATCATTACTACATACATACACGGGATGGCATCTACAACAACAGGATGAAGAAAATCTTATGACGACATTATTGTATTTCTTCTATAATGTTTCAAGTGCCTCATCTTCTTTTAGGGCTCGTATTAGGCTTCTTGACGACCACTAACGAACGAGTATATTCCTCTGTGACTAATGTTTTCAGTTTAAGGAATGTATCAGAAGGCCGAATTGTGAAGTATCAAACTATGGACGATTCATGTTTCTTTTCTTAGTTATTTATTCAGAAAATAATATGGCATACCTCTAGGGTAATGCGAGGGTTTTTCAGTGAGCATTGAACTCCTTCTATTTTTTTCCCCCCTGTGAAATTGCTTCTTTCGTGGACAACGAACGACTACTATAGTTCATCGTGAAAGTCTTATGTGGGCCAGAAAAACGCGAGAGATATGGTGGAATCGCTCGAAATTAAACTGAATCATTTTTAAAACACCTTTATATTGTATCAGTCGGTGCCAAAATTCTATGGAGAAATGAATCCCATTTCCATATACTCATGTACATCCTGTAAGCCCATGTGCTTGTAACAACTGTCCTCGTGGAGCAATCGCTCGTTCCCATATAGACACTTACAGGTAGCAAATGCTGGACGTACATTTTCTGGTCCCTTTGGGCGTTTTTGTTGATGAATATTGATCGAGTCAAAATAAAACCTTGCCATTGTTGTTTTCTACAAGGTCCATTTTCCTACCTGAAACCAAATGATGATGACAATATTAATGATATTGTTTGTAGGCCACCCACACCTATGTGTAGAACACTAACCCTTTAATTATCTTACAACTTTGTAATACAATTTGCGCACATTGCTTATACATTCGAAGACCGCCACTTTTTTTTTTTTTAGTGAATAGATGCTAGATGAACCTAAATATTGAAAGGAAAAACATCCGTCGGTGTGACTTTTGTTGTTTAAATCTCGATTCATTGCTGATCTTGAAATTTCACCATTTTCCAAAAATCATTTCCATATATTATTATAAAGCCGTTGCATTGGTGCCAGATTGAGAAATATTCACTTATTGCGGTATAATAATTTATTTGGGTAATCATTTATTCCGAGATTTGCAAAAGTCTCTTTTGAGCACAAAATTAACGATCCATTTTCGTCTTTGGAATTCACTCACTCGTTTACTGTCAGGAATCCTAACAAAATCGATTGAAGTAAAAGATGCGGAGGAGCTACAGATTTATTCAAGGAGATCCCATTCGATTTTCAATCCTCCCTTCAGGCGAATGGACCTTTTCCCTTCACAGTCGGTGGCTCGGTGGTTCTATACTGGGCATGAGATAAATTTCTCAGTAGCGGTTGCCACTCTGTTTGTATTGTTAGACGATGCTTCGTTTGTCAACGAATGTCTTCACCTTTGGGCGTCTATGGGAGTGGAAAGTCGTAAATTTTTAAGACCGAAGAGTTCTTTCAATTAGGCAATTTATTACAATCCCCCCACACACAGATTTCGTCCGTGGTCGAGGTCCGTGGGTCTTTTGGCTCAATGGTCGCTCATTGACCATGAACTTTTGGAGTTCGTTGAGAAGGTTTATTGTTTGTCTGCTTTCATGATTAAATTTGTTCAGCTATATTGTGTAGGCCGGATTTTGTCTTACTTTGTCAAAACCTGTATCAATCCCAACAGTTGGGATTGATAGTCAAAGATCAGTTACTGATCTTTGACGCCTGTATAAAACGTATGATGTTCTACCTGACTTATACCTTTTTTGTTCGCAAAAAGCGTAATTAGCGTCACACATTAAGAAACTCAAAGGAACGTTGAGGGTTTTATGGCCGTTGGATCGATCAAGGAAATATATAGCGCTCAGTGGAAGCAAAGTGAAACAGAGCAGGTGATGGAGGAAACTTAACTTTTCAGCGGAGAGTTGCGCGGTGGCGGGGTAAAAAGAGAGACGATTCCGATGATAAGAATGAGGAGGAAAAAGAACATGGCGGTGCGCATGCGCAAAGGCTTCTTGTCCGCCTCTTGACAGCCACAGTGCGTGCTACAACCGTCAAGTACCCGCCGACCGCCCGCAGCATCCAGATCTTTGTGGTGCTTTTTCCGAGTGGTTCGATAAACCCCCCCACTGGCCCCCTCTACCTCGTCCTGCAAGGACTCGGTAAGCCGTTCGTTTTTCTTAGAATAATTTGATCAACCAATATATTGAAATAAAATCAATCGCATGACGAATTTGAGCGGAAAAATCACACCGAACTGAAGAGGCGATACCGTCTCAAACCTCATTGTCTGCACTCAACATCAATAGGGCAACTTTATGGCAGCGCTTACTACCGGAGTATATCGCACTACACCCGTAAAATAATTTATGGTTAGTGCTCCGAATCAACTTGTGAAATACCAATGTCCATTGAATATCTTCGCTCTTTCTAGCGTATCATTCTATACATATGAGATTACTACGTCCTTTCATATCCTGCTAAAGCCACCGCAGGTAATGAAAGCCCCCAGAATTAAATATATAAGGAAACTAAACAGATCCGAACTTATATTATATCACGGACCAATGATGTTGGTAAATAGGACTTCAATCATGTTTGTTACTACACCGAGAGCTCTCACACCATTATTAGTAACTGGGAGTATTTGTGGACCTGTTTTTGTCTGCACCTTTCAACTCAGTAAAATTCTATATTCTATTCTATATAATAATATATTATATAATAGTTAATATCCTCAGTTCATTTTAAATCTAAAACTGGAAATCTGGGATTAAACGGGCAGGCCGACAAGTGGTTTCAGGTATTTTATCTCATAGTATTCTCATTTTGTAATGAAAATAGTTGAATATGAATGGCACAAGAACCGTTAACCTAAGAACATTCCGCTGGGATATCCTGTGTGGGTAATAAATAGTTATGAGAAAAATCCATCAGATGCGAATAATACCAAGAACAGCCAAGTGATGAACATATTATTGAAAGAAATTTATATTTAAACAAGCCTTACGCAAATTGTGGGTATAAAATGTGGGTGTTCACAGCAGAAATAAATCGATAAAAACTAGGAATGGAGTGAATTTCCTAGGTCAATGCGTTGTTAGACAAATATAGAAACATATAAATAGTTCTTCAGAAGTAATTGCCGTTTCAGATGTATGACCGAAATTATATTGACTCAACGTTCAATTTTCAGTGCGCCTTGTAATTGTATAGAAAGAGAACAACCTGGAAAAACCGATACAGTTCAAATGCCTTTTGGGAAAAAAACTTCTTGAAAATACTAGCGCGTTAACTGCCACCCCCTCCCCTCGTTCCAGGGATCACGTTGAAATTTTGATCAACTTGTTCTAAGTCAATGTTTTAAGCTCGTTCTATGTTAATGCTGTCATTGTGCATTGTGCTCTCAGAAGTGTTATTTAGTTTTGATTATTATCTGTATGTTAGATGAATACTGTAATATTGTGATCCTTTGGAGTTTCACAAGACCTTGTGGTGTTTTGAAAAATTGAACCCTGAATTGAAAACGCTGCAAATTCTCACACCGAGGTTGGGAGCATGGAGCAGGGAGCCTCGGATCAGGAGCATGGAGACTCCATGACCAATTTAGTGGAATATTATATCCCACGCGCCTAGGTGCCAGAAATCTCGAAAACATATTCAAAATGGGTAGATAGATACTCATTTTAACCCACAACCTCTTCCAATGGGCGAAAATTGTTACGGGACCCGTCTCATTGGATTCAGCGTTCAAAATATAGTCAAAAATGATACCCCACACACTAAATCGTCGAGAATCTCGAAAATCCATTTGTAGTAGGTAGGAGCCCAAATAGAGAAGGAGCGGCTGATGGCTTTGCGCATTCTCCATTTTTGGTATAGTTTTATATGTTACATCTAGTGCAAAACATTCATTACTATCAGAATAGGGGTTGTTCTCATTCCGATCTAATTTTTGTGCTTTCATCATTTTGGTTGGTTATTCCTTGAATAATCAACCTATAATTTCATGCATAAAGTCAATCCCTCTTATTCAGCCCGAAAATTTTTTCTGGGTGTTCAAAGTGTCTAGATCAAAAAGTCAAATGTCCATGCACCGTCCACGCCGACTCCGGTAGTAGAATTTTTTTTTAAATCTGAAATTCAGGAGCCCGTTCCCGGCTCTAGTTATGATTTTTGGCGTTCTAGGTGTGTGGGGTATCATTTTCCATTAAATTGTGGATGCTGAATAGAATGGAATGGGTACCAGAACGATTGGAACCCACCGGAAGAAATTATGGGTCAAAATGGGCATCTAGAAACTCATTTTGAATGGGTTTTCGAGATTTCTGGTACCTAGGCGTGTTGGGGGTATCATTTCCTTCTAAATTACGGACGCCGAATCGATTGGAATGGGTCCGGGACCCGCCACACCCCATTTTCCCTGTTTTCCCCATTTTCCAATGTTCAAGAAATGAGTCTCCATGCGCCTGGTCCGAAGAATAACCAGCCCGTGTGAATCAATTCGCAGCATTTTAAACAACTATCACCGAACAAATACCGCTGCTTCTGGTGCTATTTGTGTGTTGGTATTTATTCTCCTCCCTATTTGTAAAATATAATTTTCCAAGGAATACTCAAATTCCTTTCCTCTTTTGAAACTTTTTCCTCTTTGCTGTAGGCAAGTCGCATGTTTTATACAAGGCACCAATCCTCCTCGCCAAAACATTTTATAGAAAGAAAAAAACGCCCGAGCTTGTTTATGCATGACCTTATTAGCCATTTGGCTTACGATCATTACTCAACCGTAAATTCCACCTCCTACCCCTTATCAATATCGTAGACTTTCAACGGTAATCGGAGGAGGATAGGAAAATAAATATTTCTTCATCGTCATATCGGTTGTATAGTTTCTTTTGGGTTTTTTTATTTTTGATAACACAGTTCAGCCTTCTACAACGGTAGCAATAAATTCAGTAGAACCCTCTACAGATGATGGTAACTGGCTACTCTTGTCTGTTATTATCAGATTACGAGTTTACAACTTAACGAAACCTCTCCTCCCCGGCCATAAACACATAAAGCAGGATGATAGTTTTCAGATTCGAGCTGGGTTTCAAACGGTGAAATGATGACTCAAAAGCCCTTTCTCAAATTAGAACAGAGATGATGTTTACGTGATTTTATTGTTTGGTTGGTTGGACATTGTTGTAATTAGCACCGTGTTGTTACTTTCTCAATTCTATATACCTGTCACGCTACAAGGAGTGTGCTACTCAATTGGGTTTGATTCCTTCTAGAACTGACATCTCAGTGTAGGTCTCTGTTGACCTGATGTAAAAATAACTAACCAATTGTCATGTACATTCTCACGGTGATATCAACGTGAACTGTTCCACTTGCAATTTGGATCCCGAATTAGTATGATAGAGTTGGCGCGTTCTCATCCGCAAAATATATGTACCCTATTTTGATTGGTTATTCCTTAAATATCAATCTACGTTTTCATTCAAAATGTCAATCTCTCCGATTCGGCCAATTTTTTTTTCTGGGCGTTTCAAGGTGTCTAGATTAAAGTAAGCAAAAATGTCCGTCCACCGTCCACGCCGATTTTGGTGGTAGAGTTTTTCTAAAAATCTGAAATTCGGGTCAGGGACCTTTCTTTAGCTTTTGTTGGTCTTCGAAACTTTTCAGCCCGATCAGACCAAATTGGGAGGGAGCAGTGTTGGGGTCAAAATGTGTACTTTGAAAAATGTCGAGATTTTTGGCAATCTAGGCGTGTAGGGTATCATTTTCCGCTAAATTTCGGACCCTGGAATGGGTCCACCAACTGTTTTCCCCATTTTTTCGTAAGCGGCCATGTTTTCAAGTTACGAATGTCTGACTCGTCAACACTCCACCCCTTCGTGTTAGACTCGGAGACTGGGTCAGTCTGTGATTGAGTTTAGTGATTTTCCTTAGAGCACTCAACATCTACTTAAGAGTAATGGCAGACTCCCTTTCACTCATTCATGCCAAAATTCTTCGTGAAAAATCTAAAAGCACAGGAGGTTTTGGAAGGGGATTAAATGCTCAAGTCAACTGTACAATAGCCGCAATCGTTTATTATTTGAGCCAATATTTCTGTAGGAATTGTGAATAAGTATGTAACTCAAATTGTGCCGAAAACGAGCTGAATGCACCATGATGTTGGTTTTGGCTTGTTACACCCTGTGAATAAGTGTCTAACTTGTAGGGTCAATGGGCGAATATGTAGAGGAATTGACTAATTGGTCAACATCAAAAATGACAGTGAAAGGATGACCTATGTCGATATGTGCAATCTTTGTGATCGTATCACGCTTGTCAATAATAGTGCAGTCCAAGTTGACCAGTTATTCACAATGCGTGCCGTCAAAATAAGGATGACGGGGGATGAGGTGTTAGCCTGTTAGTTTTGAGCGTGTCATTCTTGGAACATACTCACGTACCGGTTTGAAAAAATGTTCAGATTTGAAACCGTACTCGGAACTAAAAGTATTAGAAACAGACTAATCAACAGAATCAACCTATCATTTTTTTCTGGGCGTTTCGAAGTGTCTAGATCAATCAAGATGACCATCCGCCATACGCCGTCCATCCCGACTTTGGTAGTAAAATATTTTCTAAAAATCTGAAATTTCCTAGGAGTCTGTTTCCGGCTCTAGCTGGTCCTAGAAACTTTTCAGCCCGATCGGACCAAATGACCCAAATGGCGGGGTAGGGGTCAAAATGTGTATATCAAAAAATGTATTTTCAAGATTTTTGGTGATCTAGGCGGGTAAGGTATCATTTTCCACTAAATTTTGGACGCTGAATCCAATAAAATGGGTCCCAGAACGATTGGCATTCACCGGAAAAAGTGATGGGTCATCTTGAATATGTGTTTCGAGGTTTTCGGTGATCCAGGCGTGTGGGGTATCATTTTCCACTAAATATTGGACGCTGAATCCAATGACACGGGTCTCGGAACGATTGGCACCCACCGGAAGAGGTTATGGACGCTGAATCGATTAAAATGTGTCTCCATGCGTCTGGAATAACTAATCCATGTGAAAGAATTTGCAGCGTTTGAATTTGTGTTTTAAAGATCTCTGGTACCTAGGAGTGTGTTCTTTCTTTATTATACTATTTTCATATTATTAGATTTCTAAGATGATTTTTTATTATTTTATTCTTTCTGTTTTCTCACTGTGTGCATATTTTAAGTTACATGCATGAAGCTCTATTAATTATTTGAACCTGGGTAAGTGGATGAGAGAGCATTAGGCCTTAACCTCTTCTTAGTAATTAAATAAATCAATCTCAGAAAGGAGGGAAGTGTCACGTCCTCTTCAACACCTCCTCATCAGTTTTCTTAGATTTGAGAAAACTAAAGAACTGAAAAAGTCATCACACAACATCTCAAATCGTGAATAACTCAAAACGGAGCCTTTGGAAAAAGTCAAGGAGGCACTTTTTGTCCAAATTTGCTGGACAGAATTGATATTTTGCGTGGTTGGAACCTTTACATGGGACACCCTGCATATCTACTGGCAGGCATATAGTAGGCATGGGCCAAAAGTACCGAATAATCCTTTTAGTGGACAAAGAATTTTGGTTTATTGTTTTTCTGTAAGCTGAAATGTGGGGGAAAGATGTTGTACCGAGGCCCAGTGATTCATTGAACAAAGCACTTATCTCAAACGGATTTTGTATGATGTGATGTAGGTATGCCTACTTAGTAGATGGCGATTTGATTGAAGCCAAATCATCTTTATGGTGGTGTTGAGATTGTAAGTGCTGTATTTGGTGCCGTCTCCTTACAAGAATTTGCTTGTATGAAAGAGTGTGAAACGTTCAAAACATGTGAAAATGTGTGAAATTATTAGTTGCAAGCAGGTCGTAGACGTTGCGGATAGGCCTGCAATCGTTCGGTTTTGCGGTTCGCCGGCTAATGGTTGCTGGGCGGGATTCGGATAGTCAGAGGGGGTAACATTAAGAAAGAACCCGAGACAGGGGTTACAGAGTAAAGATGGCCGCTATGTTGAGGCCAATCACAATCATGGAACGGTCTCATCCATCGTTGCCTTGGTAACCTGTTCGGCAAGATCTCCAGGGCTTATGGGTTCATCACTTCGTTGTAGTCAACCACCTTTGAAGCACAAGTCTTGTGTAGTAATCACTGAAAAGCTGCTAGTGCATGGACACTATTTCATATTATTCGGAATTGGATGATAATGACACCCTGAAAGAGAAGAGCCCAGCTAAATAGAGAACATTATAAATAGTAAAATAACTCTCTTCAAATATTTTATTAGCATCCAAATAGCAGCATTTTTACTCCATAGTTCGGGCGATTGTATATCTCTACTTGACACGCGTTTTCTGCTTCGACAGCAATTTCCAATAACCAGGGAATTGACACCCTATTTCAATATTTATGGTGTTCTTCACTTTGAAGCCGGGGCAGATCCACTGATCTTGTCGTACATAATTGTACATTGTATTTATGACCATGTAACCCTTGATACTTTTTCTGTTGATAGCTCAAAATGCAGGGTGGACTATTTCCAGGAAAATATTATGGTCTATTAAACCAAGGCTCCGTTCAGCTATGATGAAAATTGTGCGTTTAATGTCAATTAAACAGGAGCGTTCTGAGCATTCGTCTAAATTCAGGACTCCTCTTACATCCTCTTAGTATCGACCTAAGTCAATTTTTTTCCACTCCGAACGCCTCACGTTTCATTCACCGTCTGCCGTACGGGTCTAACAAGCCGTTTATTGAAATGCTCCGAAATGTTGTACTTTAAAGCCCTTTTGGGTCCTAACCGGGGCTTGATCAACCTAAACGTAGGAGAATTAAGAATATAATATATTTTGGATATGGGTATACTTGCAACGAAATTTGTCCCCTTTTTTGTTTGGTTATTCCCTGAATAATCAACCTAGGTTATCATGCTCAAGGTCACGGAGGGACGACCATCTCCGATCGGCTCCAAAATTTTCTTCTAGACGTTTCATGATGTATAGAGCTTTTAAATACCATGTGTACGCCTCCACCGTCCACGCCTAATTTGGTAGTAGAAAATTTTCTAAAAATCTAAAATTTTGGCCAGGAAATTATTTCTGGCTCTAGTTGATCCTAGAAACTTTTCAACTTTTCCTTTGGCGGAGGTATGGGTCAAAATATGTTTTTTGAAAAATGGATTTTCGAGATTTTTGGCGATCTAGGCGTGTTGGGTACCATTTTCCAATGAGATGAATTCATTAAGATGGGTCCCAGACTGAATTGCGCCCACCGGAAGTGGGTATGGGTCAAAATGGACATCTATCTACCTATTTCGAAAGTGGGTTTTTCCAGGCGTATCGTTTTCTACTAAATGTTGGATGCTGAATCGGTTGGAATGAGTCTAGGACACTCCACACTCATTGCTTTCCCTCATTTTCTCCATGCTCCTGGTCCGAGGAATAACCAACCCCCGTGATACAATTTGCGGCGTTCTTATCTAGGGACTTGTTCTGAATACCTTAGAAATACTACGGTTTTCCACATGAGCGAGACCCACCTAGGACTTTTAGGGAATAGTTTGCGTTGCCAGCTACATTACCCAGAATAAGAAGTAGACAAACTCACAAAATCTCTGAAAATTATGAATCCGATGAAGGTTATGTAAATGTTATACCTAGCTGAGACATGGCAATGTGAACAGACATGCTTTGCTTTGCAAATTCGGAAGCAAATCAACATTCTGGCTCATAGACTACATCGGTGTATGGCAACTGGGTTGAAGCGTTTGGTCACAACAAACACTCGAATTTAATTCTTGCAGTATCATTTTACTACTGTCATTTCAGTGCTTTGATTAACCAAACAACTCTGTAGGCAATACCCTCGGTGAATGTGTGTGGTTGCTGAACGGTTGCTATAATTGAATAGAAAATTGACGAAGGAGGACGTATAAGAATTGTAGTTCTGGGTGGCGCAAAATGATTGGAACTTATGAAGAAGGGGAAAAATAGTTCTTTAAATTTATTTAGGGTACTTGATGTACAATAAAACATTGGAAATTGAAGAACAAGTCAAGTTTTGTAGATAACATCGTAAGATGTTCCAGCCAAATGCATTCATTAGGTCGATTTTTAACATCGAGCGGTATTCCTGCGATCTCCTCAATAATTCCTTTTTGAGTGTAGGTAGGGTTGCGGGACGTCTACTGCAGACTTCACTCTTCAAATAACCCCAAAATAAGTGGTTCCGACGTGACGAAAACCGTACATTCAGCTAGAATTCAATGGCAACGGTCTGGCGCCTGTTTGGTAAGCATGCCATTTCCAGGAACGGTGACATTGCTTGGCCTCCTCATTCCCCCGACCTATCAGTGTGCAAATTGAGATATCCCACAAATACAGCTTGACACTTTGCAGACGGTGATGCGAAATTTATATAGACTTAACGAACGCGTCTGACAAGACGGACATCATCTTTGCGGTGTTGTCCTTGCATTTTTTTCAATTTCCAATATTGAGCACCCTTGATAAAATCCTCGGACCAGGCGGCATGGAGACTCATTTCAATCGATTCAGTGACCAAAGTTTAGTAGAATACGATACCCCACACTCCTAGGTACCAGAAATCTCAAAAACCGACATTCAAAATAGGTCGATGAATACCCATTTTGACCCATAACCTCTTCCGGTGGGCACCAATCGACCCGGGACCCGACTCATTGGATTCAGCGTTCAAAATTTAGTGGAAAATGATACCCCAAACGTCTAGACACAAGAAATCTTGAAAACCCATTTTCAAAATGGGTAGATAGGTAATCATTTTGGCCCACAACCTCTTCGGGTGGGCACCAATCGTCCCAGGATCCGTCTCATTGGGTTCACCATTCTAAATTCAATCGAAAATGATACCCCACACGTCTTGATCGCCAAAAATCTCGAATGAAAATTTTTCAATAAACACATTTTCTACTACTTCCAGTCGCGGCTTCTTACTCCATCAATCGTGTGTATAATAACTGAAAACAATCGTTCAACTTTTAAAAAGCATAAGAGGAATCGCACAATTTTTGTCGTTTTTTTTCTAAATACTGTCTTGAGTTGCAAACTTTTTAAATATGCAAGTGTGATACTTAGTAGTACTTTAGCTCAGAAGCCACACATATTCCACACATATTCTTTTAGCTGACATATTATTTGAACACACCTAGTGCTTCCTGTCTCTGTAACTTCAATAGAATTTTTAACTAGTTCATTCATTTGTTGTTAGTTGATTTGATGTCATTGAGATTGAATTGTAAATATACTCCCAGGTGGTGCGTGAATTCTCCGATAAATCGAAGTAGGTTTTCGCTCAGGAGAACCTGCCTGCGGTTTTACGAATTCTTCTCCATACTTTTCTACGTAATAGCTGCGTTTTTCTGTCACCTTTCAACAACTGATGCCTCCTTCGTACTTCACTACCCAATTATCCGGGAGCTGCAGTTCCAATCTCTGAAGTTCGTAATTTTCTCGTGTATAAACTTTCCCAGCTTTATGAAAAAAAAAAAAAAAAAGATAAGAAAATACGCTTACTACGTAAAGACCTCCGCGAGGCAGCTCAATTATTGCCGAATCGATTGAGTTGCGTTTTGACTTTAAAATCATATAATTATAACCGTACAAGTTCGCCTATCCCTACTTTGTGAAGGTCTGTGAGCCGATGTAGATTTAATGTTTACTGCACAGAATAACGCACCTTGTACGACCTTGTAATTTGTGGCCCAAACTAGGTAATTCAGTTCGACATATTCAATCGAGCCATTTTTATGTGACAGAATTATCAGTTTGGTTAAGTATACGTTCCTCTCATGATGAAAAAGTTTCATGTCTCTATGATGGGAGGCTTTTTTTTTTTTTTCGTCAATCTTATTAACGTTGGTATATTTGATATTATTCGTTAAGGTTGGGGTTTTTAAACAGTTTAATATGTTCTTCTTCTTATTGTTATTATTTTTTTAAACGAATAGTAGGGCTTTATTAAACCGAATGATTCTGAGGGTTCGAGAGTCCTAAAGATGGTGTGTGAGTAATTTTTGACGTTGAATCCAATAAAAGGCGTTGATGAGACGGAAAGAAAATACGCCCTCAGAAACGGGCACAGAGTAACGGATATACAAATCTTAGGATAGATTGATGCCGTTTCACGTTAATTTCAGACAATGAATCAACTGGAGATTTCAGTTAAGGATCAACTCAACTTAGTAAACTTCGATATATTTAACTCTGGACTGATTTGAGAGTCCAGTAAAAGGGCGGGAGCGCTCATCGATCCTTGGTTTCATGGGAGGGGTGGATTGAGCTCAGGAGTTAGTTCACTCGGTTCGCCACTTGGTGCCACCACTTACTGGCAAATGCATTTCTTTGCGTAGTTCCAGGTTATGACGGTAGGTTTCAGCCGTGTTCGCACTGTTTGTCCCTCCTATCGCCGACCTAATTGGCTTTCTGTTCGCATGACAAAATTTCTCCACGTGCATCACTGAGCCATCATCATCTTGGCATGTTGAACCCCTTCAGAGATTCAATTAAAATGCATCGTGGTTGACCGGATAATTGCTAACAGTTAAATGTCTGCTGTTTACTTTAAAATTAGCAACGCAAGGCGCCACTTACTTACTGAATACCACTTACTTATTGAATATTAATTTTTCTGGTTGGCTAGGTGTATCTCTTTCCCTATTTAGATAATAAGTAGGTACGTACTAATCAGCCAAACACTGCTGTATGAATGACTCCCAACCGCGAGTCGATTTTTAATTTCATATTCAAGAAATTTGTGACTCCCAATCCAAGTAGAAAGAGGAGGGAAAATAATATAATTCGAGATTTTGACTCATTCTAATTTTACCTAAATACGTACATTGCTTTGGTATGAGCGTTTAGAAAGATCCCTCCTCAGCCTGTGAAATTTGATCGTAATTTCCATATAGCTTCATGTGTTTCTTATATATTTATGAAACATGAATCACATGCATAATTCGCAAGTCTTCGCTCACTGAGGATTGGATGCAATGGTTAAATGAGATTTCAAGTAATCTAAATTTTAAGGTATTAATACATTTAATAATTCATATGACATTGCAACATATTACACAATACGTGTTGGTTGAATGGATATAACCTTTGTGCTCCCGTAGATTCAGGTCCCAACAGATGAATGCGGTAGAAGAAAACCTATTCAATGATTGCTTTTCCTATTGTTGATGAGCTTAACGAATTTTTATCACATTCACTTGCGGGTTGGACGTTATCCAATACAGGAGACAACGATGAGTCTAGAACAAGAAATACATGAAAATAACAGTTTCGATGCATTCAACGTGCTAGAAGAGAATGCGCTGATATTTGTGTATCATAAAAAATAAAAGTACCTGAGTAATCTGTCATAGGCGTTGGGCTAGCACTGCTAAACTGGTTGCTCACCACAATTCCCTGTTCTTGTAGGCGTCCTCGGAGTCTCAGCATATTATTCGATTCGAGTTCATTTTATTGAGTGTCAGACGGGTACTAAACTCGACGAGACACGTCCGGTATTCTGATTCGGTCTAGTAAAAGTAAAACTCACCTTGGTCCGTATACTTGACGTTCCTTCCATTTTAATAAAAAGAAAAGAACACTCCTCTTCCATTCCTGGACGAGCCGGGTGGTTGGTGGTCGGTATGTAGGTTGGGCCCTGAAGCCTCGTGGTCGGAAACCTGCAGGCCCGGTTTTGCTTCTTCTTAAGTTTTTTAATTTTATTTCCCTATTCTCCGCGGCTCTTCCCCTCCTCACCGTTCCTTCTTTACAAATCCTTCTGCACCACCTTTTTCTCGGCCCGTCTCTCACAACTACCATAAACTCTCCCACTTTATCCGTCGCATATAAATGACCGTATTTCTCTACTCATGCGTTCCAGCGGCCATCCACTAATAAAGTGAGTTGACGAATTTTATTGGTCTCCAGCTCTACGTGCTTTTTTTGTTGCTTCGGCCGGACGTATTCTGAATATTAGTAATTTGTACATTCTTATATTTCAAGTTTTCAAACCCTCCACAACCATTTGACGAAGGTTTCACGAATATTAACTACTTATCTCAGTTACTGCGAAGATCCCATAAAGCATTTTCAGTTAGCGCTTTTCAAACCTCCTATCCTTTTTTATAGCTTAAAAAACAGTCGTTCTTAGGTCGAAATACCGATACATATTATGTATACTCAATATGTTTTTGGTTTAATCCAAGATGAGAAAGGCGCAGATATCATTCTTTTCGTGAGAGTTTGTTCATTTTTTCTTCCTTATAGTACTTATCTATCAAAAATTTATTCACTTCGTTCTCTGCCGAATCTCACCGACATGAACAGTTTTCTCCGTGTACGAAGGCTGGTCTACAGGGTTGATGAAGTGCGCAGGAGTGCCGGCAGATGGCAGGGTAGTGGTACATGTATTGAGCGCCCAAGGGTTAGGGGCCCAGCCACCTACACAGCCACCTCGCGTCGCTATCCCGCAGGCGACTTTTCTTTTTTCCCCTTCTCACGACTTATTGATCTTGCTACCTCCATGACCTTTAGTCGACCCTCCCTTCGTCACCTCCAAGTTTCTTATCAAAGTTGTTATGAATTTCCCTTGAGAGGAAATGACTCGAGAGGAATGATGGAGTAGAACCAGAAGATCATGTGCATTGTAAATGGGCCTTATAATCTTATCCGCAGTAATAAAAGGGCGAGGGCAGGGGTCCTCCTCGTGTGCACGCGGTTACCTACGTTAAAAAGGACATCATTCATCATTGAAATCCCCTCTTCCATCATTGTAGGAGCATGCGGCATAATTTTCAGCATCGTAGTCTTATCGCTTCGGTAAAGTTAATTTAGAATTGAATCGCGTCTTGAACGACCTAATTTTAATTTTAAACCTACCTTGCAGCCGGTTCTGAAGATCATGAAAATACCTGAAGTAATCAACTGTGAATGATCAAGTGATCTATTGGCTAACTCTCGTGGTATTTTCCAAATATTTTCTTCACGCCTCTTGAAATAATATTGTTTTAGTAGTACCTACCTATATGGTTGGCTCCTTCTCTGTCGACTCCCAGCTCTTGATCGATAGGTCTGTTGTGTCCCCATTGTCCCCATCATGAAGTATTATTCCCTGTACACATCCATGACAACTTGATGATAAATCGAATGTTCATCATTTTTGAAATTTAATCGCAGTTTTTTGACCATGATGGGTTCTTACATTTGAAAATTTCACCACGCATACTATAGAGCTGCTTGACAATCGACCCTTCTATACTTTTCCCGTGTGGTACACTTTCCTAGCATAAATGATGTACTTATAATGTTAAGAAATTCGAAGACAGTGAAACTATACGGACAGAAAATTCTTCACATGATTCTATTACATCGAGAAAAAATTCTTTCCCTATTTGAGCCTAGTTCTCAGATAGTTTCTTCGTGAATATTTTACGTGTAGGTACCAAACTGTTTCTGCTCCTCACTTTTACTTAATTTAGGTTTCGGAACGTTAGGAACGTTCTGAGAATAGAAATCACAAGAGAGGGTGAAAATGTTTTTCAACCCTGGAACTCGCAGAATGCAATTGAGTTTGTTCCGAAGGTTCCGTCCGTCTCTTCTTCGGCTTAGTCTTCTTTTTACGACGTTCCAAGCTCTTTTCTCTAATAAAACTTCGTGTTGTTTTCCTCTTTTGCTCCATTT
Organism: Cyrtorhinus lividipennis; assembly: GCA_019603395.1. Taxonomy (NCBI): domain Eukaryota; kingdom Metazoa; phylum Arthropoda; class Insecta; order Hemiptera; family Miridae; genus Cyrtorhinus; species Cyrtorhinus lividipennis. The sequence continues at coordinate 36,839,052 of CM033998.1, read as the reverse complement.
ATCAATCCGGTATCTTTATAGCCGCTCCTCTCCCCTTTACCACCACCATCTCATCCCATTTGCGGGATGAGACGCCCGCAAAGATAAAACTCAGAGCCCGTGAAGCCGAGAGCTCTGCGCAGGGTTAACTAGGGCATTCACGATTGTTTATCGTCATCCCGGAAAGTTTATCCGAGAAAATTCTATTCTATTGGAATCGGTATTCGCCGTAAATGAATCAGAAACGTTGCATCTTTACCGATCTTCCGTATCTTACTCCATCCTTTACGATCACTCTAATTAGTATTTTTCCTAGGATCCAACCGATAATTGGGAATCCTCTAAGGTTCCTCTACAAATGTACTGCCTTGTTAAAGAAAAACATCCCCTTGTCAGGAAATATTCTGCTGGAAATCTTGGTGAAGGTAATTTTGTTCCAGGATTTCGTTCCCTTGGATCACTCCAGTTAGATAGATGTAAAGTAGATATTAACTAGTGGGCGTCTCAGTGAAAGTTTCATTCGGGTTTTCTCCAAGTAGTAGTGGCCGTCTGTTAGGACGGAAACACAAAACTGAAAGAATGACTAATGTGCAATAATCAAGGCACGAGCAAGGCAATTTTTGGTACGTTTCTCATTGTGATATTTTATCTTACTTTGGGGACCCCACTTGTAGGATCCTAATGAGGATGATAGAAGTTGAATTGACGAACTTGGAGTTCTGCTGCGAGTTTTGAAGCCATTTCCTGTTCAAATGTGCTGCGAAATGTAGTAACACAAGTAACATGTATTAACAGAAATGTAGTAACAGGTTCCAAAGATAACATGTTTCGACTTTAGTTTGGAACCCGTATACTAAACTTGTTATCCTTAACAATGTTATTCTGATCCAATGGCCTTTGTAAGTTTTTCATTTCTCCAGTGTCACGCAGGCTGTAACTCAGCGGCCTTTGAGGAGGTTACAAAAAGTGTAAAGCGCTCTTGCGATATTAGAAGTTATACGACGAGGCGTAAACCGACGAAAGAAAAATATAATACAACCGAAAGTGGGATAGAAATCTTCTCTAAGAAAAATCAGGTCAATCGCAGGTGCGACGAAAGACCGAAGAGTCGTATAAATGGAATGAAAATACGAGAAAAACATAAAAAGCATGAAATAGATGGAGAGGGAAACGTAGAAAACTCGCGCAGGCCATAGAATGCGGGGGTTGAAGTTTTCAATTAAGGAAATCCCGCAATGGCAGATGGGAGCCGTAAAAACCTGGTGGCTCTGGGAGGTTTATTGGGGTATAACGGCAGATATCTGGGCTGCCTAGGTTAGCCCTTCTGCCAAGCCCCCGCGCTACCCCTTTCGCTTCATAAACCCTGGTACGTTGAGGGACAGAGCGGCCGCTTTCATCCCCGTTTCAAAGGTCTCTTCTCTCTCCTTTTTCTACCTTGACCGTACAGAAGCACAACGTTGCGTTTCATGGTTTATGGACCGTGGCTTCATCAGAGTTAGGGACTCTACCGATAGCGGAAACCTCCGGTTTAATCTCATCATTTTGTTCGGTTGTGCTCCAGTGGCACCAATGATTTCAATGAGCTTTGTCCTCCAGAAATCTAGTTTCCACGAAAACTACCAGTTGTTAGTAAAATCGAGTAAAAGGGCTGCAAAGGCTCTCACAAAATCAAAACAAAAATGCTGCAAATTCTTCTACAATGGTTGGTTATCCCTTTGAGCAAGAGTATGGGAAAAACAGTGAGTGTGGAGTGTCCAGGACTCATTTCAATGGGTAGGTAGGTACCTAATTTGACTCATAACAATCGGACCCATCTAAATATATGGGTGAATTTAGTGGAAAGTAATAACCCCCCGTGCCTAGTTCCTAAAAATTCTCGTAAAACGAGTTTCAAACATACATTTTTAGCTTTACCCTCCCCAAATTTGGACCGATCGAGCTCCAGTGTAAAGATTCTCACCAACTAAAAACCTCATTTCCCGGGCTACGTTGGGGCCCAGCCTGTGGCTGCTTGGCACATTGCTTCAGGCTGAGTTCCAGATTACCCCTGCTGTCTATTCCAGTTGATGCATATTGCCGAAGCATTTTCTCAATGAGCCTGGAAGACATCTTCCAGGTTATTTTGGAGACGCCCTGCCACAGCATTCAATTTGGACTCGCTCTCAAAATCTTAGTCAGTAGTGGTGGGTGGTGTCAGTCTATAGCTCAGTGGTACTTTGCTCACGTGGAGATTAGTGTGGAGAGCGCTATTCTCCTCGTTGACGCAAAGCAGGCAGCTTGGGGAGTGACCAATGCGCATTCTGTAGAAGTTCTGGTAAAAAAAACTATACATTGCAGGCCAGAAAGGAATTGTGTTACACGGTAGTTAGCCTATTACTACTAGCCCATTACTTTTCCATGTTTTCTCTCTTGCCATGGGCTTGAATTAGGTACAAGTTAAGCTGCTTATCAATTCATGTTCACTTGTTTTGTGTTGTAGATTTAGCTTTCATTTACATAGTTAGCATCAGTATTGGAATTTTACACCTTCCACGCCGAGCATTCTTTAAAAGTGTGCATTCACAGCATGCTTCACTTCCCATTTCTTTCATTCTCATTTGCTGATAAGCTGCAGATCTTTGCCCAACTCGTTGGTTGAAAAATTATGATGAATTCACAGAACAATTCCCGCCTTTAGGACCAAGGTGATGCCGAGTTCAATGTTAACAAATAATACAAGTGTTAAGTTTCACAGAAAAAGGTCGGCTGGCAGTTTTCCTAGAGTTTAAGAAAACGGTTTTCTTAGAGAGGATATTTGGTAGTCTATTCAGATTTCCGGCTGGCCGTAGGTCCTTGCATAGACTAGACAGATGAAATTCGTTCTTTGGAAATTGCTGACGTATTGGCTTGTTAGCGAATCCAGCATGCGCTCTTTGGTAACGACAAATCCGTTGGACAAATGTTGCGGTACCTCATATTTTTATTTTTTTAACCCGTGGTGGAGGAGCCATTGTTACCAGGCAAGTGAAGAGTGATGCGAGGTAAGATACAACCTTCATCGATCGAAGGCTGGGAATCAGGAAGGGCGTGGAGTAAAGAAGGTACCAGAGCGAGCGCCTGGGAGGGAGCCCCGTGGATCTTCCTTGCGGGACCACCCCTCTGACTTCAGCGTGAAGTAAGTCACGTTCAGGTTTTACGAGCAAAGGAGGATAACCTAGCTTATTTCCCTCGAAAACGAACGATTTCATTTGATATTTTTCCAAACTCTCGCTTCATCAGGCGTAAATAACTAAAAGGTAAAACTTGATTTCAGGAGTGATCCAAACAGAACCGACAGGTTTAAGACATACTTTTCGCTACTTCATACAGGCACCACATAATATAATAAAGCAAATTCTTGGTCGATTCTACTGAGTGAAACAATCGTAGTCGTAGTCGTTTGACTATAGTGAGATGAATGAACGTTGGGAAATGACCAACTATCAAAAGCATCTAAAACTTGGAAGGAAACGAGTCACACGACTGCGTATAAATCAACCTTTCACGGGCCACGTATCAATCCTCGTTGTTATTTTACAAGGCCATAACCTCGATTGTAAAGTTAATTAATCGCAATAAATAAACCTTTAGAAGCAATGTTGTCGAGTTGATGGAGGCGCCATAAATGTGGATAACGTGGTGGCTGCTCATCTAAATGGACGCTACTGGCTTGTAGTGGCTCTTTCAGTATCATTGACCGCTTCACGAACGGCATGATGGAATGCGGTCTTTTTGCGTTCGCCCAAGAGGAGTGTAAACTGTAATTTCTCACGTCATAAACTTGAGTTCTCATGCTACAGAACGCATAATGGTGAATTTTGGAGGAATATTACTCATCAGTTAGAATTATATAAAGAACGATACCTCCATCACTCATACCTTTTACCGGCTATATCGCGAGCTTTCCATAAATATCTTTAGGTGTAGGTATGCGATACGGCATGTCCGAGATGGCCCTAATTTCCTATACATATATTAGATGGGGCGGGCATGGTAGTAGGCTTCCAATTAAGTGAATGACTGTTTAAATACGAGTATGTATCAAATCAGAATTGCAAGGTGGCACGGGGTATGTTGAAAATTCCACCTCCGTTACGCGCATAAAGAATTCCGACGAACCCCTCTCAAATTACTGTCCAATGTTAGTAAAGAAAAAAAAATTACGCATTGTATTTGTAATTATTTTGATTATTATTCTTCTTCATAGAATAACACACCCTGGTGTAATTGTGGTCTAAACATTCGTGTGGAAAGTGTAGATTCAAAACCAAAAATTTCTGTCTGCACTCAAGAGCAAAACACACGCCTAGGTACCAGGGATCTCGAAAATAGACATTCGAAATGGGTAGATAGGTACCCATTTTGACTCATAACCTAATCCAGAGGGCGCCAATCGTTTCGGGATTCATTTAATTGGATTCAGCGCCCAGAATTTAATGGAAAATGATACCCCACACACCTAAATTGCAAAAAATCCAATTATCAAAATTCACATTTTGACCCCTACCTTACCCAAATTTGGTCCGGTCGGGCTGAAAAGTTTCAAGAACCAATTAGATCCATGAACGGACTCCTGACCAAAATTTCAGAATTTTAGAATTGTTTCTACTACCGGACGGCGGACGGACATTTGCTAATTTTGATGTAGACACCTTGAAACGCCGAGAAACAAAATTTGGGTCGAATCGGAGAGATTGACTTTTTGCATGAAAACATAGGTTGATTATTCGAGGAATTACCAACCAAAACCATTAATTTGCCAGACCATTAAATGTACCAAAAAATTGTTTTTTTTTACACGAAAACTCAATTTAGGTCCTAGATGTGCGGAAGAGGAATACGTGGGCAAAAATCAGAACATTGAGTTTTTGAGATATTTGGTATCTACAGCGAGTGGGGTATCATTATAAACTAAATCTGTAACGCTGAAATCGATTGAGGGGTTGTAATCGTTCATTTTGAACTCAGCCTTACTTTCTCATTGCCTCTTGGTTGGTTATTCCTTGAATTGCAAAAGGTCAATGTCTCCGATTCGACCCAAATTTTGTTTCTCGGCGTCTCAAGGTGTACGCCGTCCGCCGTCCACGCCAATTTCGGTAGTAGAAAATTTTTAGATATCTGAAATTCGGGTCCGGGACCCGTTTCCGGCTTTAGTTGGACCTCAAAACTTTTCAGCCCAATCGGGCTACATTGGGGAAGGGTGGAGGTCAAATGTGTTTTCAAAAAATGGATTTTCGAAATTTCTGGTACCTAGGCGTGTGGGGCATCATTTTCCACTAAATTTTGGACGCTGAATAGATTGGAGTAAGCCCCCATGCTCCTTGTCCGAGGAATAACCAACCCCTGTGGATGAATTTGCAGTTTTTATTTGTTTTTTGTTTTTCCTCTACAACATAGTGAGATAGTTGGGGGGTTGCAGCAATGAATAAAAGAACGATTTAATCATCTGGAGAGCTTTTTGTTGTATTCTTTTATTTTTCGTAGAATTGTGAGGGGCTGAGCTGTACGCGTTTCTGGGGATATCTTGGGAAACCGTGGATAATAATGAAAGCGGAAACGAGTGAACTACCCCAGAGTTTTTCAGAGGGGCGTTGAGGAGAGAGCCCTTTTTCGGGAAATTGGATCCCATCCCGAGTGATGGATCGTGAGGGGTAACTGAGGACGTTTGTCAGCGTCAAGTCTTGTTAGGCCCCTTAACTCAGGCTTCCACTCGTTAGTGTTGGTGTAGGGGCTTTCCCTCTTCCGGCAGTTGTGGAGCATTTCTCAGCCAATCACATGTATGGTAGAATATCCTTGATCTCAGAGGAGGGTAAGGCAGCCTGAATTCCATCGATCGTGTGGAACCGAGTAGGGACCTAATAAATGATTCGTCAACCTTGAGAACAGAATTATTAAGACATCATACATTACGTACGTGGAGACCTGAACCGTTGAATGGTTCGGTATTCGTGTTGGTAAACTCGGTTATTGAACCGTCATAAACACACTCACATAAATTTAATGAAAGATTTGCGGTTAGAACCCTGTGATTGGAAAAATTATTTGCGGATGAACGAAACAACTTATTACGATCTACTTGAACTGGTGGCACCGATGATTCGTAAGAAAGATACCAACATGAGACAGGAGACTCATGCCAGTTGATTCAAAGTCCACAGTTCAGTGGAAAATGATACCCCACACGCCTAGGTACCAGAAATACCAAAAACCCACAATCAAAATAGGTAGGGAGATACACCTTTTTGGACCCATAACGTCTTCCGGTGGGCTCCAATCGTTCCGGGACCCGTATCATTGGATTGACCTCCAAAATTTAGTGGAAAATGATACCAAACACGCCTAGATCACCGAAAATGTCAAAAAAATTTCAAAATCCATTTTTCAAAATACAGATTTTGACCCTATCTCCACCCCCAAATTTGATCCGATCGGGCTGAAAAGTTTTGAGGACCAAGTAGAGCCGGGAACGGATCCCTGACCAAAATTTCAGATTTTTATAAAATTGTCCACTACCAAAACGACGTGGACGGCAGACGGACATTTGCTAATTTTGATCTGGAAACCTTGAAATGCCCAGAAAAAGGAGAGAGTGGACTTTTTGCATGAAAACATAGGTTGACTATTCAAGGAATAACCAACCAAAATAATAATTTCTTGAGCCTGAAGAGGAAATGTGGGGACAATTTGTTGAAATACAATAGCAATATAGCCAACTGTAGACGATTTTCTCGTCGCACAGCAGGGATGATGAAGCTACAGCAGCGTACTCTGGAGTTGAAGACTGACTGAGCCATTCGGCGCCCTGGTGTGGACATTCATGGGCGCGCCAGCTGGTACAGTGGCGCCACGGCCCGTCGGGTTTCCCCATTCACGGAAAGGTGGAGTGATGGAGCTTTGGCGCGGCGCTGTGGATTTTCGTCGAGTTGGATATCCAGACACTCCGACCGCGCCAAAAAATATCTGGTTAGATTTCTCCATTCACGAGGCCCAAACCCGTCACGTAAACTTGCCCATTACAGGTATTGTGTTAAGCAATATACCTACCTACTTTCAAAAACCCTTCTCTCTCACTCGATTTTGTGTTTTGACCTGTATTTGTTTTTGTTTTTTTTTTTTTTTTTTTTTTTTTTCGGTTCCATTTACGGTTTGGACATCTATTCCAAAAAAAAAAAATTCTTCAAAAAAGGCCTACATATTGAGATGGTGGAACAGTTTTGAACTAGTTGAGGAATTATCCTTTTCTATTTTTCTTATACACATTTTGATTTATTATTCCTAGAATATTCAACCTATGCTTTCAATTGCACCACAGCAAACCTGCTAATGATACTTCTTTTAACGGTGTTACTGAATAAATTCAGGACATTGAATAGGTTTATCACATAGACATGTCCGATCCGGACTGAACATACTCACCTTACGTTTCCCTAAGATTACAGTTTCCGGCGTTTGAAGGGCTCCGGAAAACCCGGAGGGATCAATGTTTCTCGTTTATGATGCTTTTTCAATATGGTAAAGCATTTCTTACGCTGTCCATTTCGTTGTTTCAGTGTAAGGAGTCATACTGGAGGTAATGAGAATACTGATGCCAAATTTGATCAAGTGTTTGATTTTTCAGATGTAATTTGTTTTATATATTCATTGATGCATCAGGATTAAATTTTAACTGCCGAATACTCTCGAGTATTGTCCGAACCAACGCTTTTTTTTTTCATCTGAGCTTGGTGTCCACTGCACATTGTGTGTGATCATGGCTTCATTTGCTTAATGAACTGTCGTTTTGTTCATGAAAGGATGTAGCGATAACTAAAACCGACATCTCGAAGTTGCCTAATTTCCAAAGTACATCCAATGAGGCATTGAAACGTTTCATTAATCGTGCACATCTTCCACTATTTTGGTGTATTCATTCGAAAGGTTTTATTTAATCGAAAGATTTGGAATATTCTATAATATTCACTATTGGTATGAAACGTATCAGGTTGTTATTGTTCAAAACCTTGAAATGAAAAGGAGTCATCTGTCACTGGAACAGGTTCGTTCGAAAAGAACGGAACCTGCTTTTCACATATCATGAGGTGAAGACGACACGGTAACGTTTATTGGCGGCAATGTAGTTATTGATGGTTCTGTTTATTCAACTTTAATGGCCTATAACTTTTAATAGACTTGCGAGGATGGTCTCCTCAAAGTGTTGTGGTCGTGTTTTTGTGACGTTTTAACGTTGAACGTGTTCCCCTGGTTTCGTGAGCTTCACAGTACGCCAAGGGATGAAGGTAAGAGGTAGGGTCGAAAATGAAATCGCCCAGGTGAGTTTACGATTATATAATTGAGCTATCAATCATAGGTTGGGTTGATGGTCTATTTACGTTGAGTACATCTGCAGTACCTTCGACAGAAATAGGGAAACTGGAACTTTTTGGCGTTTGTTTCTCAGAAACTTGTATGTCTTTCGGCTCATGGATAAATTGTGATTAGACTTTGTGATAACTCCGTATTTTCACTGGATTATTCAATTGAAACTAACCGCCTAAGGTAGGACGGCAGAAACCGGTTAAACTTGTTGTTCAGCTGAAGTTCAGGAAAAATTAACTTTATTCTTCATTACAAAAAAAAAAATACGTGCTATACCTACACGTTAATTCTTCCAAAAATACCCGAGGCTGAATGCAAAAAAAATCATATTGGTTAGCGAAAACCTGTAACAAGGAAAAATTAGGATAAATACCTCACTCCAAAATATCGGTAATATTTTAAATACGTGAAAAAGAAAATCGTTCAGATGAATCACGAATTAATTACTACATCAAGATGTAATAAGTTCTCAGCTCGCATGGATGCGCTAATGATGTTAGAGGACGAGATGTCGGTGAACCACCGAGCTGCTTATCAGTGGATATCGACATTTTACTTAGCAATGGGACTGCATAATAGTATTCTGTGAATATCCAGGTTCTTACTGTAGATCCAATCAATAGCCTAAACAATTCTTTCTTCTTCCCTTCGTCCTTGAATATATTGTTCGGTGATTGTCATATTTTACTGTGATGAAAGAGCTGAGGAGGCGGCCAAGGTTGTGTCACTGACTTCGTATCTTTTTTCTTCACCTCGAGAGGCACTGTCCCTTTTCCCGTTCCTGAAAAACGCTTTTGTTGGGAAGCAATTTTTTTGGCTCCAAGTTGGCAAGAACCCTACGTACCCTTTCCATTGAAGGAACCCACCAGACTAACTTGCATTTTCATTTGATGCCTAGCCTCCGCCAAACCTCTCTCGGGGATAGTAAAGAAATGCGTGAACAATACGTGTGTTTCATGAAACACGTGAATGACTCACCCTTCAAGTCGAACCTTAAATATAAACTTGTCACACAAAAATGTGTCCTGTGCTGAGTAATCTAGGACTATTTTCGCTCTTCCTATTAACCATCTGGATTTAAGCGGATATGAAGCCATGTATTATACAAAACGCTACAAATTCATTCACAGGGGTTGGTTATTCCTCGGACCAGGAGCATGAAAACTCATTCCAATCCATTCAGCCAGCACTCAAAATTTTGTGAAAAATGATACCCCACACGTCTAGGTAGTACCAGAGATCTCGAAAACACATTCGAAGTGGGAAGATAGATACCCTTTTTGACCCATAACCTCTACCAGTGGGCGCCAATCGTTTCTAGACCCGTCTCATTGGAATCAGTGTCCAAAATTTAGTGGGAAATGATACTCTACGCGCCTAGGTATCAATGGGTATATCGAAATGGGTAGATAAATAACCTTTTCGACCCATAATCTCCTTCGGAGGGCGCCAATCGTTCCGGTAAGTTTCAATAGATTCAGCATCCAAAATTTAGTCGAAAATGATACCCCACACGCATAGATCATCGAAAATCCATTTTTCGAAACACACTTATTTAGACACCTTGAAACGCCCAGAAAAAAATGTTGGGAATGAAATCAAAAGACGAATATTGAATCGAAGTTGAAGGAATAATACGTTCTGACTCCTAAATCTTGATTAAATAAATTCGTGAACCTTGCGTGAAACTCTGTATTTACGACAAGCGCAATTTCTAGACCACGTTATGACTAGAAGGCGATGGAAAATTATGAAGGAAAAAGCACCTAATGATTTCATTTTTACACCGTATTTTCGGCAGGAGAAAGCGTAGGGCGTTTCAAGTTAGGTTGGCGCAATGATGCATGTACTAAGATCTATTCAGTTCAGGTTATGTAGAAATACAGTTTTTTTCCAATTCAGATATTCATCAATCAAACACATCAGAAATTGCGCCTCCATGCTTACAGGAATGACTTCGAAAACCGCTTTTAGAGATCTTAAATAGATGTTTTAATTTTTAGTAACGCTAAAGAAATAATTGAAATTTATAGGCAATTTTGGTTATTGGTACCTAATATACAGTCAAAACTTTAGGCTCTTTGTAACCTTCAGGTATATTATGCAGTTAACTACATAAGGTTACAACTACATACAGGTCATGTAGTTTCCCATCATTTACCCCATGTTCACAATAAATTCCCAATTAGTTTTACCCTATTTTGATGTCTATAATTGCTGATTCCTACCAATTTTTTTCAATGTTGCTGATTGACACCCACGGAGTCCATTGTTTTCCTATGATTCTGGTAATGTCACAATTCGATCTCGATCTACGAGATATTTTTAACCCAATGTTGGAGAAATAAAAATAATATTATGTAACGAATACTCGTGTTTTGGTTCATCAACTGGAAAAATGATACTGTGGGTACCAGATGAATATTATGCTCCTATTGTATACCCTCAAGTCAATCGAATCTATCATTGTTTTCAGGTAAGTATTGTTAGCTTGCCTGAAACCCTTGAATACGCACAAAAAGGGCTCGGATGGTTAAGGTTTATGGGTATCTTCTGTAATCCCCGACGAGCTTCATGCGCGTTCACTGTACACTGTCGTAGGGCGACACATTTGCATCATTTTAATTTTATTCTGAAACGAGTGCTAAAATCCACACTTCCAGCCACAAGGGACCAGACGATCTCAGGGGTCGAATTTATTGTTATTGGTATGCAGCAAGTACACCGCGTTCGCTTAACGCGACAATTTGTAGTCTCACCAGAGTAGGAGCTCTTCGAATAACAAATCAATGTTTTGCAAATGGTGGGGGAGAGCGTGGTGTTATTTTTATTTTCTTCCCCTCGAACGATTTTAACCAAACGCCCTTCTCGGGTTCTCTCCAGCCCCTTCCCTTGACATTTTGCATAAAGATTGCCCTTAATGTCAACCGCGACTGAGGAGGGACGAACCCTAAGCACTGGAACCCCTCTTTTCTCTGATGGTATTCATGGATAATGTTTCGGAAGAAGAGAACAAGGGATGACGGGCCGCCTTCTCCGAGAATTTATATGCTCTCAACGCTGTATAGTCATGGCGTCTGTGCAATGGGAGTTTGATTCCCCCCATCACCCATTTCGTGGATGATCCTCCTCGTCTCCCTGAAGACGGTAATTCGAAGACTGTTTGTTGGCACACCCCCTGACATCGAACAAAGGGATCAGTATGAGCAAAATACGAAGGGTTTCAAGAAACCGTTGGCAAAGCAAACCATTGTCTGCTCACTGTTCCGTGAACCTATAGATCCGCAATATATTTCATTCTCTGTCTAAAAGCGCCTTGACTGCTCTTTCTTGAGCATACATAGTTTTACGGATCAACTGGAGAAATTTCTCGTACTCATAACGCAGGTACCAATTTGATGAGAACCCACGATTGAGAGGGAAATGCCCCTGCATCCCACCTAGCACTGGGCACCCTGTAATCAAAGTGCGGTTCTTGAGAGCTCCGAAAACTTCCTGGTGCTATGAGTTGAGTAGTATAATAATAATAATGAGTAAGCTCAACTTAAGTGACCCGTGGCGATGTACTCCCCCTGCGCTCAGGAGTTCTCCTCAGGACACATCTCTTTGAATTTTCCAGGTTCCAGGGTTTGTAATGGAGCCGTCGATTGGAAGTTGCTCTCTGGGATAATGGCCTCTCAGCCTCTTCGTATCGAATAGAAGTACGACGTTCGAGGTTATGGGCTTTTTATTAATGAAAACGTCAACTCCGTGGGGTCTCCTCCTTCGCTGGCTTCTGGCAAAAAGCAATTAACGTAAAACCCCAGGACTGCCGACGTCTTGATCGTGAGGGGAAACACTGGGCGGTAATGCGTGCGAGATTATGAGCCGACTATCGTACTGTGACAGCTCTGTTGGAGCTCTAAAAGTGAATTATGTGAACGTTAACACATTGAAACGAGGTTGGTTGGTACATACAAAATGCCATCCACGGAGTCCAATAGGCCAATTAAGGAAAATTGAATTAAAAAATGAGAAAAAAAATGTGCAGAAGGTATGCACCTAATTAGACATAACTAGAATACCCATAAACTATACCTTAGCAAGCTGCGATCGGTCTGGGACCAGTCGCCATCGATTCATTATCCACAAATTAGTGGGAAATAATACCCTACATAATATGAACAATAAATCTGAAAATCCCATTTTCAATGTACCTGTTTTCACCCCTATCCACCTGCCTCTGTTTCTGGTAATAATTGGACCTCTGTATCAATGTAGCTTCCAACATGTTGTAGTCCAAAATCATACTCATTCACTTCGTCCCCGAATATTTCACCTATAGTGACTACCCCCGTTATCTGCAATCGGTCTAATGTCCAAAACTTAGTAGATTGTTATAACTCAAACGCAAGGTCTTCAAAAAATATCAATTTGCCATTTTCGCCCATGGACTGCTAACAACCGTGCATCAATTTTTGGAAGGGCTTTTTTGGCTTGGGTGGCTTATTAACATTTTATTGCTTCAGTATCTATACCCACTTTGTAACTCAAGAAAGTGAAAGAGGGGTAGGGGTGGGGTTTCTGATTCATACGATCACGGTGTTTTATTATTTCAATAAGAACAATAACCCAATTTCTAAGAACTTTTACAATTCGACTCATGACCTCGATTCCCTAGGTATAAAAACAATCAACTTTCTTTTATCAGTTATCAGTTATATGTGGCTAGTCGACCGGTAGTTGTTATAAAATTTTACGACGCTCTTGTTAGTTGTTCAGTTGTTGAGATAGGTTACATACCAGCAATTAGGTAGGACACAGATAACAACACCTACCCCACAATCAGCGTGTCCACACGAGAAACCGTTGTTGAGCACGTTGAGGAAGACGTGGAAGAAAATTATCGCATTTAGCGAGGACTTTTTGACGTGTAGTCAGCACATTGATATTCCACCTACTATTTTCAAAAATGGAAGTACTTGGGATTTAAAGATGACAAGGTCTGAGTTTCGAACTTTAATAAAATCATTCCCTTGTTAATTTATAAAAAATGCTTCGTAGCAATTTGAGAATAACGCACATATATAAAAGAATAAAGAACCCGGAACAAAGTACTTTCATGTCCAATTAGTTTTTTCAGCGTTTAAACGGCGTAGGTGTTTTGTTAATGCGAAACTCAAACCCAAAACTACTAGCGTAGGGTACCTAGTTCTTTAGTAGCCGATAGTTCCCTTGCAGGAATTCTAAATGGGTGGCCCACCTGTACCATGCACCATACGTGATAAATGTACGAGTATTATCTCTGGGTGCAGATCTTATGTAAACTCAATCATAAAAACAAATTTATTTCTCCCTGCTATGGATCCGGAAGCTATTTCTTTCGCTACTCGCTCAGCTCCCTTGTAATTTTGATTGCCCCATTAAAATGTAGTAATTGGCCATTTTAATGGCATATCCCTCCATCTCCTCTCTCCCCGTCTTCACCCTTTGCCTTGAGCCATGGCACTCGCTCACACAGGAAGTTTTATCGCTTGTCTTCATCTCTTACCCAGGTGGATTTGTAGGATCCTGAGGTCTGGCGAGTCTTCAAGTTTCACAGGCTTGTTGCATAATATTGGGATTTGCGTTGACATACTGCAAGGCTTAGCATTAAATTCCGTTCGATCTCATTCTGTTATTTACCTCTGTGTGAATCTATTTCATCATGAAGATGTCCCCTATAATTTTGTCAGTCGTCTGTTCGTGTTTTTTAAATTATTTTTTCGGTTACATGAAGAAATTCCAGCAGTTGGTTGTGGTTGACCAATATCAGTGGTAGAATTGTCTATTGAAACGGAGTTGTAGAGCTGCGAGTCACCGATGATCTTGCTACCCTCAATGCCTCTAGGAGTATTAAGTAATGAAGGTACTAAATCGAGCGATTAATGGTCGCTTCCGAGTGCCTGGAATTGCGTACATAAACTCCATTCTGGTTCGGCTTGCAGTGTCAGGTCGTACTGCCACATGAGTCAGTGTATAGACTAAATTTTATAGTTTGAGTGTTTTTTTGAGATTTTTGGAGACGGAATTGTTGCAGTATAGTCCGGTATTGGTTCCCACTTAATTCAGGGCGCAGGATTGATTTGGATTGGTCCTAGACCGATTGCTGCAGATTGGAGGATTTAATTAAGAGCAAAAAGGGTTTTATGAGAATGGATACTTCTTCTACCTCCGATTACCCTACACAGGAGACGCGAAATATTACACTTAGTAGAATAAATTATAGGTAGAGGGATAATTATAAGCGTTTTTACGAGTAGGTACATTGAACGACTACTAGTCGTTCTTTGGTCATCCGCTGCCTCTCTCATGTCATGTTGGAATTCTCTAGAAGTTGAATGGTTGAGTTGCAGAAGGAGAACATTCAAGTAGAAAAATTATATTTCATTATATCAATGAAAATAATGAGGATTTAAATTACTGGAAGTACTTACTGTATCATTTAAATGAAAGTAGTTATGTGGCTAGGATAAATATTTTTTAAAGCGTCACTACCATCACTTGGATTCTACTTCGTTCTAGGAACTATTCTAAAGAAAACAGAACGTGAGCGATCGGTAGCACAAGAATATGACCCGGCATGTGGTGGGGCATACTATATTATAGGACAGTGTGGGTATGAAAGGCGTAGACAACCCTGGGGGTTCATGTCAACTACGTTACGAGATTGTCAAATAGGTTGTCATGATTCACCACCAAGCCTCAAATTTTAGTATTCAAGAATAAGATTACCCTGTGAGACCGAAGCCGCCATTTTCAAAGTAGGTACCCACCAGTTTCCTCACACGAAAGAGATGTCCACCTGTCATCATAAATCCACGTTGCGAGGGAGGTTACATGAGAAACCTGGGAGCTAGCTCAAGATTTTTTGGGCAGGTGCGTTCAAAGGAAACGTCAGTCGTAAAATAACAGATTTATTTTGAACGCGTGATGATCTCGAGATAAATCAGGAGCTGATGAAGATACTAAGTTTAAGGTTATTATGCGAATGACACTTTGACATTTCTCACGATCACCCGCAAGAATACAAAAATTATTACTCTAGCTTATTTTGATGTGAGAATTTGATCCCTCTTGGTATTACATATTTGTGTGTATATGTTTTGGGTTTGTATTTGAAGAATATTATATTGTAAAATGCATTTTTTCCTTCGTATAGGCCGCATTTTTTCCACAGCAATAATAGAACTGTATGTATTCGCCCTTTCGTAATCGTGATACACAATATAAAAAATAAATCTATTTCCCAAAAGTGGTTATCACTTAATAGCTACTTAGATTCCAAGTTTCTCAATGTCTGTTCTTCATAGAACGGTTTAACATTTGGCAGGCTTCATCTTAGTGAGGCGTCGCGCCGTATCCATTTGGTAGGTTATTCCTCAAATAATCAAACTATATTTTTTATTCGTCTTCAGACAACTTTTTTAACTGGGGTGAGCCTGCCTAAAACAATAATAATAATAATGAACCTATGTTTCCATGCTACAGTTGACGGGGTAGGGGTCAAAATGTTTTTTTTTTTTTTTTTTTTCAAAAAATATATTTTCGGCGATCTGGACGTGTGAGGTATGAGTTTCCACTGAATTTTGAACGCTGACTTTATTAAGATGGGTTCCAGACCGATTGGCGCCCCCTGGAGGGGGGTTTGGGTCTAAATATGTCAAAACCGACCAATTTTGCGGGCGGGTTTCGAGATTTTCGGTACCTAGGCTTGTGGGGTATTACATTCGACTACATTTCGGACTCTGAATTGATTAGAATGTGTCTGGAACACTACACACTCACTGTTATTCCCCAAAATGTTTCTCCAAAAACTTTCTTCATTTTGGCTCCTGGTCCGAGAAATAACCTGCCACCTGTGAAAGAATATGTAGCATTTTTCCATTGCCTTCAATATTCTTGTTATACTTTACGCTACGAGCTGTCTAAAACATCCTCAACCAAAAAAGACGCCTTATAGCCGACGAAAGTAATTTGGGTCGTCAAAAAACCAAAAACATCATCGCCATAACAATACCACTTTTTTTTATTGTCATTATTCTTTCTTCTCTCATTTGAAAAGCTTCTGCTGGACATTGTTAGTTTTGCTAATTTAATGGATTCTCTTCTGAGGAACATTGTTATCACCGCTATAAAAGTTGTTTTTATTGATCAACGGAGGGAACGGGAGAAGCTCGTGACGTAAACTTATTTCTACCTTTGAAACTTCATTTTCATTCTCCCGTAAAGCTTTTGCAGTTCATAAGTAATGAGACATTTGTAGTTGTGACTACAAATATTCTTCTCGTGAACAACGCTTCATTAATTCTACCATCTCATCAATCAAAAAAGGTAGTGGCAGATTTATATTTATATTTTTGTATATCGTATTTTTGCCGGATAATCAACATGATGATAGCCCTTCTTATTTATAAATTGATCACAATAACCATCCCGGTTAATACCATGTATGGTTTTAGGGGAATGTGTACTGTCAGCTGATTTGAACTATTAAAATTGATGGTGCCTATTTGCGTTTATATTTTTAATCGCGGTCCATTTCCGGCACCTACTAAAATGAACCTCGATAAATCAATAATCATTTCGTTTTCTTTTCATTCATTCATTCACTCACTTTATTGATCCATCATTATAACTTTATTTGCCGTAAAACTAAGGAAACAGTGAGGTGAGATGTAATTATGTAATTTGTGTAATTTGTAATTTATGTAATGGTCTGTCTCTGTCACTATTTTCGAACTTTTCCAGTCAATTCGTCCGATTACTATGATCTGTAATTTGGGGCTGTTGTGAGGCTGATTCGTTCATACAACTAGGAGCTGAATATCACAGTTATGTTCATGCCTTCGTTAAAAATGAATTACTGACGCATTAAAAAGGTAGGCGTTCTTTACTGGTCATATGGCACGGTACCGATTTTGGGAAAAAGGAAGATAACATATTTTGTAGCATATTTTAAGGATGCTCAACTTGTCGCCTATAGCGGGATATTATTGAGTGGTCATCGTTGAGTGATGTGGTTTTACATTAGGTAAAAAAGCAAAATTCGTGAGTGAAACTAGTGGGTTGGTTGGTGAGGGGTTCATGGGTAGGAAATTCATGGGCTGGGGACGAGTTATAAAGCCGTCAAGTCAGTTTACGGCTAGTGGACTTCGCTTCTGAAAATGATTATCTTTGTTTCTCTATTCCTTCTCTCCCTCTGCCTCTTCCAATGCTTCCAACGCACCGCGTCGATTTTTTTTCCTCCTCCAACATTTCACTCGGTGTTCCTCTCTGCTGTCCGTCGCACCCCGCCTGCCTAGACCGCTCACGGCTCTCCTACCTTGTATAAAACCCGCGTAACAGGTACAGGACCTTCGGCGGTGGGGGAGGCCGTGATTGGTTACGCCGTTGCCATGGCAACCCCCGTTTCCCTTGTGGCTACGGCTAAAGGAGGGAGCGGCCGCCATCTTGTTTGACATGGCCGCCCCCTCCTCCTCAGCCCCGTCGGTGGGGGAGAAGGGGGATCCTCTCGCCCGTGGCCGTTCATCCCGTTGCCTAGCATGCTACAGTAATAGTACAATAATTGTAGTATGATGCCAATTTTTCACTTTAAAAATAATTTCTCACTATGGCGAACAAGAGTGAGGATTGGCCTCTTTGAAAAAGATGGTTTACGGTTGGTCGCATCGTTTGTTTCGAATAATTCGATCAATCGAAGCGTAACGGGGGATAGAGACAAAGGCAATAAAATTGGTTGCTTCGGCAGTTATGGAATTGCTAACGTTCTTTACGACTATCGTCTCCAGGCGAAATAAACAAGAGAAGAATGAAAGGACATGTGAAAAAATGAAATTAATAAAATGAAACAAGCATTCAACATGGGTTAATATCCCTTGTTGGGTGTCCAAAATTATTCTCATTATATCTGTCATCAGACGCAATAATTTCATATTTGTATCTCGGTCAGAATGGTTGAATGGAAAGTCGGATATATATACATGTTCACGAATACTTCTTAGGAAGCCATCCTTTCCCGATTCTTAGGAAGCCGTCGGTTTACCGATTTCATCTTGGATGGCCACTATGTAGGAAGCCATCCCACTGTAATGTCCAAGTTCCCTTTGGATTATCTACGGATATTATGGCCACCCACTTTGTCACGAGTTCATAAATTGAAAAATATATTTAAAGAAATACTTTTTAAAAACTACGATTATATTTACGTACATTAATGCACAAAAAAGAAGAAAATGAATTATTTTTTCCGGTAATATGAAATTAAATTAAATAATGTTGTTAGAGAGTTTGAACAAGAGCATGGAGCGCCAGGAACAAAACATTTTGCAGCGATGATTTCGGAAAACCTACCTCGGCGGGATATGACTTTTCACGAAAATATTCACAAAGCGAATTCCCGCAAAATGGCTATTTATTTTGAGGTTTTGAGTTGAGTTGATTCTTGCTCCGTAAGTTAGAATCTCACAATCATCTGTCTCGACGGAATTTGAGGGTGAAATATTCCAGCTGCAGAAAAATTATTGAAATATTGTTGCCAGCTCCGCTAACCTCCGGTGTGTGAGAATGGTGCCTTCCATCATTTTCACCTCCATCATTTACCAAATTATAATTTATTTTCATATAAAATGAATAATTATAATTGGCCACCCGCAAAATAAATAGCTTTTTGATTAATTATGAATGTAATAATAATAATTTAAATACACTTCGCTATATAGGAAATTACTGAGCTTTTTTATGAGAGAGGTAGCAACTTTACGCTTACTTTGCTTGCCCCAATTTACTACTTTGTGTTAAAAATCAAATCCAACTTTAAAGTTATAATAATTATAGTACGTAATAAGTAATAGTACCTAATAAGTACAGTAGAGTAGTTGGTACTATACGAATTCGCATCGTTCATCTCAATCGTTCGCGGTTCTCGCAAAGAGATGTCTTTGTCCACGAATAGTAAAAGGAGATCTGAAACCGATCCCAATCTTTCGTTGGTGGTTTTTGTACGTGGTTTTGGAACGTCAAATAGCATCAAATATTTGTGTTATGCGGAAACCTAACACGGCTTAACACCAATTTTATCATTTGCTGTACCCCGGTAGCAGATAGCTCCATCGTCCTCTGTTCTGATCGCCTCTTCAATGACTCATTCATTGTCTATTCATGTAGAGCAGAGCAGAAAAGATCAGGAGAGCAGGTTCGTGACCGCCAGTGAAGAGTCGACAAGAAAGCCACCGTCTCACGGGTGGATTCGTTAATAAATGTTGTGACAAGTGACCAGAAAACTGGTTATCCGTATTTTCGAACTCATTGAGAAACATCTGTACATCGATAGCTTTAGCTCAAGTTTTCAAGCTCGCCAAAAGCAAATCAACTGGTTAAAGGAAATGTGATGCAAATTATTCCTAAATAATTTATTGTAACTGTTAAACCTCTGATTTAGGTGCCCCATAAGGAAAAGGGTGTTGTGACACAAATGTTGATGATTCCCATTAGAGTAAGTAGTACACGTACGTACTAGTAGGAACAGTGAGCCCACTGGGTAGCAGGTTTGAATATTTTTTTTTTACCTACAATAATTGTGGTCCAGTTATACATAAGTATGTGTATCTACTACTAATTGGGCCTGGGTACACACAAATAATTGATATTGGTAAGCTGGCCCTACTCTCCTCTAATTTGATGGGCAACACGACGGCCGACAAGGCAAGTGTCTCATTGAATAATGGATCAGTATCAGAGGGTGCTCCAACATTCATGGCAAGAAAGGAGTTTAAGATGTTCAAGAAAATGGTTAGCTCGCGGGTTTTATGTTGACAGTGAAGGTTGCTTTCAAGGTATAGCTTTCCCCCTAGGTAGTGCGAAAGGGGTGAGAAAATGGCGGAGCTGGACGAAGAAGGGTAGATCATACTGTTTTCTTTACGGGCTAGAGTCGGGGGCTTTTACGAGGATGGTCCATTACTGCTTGGCCGTGTAGATGGGTTAGGTACACTGTCAACATTGATTTTAGTGGTTCGCTTGATATCCTCTTATACCTCGCCCGAATTGAAAAGCCCATAGTCTATTTTTTTATCCTTCTTTGACACTAAAACCGCCTGTTGAGACTATTTTTATTCTAGGGGATTTCAACCAACAGATTTGGTCTCCATAATTATCATCATTCTCAATGTACACTAGCTGAATATAAGTACTCGAACCAATAAACGATCCGTATACTCGTATATAACCATGCATTGTTACATCTCATAACCAAGCAATGATACTCCTGCCTAAAGCGTTCGACATTTTTTCACAGGGAGATTGAATTTTGAATGGGTACTCGTAAATCGTCCGGCCTTGTTACTTGAGCACATTTGGCAAATTTTGATCATTCTTCATCTTTCGCTCTGTTCAAATCATTGGCAGATTATGCTTGAAGACATAAAACATCTTTGTTGTTTGTAACGAACACTCGCAGAATTCCAGACCTTCCAGTCGTCAAAATTGACTCCTTCCGAAAGTGCTTGAATGATGCAAAATAACTAATTCGTGCGTTATTTAGTCCCAACCCCGTGCCTCATGTGGAATCCATTGTGTTTTATTATGTTATTAGTCACTTCCAGATCAGATTGTAAACAGCCACATGGCCACAAGGTGTGATATCTGACTAACCACATCGTACTATTTGGAAAATCGAGCTAGCCAACCACCTACCGAGTTAAACTTCATCCAACTTAAAACATGGAGAACAATGATTGCGTTTTAGAAACAGCCTCTGTGGCGTAACTATCCGTTTGGCCGACAGCTCGTTGGTAGAGCTACACGAGCATACGCAAGCCTGAGGGCTGCAAGTTGAAACCTTCCAAAGCAAAACACTGGTTTCGACCCTCGCGAACTAGAGCGGCGCTCTAAATTATAGACCCACTTCAGTAATAAGTCGCATGTGAGGTGAAAGGCTCTAGAAGCGAGATGCGAAAAAGATAATACAAGTCGGCATACAGTCAGCCGCTGTATGGGTCAACAGGGGCCACGGTGCTGCCCCACGCCCTCTTCGAGGGTCAGGAAAGGCGGCCATGGGCGAAGTCGAAGGGGAACAGGTTTTCGTAGCGATCGTCTCTCGTGACGTCATCGGTATGAGAGGGACGAACGAAGATTTTGCTTCAGTGTCTTTTATCCGTATTACAAATGTTTCTATTCTTCTTCCAGGGGCTGATTTCGTGCAGAGGAGGAATAAACTCGCTTCAAGAAATCATCGAAGGAAACAGAAGCATGAAGCATCAGGCAGATTCTTCGGGGAGGGACGGCAGTATATTCATTATGTGCGCTTACGTCCACATTACCTATGGGTCGATTCTACCTAGCATTTGCAATTGGCAATGTTCTTGGGAGGCTCCGTCTTGGAGTTCTTTCATATTCAGTTTTTTAGTCTTACCTACTATTGAACCAAAAATTGACAGTTTGCGTTTCAAAATGACTATATCGAAACGCTGCAAATGAGTCCACAATTGTTGATCATTCCATGAGCAAGAGTAAGGGAAAAACAGGAATTGTAGAGTGTCCTGGGCTCAAACCAATCTATTCAGCGTCCGACTTTTAGTGGAAAATGATACTCCACATGCCTAGTACCCGAAAATGAAGAAAACCCACATTCGAATAGGTAGGTAGGTACCCATTTTGACCCATACCCACCTCCTCAATGGACGCCAATCCATCCGGGACTCGTCTCAACGAATTCAGCGTCCAAAATTTAGCAAAGAAAGATAGCCCACACGCCTAAAGCCTAAAAAATCTCGAATATTCACACTCTTAAAGGTAGTTTCACTATTATCTTCTGAGATGCAATTAACGTCTTAACGAAGTTATTCTGCGTTGGCAAAATTGGTTCTTCGGGGACTACTTTGCTGACGTGTTGGAACTCTAGCTGAATCGACGTGCCGTGTTTGTTCATAATATATTAGGACCGTCACATGCATGTCGTGTTTATTCATTCGGGCTGCCAGCCTCACAGGCTGTTATCCGCAATCGCGGCATTTTTTTCGAATGAATTTTGCACCGGTTACAGACGGTGGAACCTCCTCTAAATTGTACTACCCTATATCTTCGTCCTTCAAGCCGAAGAAAAGGTATCATCCTATTTATGGAACAGCAGACAAAAAGCAGCTGGATTCCACGGATCCAGTATTCTCAACTCAACTCAAAGACGAGTGGGATTCTTTCACCAAACATGCAGGTGAATTCGTAGCTGATTCACCATGTGAATGAAGACCGGCCCATCGTTCAATTTCTCCAGAACTCTGGAAGTTTTAATAAACCAAACAAACCAAAGTTAATTTGATGTCCGGGGATTTACAGGATAGTGGTCCAACTAGTGTTTTGGATTCAATTCTCATGTAAACAATGCTAATAAGGAAAAAAAGTAATAAGGAAATAGTTTGGCTCGTAAAACTTGTCCAGATTTCAAGATTGTATGCAGGATAAAATTCAGTCAAATTCGAGGGATTAACAAACTTTGAGAGGCTAGCAAAATTGTGCTTTTTGTTGCTAGTTGCTAGTAGAATCGATCCTTGTTGCCTCTCATCTTACGATATTACTATATTTATGCAATATGAATACTGACCATAATTTTCAAACCTTAATTTTGGTTGGTTATTATTATTTAAAATGTGTATTTCGAAAAATGGATTTTCGAGATTTTGGCAATCTAGGCGTGTGGGAAGTTATTTTCGACTAAATTCCGGACGCTGTATCCAATGAGATGGTTCCCGGAACGATTAGCGCCTACCGGTAGAGGTTATGGGTTAAGATGGGTGTTTATAAACCGCAGGACGGATGATCGGTGATATCACTAGTAGGTTTGCGTTCAAGCTCACGTTTTTAAAATATTATGATAATCCGAACCGCAGTGAAATGGAGAGCTAAGGTCTTGTTAATGATCATGTAGCCTTTTTCACGACCGCACTCATTACATGCATGGCTGCTTTATAGCGCTAATGTTCGAGGCCAAGCGGAGGTATCTGAATGAGTTCTTGGACTTTCATGGCAGTTTTGAGAGAATATCTATAGGCAATTGACAGATAAGCAGTTCACTGTAACCAGTAAAACATGAAAACAATATCGTTCAAGCAGATTGGATGTTTTCTGCAAAGCAAAAAATTGAGTTTTAACTATACTGACTGGAATTAAAAATTCCAAGAATAATGTAAAACGTTGCAGTTTTAGACTTGCAGTCAATCCATTTAGAACAACAACTATTTTTAAACACACAATTTTTGAAAATTCTTGGAATATTCAATTTTGGATATATCTGCCAATCGCAACAACCACTCATGCGTCTTGCAACAACATGGCTGTAACACCTGAAGCTTCAGGAGTCTAAAAACTCCAGTATGCGTGATAAACGAAAAAAAACGACAGGCCTAATCAACAAACCATATATTTAATACCAAACCAAAAGAGTGATGCTCATTTGCCAAAATCTGGAACATGTAGTTATTTTTGGCCGTGAATCCTGTCCTCACTTGATGTACGCCAATTCGTCAGGGAGTAATCTGCCTATGAGATATTCAGCATCCAAAATGTAGTGAATATGATACCTTTGACGACCATGTCCTCGAAAATCTCAAAATCAGATTTTCAAGGTACTAAATCTTCCTGTTCTTACCGGGACCCCCCCCCCCCCCCTTTCACCGCAATCGTGCCGGATCATAGATAAGCACAATAATTAAGGCCAAATTGACAACGTTAATTGTAATTTAATGTGATTACCCGGAGATTGTATAGGCCTCACCCTGGGCATGGATGACAACGAACGGTGGACGGGCCATTAAGATTCAAAATCTAAATTTGTTGAAACATAAAAATATTATCTTGACGGAGCATTTTTTTAATCCCATATGAATTTGAAAGCCAACCACTTCTGTAAGAGCAAGAGACCAAAAGACCACGTTGTTAAAATGTATCTTCATCTGTTAACGGCATATAGGCCCAATAAATCTATTAAATTTTACTCGAACGCATTCGCGTGTGTACGGCTAGAATATGCGACTCATTGAAATATTCGGTATGATCTGAAAATTTGATTTCAAATCAAGGTGTTAAGTTGTATGAAGGGTGCACTAACAATCACTGAATCAATCAATGCAGTTATTGCAGTACGGCAGAGAATTTTGCTTCTCTTCTTTCAATTTGCTTACGTTTGAAAATCAACTATTAACTCAAGGGTTTCGTACCTCCAGCAGCGAGAAAAAAACGAAACAATTTTTTTACCGCTCCTAATAGCATGATTGAGTAAGGGTGCATGGATCATGGCGGTGGTGCGCTATAGCTAAATATAGACAGCTCGTCTGGGAGTTTTGCAGATGATACATTTATCATGCTCGAATGGTGAATCAAATAGTATCCATATGCATTGAGCCAAGCCAACATATCGAACATTCCAAAGAAATTGAGTGCGTGTGAAGGGAACCGGCCAAAAGCCATGATTAAGACTTTCAGCGTGATTTATCACGTCAAAATGCTGATTGAAGTTTTAACAAGCTTAATTGACCGGATTTAGCAATGAAATATTGAGGATACTGCAAAAATATTCTGACTTTTTAATTAGGCTTGCAAAGGTCGGAGGCTCTTCAATGGATCACAGAGAGGCAATCAAACAGCTGTTAAGGGGCCATAAAGTTGAAGAGATGGGTTAAGGTTTTCAAGTAAGTATTTTGTTACGAATCGGCGGGGAAAATGGCAAAGAAAGTGAGTACTTACTCGGCCTTGGGGCGTCGGTAATTCGCCGAGACCCAGCGTCGGTTTTATCGTCGATTATCACCGAAAAATCGTTCGTGCTCCGAAAAAACACAACAAAATATTTTCCCAACCGACCTCTCAAAACCGGGATAAAACTAAATGTGAACGTTATCTCCCCAC
>CM033998.1:36793064-36813692 GCA_019603395.1 Cyrtorhinus lividipennis | reverse complement strand
CCCGTGTTTCTCTATCAGTAACTCGAAAGGATGTGCTTTGTGGCTCCCCCAGCTGCCTACATGCGTCAGCAAGATGGCTCTCTTTACACCTTCTCCAATTTCAGAAAGTGGAAGATAGAATATGAGCCAATTGAGGATCCTAGGGAGCTAGGAAATGACCACCGCTTCAACTCTATAGGAGTTGTTGACTAGTATACTATAGAAAGCCTGGCCAACAACTTGACAGGCAGGGTATATTCCAAATGCCCTGGAATACAAGTTCATTGAGGAAAGGGACTGGCAACTGCAGGTACTTGGGACTAGCTTGCATTTAGAATTCGTTTAATCTAGCCTTATTTAATGTGCCTAACAGCCCCAGGCTGGGCCTCAACTTAAGAAAGGTTGAGAGATTTTCACAGTCCAACAGCGCAGCGCGGTCCACCCCAAAACCTTATAAAAACTTCCAAAATCTACCAAAAATAAATAAATAAATAAATGAATTCAAAAAAGCAGGTGCCAGAACTTACACACATTGGCGTAACGGATAAGGAGTGATAATTAATACGTTTGTATTGACACCGTGCAATAGAGAATAATCAATTCCATGTTTGAGTACTTGGAGCTCTGTCTACAAATACTGATGATGATCTCAACTCGTATTGATTTTAATTTATAGTACAGGGGATTAGATGAGTGCTGGGACCAATAATCAATTCATATAGTATCAGGAACGTGATGAAAATAGTATCACAAAGGGGGCTATGATTCTGGCGGTGAGAAAAGGAAGGAAGGGGTTTTACCTCTCACTCACGTGGGAAGGGATGAAGGGAGAACATCCCCTGAACATGGCCGACAAGAGAGGAGGAGTAGTGACACCCCTAGACCCACCAATCACGTTGCAGTTCGATAAAACCATGCCGCTTTCACCTCCTCTTTTCCTCAAAACCTCACCACCCTAACCCCCGTCACCCTTTTCGCCGTCCTCTCGCAGTCCGCACGTGTTATTCTATTGTATATAAATTGTCATATTTGGTGGGTGATTTCTCCTCAGTTCCCAACAAGTTCCCCCTCAGTCCGTGCGACGCCCCAACAATTCAATTAAGGGCGCTCGTCCCGTTCGTACTCCCTAACCAGCTTATACGTCCCCAATATTATGCTCCTCAGACTCCATGGACTCCTCTGATAACATTGTATCCAAACACCTCCACCCTTCATGGCTGGTAGTCCGATAGAATTTGGTAATCTTGGCCAAACCAACGAGAACTGTGCTCACAAATTATATTTGGCGGAAGTGTTCATACAATGATGATGTCTACTCAGTAATATCCACAATCTATTTGATGTTTTGCGGATACCACATTACTTCAGGAGATTACAAGCCAAATCACAGCAACGTACGATGAATTGATGAGAAACTGTCATTAATTTATGATAGCATTATGTAGGCTCTTAACAACTCAGTTTTAACTGTATCGCAAGTGTATTTCGCCTCGGCTTATGAGAACAATTTTCGATTTTATGTTCTTATGCTAAGTTGTAAGAAATAAGATACACCACAACATGTTGTTACTTTCTCAAACATCACTTTGTCGAGGTTATTGTAGCGTAAAGTATTACGAGTAATTTTGAAATGAACGGCACACAATGGTATTCTTCAACTATAAGATTGATTACAGCAGTTATTTAGTGCGACCATTTGAGGTTGAAGCTCGGAACTGTTTGAAGTCAAAAATGTTACCATGTAACATCATAAGTAGGAGGGGGAAAATATTAAAGAAAATGATAACGGAGCAAACGATATTATTCACTTTTCAAGACCTCCAGGAAATTTAACCGAATGAAAAGCACCTTCTGGTCCTTCCTCTTCCTCATTCCTTTTCCCCATGCTGAAGAAATGAGTCTCCATACTCCTTGTCCGAGGAATAACCTACCCGTGTGAAAGAATTTGCAGCGTTTTTTTTATTCTGAGTTAAAGGTATATAGACGAGTAACTTGCAAAGATTTATTCCGAGGAGATTCATTTAATCGGGAAAAGTACATAAATACGTGAGCTGCCCTTGAAATCTCTGGGAGGAAATCTACTCGTTAATCTCTAACAAACAAAATATTTATCCCCTAATTCCACAAGAAAAACTTCATTCCAACCAAAACTTCTAAGTGTTTCAGGATAGAAATAGGAGCTCAGAACATCATCAGAATAAATTTCTTTTACTGGACTACAATAATACAAGGGGTCTGGACATTTGAATAAAACCGGTCAGTCCCGCCCTCTCACGAAATGGATGGGATATTTCGTGGTGCCGGGTTAAACCGGTTATCCAATGGCCGAAAGTTGTTTGTGCTCATTATAGGGTCGGGCCCTATTCATTCCCCCCTAGTCCAAGTAGAAAATACATCTGCTTAAAGACATTAGTACCTGACAACATGGACGATATTTCAACCTGGGATTCCCTCTTGTTCTTAATGATGCTATTCGAAATAATGATAAGAGGAATGTATAAATTGAAGATGATTTTAATTTATTTGTTTAAATACATGATCTCGTTGAGAAAATTTAGCCGTGGAGGTCAAAAATAATTTCTTTACATCAATACTTGCATTGTATTAAACGATGGGCGTTGTTGAAGTGGTTAACCTAGAATTTGTAGGTAACGTGCCGCTGAAATATAAAAATAAAGTCTGAAATAAATTAAATTAAATAAGTTATTTATCAGAGCAAACGTGAAAGGCTCAAGTCTTCGAACATCGTAAAGGATAGAAACTGACGCATTAACGTGCTATTGTGAAAAACCTACGTGGCATGGGGTGCACTTTGAAGGCGGTGAAAGAGGAATTCGGCAGTTGGACACCAGTTTTAAATTACATAACATATATACTGTATCAGCCAAAATAAGATGAACAATCGGTAACAAATAACTTATTAGAACAAGATGTTCCATGAAAGAATGGAGACGTCCAATCAAAAGATTCCCCTTTGAATGCGGTAATCTTCTTTTCAAATTACAAAGAAGTCTCACACTTAGCGATATGAGGTGATAACAACGGTATTCGGTCAAAAATAGACTGGTTAAAATATCATGTAGTAATTACCTGATGTATCTGATGATAATTACGTGGAACTTTATGAGGAAGTCCACAACTACTTGGCACTAATCTGTACAAAATAAACACAATGTTTGCTACATAAATAATCAATTATCTGATGTTGGAACCGGTGGTTTCTAGTTGAAAGTAGATAGATAGGTAGACAATTAATTTGTAAAACGCGCTTAGCTCGTTAAAAGGTTGGTAAATGGCCAAAAGAAATGATATAGAGTTCTTTAAAATAAAATGAGCTCATGAAATATGAGTTGATCCATTAGAACTTCGAGGTAAGCGTAAAGTAGGTCAGACGCGAGAAACGAACGATGATCAGCAAACTGAATCCTCACTCATGGCACACATCCATCCAGACGGTGGACGCCTCTCAGGAACTCCATCAATTTAGGCGGATGAGGCCTTGGCGAAGATGTTGATGAACTCTTCCATACCCAGCACCCGTCAACATAGTAACTGTTTCTCGTTCAGGCCAGAATACGGTGCACTCTCTGTTGAAGTGTTGCTGTGTGTCAGGTGATTTAGATGAGGTGGTTATTGCAGCCTGACAAGGGCGCGCTCTGGTGAAGGTGTTCGCAAGCCGGCTAATAGATATTCGTCTGAATCCTCTGCCTCCAGCTCTGGGTACTGCGTACTGCTAAGCCAATGCACGCGTCAAGGAGGAGGGAAGGATAGGTAGAGGCAGCAGGCACATTCTGCCTGTATGATTTATTGGAGAGGAGTTGAATCTTGATGTACGAGGTGAGTTTAGATCGGCCTTCTGGAGGATAGTTCCAGGTCACTAAACAAAAAATCTTTTTAGCTCCCTCATGTTCCCAGGCTCAGTCACTGGGCAGGATCTGCAGGTCGCAGTTATTAGAATGCTGCCAATTCATTCACAGGGGTTGGTTATTCCACAGACCAGCATGGAGACTCATTCCATTGCCCCAACTTTCCGTGCGTACATGCCTAGGTACCAGGAATCTCGAAAACTCACTTTCGAATTGGGTAAATAGATACCCATTTTGACCCATAACCTCTTCCAGAGGGCGCCAATAGTCTCTTTGGATTCAGCATCAAAAATTTGATCGGAAATATTACCCCACGCGCCTGAATAACCAAAAATCTCGAAAATTCATTTTTCAAAAACACACTTTTATACACTAAGACGCTGGGGTTTTGAAAGAAAAATTTGACACGTTTTCAGGGTCACGAGCAAGCTCTTCACAAGCTGTAACCCTGGCATTGTACATTGTCATTCACACCCGATAGGAACATCCTTGCATACGCGTATACGGCTACTTGTGGTTTTTTAAAAATTGTTATTATCAGTACGAAACACATTGGTCCGTGTTATCGAGCGCGTTTAGAGAAATCAAAGTTCTGTCCGTACTGCGTAGGCAGCAGCACTAGTAGTGAGTATTTGTCTTTTCCAGAGCATTTCGGGGCTAAGTCCAAGACGGTGCGGGGGGTGAAAGTTAGGGCCGGAGGGGTACAACTTGGCCCCCCGAATTAATACGTTCTGGAGGGGTAAGTCTGGACCCCCCGCACCGTCTTGGACTTAGTCCCAAAATGCTCTGGACAAGACAAATACTCACTACTAGCACTATAGTGGACTATTATACTTTACTGAAGATTGTATCTTGTATTTCGAAGAAGATTGTATTGATTGATTGTATTGTGATGACAAATATAGTATTTAAATTGTATTTTTGCAATCCGAACTTTTATTTCCCGGACAATTCTTGTGTCACATCAACCGCAGGTTTCCTTCCAAGTCACTTTCCACGAGGCCGGACTTGTTGTTCTTTCATCGATCTGCTCACGAACGACGAGTAATTTACTACTTTGTCAGTAGAGCGAAACATCATGTCGGATTTTGCATAAAAATGTCTTATTTTCTAAACTTTGCGTGACTGTGAGGCGAGCGCTGAGCAGGTTTTCCTCTAACTTTATGTCTACTTAGAGGGAAGTGCAATAAACCAACCCCACGTGCCACGCAAGGAAAAAATAATGAGACGCTCTATCAATAACGTTGAGTATTTGAGAAGAATGGAAGATACCTTTTTGTATCTTAATCATTTTTTCATTCGACCGGTAGAACTCCAAGGTTTCCTGGTTGTGCAATCGAAGTACCAGCACGTCCTGACAAATACTTTCCACCACACAACTCGAAAATACGTATAAAAGAGAGAAACATGAGGAGGTTTTGAATAAAGGATGATTTGGTTGGTTCCGCCTCTTTGGACGATATGGAGGGGTCATCATGGAAACCAATTAGGAAAAACGCTGCTAATTCTCGCACAGGGTTATTCCTCGGACCAGGCGCATGGAGGACTAATATTTAAAAATAGATTCAGCGACCATAACCTCTACCGGTGGGTGCCAATCGTTCCGGGACCCGTCTCATTAGATTCAGCGTCCAACTTTTAGTGGAAAACGACACCCCACACGCCTAAGCCTCGAAAATTTCGAACATCGGGATAATGGGGGGAACAGTGGGTGTGGCGGGTACCGCCGACCCATTCCAATCAATTCAGGGTCATCACATTTAGTAGAAAATGATACCCCACACGCCTAGGTACCAGAAATCTCGAAAACACATTCAAAATGGGTAAATAGGTACCCGTAAAAAAAAAAAAAAAAAAAAAAAAAAAAAAAAAAAAAAAAAAAAAAAAAAAAAAAAAAAAAAAAAAAAAAAAAAAAAAGGATGGAAAATCCATTTTTCAAAAAACATATTTTCCGTTTTGAACAGTCGGTGAAGCTCAGGATAGCCATAATTTAATAGAGAAAAAACATAATTGAAGGGGTACTAATTTTTAATATATAAATGCAAATTATGCAATGTGTTTTCACATATATGTAAATATGTGAATGGCCAGGTATGTATACCTGGCCTGTATGTATACCAGGCATGAATACAGGTGTACCGTTGGAATGATGAGATTCTGGGTATGTTTTTTACCCGGGGGCTGGCCGGAGCACCTGCGTGCTGATCACGGGAATATTAAATGAAAAATGATGGTTTTTTTCACAAAAATGTAAAATTTTCGACACTGGCTAACATTATTAGCTCTGAAACTGACCTCCGTCTAGGAGGTCGAATCTTCCAACTCGCCTAGCTATCAGATGTGGATATCAGATGATTCTTATTAAACCTGATTTTGATCCTTACCTAATCTCAACCCTCCATAGTAAACCACGTAGGTAATGAATAAATGCCCACAATCATTAAAACTGCTGATTTGCCTTCTGTCGGAGTCCAAAAATGGATTCCAGAAGCTCACAAAACGCTAAGAGGAGGGAATTTTAAACCCATAACCCTGCGTTGTCATGTCATGTTCATGTTACTGTCAAGATAATATCGATTGGCCTGAGGAACTATATTAATTTTTCCCTGGAAATAATTGATAGTTACTTAGTTCTTGATCAGTTGCTCCGTTCTCTTAGGGTGTAATGAATCCTTTCATTCCAGAGCAGCCCCTGTACATCTTATACACCATCCTTGAAGCGACTTTTTAATCAAGGAGAAGGGCGGAACGCTCATTTCTCCCCAATTAGTTTTGGGCGAAGTAGGTATAACTTGCAAAATGAGAAACGAGTTGTTAAGGGTGGCGCACCTCCAGCCCCCCCACCACACGTTGAATTCCCTATTTCCTACGCACCCCTCGTTCGTCCCATAAACCCAAGAGAAAACGGAAAGAGAAATATAAAATAGAAATTGCCCCCCGAGCGAGGCTGGCAAACCCTCCTGTACGGTGTTTGTACCCCCAAAGGTGATACCCTCCAGGGGTTTTGATGCTCTGTCTTCCAATACAGTCACCGGAGCGACCCAACTTGTAAAACCCAGCGCAAGCGCACGGTCCGTTCTGCTCCTCCGGCTCTCCGTCTCTCTTTCAGCCTCTCTTGAGAAGAACCCGATGGTTTCTTCCTGTGACCCGCTCTTACGGCTAGAGTTTTCTCCGTTGCTCCCCACTTCCTCGTTGTTTTTCGCGATTCTCTTTTACCGCGCCCTTCCGACGTTTTCTCTCGATCTCATCCCTCCCAAGCCCTTCCCCTTTCGAACGAGGAGGCGGTGTCAGACAGGGCTTTTCCTACAGAATTTTATTATTATTTCCCTTCATGTACTGGAAGGTGAACTGGCAACTTTTGAAAACCGTCTCCGTCGAAGAACACGTCTGGGGGCGGCATCTGCGAACTGTTGGATGGCGGACCACGGCGTCAGTCAAGAACAGCCTGCTTCTCAAGGTAAAGACCATTATTTATGTTCAGTTTGTTACTAATTAAGTTACTCTTTCCATCCTTGCTCTCTATTGTTCTGATGTGATACGACCTCATTAACGGATGAACTAATCGCATTTAGTTCATTGATTTTTTCCAACGATTGCATGGGAACATTCGTGTGATATATCTGCCTACGTTGGATGGACTGATCGAAATTTAAAAGAGGGAAAAATTGTTCAGCTGCTCAAGACGGCAAGACCATTTATTGACAATTAAACGTGACAAATAACACCCTACGTAGTAATTTCCGTGACAATTGTCGAACACTATAACACAGTGACCCTATGAATTTTGATTGTAGGTGAGTCGAGCGTTGGTGCTCTACAAGTTTATGCCACCATGATTGAATCGACTAGTCACTGTCCTGAGTATACATTCAGTCTTCTTACCTAGAATCAGTTTTCTTCCATTTCTTACTATTCTAGTTTTCGCAAACATTGTCTAACACAAATTCCGAGTACCTTTGGCTACAAAATGATCGAAAAATGAGTTCGAGAATAGCATGCGATGGTATGCAGGGTGGCAGTGGGTAAGGCATGGAGAGGGGTGTGGTCGAAAGACCGCCATTTCCTTATACTCCCCCCTCAAATTGTTTTTGAATTTCGAATGTTGTGCGATACAATGGGCGTGGGTTAATTTCCTCAACTACAACAATACGGCGTTCAGACAGGCACTGTGCAACTAATAGATTAAGAACCCCTCCCCCCATCCATCGATCTACTATACACCCTATTATGTACATCTACAGAGGTTTGAGTTATCGTAAACACACTATTGACACCACGTCAGAACATACTACAATTACTTACATGACATAAACCTCCACAAAACTCCTGCTGACTTCTTTCAGGATTCTCTAAGCAAGCAGAACCCATTTCCAATAAACAAACACTGTTCATACTCAAATCAAAACAAATGTTTTACTCTTAAACTGAACCAAGTTCTTCGAATGGGCTCAAACAAGAAAGTGCTGTTCCTCCTCAAGAGAAATGTACATAGGTGTGGCGTGGAAGGGAGAGATGTGCGCAAAAAAGGTGAAACTGGAAAAGGGCTTGAAGGGTTTTGGGTCGGCACATAGTTCTGAATATTCATGCGGGTAATGTTTTTCTTAAACATACGGCTTTCTCTTAGAGGCTGGAAGGCATCGAGTGACCTAATGTTAGGGTTCCTAACTTTCCCTTTAACCTTCGGTCGTGCTAACGAATAACGGACTGTTACGGTTGTTTTGTTTTTGCTATTCGATTTCTTTTATATCTTGGGGAGACTTAACCACATTGGTGTGTACTAGACATTGCAGGCAAACCACTTCCAAATCCTAGTCAAATTTGATGTGGAAATAACCAGGAAGTGAAGAAGTAATCAATGAAAATACTCGTATAACTAAAATCGGAGCGCTGACGTAGCTACAATGTATTTATTCTTGGAAATATAAGAAGGGATTCGGACACTTTCCAGTGGTCAGTTTATGTCTACACAACACCATCCATTAAAGTTCTGCCTCCCTTGTGAACAAACCATATAGTATGCGATCTTGAGGATAAAACCTAGTGAATCATTTCACAATAGTTTATTATTCAAAACCCCATTTTGTCTCTTTTCATTTCTACTTGTGATAGGAAGAAGTAATTGAAATATCGACTTTCATTTCTTCTTGCTGAAATATAAATGATACTCGTGAATGGTAATTACAACCATATGTACTGACCAAATACTACTACGTTATTTTTAAACTTATTGAAAAATTAAAAAAGCCTGTCCCCAAACCTATTCTTACATTTTATTAGGTGTGCTGATTCAGCACCAAAATATCATCGGAACCGGTTTCTACCATTCCCTTTTCCAGGGTAAACGGCATACCTTACTTGCTCAGCTCGCGGTAGGTAGGTGATCCTCATCTTACGTTGTTCTTTATAACATACCATTCAAACAACCGAACCACTGCAAAAAACCAAAGCAAACGTTTGCAGAAAAACTGCAGCAAGCTGATCCAACTCCAGCTGTTTTCATTTCAATTCCGGCTGTTTTGTATGGCCAGTGTGACATGTTCGCGCGAAACTTTACAGTTGGTTGCCGGTTGACAGTGAATTCATTATCAGTATGTAATCACCGCTCAATAAAACATTGTTTTTGGTTGGTTAGTCATGTTGTTAGTTCCCACTGGTTTCACAATTGGTACTAATGTCGGGAATTGAAGAGTCACCTGAGAATTTATCGTGAAATCTGTACTATCGACAATAATTAAAATAAATTAGTGCCAACGTCAAGCGAGCTAAAAACGCGATAGGACAGTGTAAAACGGGTGATTGGTGTATTGCCTCTCTTGGTGTAGCAGCCATGAGGTCATCAGGAAAGTCGCAGAAGTGTTTCTATTTCTATAGGAGCCTTTCGAAACCTTATTTTGATGTTATAACCGTGACATCTGCATTGAAGATATTTCTGGTTGAGTTCGGATGCGCCAGTTACGTTACCTAGTTCCATTCGGTGAAGAGTTGTGTGAGTGTGTGTTCTTCGTTGTGACCCAATCGCTTTCGAATTGCATCTCCTTCGCTCGCGGCCTGCATTCAAAGGTAATATTATTCTTTAAATAATAGTGTTTCTGACGAATTCACCACTGACAACAGCTTTCGTTTTGGTTGAAGATCCTCTCCAAGCAAAGCGTCACTGTCTGACCATTGCTACTAATAGCCAAAAGCTTTTTCCCTCCAAAACCATGAATCGTGGGTACATTGCATTTTAAATTGAATGTAAGTACTACGAAAGGAAACTTGGAGTCAGTGAGGTGTTTCATTTTACCTTTCTTTAATACATCTTCTTATTTTCGTATTTGTATGCACGTAACCTTTATCATTCCAAGTTTCCACTAGTGAAGCTTCCAGCTGGTTGAACTTATATACAACGACACACAGCACAGGCTGTATACGATGGCCAATGCATTGCTTACATGAATAATGTATCGCTCTGGGGGAACCAGCTGACGAGAAAGAATGTTCCCTTATTGCTTATGGTGCGCCATGCACACTGTGCTAATTCTTCATTTTCCTATTCAAAAACGTCCAGTTCTTTTTGATAACCCCATCGCAAAGTTCATTGCCAAAATTTCATTGATAGAATGTGATTGAATGGGTCAAATAATAAAGGTCACTTATGAGTAGCTTGACAATGTTGTAAACCTTAAAACTATACTTGGTAGGTATCGCTAGTTATCGTTGTCGGTATGTTATCGCTTTCGGTCAGTCGGACGGTAACGAGTCGTCGCTACGTGAGTTTTCGTATTAAAAAAATCGTTAAACGCAAAATCCCATAATATCACGACCAAAGAAGCTTTGTTGACTTCTATCGGAGAGATATAATCGTCGTTAATGAAAGCAATATTGCGTGGCAAGACTTCTTCACCGTTTCTCACCTACTACCAAGTTTCTGTTCAGTATCGACTTGACCAATGATTTAAAGAGCTATATAATCTACGTCCGTGTGGTAACATTAGGTCCGAAGGTTCATTTTGTATGTTGAAATGATAGATAAGTCGTATATGTATTTATCTAACTCTCAAATTGTCGAGTCCTTGTTTCAAGGAAAAACCTGCCTATCTATTCTCGCAGGTTCACAACATTGAAGTCGATGCAATATTTGTCAAATTAAAATTAACGGTACTCTGCATAAACGTCAATCTCTTAACATTTTCTTGCTATGGAACCTGACACAATATCGTGATGAAATTGCCTAAAAATGTTCAGGGATTTTGTGGGTTCAGCTTTTTCAGCTTGTTACGTACCTGTAAGATTTATTAAAGTCAAACAAGGGGCGCGCTTATCGCCTGCCCAAACCTAATATTGTTTCAGAATGATTACATCAGCTAGATTTCTCTTCATTTGGCTCGGCACTGCCTACTAAGGACTCGAATGGCCCCAAGGAAAAATAGGTTACTAGCCACAGTCATGGATCATTTATATATAAAACGTGGAATGCGCGATTCAATTTAATTAATTCAAAGTTATTAATGGTTGTTTGTATGCAGGATGTCTACTATTTTATTTTTGCATTCGTATTTACTTGTTTGAATTCGCATGAACCGCTCACTCTTGATAACTAATCAATGACCTCGGAATCTGTATCCATTTCATTTCGATGGGAAGATTTGAACAAGAAAGGAAATCTATGAAATACCAGATCAGTTCCATACTTATAAGTATTTATCTTTAATAACCCTCCATTATTGTATTCTCGTGTCTTGTTTTGGCCATCTGGTTTTGGAATTTTCCAGGTGGACTAAACACGCCAGGTAGAGTAAAAACGCTGCAAAAAAAAAAAAAAAAAAAAAAAAAAGGTCCAAAATTTAGTGGAAAATGACACCCCACACGCCTAGGTACCGGAAATCTCGAATGCACACATTGGAAATGGGTAGATAGGTACCCATTTGGACCCATCCAGAGGGCACCAATTGTTCCGGGACCCATTTCATTGAATTCAGCGTCCAAAAGTTGAATGAAAATGAGACCCCACACGCCTAGGTACCAGAAATCTCGAAAACACGTATTCAAAATGGGTAGATACATACCTATTTTGCCCCATAACTTCTTTCAGTGGTGAAAGTTATATTTATAGTTATATATCCAGGGAAAGTGATACCCCACACACCTAGATTGCAAAAAATCTCAAAAATCCATTTTTCAAAATACACATTTCGACCCCTACCCCTCCCAAATTTGGTCCGATCGGGCTGAACATTTTCGAGGACCAACTAGAGCCGGGAACGGACCCCTGACCGAAATTCCAGATTTTAAGAAAATTTGCTACTACCAAAGTTGGCGTGGACGGCGTACGGCGGATGGCGGACGGACATTAGCTCATTTTGATCTAGACTCCTTGAAACGTCGAGAAAAAAAATGTTGGGCCATATCGGAGAGATTGACTTTTTGCATGAAAACATTGGTTGATTATTCAAGGTGTAACCAACCAAACACAGAGGTATCAAACGTTAGTCTATTTCCACCAAAAAATAGTGAGTAGGTTACACTCGTTGAATCGATTTCGACGGTGAGGTCATCATCAGTAACTAACATAAACTGCTACTTTTATTCGTACCAGGTAGTGTTTGAATTATGAATAAAAGATTTAATCTAATAGTATCAAGTCTCTTAGATCAATAGGAACAATTTAGAAGAATTTCGCCTCCTCTTCTATTCCTCATTTTATTCATTTCATTGGATTGATCCAAGGACACTACATGAATTGGTCATATTTACATCGTACCAACACGTATTATAGCAAGGACTACATAAAGCACAGATTAGGACCTGATGTGAAGGATGAGTGACAAAAATCAGATCAGGAAAGGGTATGAACTAGGGAAAGGGCTCAGTGGTATTTTGCTACCATCCTGATGAAAAAAATCGTTTTTGTGACTCTGGAACCCCAAGTTGCACTAGAGTAGAGACTCTTCTTGTTCTTACCTAATAACTAACTAATGCGAGCCCTTGTAAACAATTGGGAGACGATTTTTGTTTAGAAAAACAATAAAATAAATAGCACAGTTAGGGTGTGAGTTGAAGAAGAAAACAGTCAAAACTCCGATTATAGTTGAGACTATGTACTGATGAAATGATTTCGTAATTACCTCTGTGAACGTCATCACAGCATCAAAAATTTCATGTAGAAAATATTTATTTAAATCTATTCGTCCTGAAAATTTCGATAAACAGTGTCTCTATTCAGATTGCCGTTCCTTTTTGTATCCTATACATTACATTTTTTCAAAAAGTATGAATTTTCATTCAAACATCTGGGCTTCCATCTACTGACAAGCGTGAGAAAAAACACCCGAGTTTTTTGATGATTTATCTGATTTTATTATTAAA
Organism: Cyrtorhinus lividipennis; assembly: GCA_019603395.1. NCBI lineage: Eukaryota > Metazoa > Arthropoda > Insecta > Hemiptera > Miridae > Cyrtorhinus > Cyrtorhinus lividipennis. The sequence goes on along the minus strand of CM033998.1, from coordinate 36,800,499 downwards.
TCCATTCAAATTATCATTCAATTGTTGTTCAATATTATTTAAAACATTAGTTTTGCTTGCATCGAGTACTGTTCTTCTATGTTGGTAAGCAGGAGTCCGGAAGTTCTTTAACGAGAAGAAACATAATAATGAATGGAGAGCAACCAGTGAAATTGAGGCGGGAGACGGAGAGCGATGTTCGGTCAAGAAAGAGAAGGAGTGACGAACGAATGTGACTGTGGGGAAGGGCTCGAAGATGTGGCCGCCATTGCTGTCCCACACGGCACCTAGCGGACTTGCCAACCTCTCCCGCGTAGTTTTCCCCAGCGTAGGTCGAACGTGTATTCTGGAGCTTGCCGGCCCGACACAGCTTCATTATCGGAACGAACCCTCCCCACTGTCGACGGTTCGACATTTTCCGAGTAGTCGAGATGAGTGTGCAGAAAAGATCGACCCATATCCATGAATACAAGCCTCTCCTTCCAAGCCTGTTCCTTTTGTTTTTGTTTCCCGAAGCTCTTCCGTTCATCCCTCCCCTTCCTCCCGTGGAACCTTCTTCTTGTCTCCGGGATAAAGTCATCGGCTTCAACTCGCCTGATGAGACTCCTGAGGTGAGCGATCCAATATTATAATATTTTTTGTCTCTTCCCCAATGAGAATCTTTCATGAATGGCGGGTTGGTGATACGTGTCGGTGCGGCTTGTCAATTTTATCCCAGTGTCGACCTATTCCTCCGGAAGTGCAACTCCTTCAGCGACTCTCGGGAAAATTAATTTCCTTTGAGCAATTGTAGTTTATAATTGGCTGTTTCCAATTGAATTGCTAATCAGGTACACTAAATCTTACTAATTTTGCATGCCTCCTACGTAACTCAATGTCAGGCCCATTGATGCTTTCACTCCTACCTGGTCCATACTCCATAGACAGGTTTTCTACCATTCACACATTGTAAAAACAAAGATTGCGCTGCAACTTCAGGGCTCATCATCACCACCTATCAGCCACTATATACCTTCTCGTTCATGTTGGGAAAAGAACTTCCCAGTTCTTGTTGCAATGCTACACATATTCTTTGGTTGCAGAATCTTCAGGTAAATGATCGGCTCAGGTTGTTTTTAAACAGGTCACCAGTTCTTCTTATTCACATCTTTCATTTATATACGCCAGGGCCAAGCCTGGCATCATCAACCCTACACAACTCAAACGATGGTATTATTATCAGTTAGTACTAGACTGTTCCACCGTAGTAGTGAGCCTTACGAAAACTCATGAATTGGCACACATTAAGTTCATGACAATATTCTTGCATTAACTTTAGGGTAAAAACGCTGCAAATTCTTACACACGGGTTGGTTATTCCTCGGACCAGGCGCAAGGAGATTCATTTCTTCAACATGGGGGAAATGGGGAAAAGAGTGGATGCGGCGGGTGTCCAATCGATTCAGGATCCAAAATTTAGTGGAAAATGATACCCCTCACGCCCAGGTACCAGAAATCCCGAAAACACGTACGGCGGAGGGCGGACGGACATTGACATTTTTTGATCTAGACACCTTGAAACGTCCAGAAAAATTTTTTGAGCCGAATCGGAGAGGTTGACCTTTTGCATGAAAACGTAGGTTGATTATTCAAGGAATAACCAACCAAAAGGTCGATGTCCGTCCACGCCGTTTTTGGTAGTAGACAATTTTCTAAAAATCTGAAATTTGGGTCAGGGGTCTGATACCGGCCTAGGACGTTCCTCCACACTTTTCAGCCCGATCGGACCAAATTTGGGTGGGGTAGGGGTCAAAATGTGTTTTTTGAAAAATGGATTTTCGAGATTTTGGGCGATCTAGGCGAGTGGGGTATCATTTTCCACTAATTTTGGACGCTGAATCCAATGAAATGGGTCCCAGGACGATTGGCACCAACTGGAAGAAGTTATGGGTCAAATAGGGTATTATATTACTCATTTTGAATATGTGTTAATGAGATTTCTGGTATCTAGCCGTGTGGGGTATCATTTTCCACTAAATTTTGGATCCTGAATCGATTGGAATGGGTCTGGTACCCGCCGCACCCACCGTTTTGGTTGGTTATTCCTTGAATAATCAACCTATGTTTTCATGCAAATGGTCAACCTCTCCGATTCGGCTCAAAATTTTTTTCTGGACGTTTCATGATGTCTAGATCAAAAAAGGTCAATGTCCGTCCGCCGTCCGCCGTCCACGCCGTTTTGGTAGTAGAAAATTTTCTAAAAATCTGAAATTTGGGTCAGGGGTCTGTTCCCGGCCTAGGACGGTCCTCCAAGCTTTTCAGCCCGATCGGACCAAATTTGGGCGGGGTAGGGGTCAAAATGTGATTTTTGAAAAATTGATTTTCGAGATTTTGGGCGATCTAGGCGAGTGGGGTATCATTTTCCACTAAATTTTGGACGCTGAATCAAATGAAATGGGTCCCTGAACGATCGGCACCCACTGGAAGAAGTTATGGGTCAAATTGGGTATATATTACCCATTTTGAATATGTGTTTTTGAGATTTCTGGAACCTAGGCGTGTGGGGTATCATTTCCACTAAATTTTGGACGCTGAATCAAATGAAATGGGTCCCCTGCACGATCGGCACACCCACTTGTAAGAAGTTATGGTGTCAAATTGGGTATATATTACCCGATTTTGAATATGTGTTTTGAGATTTCGGGGGTACCTGGGCGCGTGGGGTATCATTTCTACTAAATTGTGGATCCTGAATCGATTGGAATGGGTCTGGGACCCCCCGCACCCCACTGTTTCCCCATTTCCCTCCCCCCATGTTGAAGAAATGAGTCTCCATGCGCCTGGTCCGAGGAATACCAAACCCCTGTGTTAAGAATTTGCACGGTTCGTTTAAATTAGTTTCCATGCGGCCCTGGTCTGACGAATAACCAAAACCCCTGTGTAAGAATTTGCAGCGTTTGAGGTTGGTTATTTCTTGAATCATCAACCCATTTATTCATGCCAAAGGTCAACCTCATCCGATTCGGATCAAACATTTTTTCGACGTTTCAAGGTGTCTAGATCAAAATCACAGAGGTTGGTTTATTCCTTGGACCACAAGCATGGGGAAAATCGGTGAATGTGAAGTGCCCATATCACAAAACGACGAAATGAAAAAGGATTACCTTCAATAGCTGTCAGGGTAGGCAAAAGATCTGCGACGACTCGATCGGAAATTAATTGGCGGTGCAGCGACAACACACTACGGCGAAGACTATTCGATCGCGAATGGAGAATACGGAATACTGAGTTTCAATAAAGAATGAAACATTCGGTGACCCAGCTGACCTACCTATGCGTTAACCGACAAGTACAGGAGAAGCAATGACGACGCGAGATAACAGGGCCGAGAACAGAGCATAGAGAAGTAGATGAGCATGAAGCATCATGGAAGGATTAGTTTTCCACCACTAACTTTCTACTGAATTTTGACTGAATTTCCTACCACTGGTTTTTTGACGCTGAATCCATTGTGATGAGTCCCTGGACCGAGTGGGGGCCCTCTGGATGTGGGTATGGGGTACCTACATACATACCTCAAAAGGTGAGTTGAATGAGTACACTCTTACACATTTTCTCATGCTCCAGGTCCATAGGTACCCGTGAATTCCCGAAAACTCATTCAAGATATGTGGGAAGGTACCCATCTTGACCCATACCCACCTCCTGAGGGCACCGATCAGGCCGGTATCCATCACAATGGATTCAGCGTTAGAAATTTAGAGGTAAACGGTACTACGAAGACTAATCCCTTCTTAATGTATCGGGAACGCCGCCGCATATCTTCTCTATGCTCCGTTCTCGGCCAGGTAATTCTGGCATCGTCGTCGCTTCTTCAGTTCTTATCGGTTAACCGTTTACACGCTTACCTTTGTGTAGTCAGCTGAGTTACAGAACGTTTAATTATCTATTAGAACTCGGTATTCCGTGGTACTCGGTAAACCTAATGGTTTTCGCCGTAGTATGTCGTCGCAGTACCGCCAATTAATTTCCGATCGAGTCGACGCAGATCTTTTGCCTACCCTGACAGCTATTGAAGGTAATCCTTTTTCATTTCGTCGTTTTGTGATGATACTTACATGGGCCTTCGTACGGGACTGGTCTATAGGGCAAGGTACATACTATGACGCGTCCCCTGCTTTTTAGGGACATTATCCCCCACCCGCGACATCCTTCAATTCCAGCGGTAATTTTTCCAAAATTCCAAACAGATCCTGAATCGATTGGAATGGGTCTGGGACCCGCCGCACCCACTGTTCCCCCCTTTCCCCCATGTTGAAGAAATGAGTCTCCATGCGCCTGGTCCGAGGAATAACCTAGACACCTTAAAACGCCCAGAAAAATATTTTGAGCCGAATCGGAGAGGTTGACCTTTTGCATGAAAACATAGGTTGATTATTCAAGGAATAACCAACCAAAAATCTGCGGGGAATCATAATATTGTTCATGTAATTTGTATGCTGAGTCCCAGGTTCCCGTGAGATTTATTACTCTCTGAAAAATAACCCCATGTTCATGTGCCTAAGATTGATTTTTCCAAACTGCACTAAACTTTTAAGTTTGTTTACGTGTTTTAAGAGGTCCAGATTCCAAAACGAAATTCCCTTCCGCCGATTTCACCGAAAAGCATTTTTTTCATAAAACCAATCTCTCCAATTCGGCCCAATATTTTTTTCAGGGTGTTTCAAGATCAAATACAGCAAATGTCCGTCCTTCGTACACAGTCCACACCAATTTTGGTAGATTTTTCGAAATTTTGACGGCTTTGGTTGGTCCTCAAAACTTTTTACTCAAACAGTCCGATTGGACCAAATTCAGGAGGGGGAGGGGGAGGGTGTCAACGGGTGCATTTTGAAAATCGGATTTTCGAGATTCTTGGCGATCTGGGCGTGTGAGGTATTTACCACCAAATTCTGCACGCTGAATCGATCGGAATGAGTATCCATGCTCCTGGCCCAAGGAATGGTCAACCCCTATGAAAGAATTTGCAGCTTTTTTGACGCTGAATCCATTGTGATGGATACCGGACCGAAGAGTCAAAATGAGTACCTATCTGCATATCTCAAAGGTGGGTTTCAGGATTTGCGGGTGCCAAAGGACCTGGAGCATGGGGAAAACTGTGAGAGTAGAGTGTTCTGGACTCATTCTGATTTATTCAACGTCCAAAATTTAGTAAAACTATTTACTTCCAGAGGGCAATAATCGGTCCAGGAATCATCACAATGGATTCAGCGTGAAAAATTCAGTGGTAAAGGATACATTGGTGGGGAAACCAATCCCTTCTTCATGTATCGTGAACGCCGCATCTCTTCTGTATGCTTCTTTCTCGGCCTGGTTATCGCGCGCCTACTCTCCTAACCTGACTGCTATTTTAGCTAGTATTTTTTCCTTTCGTTGCTTTGTGATGATACTTATGGGCTTCCTCGTACGGGGCTGGGCTATAAGATGGGACAATAAAACGAGTCCTAGGCTTGTTACCGACAAGGGAAAAAAAAATTAAAATTTCCTAGAAATCTGAAATTTTGGTCAGGGACCCGTTTCCGGCTTTAGTTGGCCCTCAAAACTTTTCAGCCCGATCGGACCAAATTCGGTAACGATGGGGGGGGGGGGGGGAGGTCAATACGAGTTATTGAAAAATGGATTCCCGGAATTTTAGAATTTTTGACGATTTAGGATTATGGTGCGTGAAGTGTAAAGGGTGTTGGTTGGACGATGGAGGTACGAAAATGAGCTTACCTAATATAACAACGTTACAAGATTTACCGAAATCTTTGTATTCTGGGTAGGTAAATATATCTCGGTCTTGGGGTAAAGCAAATCTGTGAGATTTTTCAGAGTGAATACCTGCTTATTCCTACCTAAATTAGGAGAAATAAGGAGTTGGGGAATTAGGTTTTAATTTTTTTTTTCAAAAAGAGGCCCATTGAAACGCTCAGAAAAAGTGTTGAAAAAATGGATTTTCGAGGTTTTTGGCGATTTAGGGTATTTTTTCCACTAACTTTTGGACGCTAAATCCAATGAGATGGGTCCCGGAACGATTGGTGCCCTCTGGATGACGTTATGGGTCAAAATGGGTACCTATCTACCCATTTCGAATGTGTGTATTCGAGATTACTAATACCTAGGCGTGTGGGGTATCATTTTCCACTTAATTTTGGACGATGAATCGATTCAAATGAGTCTCCATGCTGCTGATCCGAGGAATAACCAACCACTGTATAGTGGTTTCAGCGTTTTTATTAATGATCCAAGGTCCTTCACAATCTGTAATTCACTCGTTTAGTGCTTCCTAGACTAGGGAAAAATTTAAATCCAGGTACTCCATAAAAAAAAAGATGGCATTGTATTGGGGGTTTATTGTTTGTGAGTATCTCACATTCACCCTCAACAAATCCATCCCTGGTGAGGATGAAGATTCACAATGATAGAGAGCCGAATTCAATGAACAAATTAGGAATGTTCTGTTTCTTGATTTGCTCTGTTACATCTCTGAGTTATTTGAATATGTAGGTTGAGGATTATTTGTATGTAGAATGGGTCGACAGTAATATTAGAATTTCTTATACAGTATACATGATACTCGATTTATAAGAATTGGAAATCGTTATAAAGCCTGTTACCATTATGTGACCAATTTATTCAGAAATTCAGCCAGGCTCATAGGAAAATTATTTTCTACTTTTTAGTGCATATGAAAAACGTTGTTTTTATAAAAGTTTTTTCATTCATGTACTATTCATGTATTTACGATTATTTTGCAACAAAAATGCTCATCAAGCTTTTTGTACTCCCTTAAACAGGGGCTGGCGTTCGGCAGACGAAATTTAGGTTTCTGAATCCAGGCAAATTGTCAAGGACTGGGTTTAGATGTGTTTATGAAACTTCCGTGATTTTGTGGGAAGTAGGTGCGTGGGGTATAATTTTTGCTAAATTTTGGACTCTGAATCGATTTAGATGGACCCCGGGCAAACGCTACTCGCCGAACAAGGGATGGGTCAAAATAAGTATTTTTAAAGTGGCCTTTCGATGTTTTTTCCGCTAAATAATTATGTAGGTAGGTACTTATTCCGAAAACACCGAAAAGTACTATTTCCTACAGAGCTTCCTGGTATAATAAATCATAGTGAAATAATGTGAATAATGTTCCTCAGTTCTTTGGCCAGAAGTCAAAGTTGTACCGGCAGGCACCCTTCGAAATCTTGCTGAGAACCTGTGCAATTAATATTGTTAGGGGACATCTCAGACAATTATATTTCAACCTCAATTTCGTTGTGATAACTTATGTTGTGCAAGTTTTCTTCCAGGCAGGTGCCTATCTGAAAGCTTCTTAGAAGAATAAGTTAAAGTATATGAGTTAAACGAGTAATACATGTAACTGTTTTGACAGTAGAAAATTTTCTAAAAATCTGAAATTTTGGGGTCAGGGGTTGCTCCCGGC
>CM033998.1:36644729-36793039 GCA_019603395.1 Cyrtorhinus lividipennis | reverse complement strand
TCTCGCATTCACCCTCAACAAATCCATCCCTGGTGAGGAATGAAGTTCACAATGAATAGAGAGCCGACTTCAATTTGCAAATTAGGATGTTCTTTTCTTGATTTTGCTCTTTTTATCCTGAGTTTATTTGAATATGTAGGTCGAGATCAATTTTGTATGTATAATGGGTCGACAGTATATTCGAATTTCTTATACCGTATACATGATACTCGATTATGTATTTTTACGATTTTTTGCACACAAAATCTCATCAAGCTTTTGTACTCCCTTCAAACCCCCAGGGGGCTGGCTTCGGCAGAACAATTTGACGGTTTTCTGATTCCAGGGCACAATGTCAAGGACGGGGTTTGAGGTGTGTATATGAAGCTTCCGTGATTTTGGGAAGTAGGTGTGTGGGTTGGGGGTTATAATTTTTGCTAATCCTAATTTGGACTCTGAACTGATTTAATCGGACTCCCGGGCAACGCTACTCGCCGAACAAGGATTGGGTCAAGAAATAAGGTATCTTTAAAGTGGGCCTTTCGATGCTTTTTTCCGCAAATAATTATGTAGATATGGCTTATTCCGAAAACACCGAATGGTACATTATTTCCTACAGAGACTTCCTGGTATAATATAATAAATCATAGTGAAATAATGTGAATAATGTTCCTCAGTTCTTTGGCCAGGTCACCTATGCACAAAAAACTAAACAATTTGTGTATGAAAATGTGCCCATTCTACAAGATACTAGTTTGAGACCCAACTGAATCGATTAAACATTTTAAATAAAATGAGAATTTGAATAAAAATTACTACTACCGTCCTGGACCCGGAAACCTCCCAAACTATTTCAAAAATACCTACTTTTACCCTCTACTTACCTCACAATTTATTAATTCGTACTTGACACCCAGCTCAGTCACTTTCAAGTCCAAAATTAGGTGAAAAGTGATCCATCGCTCGCCATGGACCCGGACTCTATACCAATTTTCCAAACACCCAATTTCCCCCCTACCCTGTCCGTTTTTTTGCGGGGTATTTTCGCGGATATGAAAAACACGGCTAAGTGAGACCAATAAATAAGTTGTGGAGTTGTAATCTATTCTATACTTAAGAGTACGTGATCTCACGGTATCGTTGATTAGTAAAACCCAAGAAAACTTTCCTGAGTCTACATTAACTCTAGCATTTTCACTTTATCCTAAAGAGGTCATATTGACCAGCTGATCAAGTTCTGAAGGAGTTGTATTGTTCGATCTTGGAAGCTTTTTGGGCTTTCGGGGAATTAGTGGGTTGTCCTGAGTCAACTGCGGAGCTGATCGTAAGTGGGATTGTTTTAGATCTTTGATGTGAAGGTAACAACCCTTTTTGGGCCTCCCTCATACGGAAATGGATCGTTTCTTCGTAGAAGAGGGAGCGCAGTTAAACTGAATCATATTATTTTTCCGAATCGGGGTTGTTTTCTTGTCCGACACTCACCAGTTCAAACATAATCTAGATCCATACTTCTGGCAGGTTTAGCACGTCACCGGGCTCAAAATTAATTACCTTTTGTCGGTTATGTTTTGGGAATGTTTCCCTGCAATCATGCTTTATTCATTGTCTTTACCAAACCCTTAGTTACTCAGGAGAAGAAAGGATCAGGATGACGTTTCACTCCCCCTCTCCATGACTCTTCGATATAATTTAGATTTGCCCTACTGTGCACTCCGTGAACTTTCCCGCTTCGGGAGACGCTGAGGACGCTTCGTTGAAATAGGAGACCCCTGTTGTTGAAGTTGCGTACTAACAGGGACGAATAGGGAGTTGCGTCAGAATCCGTCAGAGGTCCCTGTCTGCCCCCTTGTTTTCAATCTGGAGTCGAGCTGCTGCCTTCGGGTCTCGGTCACCTAACCACTTCCCTGGGCTATGAGACTTCAGGAGCATGGAAGCATTTTTTTAGCTCCCTTATTCCCACTATATATCTCTTCAATTTTTCCTCTTCTCCTTCATGTACCAGCGAAGGGTAATGTTTTTGACTAAAAGATTGTCTTGAGGGGTTTCTCATACCCAGTGCCTCCATAGCACACCTATTTACTTGTATTTGAACGAGCAATTATTCGGTTTTCTGTATCGTAAATTCTCTACTCAGCTGCAAATTTCCAATGGTCATCACACCATGTTTGCATCCTGACTTCAACACGTCAACACCTTTAACCTAACAAATTTCTGGACCAGAAAAAAAAAACGAACGAAAAAACTGCATAATTCCCATTTGGTCAATTAAGTCCAAGTTGAATCGATTATAGTTAGACGTGAGAAAATTCCACCATCGCAGGGCAAATGCAATAGCAGATTTTAACATCTGCACTTAACTCTTGTTTTTTTGGTTGGTTTATTCTTTGAAAATCAACCTATGTTTTCATGGCAAATGGTCGACCTCTCCGATTCGGCTCAAAATTTATTTCGAGGGGCAAGTGAAGAAATGACGAAAGGGAGGTAGCAAACGTGAGGGGTGAGGGGCGAGAAAAGAAAGGAAGATGGGGATGGGGTAGGAGAAAACGGAGTACGCAGAAGGGGGCGAAGATCGAGCAAAACATAGGAGAAATAGAGGGAAGATGAGAAAGGGTAAATGGGAAAGGGAAGAAACAGGGCCCAGACGATTTAAGAGAATGCAGAATGCCTCAAAGGGGAGGAGGTGGAGGGGAGAGAGAGAGGATGCTGATAACATGGAGGAGAAAAAGGAGGGACAAAGTGTAAGGGGTGGAGTTGTTCGACCAGGGGATGAAGACGGATGATACGGGACATGAGAAGTGGATGAAACAGGAGGGTGAAAGATGTGGGGGGAGAGAGAAAAATGGGAAGGAGAGTTAAGGAGGGGAGAAAAGGGTGAAAAAATACAGTGATGGGGCTGAGGAAAGTGGTCAAAGGTGAAAGTCGAGAAAATTGGAGGATAGTCGATAGGAATGAAGGGCAAAATCAAAGGGGGTGGGGGTGGAGAAAGGGGCAGGGAACGAGAGAAGGTGTAAGGGGCTACAGAGACTAAATAGGGAACAAATGTAAACTGAAAAGGACAGAGGATCTCGAGGAGGATTAAAGAGAGAGTGGAAGAAAGGGTGGGTAAGGTAGGGAGAGTCGAAAGATTAATGAGGAAGGGAACGAAGGCAAAGTTAAGAAATGGCGAGTACGCCTAAAAACAAAAATAGAGAACAAAAAACAGAAAAAGAGAAGCGCAAAACGACGTGCGGCGAGAGGGCAACAAAGGTATAGGAAAAATTGATGACGGAGGAAAGAGGTGAAAACTGAAGAAAAATAAAAATAGGCCAGAGGAGAGAGGCGCAGGTGGGCAGGGTAGGATGGATGGATGGAAGGGGGGGCATAAGGTAGAAGGTAGAGAAAAAAGGAGGGTGAAATCCAAGAACGGGGAGGGGTAGTAAATGAAAAGAGCAAGCAGAGAAAGATGAGTGCAAACGAGTAGAAGCGTAAGGAAGACGAAAAGGGAGGGGACGAATCAAATGGACGTGTCATGATGTCCTGATGAAAAAGGTCGATGCTCCGCCTTCCGTCCACGCTGTTTTTGAGTAGACAAATTTTCTAAAAAATCTGAAATTTGGGGTCAGGGTCTGTCCGGCCTAGGACAGGTCCCTCCAACTTTTCAGCCCGATCGGACAAATTTTTGGTTGTGGTAAGGGTCATGTGTTTTTTGTTAAAATTGATTTTCGAGATTTTGGGCGATCTAGGCGAGTGGGGTATCATTTCCACGTAAATTTTGGACGTGAATCCAATGAAATGGGTCCAGGACGATCTGGCACCACTGGAAGAAGTTATGGTCAAATGGGGATATCATTACCCTATTGAATTGGTTTTCGAGATTTCTGGTATCTGGGCGTGTGGGGTATTCATTTTCCACTAATTTTTGGTATCCTGAATCGATTGCAGTCTGGGACACCGCCGCACCCACTGTTTTCCCCTTTTCCCCCATGTTTAATGAAATGAGTTCTCCATAACGCCTGGTCCGAGAAGAACCAACCCCTGTGGTTTTTCGTAATAGACGTCGGTATATTCTAATTGACTCATGTTAGCAAAAATACTCGCTGAGCCCCTTCCCCCCTCCCCCTTTTTTTTGTCTTTCTAAATTGTTGGTCTCTGCCTTTGAAGTCAAACATGTTGTACTGTGTATTGAACGAATATTACGTAAATAATAACACCATTCCTGAAACGATCCGCGAATGCATTTCAAGGTATTCATTGTATGATCGAGTATCTTCAGTACCAGGGGCCTATTCCTAGAAACTCTTCACTCCACGCTTTACGAATCTTCATCTCTACCTACTCTTGCATACATTGAAATTATGAAGAGTAGGGAAACTTCCTGTTCCTAGAACTTTCACTCCAACTCTCCTGTTCTAACTTGAAATGTAGAGTGAGTTGTTGTTGTGTGTCTATTTTGTTGTAGTCTTCCTCGCACTTAGGACACCTAACGAGCGAAACTCAAAGACTTTTTCCGCCGCCACACCGCGATGGCGCTTATGTTTTGATGACGAACGGCATAGTTGCCCACGCGTTATTTTATTTTTTCTCGTCCGAAATTCGGACGACGATGTTTTCCCGGGTGTTTGTGTTACACGATTGTTATGGTACCGTACGCACAGAGAGAGTGTTAATTTCAACTTGACGACCCAACTCAAGGAATCGTGCGCCGTTTTTGCTACGAAAATCCGAAATTGAAACATACTGATTGAACTCTCTGTCTTACAACTTCATCTCTCAACTATCAAAGCATGGCCTGGAGAAGAGTTCAAAAAAGATTTAGGTGTATAGAGTGGTCAAAAAAAAAAAAAAAAAAATTTGTTATTTGGAAGGTAAGTGAATAAATGATTTCACACTTCCTTGTCCTCCCGATACCTTGACGTCGTGCCACTTTAATTTAACTTGATGTACCATTGCGAATTCCGATTTTGGTCGCAAGTTTCCTTAAGTTGAATTACCACTTCTCTGTGTGTACGTGTACCATAACATTGTGTACATAACACCCGGGGGACATCGTCGTCTAACCATTGGCGGGAAATAAATGTACGAGTGATTGGGTTGGTTGTTCCTCGGACCACTCATTCCATTCGATTCAGCGTCCAAAATTTAGTCAAAATGATACTCCACACAGCCTAATCGTGAAAATACATTTTCCAAGTACAAATTTGACCCTCTCCCTCCTGAATTTGCTCAATCGGGCTGTCGAATTTCTAATTTTTTGCAATTGACTGACTAAATAAAACTGCTGCAAAGTCTTTAACAAATTGGAGTTGGTATTCCTTGGACTCAGACTCATCTATTGGATTCAGCGTCCAAAATTCAATCAATGAATACTCCACACGCCTAGATCCCTAAAAATCCATTTTTCAAAGTGCACATTTTGACCCTCTTCCTCCCAAATTTGCTCCATCGGGCTGAAAGTTTGAGGACCAAATAAAGCCAAAAGTGTGGTTCTGCACGAATTTTTTTTCATTTATTTGAAAATATATTGTTACTAGCAACAAAAAAAGTCCTTATTACCAAATAACCAATCAAAAGATTTAGGATTATTCTCCTCTTCCAATAAAATCCAATGCCTGGCATAAGACAGTGTTGAAGATGTTACTTGAACAAACCCGAGTAGAACTGACAAACGCTGCCATGTATTGACTCTCATTTCACTCTAGATCTTCATAAAGCTCTGGCACTTTCTAGGAACGAAAAGTTTTCGAGAATGGGGGGGTTACACTTTCAGAGTGAAGAGTGAGGAGTGAAGAGCTTCTAGGAATAGGCCCCAGGTGTTCGTTAGAGCTGCTTCTACGTTCAAACTATGATTTCTCCTCAAACATCGAACCCTTTTCGAAATTGTTTGAGTGATTTTGAAACTTCGGATGTAACAGCGTCGAATAATTTAAAAAACTCAAATCCCAACTACGTCAGATAAGCTTTCTTTTTCTTTTCTGAATGGATCAACGGAATTATTCACCACGATTGAATTGTCAAAATGGATTTTAATCTATGTAAATTTTAATTACGTAAGTTAAATTTACATTACATTACAGCAAATTTTAATTAGGTAACATAATGGATTCGGACTTCTTTTACTTATTCGCAAAAACGCCATGAACGGTTTTTTTGTTTTTTCCTGAATGGACAAAGGTGACGACGACGAGGCTCTCGCGTCATAACATCTTAACATTCAAACAAAGTGCATCGGACACGAATGTTGATAGCAAGAGACACTTCCTAGAACCGGGTGGTGAACAAAAAACAACATTTTGATGGAAAGTTTAAAGGTTGAGAAGTGATAGACACCGTGAGGGCAGGACTTAAGTTTTTGACAGGGTAAAAATGTACTCCTGCCTCCCCAGTTTTTTCAAAAGATACAAGCCCTGATTACGTTACGTGTACACGATCCATCAATGAGAGCTTCAAATGGGGATTGTTTGACGTTTCAAAATCACTTGAGAAATTTTCAATAAGGTTGGATATCTGAGGGGAAATCATAGTTTGACAATGGGGTGCAGCGCTAATGATCACCCACAGTATCTTCCAGGATACGTTAACACGTTAATGCCCATAATCAACCCACGTATGGATGCTTGATTGATAAGATTGGGAAATAGGCCACAGAAAACACCGTTTTTCCAAGCCCTCACTTGCATCCTCAGGGTCTCTAAAGAATTCTTCCATGTTCCACATCATCAGTTTGTTCCTAATTTCGAAGTTTTTCCGAGCTCGCATTCCCAATTTTGTCGGCCAAGATGAGCTCACGCTGGATGAACACTAGAGAGGAGGGAGGGGGTAAGCATTTTGTACTGGATATAACTCAACGTATACTAACGGTACCTATATCATGTAACCTCATCAATTAGTAGTTAAAAACTTGCTTTGAGCCAGAGATAGGCCAGTCTAGCCTCTATATATAGGCATTAATGAAGTCCTAAGACCCTCGACAACACCGGATTAAGTGTATTCTACCCGGTTTTTTCCTGAAAATCACTGTACTGGAATGTTTTCACGTACCCGTATTAGTATATTTATGACTGTCTGAGATTTTCTTTGTGCTGCAATATCTGCATTATGAGGGGATCGAATCCAGAGATATCATGGACCTACCTACCTGTGACGAATAAATCGAGAACATAAGAGAACGTAGGAGTTGAAGGCAGACACAACTCACGACTGCCGCGTCTGAATATCAACTTGGTTACTGACCATTTTATACCTGCGAGGCCAAGAGAGTGTTGTGTCCATAGCTGTGGTCGCATTTCAGGGAGAGGAATGGAAACAGTAGCGATTTGATGGATTCTGCTGAGTTGAAATCTGAAATTTGATCTTACACTCAACATCACATTGTATACATTCGCTGAGGCAAGATTGGGTTTTCTGGGAAATGTAAAATATATTCAAAGGTACTCAACATTTATAAAATTACTCATGCCATTATTTAATATGAATGAAGTCAGATTAAATGTTGACACCTTTTATCTAGGAACCATCGACCATCTCATTACTGTAATGCTTCATTGACAGTCCCTGTACTTTCTGCTAGTACTTTGTGAGGCGGTTAGTAAGAAAAACAGTAGGAAAATCAGTTTTTATTAATCTTTCATAAGGAGTGAAAATGAGGAGACAGGTCAATATTTCATAAACGTTGGCTCTCTCAACGGCGTACTACGTACTACACATTTATCCGATTTTATCCGTTGAGTAGTTCATGCATCCTCCTAATTCCTGAAAAATAAAGGTTTGTCAACCGATGGACTGTGTTCACATTCCCATTCGACAGTGTTCACATTTCTATTCAAATTCGTGGTCGTTCTTTTATCTTCCTCTCGCCGAGTTCACTTCTTCCATTTCAAACGCTTCAGATTACGAATAGCCTTTTCCATCTAAATCGGAAACCCCTCTCCACTCGCCCTAGCTCAGGATAGCCCTCTCCACTGTGTAGTAGGTGATTCCCACCCAAACTGTCGGCCGCCATCGAGGGTGGAGCTTTGGCAGCTGAGTGAAGTCGAGATTAAGATATCGCTGCCGAGGGGATTAAAATTTTGTTACGTCAAGCTGTAAGCTCTCATATTTTGGATTCAATTTCAATGTAATTTTTATGCTAAACGTTGTATTCTTGACCCTGCTCTAAACCAATTAAGGGAACGATTTTTTTTCTTCTTTCAAAAAATCCATCTTTTCAACTTTATAGGCATGAGAGTCCCCTGAAGTATGGAAAGTATTCTTCAAATTGTCTTCTTCTCCTTTTCCTTTTTGAGTCTGAGCTTGATTTTCTGGTTCGCCTGAAGTAATGAGCAGAATTCATCAGGAATCACGCAGTATAAAATTACGAACAAGGAACCACATTATTCTTCATCGGAAGTGTGGTATAGTTTCCTTGTATGTGAGGCACATGAAGAGAGATTTAGAGCTTCATGAGACAATGAAGATAATTCCAAGTAATAATGGTGGTAATATTCAAGACCCCACACCCCTTTTTGTGTAATTTTTGGTTTTAACTTGACTCTATTTTGGTTTCACTAGGTTCAGTACGTAAAGTACTTTTGTACGCTTGCGCAAGAATACCTTAGTGCCAAATAATACATTATCGTTCCTTCTGCCTATTTTAGATGGTATAACTGCCGCCTCTTAAAAAAGATGAAAGACTGTCTTTCTTGGTGGTAATGCACGTTAAACTTGAGTGCACAATCATCTTACTGACGACAGTGAATTATCAAAATTTGGTTTAGTCGAATTTTCTTTCTTAGTATAATTATTTTGATTCTCCAATGACAGCGGAGGCATTTGATTGATGAGATCAGACAATATCGTGCCGTACTATCAACTAGCATTATTATTTTCTTATTCTTCCCAAGAAATGCGGTTACTTTTACTTCTCGTAACAGGGTCGCACTTTATGGTGTGGCCTTATGGTTGTTTACAACGTCGAATCGCCGGTCTCCAAAGTCGTTTTCTCTTGTCCATCGGCCTTGATGGGGGGCGTAAATATTTGGAATTATCTGTGACATCAGTAGCTCCCTTGACCACAGTAAAACGAGCGAAATCCATCTAAAACAGAGAAAGTAATTTTGTTGAAACTCACTGAAAGAAGGGGAAGATGGTCGTATCTTCTAGGTCTACATAGTAATTGAGAAATATGGTTAAAAGGAAGGCGAGAGCTTGAAGGCGGATCCCATGGGTTGGGGAGGTTTATGAGGGAATGTAATCCATCTTCTTTGGAGCCTCCCTCCACATTCCAACTCTAGTAAAAAGGTCTCATGGCACAAAACTCGGACAAGACGACGAGTAGAAGGGGTTGCTGTTTGGATAGCCTTATTTTTATACAACCATGACTTCGCCTCACTACTTCTCCCCGGTGTTTTCATCTTGCTGTATAAAATCAGGCAGGTAGAAGCTCCTGTATACAGCGAAAGCTGTAAAGTCCTTTCTTGCAATTACCATAATACAACGAAGAGTCCTCCTTGGAGTGTTAACGGAGTGAACTAGGGTGTAAAACATGGGAGAATATGGCCAAAAGGAAGTAACGGGCGTACGGGCCCCGGTATGCAGACAGACGTAGATATGTTGTTTTGTTTTTATAGGAACTTACTCTCTCTCTTTTCCACTTCCTCTCCCCAGTCACTCCCTCTCTTTCTCTTTCTGTTTCTAACATACTCTTCTCACAGCACATACAGTCTTTGTGTCACAATACATTCCGCCTCCATCACCACCGCACGCCTTTCTAGAGGAGCTGACTTCTCTCGGTGGCGTAACCTTACTGAAAGGTAGGTTAACTGCTATTTCTCTAGTTTGCTTGTGTGAGATATTCAATGATGTGCAAATCTCTTGTTATTCTTCCCGTTGGCGACCACAGTGTACGTTTCCATTTCTTCAAGGGGAACCCTCTACTCTCGCCGTGAATGTTACTGTTTTTCCTTATTTAGTATTAGGACTGGAGATAGATTAGGACGGATTTGATCGATTCCTCCTGATTCGCTTTGTTACTTCCCTGGTGGTTTTGGCTCTTTGAGTAGACACTAGTACCCTCGTTGATGAATATGTTAAATAAATTACTCTTATTGAAAATTCCTAATGGAAACAATAGTTTCTCTCCCGTTTTTTCTCTCGTCCTTTTGTGGTTCAGTGTTTTCATTTGTACTGTTAGAGTGAAGGTTACATTTTCCTACTAAAAGTCCCTCATCGCAAATTATCTCAACCTGTCCCTGAGACGCATGCGTCAGCTAGCTTTTTAGTTCTGCCTCCTTGAGAGACTTTGAGCGGAGAGGAGATCCTTTTTAATTCTCCACGTTTTTGATCTATCTCCAAATGTTCCCGTGTTGACACAAAACCATTAGTTGTAAATTAACTTAGGCGTCTGTTTTTATTGACTTCATGGCCGAGATATAGTGTATGCTGCTATGTGTGACTCCGTCTTCTTACCTAAATAATTACTATTTGGCTTTTTCTGAGGCGATGTAAATTCCTAACAAGCAAAACTTCTGGCCGAACATGAGAGTGAGCGATCAGTTGTTGTGTATTATATTGGTAAACCTCTAGGTTGGATGATACTTGTGACATCACGGCAATAGTTCCAAATACGAATGTAAAGTACACTCTGTCCCGGTCTCCTATATTCTGGTCTCTCATTTTCGCTTGAATTATATTTAAGGGATCGCTCCCACTCATTTTATTCTACCTTACGAGTAACATTTTAAAATTTGTAAACATAGAAAAACCATTTTTCTGCGCCGCGTCACCTCCTAAGCTGATAATAAGAGAATCATCGAAGACCGGATATGCTCTACGAAAGCGCGTCAACTGTGTCTCCTTAGTCAGGATGGCTGACGATGATCTCGTAAATGGTTGAATTCGGTCGGACAGAGGGGTCTGTAGTATAGAAATGAAGGCTTGTTCATTGGAAACTGATGTGCTATGATAAAAATTGCCCACAGGGCAGGATGTACACGACCTGTTGGGTGTGACTGATATTACATATTAATTATTGTTTCGTTGAATGAAAGGGTTATTAGTATCGTGTAAGTGCATTAAACATACACCTCTTAGGCATTGAAGAAAGTAATTATTATACTTGTGTAGCAATTTAGACTCCTCCCTCAAGAATAAATTGAATTCGATTTTTTTCACGGGTTGAAAAATTATCATCAGACTCTGTTCAGAGTTCACATCTAATAAGTTGTGTACTTCCAGCTTGATATCTTGTAGGAAAGCTTCTTCAGGTTGCGCAGCTTCCTTCTAACCTCCTTGTGGCAACGTCAATATTATTCTTATATTCACAAGACAAATTTGACGGATTTCATACTCTCAAACTGGCGCTTCTATTTGCTAGCATTAATTCAAGTCAAATCCGTCAAACCGTGTTGTCTGCTTCGCTCAGTGGAGACTTGAATTACTCGATTAAGTCCAAGAGAAAACTACATCGTGTATGTTATTGAGTCGACAATTTGAAAAGCTGGAGGCGGAAATTCAGTTTTGTGGCCATATAATAAGACTACAAACGCTGTCCTTTCGGAGAAGGAGTGACGATCGATTTATTATTTATTAAACGACATAATATATTTTCATTTGTTGTTATGAATACTGTAGGTCCGACCTAAGATTTTTACAATGAAGCTGCCCTGCAGTCACCATTGTCACTCAGGGTTGGGTACTGGATCCATGAATCCGTTTATGTAGGTACCTAATCAGTATCCTAGTCTGCCAGTTGTTACCAAACTGAATCTAATAGAAAATTATTCGTTTTCTAATAACATCTATGGTCTCTCATCCAATATTTTTGGTACTACGGAAACACCACAGTTGACAGGATTTCCAGACCGGCGAAATCCGTAAAATCAGAAACTGCACACTCGTTGTGCGATAAGCACGCCATTCCATCACCGGGTAAAATTATAGCCGAGAAAAGTCCTCCAATAAACCTCGACAAGGTATAAAAACTTCCAGAAGACACCTGTCCCCGAGCTACCGATATCGTTGGCTGTCCTAAACTTTCATGACCCAATCCCAATGTTTATAACGGAGAACAACTTTTATTTTATTTTATGATTTACGGAGAGTCATTTTCTATAATCGAATGGTTCCCTGATCATTTGGGAATCTTTCGCCCGTGGTAATTTAGCCTGGTCTTGTAAGATCTTCCATGAAGATATTCACGAGATTTCGCAACATTATCTTCCGTTTTCTTTCCACTTGAAATATCGCCTCTCTGTCTCAACGGTCTACCTATACCGCAGTTAATAACTGATTATATTGTAGGTGTGGAGCATTAAGTTACTATTTGAAGTGTGTAATTGCTTGTAATGACATTGCAGAGAGAAGTAGAAGTTTGAACATAACATACGAGTCGTAGGAACGACTCACATGGTTCGGAACACGCAGATCATCATGGCGGAATTTTTCACTTTACGCCTTTGTCGGTTATTCGATATCATGAGGGTTTCATTTCTTTAAACAAGGGGGGGGGGGGGGGGAGGTTGAAAGGCGAGTTTGCAGCATCTGATTATGATTTTGGATTTTGCCAGTCCGTCAATCCTGTCAAGTGTGGTGTTTCCGTACTATGTACCAAGAATATTGGATGAGAACACATGATTTGCAGACACAATCATCAATCTGGGACCCACACGTGTACAAGTGCCTTCCTAAACCTCATTATTTGGCCTTACAATGACTTCCTTATAGGTATGACTGATCCTTACCGAATCCTGATGGAACTAACCTCACAAATCAGGTTAGTATCAACCTATTCCAAATAGTCCAAGTATATTATTACACGACATGAAGGACTTCTTCCATTCAACGACCACCCTCCCCCTCTCACCCTCTGCTATAGATTATTTCTGCGATTAGAATTCCTCGAGGGGCGATGTCGTATAAAAGCGGCTTATCCTTCGAGCCCAATTTCCTGAGAAATGTTCGAATGAAGAAAACGGTTCCTTGGTTCCTTTAATTTTAGCGTTGGCATCCAGTGAAATCGCAGTAAAGAATTTTACGATCGGGCTTTCAATAAACAGGAACCGAAAGATTAATTAATTTGAGTGAATAAACTTGGAAGGTATTGAGTTTCCGTCACTCCTTCGGTTCATTGAGCTTCCATCAAGGAAATAAGCCCACCATGAATAAATTCATGTTGCATTCTGAAATGACCTTTTTCTACCATTTTTTCACATTAGTGAAATGAGATGAGATTTTTCCAAATTTTCTAGTTAGCTTTATACACCTTGAATGTATAAAAGTTCACAATATATTGAGCCATTGAAACTATTTCTGCATCACGGTTCCTGATAGGCCCGTTGACTACCAAACTGACATCCTGAGGTACCAATATCTCAAAGTTCGCATTACCAGTTAGTATGGAGTATAAATAAATGCGCTCATGTGTACTCGTCAGTGAGTAAGTGGAAGGGCTAAAAGAGGAGGGGTAAAGACTGTACCAGTTGAAGAAACCTGAGAATGATGAGCGGATATATTTCCGCATAAGAACATAAAAAAAATAATAATAAATAAGTACAAAATTGCTGGTCAAGTAGTGTAGTATAATCGGATAATCATGACCAAAAAGTCAGGAACATCAATGATTTGGATTTTTAATAAGGTGAAATTTTACGAGCATCAATTCTGTGTACGTAAATTGAAGGTTCGTGTATTAAGAACGCGCTCTGCGTATACCTAATAGAGATCTAGCAGCGACCTCGTTATGAGATAATTATTGATTCAATTATAACACTCAATTTAAACGATCATCCAGTGTATCAAAGTATCTACGTTCGATTTTTTTTTTGTTTTTTAAAACATAAAAAGCAAACAGAGCCAGACAGGCGATGTCCGTTTCATCCCTGCTTCTTCATGAGGCCCGATTCAACAATAGCCGTTGCGGCAAAATATTCGTTAATGAAAGTTCTGAAACTTTCAAAACTCCGTTTTGCTTCCACTTCTGATGTGAACAATCATTCAATCTCCAAATTAAATGCGTACTAATGCTTCCGTGCTAATGGGATTTCGCTGCGCAAGGGCACCAAGATGGATAATGAATATTGCGTTGGCTGAACTTGAGCAAACAAAACATAATATGTTTGTCTATATTATAGACAGACTTCAGTCGATTGAGAAAAAAATGGAATTGTGTTTTTCAATTTTAATTGATAAGCGGATTAACATCACAAACATTGATCGCTTAATAAATATATTCCTACCACCTGGGGTCGGATTGTGTACGTTTGTAGTAACTTGTGGAAAATACGGATAGCGAAAGACCAAATTCCAACTCCCACCGCTATTCGCGATTAGTAGAACGAGAAGGGTTTTATGAGTCCTGAAGTTCTATCCTAATGTTTCTTTGCTGTTCCCACTAACTATCTTTTGGAATTTTAACGCCCATGACATTCCTGAACCTGTCCTAGTTTCTTTTGTTATTCTGTAGAGGGAAGTATGAGGGGTTGAGCGCAAGAGAAAAGGAAGTCGGCCACGGCACGAGGATGCTTTTTCCCGTGGAGTAGATGAGGGTGGAGAGTGAGTTTCCTCCTACCCCGTGAACCCAAGAGTGACGTCACTCAGGCTCACCCTTCAATGCGGACATCCTACCCTCGACGACAGCCCCCTATTGGTCGAGAATCCCTCCCTCCTCCACACCATCCCCTTCGTTCCCACCACCCACCTTCTCTACCCTCTATAACTACCACCCTCGCTCTACTTACGGGGTTCGCTCTCGACATTTAACCCGTCCTATATACCGTCGCGTCTTTTATGCCTGCCTTCCCGTTACTTTACCTGCTACCTTTTACCCTTGCTCCCTGAATAATAAATTGCATGCTTAACGGAACTCGCGGAACAATGTGAAATATTTAAACCGTTCTGCCGTAAATGAAGCTGTGAATAGATCAACCATATGAAAATATACATAATAGCCAGTATTTCGATCGTACCAATTGGTGCACTCATTACGCCCGTCCATCCAATTAGCCATTCAACTAAACAAATCACTAGTAACTAGCAGGAAAGCCAGGAATAAATAGTTCATTTACCGGTAACGTACGAGTATATGCTAGATATCTATTCTTCTCCCGCTTTTATCGTTCCTTGAAGTTTTTTGCCAACAATGAAGTAAGCAATGGGTATGATTTATACAAGGTTTATTATAATGAAGACCTTGGACTGAGCCGTTAGATGAGGAATAATTTCTTATTTCCAACCTGAGGCTTGCCCAATGAGAGGAAGAAAGATGAGAGATCAAATGGTAATTCTCGCACTCCTCCTTCAAGCTCTTTTACTTCGCATGGCACTTCAAGAATCATCCTCTCAGAAGCTATAGCAAGGAATTTCCCAAATGCGAATTAACTAGAGGTCCAGTTCACGTTCAAGGAAGAGGTTTCGGAGATTGCGTCACTTCTCTAAACCTCCCTCGAACTTACAAAAGACACATAAGAACAGAATCACTTCAGCCGTTCAGCCTGCAACTCCGGACACAACACACATAATTTCAACACACAGACAGATCATCAATTTTGATGTTGGTCAGGGATCCGACTCCGGCTCTAGAAATGGTCCTAGAAACTTCTCAGCTCGATCGGACCAAATTTGGAAAGGTAAGGGTCAAAATGTGTATTAAGAAAATTGATTTTTTTTTTTTAATCTAGGCGTGTGGGGTGTAATTTTTTATTATATTTTGGACGCTGAATCCAATGGGGTGGGTCCCGGAACGATTGGAGCCCATTGAATGAGGTTATGAATCAAAATGGCTATCTATTCACCTATTTCGAATGTGTGTTTTTGAGATTTCTGGTACCTAGGTGTGTGGGGTATCGTTTTCCACTAATTTTGGTTGGTTATTCCTTGAATAATGCCATGAATAGTCCGCCATACGCACTGTTTCCCCATTTTCCCCATGTTGAAGATTTGAGTCCCCATGCACCTGGTCCGAGAAATAACCAACCCCTGTGATTTGAGGTAGATATTAGTACCTTTATTATTCCACAGTACAGATATATAAAGCGTCCAGGAAGTTCAAAATTTCGGAATGTGCACCTGATGTGACCTTTTCAGTAGGTATATCTCGTCTGCAATTTTTAATTCATCAAGTTGAGTATCAAAGAAGTGGGGCAACGTTCTCCCTTTTTGACAGAGTTGAGTCGATATCTCCCTGAATCGGTACTATGGGTATTGGATCACGTACATCACGAGCTATTGGAGCTTCTCCGGGTGATGACTTTCGGAAGAAGACAACAACAAATACGCGGGTATAAAACCTCCCTGCAATCCAATCTCACTTACCCGTCTCGCGAGAAGAAAAAAAATCCGAAAAATATCCCTTGCCCAGGACCAGACTATCACTAGGAACTGGTCGCCGTTGCTCGGATGTACGACTTAGCAAGTAATCAAGAGAAGCTACTCCAGTAGTAAAATCGTTACTGAAGAAAAACAACCTGTTTCGCGGAATGGTTCACGGAGAGAGGTGAATTCGCAGGACGTAAAAGTTTATTCCTAAGCTGAGTCTTCTCGAACAATTCGCCGCGATCTCGTACAATCAGAATGATGTGTAGATACGGTCGGTGGTAGTTTATGTTATTATAATCGTTTGGTAGAACTTTGAGAAGTGAACGAGACATTCCTGACGATTGGAAAGTCCAGTGTGAGTTTTGGAATCTCGAGAAATACTTCAGATTCATAGGATACGAGTATTTATACTGAGCCGAACATATTACATTCTGTAGACAAACGGAATTTCCAGTTAGAAGTGAAATTGATATGCCGAGACGAGTTTTCGCGTGAACCCTCTTCACCCAATTAAAATTATTCACTGATTTATTTCAATGATATCATTGATTTTTGTGCGAAGGAAAAAATAAGAGCTCAAGATTGACCCGGATTTTACCAAATCGGTAAGAACATGTTTATGCATTTGCTTTAGAGAACCCTTGTTTTCCAGTGCATATGTTAGCTCGCACATTTTCATGAGGAATGGGAACACCCAGGGGTTAATAACGTGGTTGTCAAGTAAATTGTCAATCTGAGCTATGATATGATTAATGAAATGAAGAAGTAAAGCCAAACCGTTCAGAGTCTGCAGTTTGCTCATATTCTTCTCACAAAAAGTCAACGTACTCACCCTTCATGGAAAAATGGGGGGTATACGAACGTGTATCAAACGCGTTAAGGAGTTTGACATCCAAACACCATACAACAACAAAATATGTCCAGCACCGAAGTCCAAAGAAGAAACGGAGATGACGGGAATGTCTGCATTTTTTACGCCTCTTGCGTTCCGTTCAGTTTATTTCAGGCCATCGTCCTCGTAAATCCCGGTCAATTGAACTTGACCAGATTTCCCCTAGTCAATCGCAGTCCCACAGCCTCCGTTACTTTTTGTTTTTGCATGAAATTCGTCCCTCTGGGCAGAAAACCAAAACCGTAAAAACACGCTGGGAGGGAGATCACGCGGATGTTGGCTCTGCCCCGGATGACAAGTATGGTTTTCGGATTTTACGATGAAAACACGCGCTGAACCCTTTGTCATGATGAAAATTTCTCGGCTCAGTTCGAAAAGCTGGGCTTTTGATGGGCTCGGAATAAGTTTATTGAATAGAAAGAATGATGGTTGATATATGAAGTTGAGTAAAGCTTTTGAGATCATTTGGTGTTGATCGCGATGTAGCCTACTCTAAAGAAGGTATTCTCTTTCCTTAAGCAAATCCCAAATACCTTTCAGCTAGGTTGTATTTCAGTACTCTTTGCAGATACGGTGGCACATCGAAACCCGTACCTTCATTTTGCATGAATAATTATTCGGGGGGTGTGCTTCCGAGGCCGACTTCTAGAAAAAGGGATGAAGCTACATTTTGTATCAAGCGACTCAGAATCTCTCTATGCAGGAGCGTTTTGTAAATATAAGAGCTCGAGTTTGATCCGAAAGACCAGTCCCATTGATGACTCTGCTGGATTAGAGAAAATGAGCTTTCAGATATTACAAATTTATGATGATGAAAAAGGACGAGGCTACACCGGCTCGTTGTAGGTCAATATTTTCATGGAGGCTCATCAGTGGGAATGATGCTGAACCAGGAGGGGTTTGGCCAAATAATACAAAAAGAGGGATTCGTTCAGCGACTTGAGCGGAATAAATTCAACTCGGCTGGGTCGTCGAATGGAAATGAGATTAGGACCCGAGTGAATGATTTCCTTTCAGGATTTGAGTTTACTTCTCCATCTCGAACCTGTTTTTATCGGAACTCAAGAAGCTTGATGAGGTTCTTATCTCGTAGGTACGGCAGCTCGATGAAAAAGCGAATCCTCACGGAGGTCCCGTGAGTCGTTTCTTCCCTTCAGCGGATTACTTTTCTAAGTGATAACCAATAAGTGATTGAACTCTCGAATTTAGTTCAACTCCGGGTCAAAAGGTAGCCTTGTGTCACCCGTTTCCTAACGTTTACTTGCGAATCACCTGAAAATATATATTCTGTGAGTTCGATCATAAATATATTTTAGTCCGTAGGTGCGGCGTTTTCGTTATCAATTGGTGTTATGTTCTGTATAATTCATTGAGCCCTCCCACATTCATCATCCATGGTATCGAACTACTGGAAAATCACCATCATCATCTACCACCTTTCTTGCTAATTAGCTGGAAAAGTTGAGCTAATTGGACAGTATTTAGTTGCCTTAAAGCATCCCGAAACCGTTCCTGTATTTAGTTCATCATGAAACTGTATGTACCTCATCCAGATACTCAAGGAAGGATGGCTCCTCACCATTAATGTTGCAGGTTTTAGTCTGATATCTTTGACAGATCACCAACATCACCATGCCGAGGTGGCGTTTTGTTCGTACCTCACTATAGTTTTGAAGTATATTGATGAACGTGAGTCAAGAGAATGAAAATCTATTCGATCAAGTATTGTTGTTTCAGAATGTATCACTTTGTTCAGGTACCAAGTACCACCATCTGGTGGTATCTCCAAATATGTTAGAACTCCTTTTCTAAAAATCCAAAGTATTTACTGTCGGAAAGAGTGACCACCTTTTGAGCTGAGCGGCTGAACTGACTGAAGTTTTACAGTCCCTCAATGATGATGAGCTGCACATATAAAATAAATAGGTCAGATATTAGGGCCAATCGCTCATCTACGAAGGGTAGCCATTTTGGTGGAGTTTATGAAGATTCAGGATATCAAAACGAAGTTTGAGTGAGTTTATGAAGATTCAAAAAGACCAAATGAAGTTGGGTAGGCAAAGCTCACTACGGGCTGCATTAATAACGTGGATCCTCCGCCCGCAAAATGCTCTTTTTGTGAAGCAGGATTTTCCTTGGGCTTAATCTAGAAGAGAAACTTTATATCCAAGGGCCCCTTCCCAGGGAAAAGGCAGACCGGGATAAACCCTCGTAACACCTGAAAGAAACCCACCCAGGGAAAAGGTCGCAAGGGGGAAACTCGTGGAAAAAAGTGAGGTAGTGAAAAGCAGAAACGCTTCAGACGCTGGAGAGAAGAGATATACTAAAAAAAAGTCGAGAGAGAAGAAGGAAAGTAAAATAACCCCTTGGAGCGCTACGTGGACGGAATCCGCCCCATTTTCATCCAGCTCAGGTAAACTGATAAAACTTTAAACCACCCCCCACCAATTATTCAACTTTATCCGAGAAGAAGGGAGCGCGCAGGGCTCTAAAACCCCGCCCTCCAGAAATTGCGTAAAACTTTGATTACGTTTTATACTTTTCTTCCCTGCTTCTGCCAGTCCACCGTATACCATTTACGGAAGCCTATTTCCCCATCTATTCGCTTCCAGAAGGTACCGGATCGCTCTAGGTTATAGAATATTTGAATATTTTACGGCTTCGATCATTTCCGACCTGAGAAAATTGAAATCGAATAGATAAATTCACTTTTTTTTTTTTCAAAATAAGCTTCTTCTTTCATTCTGCCTGTTTATATACTGGTACTTACTTGATGAAACACGAAGGGGAAGGGGTTTTGAAATTACTTAACTCGGCGGGCGTAAAAAAAATTCATAACTCGAGAAAGGGTAGATAATACGGAGTGTGAAGGTTATTTGGTTATATTTATGAAGGAAATGAGTTTTGAAGCCTTCGTTCAGCTTGAAGAGCCGTGGTTGGGAGGGCGAAAGTCGCTTTGTGTTCTCAATCATGAACTGGAAACCAAAATGGACACCTTTATAACAAACCAAAAGAAGCAATTGATCACAGATCAATGCCTGAATCCGTTATGTCTTATACCACAAGTTTCACTGTCACCATTACTTCACTGGCATTCCTTCTTCACAACTATGATATTATAAACTTGAGGAAAACAAGAAATACGGATGATTTAGAGTACTCGTCAGTTGGTTGTATTATGTCTTATCGATGTGGTCAATCCAGAAGTAGGTAGTCCGCGTCACAGTCACCTCTTCTCCTTAAAGTGTGCTAGATATAATATAGGGTAGGGTATGGAAGTAGTAGACAAGTTGACTGGTTCTAATTTAACGTAGACTGCTATGGGGCAGATTGAACTCCTCCGATTCTACTAATCATTAAAAGAAGAATGTCCGGTATAAAAAGTAGAGCCACGAATTTTTCACGGAGGAATTTATAAGGATAATGAGCGGAATGTAAAATACAAAGTATTTTGTCAATCAGTGGTTGAGTTTGTTGACCCTCTGTCGGGCTAGATCCTCCGTTTAAGGTTTAATAAATGAATGGCGACACACAAGACTAATGCAAACCGAGAACACCAAAGTTTTGAGTATGACAGAAAAAGAGACAATTTGCATATCTCTAGGGTGTCCCCTCCTTGTCATAAGTCGTCTATCGTAAATCATCCATTGGAAAATTCTTCTCGAACCATTACTCTGCAATGGTCTTTGGAAAAGCGGGAAAAGTGTTTATGGGCACGAAAGGACGTCTAGAACCCTTCTTTGTTTGGAGGGGATTTTTTTTCTGTGGTGGCTTAACCACAGTCGTTTGGTAGGGGAACATTTAACATTCTTTCGCCACAATGTAACGCATACTATATAAATATGTTGAGTCGATGTACTGGAGAAACGATTCAACTGGAAACAACCATTTGAAATAGGCCGTGAAGTTGAGCTATTGTAGCAGAAGATTATATTTACGAATTTCATAAAATTGACGCATAACAGAATAAAAACTATAAACTAACAGAATATATAGCTTTTCCAAATAAAATTGAGAATTTTCCAAATCAATTTGAGAATTTTTCAAACTTTCACAGCTAAAAAGGAAGGAGTTTCCAAACCGAAGTGACAGGTTTTTAAGGCAATTTAAAACTTTTATTGGAAAGTGATTTACTGAAACAATGAATGAAAACCTTTTTTTTCTCGACAAATTAGTATTGAATTCAAAATGACAAAATGAACGAAGACCAGCCAGACGCAGAGTGAGCGGCCACGAGTTTTGGTCATTAATTAATAATTCATACAGAAAGTCAATCTCTCCGATTCGGCCCAAACTTTTTTTATGGGGCGTTTCAAGGTGTCTAGATCAAAATAAGAAAAAATGTTTGTCCACTTTCCACGACAATTTTGGTAGTTAAAGATTTTCTGAAAGTCTGAAATTTTGGTCTAGGACCCGTTTCCGGCTTTAGTTGGTCCTCGAAACTATTCAGCCCGGTCGGTACGAAATCGTAGGTAGGGAGGAGGGGTCAAAATGTGTTTTTTGAAAAATGGATTTTCGAGATATTCGGCGATCCAGGTGTGTGGGGTATCTTTTTCGAATAAATTTTGGACGCTGAATTCGTCAGAATTCCAACTGAGACGATCTCCAGAAAGATTGGTACCCACTGAATGAGGTAATCATTCAAAATGGGAATCTATCTACTTATTTTAAAAGGGTGAGATTTTGGGCATCTGGATGTATAATTTTCCACTAAATATTGGTCACAAATTGATTAGAATGAATGTCCAAGCTGGTGGTCCTAACCCCTGTGAAACAATTTGCAGCGTTTTTATGACGTATTCTTTGTGCCTGCTCGATTTCAATAGAAATTTGTTGAAAAAAACGGTATTATTTCATTTTGTTCCAGTAAGTAATTCTATTTCCAATGAGCCTTGAATTGCCACA
Source organism: Cyrtorhinus lividipennis (assembly GCA_019603395.1). Lineage (NCBI taxonomy): Eukaryota > Metazoa > Arthropoda > Insecta > Hemiptera > Miridae > Cyrtorhinus > Cyrtorhinus lividipennis. The sequence continues at coordinate 36,770,997 of CM033998.1, read as the reverse complement.
ACTTTTTATCGTGAAAGTTCCTTTGATTGGGAATTTCTCAAATTTGTTTAGAAAATTTTCGATTTGACTTGGAAAAACTGAAGTAATTTTTATAGCAAGTCCCGCATTTTTGTAAGTGACTAGCTTTAATTGTGTTTCAGGAGGAGGTATGAATGTGCTATGACTAAGGTGAGCCCACAATAATTACGAATCATCTCTATTTCTTTTGAATTTTGGTTGAATTGAGAACTCGGGATAAAGTAAAGTAATATCTATATGTACCAATGCAGTCATATATAATCACTTCTCTCAGTTCAACTTGATTTTTATAGTCTAGGTAGGTATAATTCGTATCAAGCTGGGTCATTGTACGATACATTCCTTTCATAAAGTAAAAACACTTGAATAATTTAAGTAAATAGGTACTCTTCTATTTTTGGTTGTTGGCTTCCCTGGCCCCTGTTTTCGTTCCCACGGTCGCTGGTATCCTGGCAATGCCTCCAAAGTAGATTATTTTATTTCGACATATATTTCGACATATTATTTAGACATATCATTTCGACAGTTGGGTTCGGCTGTGGGTAACGTGCTGTAGTTCATCAGGATCCTTCAGATCCTATCCGAATGAAGCGTAGGTATGTTAATTTATTATTCAAAGGTATTTAGGTGATCACTCCATCATTTATACCGGTCACTTTAGGAGAATTTCCCGCATGGTTCTCGACGTGCTTCTGCTCGTCCGGAAGGTCCATCGTTATTTTACGCATGCATGAATCCACCGGCGGGAAAGCTTCGTGAAAAACTTATGAAACAAAATGGTGCAACGCCACCCCTACCTTCATTCTACCTTTGGTACATCCACAGAGCTGCCTACTTACGCGGAGGGAGCTCTTTTACTGTTTTGGGGGTCCCCTGTAAAGTGCCCCGGGTTTATATCTGGCATAAATCCACTAGTTTACCTGCCGCATGTATTACTATGATAAAAAATACTAACAGAAAATATTTGAGCGAGAACATTTTAAAATTCGGCCGTCTTGATTGAAGGAATTTCCACTGCAGGAAGTTTTTTCAAAGTTAATCTACCGAACTCATCAAAATAGGTAATTTCCTGTAAAGAAATGAGTTTTCAAAAGAGAAAGAAATTCGTGGTTGCTTAGGTAATGAGCGATCACTAGAAAAAAATTCTTCTGGTTTTCAAACTATTATTGAGTTTTTCAAGGAGGTGAATGATATTTGCACAAAAAAAATAGATATAATATCCCTTGCAATGCTTTTTCCGGTCGTGTGCGAGTATACATGTTGTGAAGCTCATTTCATAATGAAATTCTATAGTTTGCAAATTCAGTAAGAACGTAAATGGACGTTACGTGAGCACGAAGCATGCACCTGGGATATCTACATACCTACGACTAGACGAAATCACACTGCGCTATTTATGCTAATAAAATAATGGGAGGTTTGAAGTATTGGTGTGAACCCGTCTGTTACTTGTTTCAAACAGAAAGTCATTCCCACATGTTCAACCGAGATGGCGAGCACTGTATTGCTTATTCACGATGGAATGAATTTTTCGAAAGGAATTTATTATACCCAAGGCTTAATGACTTTCCCACTAACTTGAAGGTTGTAATTTGATTGTGAGATCGGTAGCCAGATGGCGTAGAACCGAACAGGTTGAGTGAAACACTGTCAGCTCTGAGAAGGAATTACATATTTCAATCCTCTCCAGCCCCAGTATCACTACACCAAAACGAATTCGTTTCAAATGGAAACAACCTAGTCCCGTTGAACTATGTAAATAAGTTGACTTGAGGCCGTCAAGTTCTTTTTTCTTCCACTTTTTCCTTTTACCCTGCCGAGGTGGTCCGCCAACGAGCGTCAAAGGATATACGGCTTTGTAGGGTCGACATGGTTCTCTAGAATTATCAAGTTTCCCGATGGATTCTTCCGTGCGAGCCTCGGGGGAATTATACCTCTACGCCAAGTAATATCTCTTGGTGGAGTAAAAAAGTAGGGGATGTCCGAAATAGGAAAGCCATCTGTCGACTTGTCCTTGGATTTTTTCCCCTCTGAGATTATAATGTGTACTCTTTAGGAGACATTCACCCCCACCATGTTCCTTCCGGACGCCTTACAAGATAATATTTTACCAGATCTCCCACGGGGTTCAGCGCTGAACCTCTTGCGCCCCGATTGATTTATTAGCCCGATTAGATCCTTTTGGAGCTCCCGTCTTCGATTTCGTCCTTCTTATCCTATCCGTTCAAAACGGTGCCCGCTTCTCACTGGTTCTGCTGCAGTATATGAATCACTTCTACAGTGTTTCAGACTCCATTTGGCTTCCGAATTCAAAAGGGTCCTTTCATTTGGAGCTGAAATCCAATTCATCTTAATGCAAACTCAGTGCTACCTCCTTGGAGCAACGGGACATACCTCTGACACACAACTAAATCCCTCAAATGCAATTCCGGAAGCTAATTATGGTTTTGTTTTCTCACATACTCGGATTAATTAGTTTTCATTTTCATCGATTTGCTGTGAATAGTCGCTTCAGCCGTCAGTGCTTATATTCAAACGTCTTTAGCTGTTTTGGAGTAACTTAACGGAACCATCAAGCATACCATGTGACGAGTCGCAAAAATGTGGGAAAATTTTATGTTTAAATCGCATTCTCTACAAAATGGACATTCTCAAGCGGCGAAAAAGGATTCAGAATAAAAATACTTCTAAAAATTTAGAATACCATCAGAAATCCATTGAGACTCTAAAATACGTGTTCGTCGACTCAACCTATGTTTGAAAACCAGTATCAAGGGTGTTGGACCCCTACCACTGTGACCTAAGGTCTTGAAGTTCAACAACCTGGGCTTTTATTAATTTTCAAGCATCCTTGTTATGAATCCTCTTTGAATGATCAGATAACTTGCACTAATGAAACGCTGTTCTTTCTTATCTTCCACTTTCATTTCAGGGTCGGAGAAACTGGCCAAGGGCTGGAATGAAAGGTGTGCCCATAAACTATTAGATGAGGGCACCCTCCCTTAATACTCTAAACCACAGAGTATTACGATGTTGATAACACCTATATCATCGTAAATTCTCCATCTTGTTTTCCTTCAAAACTCGTTGAGGGCCCCAAATTGAGTGTGGATACGGTGTTGTGGGCGGATATCGATCCCCTCTCTCCCTCCAAGTTTAACATGTTTCTGTCAATTTTCCTTTCTTATCGCACTTCTCGCTAAAATTGGATGAGTGTGCAAAGGAAATTGAAGGTCAAAATTCTCGGTGGTGGATGTCATAAACATGTTTGTGCCAATCAGCAGGTCTTACCATTTACCGACAAAATCAGTTGCTCTCATCTTGTTTTGCTATAAAACTGGTAATATTGCCTCCCTAATGCGCCATTTGAGTGCACTACGTAACTTGTTGCTGAGAAGTTAATATAAGTTTGTCTTGACCAATAACCTAAGAACAAATTATGCGTTTCATTTTCATTGAGCATTGGCTGATTTTAATTTTTTCTGTGAGTGTCAACTAATACCACAGAGGAGTGCGCGATTGATCTTGTTATGGTCCTGCATCATACTATTCAAGCCGATTTCTCTGACAGTGAAGTATCGATGCAGGTTCATATTATGTTCAGATGCACCTCGCATCCGTTTTAGTGGGATGTAGGTCTCACTCACAAGAAAAAACCATCAAAGATAGTCCGATGGACTTCTCACCTTTACTAAAAATCACGGATTTCTTCGTTTCCAGTTAGCTGTATTAAGTATGTTCGCTTAGTCTCCATAGCTTCGGTCTCGAGCAACTTGACGAATGGTAGAACGTGCTCTATAACACGGCATACGGCGGTTCCCTTCAAACGCGAGCGTATTATCTCACGACAAATATGTGCCAGTCCTGACTCGTTTCTATTTGTGTCGAATGGAATTCTCCCAGCTGTTTTTCCATTGCCAGAGTTTTCTCTCCAAAGAGTTGAATTTTCAGTTGTGTTTCAGTAGTTAAATTTTGCTACATTCATGTCTTGACCGCCAACAAAATTTAATTCTGAAAGGTGTAATGGGTTCTCGTGCTGTTTGTAATCCATTTTTGTCAATTAAAAAAAAAAAAAAAAAATCCTAAGGCTGGGGCTAAGGAAATATGGGGTTTAGTTTCCGGGAAACTACCACAATACATTGCAAATCCCTGATCGGTTGTTCTCTACCCATTAAATGAACACAATGTGCATATTATTTCAAGGTGGCTTCTTGTATAAATCCGAAAAAAAAAGTTCCAGGGAGGTATGGTATATACCTAGGTTTTTTTATTTGTACCCTGCTTCTGTTAGCGGCAATCGGTCCCAATTCCATCTCAATTGATTTAGAAAATTTAGTGAATTGGTGATCTTCACACTCTTAGATCCCCTTAATTCAAAACAAGTCATTTTCAAAATACATTCACCCATACGTACCCAACCTCCGTTAGGGGTAATTGGGCTGAAAATGTTATAGGTACGACTAAAACCCGGATCGAGTCTAAGTACATAATTTCAATTATTTGTGGAAGTTTTAGATTTTTCGGCCTTAACGGTCATTTCAGTGATAATAAACCTTAACACGCTGAAACGTAAAAAGTGGATGTTTGCATTGTTACGTACCAGGGCTCTTTTGTTGATACGGAAAAAGGGTGTTTTTTCCAGCGGGAAAAATCAAAACGAAAAAAGTGGCTATCGATGCTCAATTCCCTGCTACTTTTCAACGCAAAATCTGCAGACCACGTTTCAAGGTCTAATCTTGCTTTGGTTATTGTCGGTGGCATTTTATCAGATCAGTCCGAAGTCGCTGAATAAGTATGTAGAATATTGTTACCCGACGTTGCCACTCAGTTCGATTGGAGGATTGTGTACCTTCAACGTGAACATAGGGAAAGTTTCAGCTATCAAATTGGTAATTTAGATTGAACAGTTTCCAGTTGATCCTCACCATAACCGATTTTGTGACAGCTCTTGTAGAATTTTGCCTAACTTCGCGGAGACTGCAGAAATTAATTTTACATTTTTTCCGCTCGCATTTTTACCGTTATTGGAAGATAGACAAAAATGTTTGAATCACGTAGTCCGACTTACCACGAAATACCTAAAGTCCTTCAAGAGTAAATATGCGTATACTTTAAAATAATATGTTAGCGACCTACCTCATCGGAGACATGACGCTGCGAGCCCCATAACAAAACTGTGCCATGAGCAGCGACGGCCGGGTTTTCTCGAACCCGTTATGCCCTCTGTACCGCTATGTTTCTCCTTCTGAACCGTAATAAGGGATGTTTATACCCACCTTCTTTCTTTAAAATAACCTGCTTTGAGAAGGCGCTATAGTTGCGTTAGTTTTTTACCTGTTCGCTTCGTGTTTATTTTTCAAGTGGCATTTTTGGTAGACGTAAATCAAGGGCGTGGAAGTGTGGATGCGGACAATTGGGTGTTCAAACAAACCTCCCCAACCGCTTTGCTGAGTAACTAGCTGTTTTGAGGTTTTATAAATTGAAATAAAATAAAAGTTGAAACGTACGTATTGATGATAATTCTCACGAATTATCTGTCTGAACGCTTCAAACTACAAAAAAGTGCTCTAATAATATTTTATGTTATTTAGAAAAACATAGATAACCAATAAGGAGGGGTAATATGTGTGCATTGATGATTGATGAATTTCTTACCCCAGTTTTGGTTGGTTATTCTTTGAATAATCATTCATACAGAAAGTCAATCTCTTCCACCCAAAATTTTGTCTGGGTGTTCCAAGGTGTCTAGATCAAAATAAGCAAATGTTCGTCCGCCGTCTACGCCGGTTGTTGAAAATTTTCTAATAAATCTGAAATTTTGGCCAGGGACCCGTTTCCGGATGTTGTTCGTCCTCAAAAACATTCAGCCCGATCGGACCAAATTTGGGGAAATAGGGGTCAAAATGTGTACTTCAAAAAATGTATTTTCAAGATTTCCGGCGATCTAGGGGTATAAGTTATCATTTTCGACTGAATTTTGCACGCTGAATCCAACGAGAAAGGGTTCTGGAACGAATGGCTGCCCATCGTAAGAGGTTATGGGTCAAACTGGGTATCTTTCTACCTAATTCGATGGATTTTTGTGATTTCGGTACCTACGCGTATGGGGTATCATTTTCTCCTAACTTTTGGATGCTGAATCGATTGGAATGAGTCTCTATGCTCCTGGTTTGAGGAATAACCAACCCTTGTCAAAGAATTTGCTGCGTCATTAGTGCATTTTCATTGATTTGGGTACTTTTCAAGAAATTCCGAATGCACATGCATGAACGAAAGCTAACTGTTGTTGCTATACTGCTCGTATCCAATTTCCTAGCCAACCAAGAAAGTATGACGCGTCTTCTAATCTGGAAGGGAGGGGGGTCTATTCCTCTCTATTGCGGTGGGTTTCTTGACAGTTTTTATTGAGTAAATTAGTAAGAGGATGTTGTCACACTCACAAGTGGAAACAGTTTTAATGAAAACTCATCGAGCTTGATCATTCAATTACTTCATGAGAGCCACGTTCAACCGGACGAATGGGTACGCCAGTTGAGACAATGTTGGTATCCGATGGCATGGCTGACGAATATCGGGACAACCAAATGTGGTGAGGGGGAAGAGATTAGTATGGAAGCTGGTAGCCGCCATTTCCTTCCCTCGTTCTCCTGCGTGCGTGCGTGTGGGGAGGACTAGCTAGGATAGGAATAGAGCTTCGAGTGGGAGGACTGACCTTGTACGTCAGACGTTATCGTGAGCAGCCGCGCGGATCAAGTTCGAGTAAAAGATACTAATCTTTTGACTCAGCGGGTGATTAAGCCTAATTTCATAATTAGTGTTATCATGCGGTTCGAGTGATCCAAAGTTGCTCCCACTAGCTGACTACGAATAGATAATTGCGTCGGTGTGTGGTTATACCATGTGGTATAGTCATGAAGGGGCCCACTGACAATAAACTTGGTGGACAACCTGGGCCGTCAACGTGCATGTTAAAGTGAATGTTGACCGTTGATGCGCGGAGCTTCAGGTTGACGACGAGGCTGAAGAGGATCAAACCATTTTTGATATTTGGTGGATGGGGCTTCATGTCGGCAATCAAGTTGTAGTGTCTTTGGACAGGTCGACGACAAGCTAGACAACATCAGTTGTTCTTCAAACTCTGAACGTATCTCTGAACGCATCAAATCTGAACGTAATTCCGTCCTATTTCACTGTGTTCTGATGCGTTTTCGCTCGTTATTGTTATTATTTCGACTTTTTGGGTCATTCAGGAAGGTGTAGAAGATTAAGTTGGAGGACTTCAATAAGAGGACAAATTTATGGGGACAGCTTTTGGAGTTTTATCGGCAAATTGAGCCCAAAGCAAACATGGACAGTCAAAAAGCTAAAGCTAAATAGACAATATTCAGCTTCACGGAAGAACATTGAATTATGGATATGTTTATTGTAAATGCGTTTTACCTATTTTCGACTTCGATGTTTAAAATTGTGCAAAAATTGATTTAGGTAAATCAGTAATGGACAGTTTAGGTAGGTATTAGTACCTAGCTTTCCTACTTATATCTAACTACATTAATGATCGCCTTCAGTTTTCATTGTTAATAATAATCTAAAGTGCCGGATCGACAATTTTGCATATGAGATCATATTATGTGATGAGAATGATCATGTTAAAAGCTAACCGCTGCTTATTTTGAAATCCGAGGATTCAGCACCTAAGAAGTCTAGGAGGGAACTGATGATGACTACCCAGGTTGACAATATGATTTACCATCTGTGATAAACTTCAACATCGTGAGCAGAGCCTCATGGTGCCTCTAAAAAAGAAAGAAAAAAAAATCTTAAGCATTTCTGGTCCAAAACGAGTTGTAGAATACGGAGTCGGGTCGGGCATAACTCGTGGGACACCCTGTTTAACAGGTACTCTCAAAAGAAGTAAAAAAAGAAAAAGAAAAAAAGCTCTTTTGCTAATTTAAAGTTGAAGTATTGGTCCAAACTCTGGATAGGTACCTAGTCTGAAACGTGTACCATTACCTGATTAACTCTATTTGTATAACGAGAATGATGTTAGAGTCAAGTGTATTTTTTTGCTCTTCTTTTTTGCGCATCATTAACTGCCCGATTGCAGGAAATAAGAAGACCAGATCGATAACCAGAATGGTGCTTACCTTTTTTAACTTCTTTGACGGGGGCGCTACTTCTTTCCTTATGAGTATAGAAGGTTATTCGAGAAAACCCGTAATTATTTGAGTTAATAAGACCCAGTGCACAATGTGAAGCCTCCATACTGAGTTAACGATAATAAGTTCATCATGTTCTAGTTACAATCGCGACTCTTATCGTTAGTGTTGTAGGCTGGTATTTCAACACCAAGATACTGGTATTAGGGGTCTCGTTCCTTCGATGTGAATTATACAATAATTACAATGTGTCCTGTTGGCCAGATAAGCCAACGGTTAGTTGCGAAAAGTGGAACGATCGTGACAAAAACGTTCTTTGACTTACCGAAGAGAGCTTTTGTAGAAAAATAAGAGTTGAACTTTATTAAAAACGAAATACTTATAAGGTATGGGATTGAACCAGTATAGGGAGTAGGCAATAAATTGCACGGTAAATGCTATATTCTTAACGTTAAATATAAACAGCGATATAAACAAGTTAGTTACGTGAGTTCTCCACTCAGGAAGATCAACCTATGCGGAGCGTACAAGTATAAGAAATATCCGTCAAGTTGGGAGATCCAAAACTGCCAATCGATGTGATGAAGCGGATTTGTTTGCCCTACGTAGATTCCGTCTAAACTGAGACAAGAGAAGTGCAATTGTGCTATTTAGAGACGACCATGTTTTCATAAATGCCTCTCTGTCTATCGTGCATCTCTTTTGATAAACCTGAGACACGAGAAGTTCATGGGCACCGGTTCTCCACTTGGGACCAATCAACTCCGAGTATTAAAATCAGTATAAATCACAGTTTATGAGTGAAGACCAAGCACGTGCCCTGCCTACTCCGGCGAATGACACATTATAGGTTATCTAGTAATTACGCGTGCCCAACGTTAGCACGTTCTGTTTTTACACTATCAAATACTGCCACAAATGTCGTGGATTCGATAAAACAAGACCACGTTGGAAGAGCTGTTCTTAACATGGAGTTAATTTGTAATTTGTAATTATAATGATTTTCTTCGAGTAAGGTAGGTAGGCCTTGATTGATATCCCAACTTGACGGATATTTCTAATACTTGTACGCTCCGCATAGGTTGATCTTCCTGAGTAGAGAACTCACGTAACTAACTTGTTTATATCGCTGTTTATATTAAACGTTAAGAATATAGCATTTACCGTGCAATTTATTGCCTACTCCCTTTATTGGTTCAATCACATACCTTATAAATATTTCGTTTTTGAAATCACGGAAACCACAGGCAGTGATTGATTCGATGTAGCAGGGATTAAGAAAGTGAGGTGGGTTCCTAAAACAATAAATATGTTTTGGGGCAACTGAAGGTGTGCAGACTTAATCCAAGAATGTGTATCGCAGCGTGTAGATTGTTCCACTTCTACCAAGGCGGCTATAAATAAGACGACTCCTTTAGAAATCATTTGTTCCAACAGAACGGTCTCAAATAATAACAATAATAAAATCGATAAATAAAATGATGCACTATGAAAGCAAAAGAGTAAGACGAGGTGTACACGTTGCTGCCCATAGCAATAAGTGACTAAAAAAGTATAAGGCATAATAAGGGGGTTATACCATTGTTACCATAGCAATACCAAGAACATGGAAGCGGGTGGAGAAATATTGACGGATGGAGGGGAGAGAACTTGAAGAGATTATGAGTTGAAGACAGTAGAAAGGCATGTTAGGCAACATTTTCTTTCCACGGCCTGTAATTAAACATCAAAATCATCATGTAATTAATACATCAAAACAGCGATAACGACTTGCATAGAACAACCCACTGACCGGCTGCTATTGTTGGGAGCTTAGAGACTTTTTGGAGAAAACGTATGATACCTAATATTTTAGCTCAAATTGACTCGTTGAGTTTAGAAAAAATAAAAAATTGAACAGTTTCAAGCACAAACCATACACACTCACACACTATACCTGTGGTTTCAAAGATTGATGGCAAGACATCCAAAATCCGTGTTTTTGAGCGGTGATGGTTGGTTTGGCTGCTATTGTCGTAGGTTTACATTGGCGAATGCCTTAGCACCATTTACCTATGCCTAGCATTACCTAGATTTTCCTTCCCGGGGACTAACTATCGTTAGTTCGGCCGAACTAGCGTTCAGCGACAATGCGGAGGCGATGTTGATGCATAATGGTTTGGCAAAAGCTCCGCAATTTCAGACGGGTATTCATGCAACGTCAACAGTTGGAATGACGTTCAAGAGACGGTTTTGATGTCAGCAGTGCCAGCAGGGCTGCAAAAAGAAAATGTAAAGGGCCTTGTCTTATAACGTTCAAATTCTGAGTTTTGGGGTGTAGATGCATTTCTTCACTGTTGTGTTATGTTAATTTGTGGGTGTGGGATTAAGTACCCTTAGGCTCTTTCTATATGAAATATGGAAGTGAATATAAAAATGTGAATGAATGAAAATTTGAAATATGAAAATATTACGCCCATCCCTCACCGTTAGACGACAATTTTATTTTCTCTTCCATATTTTTGGAGTCAACAAGTCGAACGACTGATAATGGGAATGGTTCGGGGGTCGGTTCCCGAGAAAACGAGCAAAGCAAATAGGCAAGTTAGATGCCCACATGTCACTCTGGCTATATTGCTGTTACCTACAACTGTTGCCGTTAGCCTTAATTAGGTATTGTACCATAATGTATCTGCTGTAGATCAGAGAGTGGAACATTGAAAGGAAAGCTTTATGATATCGTCGGTACGTGTGGATAATGAAAAAAGAATCATCATTCCGGCTTTAGCTACATCGCTTCTTGGAGTAGTGCTGGTGGGCGGGTGGGCCAGTCGATAAAGTCAGCACCTGTTCCTTGTGTAGTTCAAGTTATTCACGGCAGGTGACACTACACCCGCAATGGTAGCGCAGCCGGACCACTCCCAGTAGTTCCGATAAATTCCGCAGAGAACTTCGCTAGCGTCCAGTGGGGGCTCCATTAGTCACGTGACTAATTCCATCCCGCCCAAACTGTTGCACAAACCCCGCCCACTAGTGAATTCGCCGACCGGTGGTGCGCTCTTCCACCAGCACACTCGTTGCTCTGCATCGTCCTCAAAGCCGACAATGATTTACGATTACAGATAAAACTCGTTGCTCCCGTACGACAATTATCATCCGTTGGAACTACAACCTACGTTGTCCCGTAGTGAGTTGTAAATGGGTGCCAATAAAGTTGTACCTAGCCCAGACACAACAAAGGTCTTTACTGCCTTGTCTTTCCCACTAACCGGTATCACACCTCTACCACTTAATGGTGCAATTAGTTTTATAGATTGCGGTTGTGATGATAGAATAACGATGTGATGATTCGAATACCTAAGAAATTAAACAATGCTTCGATTGACCACCTTGAAAGTTTTACAGACGAAAGGTTTGATTGTGGTATTATTAATTGATATTATTTATACAAATTGTCCATTACTCGTCTACGAAAAAAAAAAAAAAAAAAAAAACGCTGCCGATTCTTTTACAGCGGTTGGCTATTCCTCGGACTAGGAGGGTGGAGAAAATGGGGGACACAATGGGTGTGGAGTATCCCGGACTCGTCCCAATCGATTCAGCGTGTTACGTTTAGTAGAAAAAGGAACCCCACACGCCAAGGAACCAGAAATCTCGAAAATCCACTTTATAAACACGTAGATAGATATCAATTTCGAGCTAGAACCTCATCCGGTAGGCGCTTATCATTCTCGGACCCATCCCATTGGATTCATCGTCCAAAATTTAGTCGAAAATAGTACCCCACACGCCTGGATCGCCAAAAATCTCGAAAATCCATTTTGGTAGGTTATTCCTTGAATGATCAACCAATGTTTTCATGCAAAAAATCAACCTCTCCGATTCGGCCCACAATTTTTTTCTGGACGTTTCAAGGTGTCTAGATCAAAATAAGCAAATGTCCGTCCGTCGTCCGCCGTCCACACCGACCTTGGTAGTAGAAATTATTCAAAAAATCTGAAATATTGGTTAGGGTCCGTTCATGGTTTTTCATGCAAAAATAGTAAATTTAGGAGGCTCAATCCAATGAGACGGGTCCCAGAACGATTCGCACTCATTAGAAGAGGTTTTGGGTCAAAATGGGTAACTATAATTACCCATTTTGAATATGTGTTCTAGATTTCTGGTACCTAGGCGTGTGGGGTATCATTTTTCACTAAATTCTGGACCGTGGATCGATTGGATTGGGCCCGGGACCGGCCACACCCACTGTTTCTCCCATTTTCCCCATGTTTGCATATGTAGTTTCGAAATTTCTGGTACCTTGGCGTGTGGGGTATCATTTTCTACTAAATTGTTGACCCTCGATCGACTTTGAATAGGTCCGGGACCCGCCACACCCACTGTTTCCATTTTCCCCATGTTCAAGAAATGAGTCTCCATGCGTCTGGTCCGAGGATTTTTTAGGGTAGGGTTGAGGGAGAGATTGCTCGAGGCCAAAATTTGAGTTATTGTTTTCGAAAAATTACCATTTTGGTTGGTCGTTCCTTGAATAATCAAACTAATGTTTTCATGCAAAAATTCAACCTTTCCGATTCGCCCCAACACTTTTTTGAGGCGTTTCGAGGTGTCTAGATCAAAATAAGCAATTGTCTGTCCGCCACCCACGCCGTTTTGGTAGTAAAAAATGTTCTAAAAATCTGAAATGTGTTTTTCAAAAAATGGATTTTCGAGATTTTTAGTACCTATGCGTGTGGGGTATCTTTTTCTAATTGAAGGTTGCTGAATCAATAGGTATGAATCGGAACACTCCACAATGACTATTTTCCTCCCATTTTCTCCATGCTCCTGGTCCGAGGAATAACCAACCCCTGTGAAAGAGTTTGCAGCGTTTTTTTGAAAAAAAAAAAACACATTTTGGTAGGTAGGGCTTCAAAGTTGCTGGCCCATACAGTTTTTTATCAGTGTCCAAATTTTTTTACAGAGATTATTTGCCGTTATGACCTAGAGATTCATCTACCTTCTCTCAGTTCTATCGTCATTGATTTCTGAAACCATTACATTTTGATTCTACACTATCTTAAGGAATGAGCTTCGCAGCGTTTTTACAAGGATAGTAATAAGTGAAACGATCATTTGTTACTCACCAAACTCATTCGCGTCTTCTAACCGAATGTATTCAACGCTTCACCACAAACCATTTTCGACATGTTGACGATTTCATGGATGAAGGTAGTAAGAGATCTAATGAGATCATTGGTTCGAAGAGGTGATGGATTATAAATAGCTGTTGAGGTGAAAAGCATCACGCTGTGTAGCCGTGCTAATTTATTTTAATATAGCGCAAGTGTTATATACGTTCTTGTTACAATTATGGTAGGCACGTAGGTAGTTTGGCCTTGTTTCAGCAAAGATAACAAGACAAAGACAACATATGAATTTGGTCTTTTGAAGCACATGACTGTACTTAATATCATGTTTATCCATGACGCTACACCTTGAGTACTCACTTTCTCTAAGCTCCAGCCGAAATTACTCGGAGAAACATAATCAGTTTTGCTCACTTCTATTGGACATCGATATGGAAGAAGTAGAAGGGGCGGAAAAATGAGTTGGAACCAAGATGGAAAGGGAGGAACGGTAGCGAAGGAAACCTCGTAGAAAGAGCTTCGAGGCCATGAATTATTGAAAAAGGCCAAAGCTACCAAACATCGAAGGCCGCGTGGTGAATCCCAATCCCAGAGTATGCCCGCTAGTGAAGGACGAAGGAGGCTTTACCAGAGATCCCCAAGGCCCACCTTCTCCCAGGATTATTAATATTTATAAAAGGTATTGGTTCGTTCCTCTCGGCAGAGGATATTGCAAGGATATTGGATTTCCCCGACTCTTTCTTTCTTCCTCCTCTACATTCGTTTATTTATTTTACCAACAGAGCTGTTTCACATTCTTCGCACGGGTTAGAAGGTTTTACCAACATAGCGAACAAGAGTTTTCAAGGGGATTAAGTTAAATGCTGTGCCAAGCCTCGACTTGCCCTGAAAGCAAAATAAACTAAGAAAGGAAGTTTTTCTGAACATACAATCTTTCAGGAGCATAAAATTTTATCTGAGTGTTTACAATCCCTCCAGGCGAAATGTAGTGAGCGGTAGCTACAGTATTTTCTTAATAATATAAATCTCTCCTTTCCACTCCTTCATTTTATGTGTTGTTAGAAATCACCTCTTTAGTTATGAATACGGCGGTTCTTGTTGTTGAACTGTAGACAAACTCTTGATCTGCTTCCTCAAGGACAGAGACAATGTCATACGAGAAAGAAAAGGATATTGGCATTTAACTATCGGACGAGGGCGAGGAGAGGTCGTTGATGATCACCGTAAAATGTTGGCACAACTTATGGCCTGCAGTGATATAACTAAAACGTTTCGACAGAATTTGTTCTTTTTTGGACTCTGGTCACTTAGCTTCGATTAGCATTTTGGAGATATACTGAAATGTCTTTTTTCAGTTAAGAAGCTGAAATATACGATTCCATTACTGCGGAGTTCTAACAAACATTATTTTCCCCTTATTACAATAATTTCTACGCAGAAACCAGTTAAATATTTTCAAAGCATCGTTGCTTACCTCCTGCTTCCCCCTAATCAGTATTCCATCGGTAGTGACTCCCCGGAGCAAGTGCTTTTTCCCTCCGATACCTTTTTTAAAACACGCTACGCTCAAGTATGCAAAGTGGGCTTCTTCCCAAGCAAGCTGTAGCCTCCTCCTTCGGGTGCATAATCTCCATTCTTATGCTCCGGCCCTTCCGCTCCTACTCAGCAACCCTCGTCATCAGCCTTCCACTTGTGATGGTCCTCTGTCTGAGAGCCAACGTTGAGGCAGAATATTAATAATCAGCTTCAGAGAAAAACTGTGAAGGTGGAATAACATCTTCCTTTCGGTTTATTGTTCCGTGAATAATTAATCTATGTTTTCATACCAGAGATCAACCTCTCCGATTGGCAGTAATTTTGACAGTTAATTTTGAAATGCAAACTTTCAATGCTTTTCAAGATGACTCGATCAAAAGACCAGCATTCCCATCCACCGTACGCCGTTTTCGGTAATGGAAAATATCTTCAAAGACAAAAAAAGTATAAAGTAGAAATAAAAAAATAATATGTTAGGCCCAAACTTGGAGAGAACTAGGTAAAAATGTGTTTTTGAAAATTTTGGACGCTGAATCCAATGAGACGGGTCCCGGAACGATTGGTGCCCTCTGGATGAGGTTATGGGTCAAAGTGGGTATCTATCTACCCTATCAAAAGTGGGCAATCGAAATCTGGTGCTTAGGCGTTTGGGGTATCATTTTTCCACTAAAGTTCGGACGCTGAATCGGTTGGAATGACTCCTGTTTTCCTTATAATCCTGCTCAGAGGAATAATAATCCATTTTGTAATAATTCGCAGTGTTTGTTTTGCCCAATAATTTCAACCAATAATTTTTTTAAATGAAGGAAATAATGTGCATGTTACATCTTGTATACACCGTTGAGTATGTCCTTCATACACGCTTATGAATTCCTATTGTTAAGAAAACGCTTCAAATTCTTTCACAGAGGTTGGTTATTTCTCGTACCAGGAGCATTGAGACAAATCCTAATCGATTCGGCGTCCAAAATTTAGTGGAAAATGATACCCCATACGCCTAGGTACCAGAAATCTAGACACCCCACTCTTTAAATAAGTAGATAGATACCCATTTTGAATCATAACATCTTTGGGTGGGTGCCAATCGTTCCGGGACCCGTTTCATTGGATCGGGCGTCCTAAATATAGTCGAAAATGATACCCCACACGCCTAGATTGCCGAAAAATCTTGAAAATCCATTCTTCGAAAGTTTCACGGACCATCTAGAGCCAGCAACTGACCCAAATTTTAGATGTCTAGAACATTTTCTACTACCAAAATCGGCGTGGACGGCGAACGGCGGACGGACATTTTGCTTATTTTGATCTAGACACCTTGAAACGCCTAAAAAAAATTTTCAGCGAGAGATTGACATTTTGCATGAAAACATAAATTGATTATTCAAGGAATAACCAACTAAAACAGGTTCTGTCACTAGGAACGCTTTACTGCCCTCAGTCTCACACGGATTGTGATAGGAAGATGCCTATGACTACGAGTCCAACTTTTAATGCCTCCTACTTGATCTCACCGGTTGTACAGAATTACGAATCGGTTCAAATTTAACTGTAAAATGAAAAAAATTAACGAAACCAAAACTGTGGCTCCCTGTTTTCTTGTACCCGCAGTGTAGGGAACTAACCATACTCGGTGATCAGTTTAGTAAAATGCAGTGTTTTACTGATTTGATTCCTGGAAACGATGGCCGGCTGCAACCTCAAAAATGTACGTCTGAGCTCCAGTAGCTGATCCCTTGTTAGTGAGAAAAAAACTCGTCGCCCACATGCCATTGAAAAAGAGGGAAAAAAGTAGGTATAAACGCTGTGGTGAGTTTTTGTAGTTGCCGCGAGCTAACTCACGAAAAAACTCAAAACGCTCGAGAGGCCTGCAATACATCACTTTGCCTCCATTACGGCCCCCCCAACACGCTAGATGGGTGAATGCCAGCGAAATCTGCCCAAAATCGTTTCTTGGAAGCCGTGTATGTTTTTCAGGGTATGTGAGTACCTACAAGGAAGCCGAAAGAAGAAGTACACGATAATTCGTATACAACCGTCCGAGTTGACTTCTTCGATGTATTTCACATAGAAATGGAATCTCTCCGACGTGCAATGTCGTGCTTGGAGAGTGAAGGGGGTCTCTTATTACTAGAACCGAACCAATCTCCCTAAACCACCCTCATTTTAGAGCGTTGTTCGACTTGTATCCCTAAACCTTATCCCCACGGGCGTGATCAAGTTTCCTCATCCCATTTAATTTTCATTACTTATCAGTTTCACTCCCTCCTACATCAGTTATATTGCTTACCTGCTTGCGCTGATAACTTTCGAGCCACGCTATGAATGTGAATTGGTGAATACTGCCAGCGCCTTGTGCCTCAATCCAACTTATCATCGCCAATTTTATCTCACTTCTGTTGGGGCTGGTTTTATGCTCTCTCCCGAATGTACTTCTACTTGCTACCCGCAGTAATACCCTGTGGTCGTAACATATTCTATCACGAATAGCGGACAGTGTATTCATGCCATAGTTACATTCCACCTACGACTCTTTCAAGGTACACTGCCAACTATCAATGGGGAAAAAAAAATCAATAATTATAACACAATTTCTTGAGAGTAAATGGGAAATCCTTGAGTATGGGTTGAGAATAGTCAGCAAGGAAAAACTTCATCCAGATAAGATTTATGAATAAAGATATTATATACACAATCGGTACCACTTTGAAGTGAAGCCCAGAGTGTTTAAGGGGAACGTAAACATGATCCAGAAGCTCATCTCCATATTCAGCAATTGGATAATTTCAATGGCGTCCACATTTAGTAACCTATCCCTTTCGTATTAGTTTACTCAGTTATCGAGTGTGTGTTTCGGCTTCAATCTCATGAGGAATGTTCCACCTGAAGAATTCCTAATATAAAAAATAAGTACAAAGAGCAATTTCAAATTTTATTTTTTGTCATTTTATTTATTATTTTTTTTTTCTTAGCTTCACATGAATTTCTTTTTAGCTTTTCATGCAAAAATTGATTTGAACCACTCGGTCTGATTGGTTCCTTCTTTTGTATCTTCGCTTGTACTTACGCGTTATATTCTCCTCCGTCCTCAAGGGAGAAATCACCGCCGAGGCAGGTCTCGCATATCGTGCTTCCTTCGTTCACATCGTTCCGTTTTTTAGAGGCAAAGCAAACCAACAGCATATTGATCAGGTGTGACTCGATGCAAGGTAGGTATAGCTCGGGGTGAGATGGAGTTGAGAGCATGGGGGTGAGCGAACGCTGTAAAACAACGAGGGTCCAGCCCTAAAAACAAATTGGGTCATTTTTTCCTGCCTCCTTCCCACTACCGCTTTTTCCTTTTACCCCACCTCCACTACCACTGCCACCTATATTGTACTTTATACTTCTCTCTTTTTCTCTCTTCCCCTACTCCCATCTTCATCTGTCTTCTTTCTGAGTGTCGAATCTTTTTTTATCCATCCCTCGTCCCTCCTCCCCTTCCTTTCGTTGTTAAGAACGAACACAATTCAGTCTTCCTTCTTCCAGGTTTTTCTTTAAGCTCTTGGCGAAGAATATATATAAAACCCTACCTTTACCTTGGAGCAAGAGGAGAGCAAGTCCACGAAGGTTCCACATTACTCTCTCCCCTCCACCTCATCACCCTCACACAAGTCAGGTAGGTATCTACATTACCCCTCCCTCCTTCGCCATAAGGCGTATTCCCATTTTACCTTCACCTACCCTAACCACAACCAATAACTATATTTCCTGTCCATGGGGGATCAAGTTCCCTCAGGATAAGACGAGCCTTCATTTATCTTTTCCCTTCTTTATCTTTTTTCCTCTTTTCCCCTGATCCTTCTATTCCGCCTCTCTCTGACTAGAATCCCTCTCACAGACTCCGCTGTAACTTTACCTCGCCACAAACGCGGACTGTACGAAACGTAACACGAAAAGACGAAGGAATAAACCTTTTTTATTTTCTTGCTCTGCCCCTTCGTCTCTAGCGAAGAGTGGGAAAAGTTTTTATTTACCCAGGATGGTAACTGGGTAGACGAAAACAGAGACTCCCGGAAAAGTATGGTGGGCGGTACGGTGAGATGGAAACCCGAGAATATAGGGTCTTCTCTCACACATATCCAGCAGGAAACCCTCTTACACCCGTACAACTTTTGGCCGGCTAAGTTGAGGAGCTAAATACGTTCACTCATCCCAGCTAATAAAAAATCAAAGCATCCCAGTAACGAATTTCTCAGGAATAAAGGGATAGTAGAGACGATATCACTGACATTAAAACAGGAGCGCCATCTAATTAACTTTTTTCATGGAATCAGGGACCAAACAGTGCGGAAAAATCAGTCACAAAGAATAGTTCAAAGAGAAGTTCTGTCGTACATAACAATTATTCCTTCACTGGTTGATACAAAAGTAATCGAGGATGTCCATTGCCCGTTGTGCAAACATAGGCCTTAATTCATCTTCAAGATAATGAAAATAACAGTTTTTTGAACTTCATCATTTCAAGGCCTCCCGATCACTCCATCATGTAACCAGTCAGGGTGCGTGATGAGTTGTTGTCAGTCCAAATCATTCAGCTGTACGCATTTCTGGACTAGATGCGTGAGATAGCCTAGGCTGCTGGGCTCACATTCGAAATTTTACCTTTCCTGCTAAGAAATCAAACTAAAAAATACGAATAATAAGTATACGTATACCAACTTATTCCTACCTAATTTTCCCTTCTACCTAGTTTGTTATCGTTTCCCTACTGAAATTTTGTTTCGATCAACCGATTAATAAAAATAGGCCAATATGCTTGAAAGAGATTTGGTGAAGAGAATAATGGATGTTTTCCGAGAAAATTGAAGCTGTGAAGAGTTGTCAATACGTTATCAGTCCACTCCCACGCGAATAACAACTGTACTATAAACTAGTCATGATGGCAGATGATTCTCAGACAGAGGATTCTTGATAGCATGATTTATCTGATAGGACCTACTAGATTCAAAGGTTCTTTTCTCAGACGCCCGTTGTCGTTACATTCTGTCACCCTCAACGAAAAATCACTCGTGCAATGTATTATTGGTAATGAAAAGTAGTAGTATACTAGTATACTAATACTACTACTATACTAGTAGGTATGTGGTCCGCTAACCTATCATCAACGTCAGCTCTCATACCAAAATTGATTACATATTTTCTGGCTTCCATGAATCTGAGTCCCTCCACCCCTGCGTTACACATCCGTCCCTATAATTTCGGAACACAGTACGTAACCTTGACGGGAGTAGGTAAACCCTCTATAACACCCCCCAACTTACTTATTGCAGAGTTATATTACGCGTTATATACCTATACACGGCACCCGTTCCATTTCCTTCATCATCTCCGTCATAAACTCATATATTCCCCGGGTTGACGGCTCCCTTCTTGGTTATTTCGCGGTCACTATGGCAACTTACCAAGACGATGACTGGGATTTATTCATTTTCCTTACATTATGTCGTCACATTAAGAAAGAACCAAAGTAAGATTCATCTGGTATAATATAAAAGAACCGAATGACTTGTGTAGTAAGGAGATCATACAAACCGTTGAACGAAAAAGGACTATAATTATCAATAAACCTGTCATCCCCACTTCCACTCAGCCATCCTGACAATATAACTATCGTTTTCACAGATCTTTGAAGAATTTATATAAATTGTAGTTGTCAAATTAATCATTTTCTTATTACAATAAATAATAGTAATTTTATAAGATATTACACCTTTGTGTTCCTTCCTCAAATATTTATCATCATGCACTTCTTCTATGTGTTCTGTGGACCATGCATCAATGTGGGAGATGTGTGTTATGATGACCTACTGGCAAAGTAATCAGCAAACTTTTCTCGAACTTGAATCGCAGCATTCGTTGATCTTCGATTGGTGGGAGTTGTTGTAACCAGCGCTTGCATGGGCTCGGTGGCATCGCGGTCATTGGCAGAATATTCGAGATGAACATCACTCATCATTTAATGTAGTTGTGTAAGCAGGTAGCTGCTTTCACGATGTAATCAGCAGTTGAGCCTGTTTCTAAGGGTCTCAAAAATACACGCCATTTCATTGCCAATATACCAAAAGCATTTTCGACTACACGGCGGGCTAGACTGAGTTGTCCATTGAAACATTTCTTCTTTGGATCGCCCAGATAACGCCCAATAATAACGCGGTGAGTGTGAAGTCGCTGTATCGCCGAACGTCGGGGGTAACGCGCGTTACCTGAACGCCGCGTTATAACGCGTCCTGTGTGATTGGGCCTTTAACGATGTAAGTATTCATAATCCGGAATGTCTGTCCACCACCCGGGTAGGACGAGTTCTCTAGATTGCTGTTTGATGTAGGGGTTGCTACGGGTTTGGGGATGGAACTGGAATTTCAATGGGTCTGGGTTAAAATTTCAATGGATTTAGGAACATGAAAAACCGAAAATCTAATGGGGTCGAGGCGGCGGCAAACCTTCGAAACGAATACCAATAGGATTGAGGGAATGGAAAGAATCATTGCAGCGTGAAGCAAAAATATACTTCCTTATGATGCAAGTAAACAGTACAGTAGTAGATATTATCATTCGGTACATACGATAGGTAGATGGGTAGGTACACCTAATTCGTCGAAGGCCCTATAGCAGATAGAAACGTTCATCGTTATCCATCGGTTTCGGAATTCAATTTTCAGTTTAGTAAAATCAGTACACGTAAATTTTTCGGTGTCGTGAAAATCGGTGCAATCGGACAATTTATTCGGTTCCAAACTATCCAAAACAAATCCTCTCGCGCTGAAACTTTCAGGGCAATCCGTAGAGCCCAATTATAAAACTTTTTTTTTAATGTCTTGTGGTCTTCTTAATGTCTTGTGATGTAGGTATGGAGTCATTGACTCGATTCATATTTTCAGAAGGTTATAATTATACTGCAAAACAAAGGAGGGTATTATTCTATTGTTCATTATGAATCCAATATAGTAGTTATCACCCGTACGAGCAAAACCTATCAAGAAGAATGATCAATTTAGAAATAAATTGCAGCGTTTTTTACTTGCGTAAGCATTGTTTTTCTGTTAAGTCCTTTGGAGACTTTCAGTCAGCAATTTGAGTGTTGATCTTACTGCGTTTCAAGATCCTGCATTTTGCTTCATCGTCTGAATAAGTACAAGTATGAACTCGTGGAACGAATTAGACGCAATTCAAAAAGTTTAACATACTGTTACATACAAATTGAATGTACTTTACGAGTTATTTGAGGGTATGGTCGTTGAACCCAATGATCGTTTATGGTCGAGCGTTTCGACATCAAGTTCTTCAGAAAAGAATACACTTAATTTCGATAATTTGAATTCTGGTGAATAATGAGTTCCTAGTTGCACTCGGAAATTATTTTTGAGTCTCAAACACATCTACGGTGGGGCAGGGCGTAGTGAGTGAGTATACCTGATAATAATATTGAGCTATGTAGATATGCACATTTCTCCTGGGTCTTCTTACGTAAAAGGGTCTAGGCATCCCCGAGGAGAGCCTTTCATATTCGACAACCCTTTGATATGTTTACAAGAGCTGTAAATATTCCTTGGGCATAACTTCCTCGTTGCGTCGTGTTTGTCCTGCGTGACCTGTTCGATACAAAAGGGTACCGTTAGAGGTCTCAAGAGGAGGGCCCAGGGCCTGAAGGGGCCCATCGAAGTGGGGGTTCAACCTATTAACATTCCGCCTTTTTTTCCGTCTTCCTCGTTTTGCCTTTAATGATAAGTTATGTTTCGAAAGTGGTTCGTTCGAGTTCGGCAACCATCGTTTACTCGTCCCAGGGTATTTCCCTAAATTCCGCAGTCCAGACTTTGGTCGTCGCTACATTTTCTCGTCTTGAGTACGCAAGGTCATCATTTTCGTCATGTGGGTGTTTATCGGTAGAACCCATTTAAGAACACTTCGAAGGTATGCATCTTCTCAATTCCATGATAAACAGAGTCCCAATAAGAATTTTCCCTAATTATTTGTAGACTTGGCCGATTTTCAAAAGTTCGATGACGATTGTGCGCGTTTGAAATGTAGTCTAACAAGTTTTAATTGATTTAGTATTGTCACTTAAACTCAATTCCTTCTTATTCGTTTGTCCCCTTTTGTTATTCCTAATGTGATTATTCGTATTCACAATAGAAAACAATACATTTTTACAAGTATTTTTACAAAAAACTCTTCTTCTGATAACAAAATGTAAGTTTCGACAACTGCTCGTTATGATGTGCAATCTCTCCATCTAGTACGAAAAATAAAAGGGTCCTTATTATGTTGGAAAGAGTATAGAATATCCCATCCCCTAATAATATTAAACAAAATAATAATAATAATAAAACCAAAATCAATTCAGGTTGGTGAAAGAAACATCAAGATCCAAAATGACAGTCTCACATTCGTTTTGACTGCCCGCCGAAACACCCCCATTTCAATTGCGATCATAACGAAAGAAGGACGGAGACTTCTGTTCAATCACTAGCGAAACTCAATCTATATTGTCTTATGCCGAAACAAACCCCTAAATTTGCTTATGCATTTGAGCGCACTTGTCAAAACCAACTGCTCTGACAACCTCTCTGTCTTCATACATTATCAGATTTTGCCTGTACGTTTAGGCTGGTTGCCTTTCGGCTATGACAAGCAATAATTGTTTGAGAAGAGACAGTACTACCTTCTGCTCTACTTCACTCAGTATCACCTCTCAAGTTAACATTCCTTCATGATTGCAAGGATCTCACTAAACTGATTTCAATACTCGCTTCTCCTTTTCAAATTACTCCATCTACTTTCAAATAAGCAATATTTTTTTATTCATGAGAAGAATTAATTTGCTAAAAAAAAAAATAAATAAAAAAGTTGACTGAGTTTCCAAATAGTCACAGTTTCAGTCAACAGGATTAAAAAATAAATATGAACAAATCCATGACTTCTGCTAGGCCCTATAGTGACTTCCCGATCACCCAAAACGAAGGCAGCGTACGGGTAAAAATGAGTTTTCGAGACTTTGGGAACATAGGCATTACTTTTTTTTGGGAACTTAGGCATGTAAGATTGTGGAGGATTTTCAACAAATCCTAGGATGCTGAATGACCGAAATAGGTTCCAGGCCGACCTTGCCAAACGGAGGAAGGGTATAATGTATAAGAAAACTGATGATTTTCAGGGCTTTTAGGGTATCTTGACGAGTGAGATATCACGTTTTACGGAAGTCCGAAAGTTGAGTCGGTTCGAGTTTGGCTATCGACCGAGTACATATCTCAAATGGTGGGAGCAAAGGTGGGTTTTGAAATATGGTGATTCACTGATCGAAAACAAAATTCTCATTTTTTTCTGACTAGTTAACGACACTGGAGAACTTGATTGATACTCTTTCTTACACGAGTGAGATCCATGCAGAATTTTGAAATAATATGCAGGCTTTGGGGTTCAGCTCTAAATGAAGTCATCGTAATCGAATCAGCGGTACAGCGAATGAGCGAATTTTTTAAGGGATAGTTTAAAAAAATTAAATAAAAGGTATTTCCACACGTTACCTACGTCTAATATGTTTATTTCATTTATGACATATTATCATTCGTTTTCCGTTTGCGAAATGAAATTTTACGCCACAGTACATCATAATTACGTTTTTCATAGTAAAAGCCAGGGTATTTAGTTGCGTATATGAGTAGGAATGTAAACCCTGGGCCCCACTCCGGAGAAGAAGAGACGGAAAAAGTATACTAAACCATGTAAAACTCCAAGTAAAAACTTCAATTAATTTTTTTCCCTAATTTCTGTGTGTGCGACATAGCACCTACTAACACTCGTGTTTTCCACTATTACAATGAATTATTAATGAAATTGTGGATTCCGGATCCTTGACAATAAATTAATTCTAGCAGTTCGATGCTTGAAGTTCTTACGAGCACGCTACCCGACGTAGCGAGCCACCTCTGGACGAGATAACAACTCAGATAGCAGAGAGATGAAATTATTCAATGAATACGAATGACCCTGATGAATAATTCAACTTTCCGCTAAATATTTTGAAGGAAAACCGTCTACTTTGAAGAAACTTCTGCGTTGAATTTCCATTCCCAGGGGTTTTCATAGCGGAATAACATGTTTCAGTTGATGAGCCTGAATAAAGCAAGCCTTTTTCGTTTTCATGCCTTTCCTTCAGAGTTATTTAAGGGTTGATGTTTAGGAAACACGTTTATAAAGTTCAGTATGGAAGTTTCCAGTATAATAAGCAAAGTTGAGACGGTTTAAGTTATCAAGGAGGCTGTCTTATTCAGGGTGAGGGTAAGTAGTCCTCATGATTTCTTTAAGCTTGATGGATAGCCTAGGAAATGAACATGACTGAAAAATTAAGTTCATAGTTGTAGGGAAATTTTCTTTTGGCAGAGTCCATCTCTTGGGTATCCGCAAGGCTCTTACAGTCCACGAAATGAAGGAATTGGCTAAATAGCGCTTAAAATAGTGAAGGTATTTGATAGGGTTGCTGGAAAAGTACTAACCTGCCAATTTCGTTATTGCGTTCAAGAATAAAAGTGATCCACTTTGTGGGAGATTTTGCACCATTTTTTGACAATTAGAAGAGTCATTGGTGTCAAGCCGGACACCATTATCTTTTCTCATGAACTGTACCTATGCAGAACATGCCATTGATGCTGGATACCGTTGTAGAGCTGAGTCTTCCAATCAGGGTAAGCGAAACTGCTACCACCGACTCCCTTTTTCGGCGGTATGGTAAAAATAAATAAATAAAATAAAAAGATTAAATAAATAAATAAAATAATAATAATAATTAATCCGATTACTGTTGCAACTCTGATTCTAGGATCCGCGGAAAATCTGATACCTCTAGAGAATTAAACATCAACCGAGCGCGGGTGTGGTCCATCTTCAGGTTTACAGGCGGAGTTTAAATGCTAGTAGTATGCAGGGTAGGTAAATAATAAATTGAACTCCCCAGTGGAAGAGAAGAATACAGATGGACCAAATTCAGATGAAACATGGCAAAATGCAGCGAGGCTGAGGACCTCATAAATTCTACCAGGGCATTTCTCGTAGAAAGCACACGTGTATATTCTCCGCACCCGCGCTCGCTTTGAGTTTAATTTTCTCAGCAGTTGATGCCGAATTGTTAAAGCCAACTGAGGCCTCCATTAGTTGAATAAGGTAGGGAACACGAGGCTTAAATTCTCAACAGGAGCTTGGAGGTAAAGCGTAGGAGGGCCGGGGCCTGAAGAAGGATTCTTTCAATCTAATTGTTCTCCTCAGCCGAGCCTGACGAAGAAGAAGGGAGTAGGAGGGTGACATGGCGGGGTAAATTACAATTAGAAGGGCCGGAGGGTTGTCGGAAGAGAGGGGAGGAACGAGACAGGAGCGTTTCCCCTCGGTCCCTATCTAAGAGGGGTTGGAATGGCTCATGGCAGGCGGAAGGAGAAATCCATAGCTAACGCGCATGCGCTGTCGTAGGTGGACTCCTTGACCTCTTACACCATCCCACACGGGGGCATATATTTCATACTTCCCCGTACTAAGCATGAATGTGCTTGGTAAAATGAGCCACGGGACAGCATGCATTAGGAAATTTCCCCAAAAAGGACAAAACGCCTTTGATCATCTTGCAGATAAACCAGGAGTATTACAATTTGTATGGTAGTTATACCAAGAATCGTATAAGATAGAAACGCTGCAAATTATATCACGGTAACTTATTATTCTGCGTAGATCATGGTCGCATAGGATTGATTGATTCAACTATTTTTTTTTATCGATTGG
This sequence comes from Cyrtorhinus lividipennis, assembly GCA_019603395.1. Taxonomy (NCBI): domain Eukaryota; kingdom Metazoa; phylum Arthropoda; class Insecta; order Hemiptera; family Miridae; genus Cyrtorhinus; species Cyrtorhinus lividipennis. The sequence continues at coordinate 36,744,377 of CM033998.1, read as the reverse complement.
CTGAGTTGGTTCTTATCCACCTGCCTTGAAATTTTTTGGGAACGAGCATCTTTTTGGTCATCAGATTAAGTACCTTTATAGGCACCTACTACGTACCCTTGTATGTGTCGTTTCTGAAAAGAGCATCAATTTTTGACTTATCCTTCTTGACCCCTAGGTAGCTACTTCCGGTGGGCGGGCATTGGTCTGGTACTTATCTGAATCGATTCAGCGTCCTAAATTTAGTTGAACATCGTTAATACCTCGTTGGCCGAATCTACACAAATATCTACTGAACAATTATGCCAAGCATTGGGGGATGTTTTCAAGAGAGATATTCTGCCCCTTATTCCTTTGTAATGCTCTTTATAATCTACATCCTCGTCATCCACGTGGGCTATAAGCGTGATTAGACGGCGATGGAACCAGCCCTGTTTTACTACAAAATATTTTCTGGCGAATACCATGACGTCCTTGACATTTATGAGCTAATGTGATTGGTGTTGTTGGCGACCATTGGTGGCTATATGATTAGTCAGCTTGGCTAGTGAGGAAATTGGGAACCAGTGCTTAATAAGTTCTCAGTGGTTTTGCATTTTTAGTTTGGCCTTGATTTGGAGATTCCTGTAGAGATGCGAGTCAGCTGGATGTTTTTTACGGACTCTGATTCAAGAGTTGAATGTGAAGTATTCATGGCGTAATATGATCTGAATATAACATATGTGCTGGAACTTGATCGCTAAATGTTGATGAGGAGGCGTGGAATCAAGGTGGAGAGTGAGAGGGGGTCACCTCGGGATGAAGGCAGTTTATGAAAAACCAGTTCAACCAACAAACCCATTCTTGGCACGAAGTATTATGATTTCTGTCCATCACGCTTGCATAGTGAGTACAACTGCTCGTGTTGTCGAGTCATTATTTTGCCTAATCAGCAACGTGATCAACACAAGGGTTCAGGCCTTCAATCCAAAGGTTGCTGCGAGTTGACAAAAAAATGTCCAGAAAATTTGTGAAAATGAACATCCTGCGAATTCTTTTATATTTGAATATTTTACAACTTCTCTCATCAAAATCAAAACTGTACAAGATTTTCAATTCATGCTAGATTACCGAATTGTCAGCTACTCAAGTATGCCTGTTCCCTAACCACGAGGCTTCGAGCATTTCCTAGAAGTTCATATTTTTCTCAACATTATTCAGGAAATGTGCACACCTCACGATCTTCCATATTGGTATATTATTCCTTGAATGATCAAAATTTGACATTTTTCGTTTCAATGTGTCAAGATCAAAATCGTCCACGCCGTATTCGGCAGTAGACAATTTCCAAATAATTTGATACTTTGGCCAGAGACCTCTTTTCGAGGTCTTCTTTTAGCTGGTCCTCAAAACATTTCAACCCAATCACCCCAAAAGTGGGGAGTGTATGGGCAAAATAGTGGTTTTTAGAACTCGATTTTCGGGAATTCTCGGGAACTATGCATGGAAGATATCATTTTCCATTAAATTTTGGTGGATGAATCAATTGAGATGGGTCCCGGACCTATTGACGCCCAAAGCGTCAAAATAGGTACTTACCTACCTATAGGAATAAATGGAAGAATTTTCTGCGTTTGTTCATGGGCATTTACCTACTTCGATCAAAACCCTCTGTGTGCAAAGTTACAGGTACAATAATATATTTTTATCATGAATTAAGTTTCTAGTTCAATCTGACGGCTTGTTTTGTGTTTTGTCACAGTTGGCTTTGAGGTGGTTGGAGAACACTTGAATGGGAGAAGCAAGTAAGTTGATACGAGTTATTATGCGAATGATCATATTTTTTTTTTTTACCGGCCCCTGTCAATAGGATTAGGTTTACTTTTCTTTCTTTGAACATTCACCTCTGATTGTAACGGATGAAACGAATACTTCATGAGTAAACTGTATAAGTCAGCTTTGGTGTGCCCCTGAATGCGCGAGTGTCATCCCAACTCGGTTGAATAGAGCTGAGAGTTACGTCAGAATGTTGCAACTCTACCTATTCATGGCAGAGAATGTTTTTACAAAGAGTCTCTTCGTTGAGTGATTCACCAGGTACAATAACAGTGTTGTAGGAACTAGCCAGGTTTTTGCATCTTACTGCTGGCATCTTTTTGATGAATTGATCAGGAATCGAATCGATTCGGATATGCCATCACCTCTTGTGCCAGGAATCTTGTGAAGGAAGCACTATCAGACCAAACGAAGTAAAGAATAGAGAATCGGGGGCTCGACCTCATCAGCGGACAACTGGCGGGGTGGTCCGGTTCCTGATCAACATGGGAATGCTCTTTTTATTCTGATGGCGAATGTCATTTGGTAGGACCCCTTCCATTATGTAATTCCTGTTCCATTAGGCCTCTATTTCTCCCCACGCAGCCAAGAGGACACAAACAAACAGACGCAGATTTCCTCGATTCGCCCATACCTATGTGTCGTGTCTTCATCCTCAACTCTCACCCTGCCCGAGCGACAACCGGTCGAAGGGAATATGCAATGACACACTTAATGAAAATGTTTAATATGTGTTCATCCTTGCAAAATGCAGATAGTTGAATTTCCCAACTTCAAAACCCATGAATTTCACTAAACATAGGCTCAAACAGCCAGGATGTTTAGAACAAAAGGCTCGTTCGAGTTCAATTCGTTTTCGTTCAATCTACGAGTAACTCAAACGTTGCTCATGAAATCTTATTGGCGAAGTATGTAGAGAATTCGCATTCGCATCCTGATAGCTCTATAAGAGTGAAACCACGGATACTAGAATTATATCTGTTTATGGTATCCAAAATAATATATCATAGTAAATATTTCAGTGTATATTCTATCCGTGGGTGAGACCACTCAAGGACAAACCTCCACTTGCGGATTTTCTAACAGCCTCATTCCTATAGACTGCAGTTTTCTTGAGTTTCCAAGATCCCCGCTTCATTCCAGCATTCGTGGTTTCACTGTCGTATTTTCTCCCCTTCACCAGAGCGCAACAGTGTCAAATCATAAAACGTTTTTACACCCCTTTCGTCTCTTACCTCGGGTTGCCCTGCCACCGCACCATTTCCACGGTGGAAACTCGGAAGTCTTCCCTCGGCTCTCCTCCTACCTAAGCAAGGGGCTGGAAGACCGTAAAACCTCCCTCGTTGTCCCGGCGTATAATAATGCTTCGGAGTGAAGCAGAGAACGACTGGTGGAGGGAGAGCCCAGGTAAATATATATTCCCTTTGAAATATATATGCTGAAGAGGGAAAGCAAGGGGAGTATGAAGTTGGGTATAAAGAGGACTTCGGAGAGGGACGAAATTTCCTCGTGGTTGTGGTCACCTACGCTCTTCAGACCAAAATCCAAAGATCCACTCCTCTTCGGAAAGTTGTTAGATGTGGGTACATCATTATATGGGCACATACGACTCATTCTCCTGGCGTGTTGAATGTAGGTTGTCTCCATTCAGCTCCCTGTGATTACGTGATATCTACTGAAAAATAGTAGGTAATGTTCAAAAATCGTTCAGATATATTACAAGACGTCTCTCAGTTCCTATTAACAAGAAGAGTGCGGTTCAATGAGACAGCAATAAAGATATATGTATAAAGATAATATGTCTTTCGTGAACATAATATGGCTCAATAAGGAAGGGGAATGGCGTTTGACGAAGAGGTTTGCTCATTCTTCAGAAGATTGAATTATCAGCGCCTCAGGAATAAACCAAATTATCTATTCCAAACACAAAGTATGTGGAAATGTCTCGATTCAATTAGTTTAAAATGGTATGACCATCATTGTGAACCCTCATATCGGTTTCACGGAAAATTTGGCTGCAGACGTATAACCGTATATATACGGTATCTAAACAGGTGTTGACATGATCTCTATTGTAGAAGAGCCGTCAAACGATTGTGTGGGGACAGGGGTGAGTCCAGTAGGAATATGCAGACCAATTGTGGGACACGATTGCGGAAAGACTGGAGCTAGCCATGTAGAAGTGAGTGGCACGATTGCAGAAAGATTATTTTTTCTGTGATCCATGATGATCTCTGACCGAGAGATAAACACCAGTAGTTGGTACAACCGTTATGGACCAGGGTGTAGATGAGGTGTGTGAAACAGAACGTGGAAACGTTCCGATGAATACCGCGTGACGAAAGAATGTACCAACTACAATTATAGTTTTTTGTTGCTCACAAACACGGGGTACTCGGTTATCTTGTCCATGAAAAACGCGCACAATCATGCGCCTCATTCTGACCAACTCTAGGTGAGAAGTAAATTGCAGAGTGTTCGTAAGAGGAAAGCGAAATACGATATTCTGTCAAATCCCAATTAAATATTCAGGGCGGAGTTGGGACTGGCATCATCTTCCAATTTGGAACACAGCGATTTTGGACTAATGTGTAAGAGTATTTACGACAACACTGTATACAACGCGTCCGGCAGTCGTGCTGTTTTGTCAAGAATTATTATCACAATCGTGCTCCGTTTCCTAGTATGATGGTATTCGAAAGTCAACTAAAAATGAAACTTGTCGGATTTTGAAAATGCGAATAATATGAGGGTGCACCTCTTCCTACGGGTTTAGGATGGAATCTGGTCATCAACTACCGTGTAACGATGGAATGTGTCACGAGGAAGGTAAATCAAAAGACTTTCTCGCTTTCTTATGAACAATGAGTTTATGTTATTATTATTATTTTTTTTTTTTTACACAATGGTATGCTTGGATGTACTCCAAGCGTGGTGATTCTCAACTCATGCTAGGAATGGTTTGTAAAATTTGAATTATTCATTTGTCGCTCAACTTGGCCCTCATTCGGGCCAATTTGATTTTTTTCTTAATACTGCCGTTCTGTCTGCTCTAAACTCTTGTAAAATGAATCAAAATACTTGCAGTTGTGTAAACCAATCAGAGGATTAACGACTTGGTGGACAGAAGCAGTTGGTTAGTTGAGTTAGTATCTTAATGGTATCAGAGAAAATATTAATGCCAAGAGTATAGAGACGAACGCGGGAATAGAAGTTGAAGGTTGAAACAGAGCATGTTGCTGGCAACGTGGAGCGGAAAAGTTTCGAAGGGACTGAATAATTCAAAAGAGGAAGGCAGGAAAGGCGGATGGGAGATGTTCTAACCGAGGAATGAAGAAGAGGGCAACAGCGGAATATCGACCAATCGGCTTTTCCCCATAGAGGTTGAATGGTGTTACAGATAGATTAACCGACAATACTACGTAATTTGATAACGAGGAAAATAATGATATGTGCACGATAAATTTATTACTGGGCAAACGGAGATCCCTACTGTCAGGTTGAATCTACCTTAATCGACTACCTTACACATTATCAGTGTATTCACATCATGAGTTATGAGTGTTGTCCATTGATTATCAAGACGGCTAATTTACACGCAGACTCTCCGAATGACTCATAAATAAATTCAACAGTTTTTGTACGACGACGTTTGCGACGATATTTCACAACATTATATAGGGCCGGCCACGAACCTCTTTTCAAAATGCTAGGACGGAACACCAATAACCAGCCAAAACGACGAGTTTGTCTCATAATCGGATCACATTCGTCATAGCTCGCCATCCGTCTGGTGTGAATTGATTTGTTTCGAGATAGTAAATGCGAGCGAGATGTTTAGTCATCATTACATTTCTGAATATTTTGGAAATTACTGGACTGCCACAAGAATTATTGAAAGCTAATGTTCCCGAATTCTGGAGAGTTTGGTTCTCATTTTGCCAACCTCGCCTGAATCCCAAAGTTTCTACAATGATGTAAATTCACCTTAGTGGGGAACATCTCATGAAAAATTCCAACCATCGTACCCGTGGACATTAGTACAATGGCTGTATTATAAATTCTGTATGATGTCGGAACATTTTTTGAATTGTACTAGAAGACTCGATGCATCCAATGCCCCTTAAATCCAATAAATTACTTCCCGTGGCCTTGAATGGTTGTGTACCAAATTTTAGCACCCTTCCTGGGTCAAACGATCATTCATTTACTACTAATGAATTCTGCTAAAGAACTATAACTATCGTACTACTAAAAGAATCAGGAGTTCAGCCATTCACGCGTGTTGTGGATCGGTCCTGTATTTTATCGTAAAAAACGTGGTTTTTCTCGAGCGAATAGGAAACTGGAACGTCAAGGACTTCGAGCTCTTAGAATCAACGATTTGAAACCTGGAAGAAAAAGTGATAAAGTGAAAGAATATTTCAAGATGAAAACCATTGATTTGTATTCTATAATCTCTACTCTTTCTTGTATACTATTTCTAAATGTTATAACGACTATTTTAGTTCTATTGTTACTAATATTATAGATTCTTCAGAGAAAGCAAAGTTATTAACAAAATAATTCCTAAGGTAAACGAATTAATAATATTTATTTGACTCTTGTGACCTAGTTTTTTTGAGACATAGTATGTACTTGCTAGACATTTGTGAAGTGGCTGAACTCCTGTTGTATAGGTCCAAGTTACCTGAAACGACAGTAAATGATTTGATATTGAATTAATACTAACTGAATCAACTTCATCTTTGGAACGGGGGTTTGTGATGATTTCCCGTGTTGTTCGGCATTAGAGGAATGAAACTACTGTCGAATGTGGTTCTTTATACGAACAAATATATAAACTCTTTTTCGGCAATGAAATCGTATAGGTTACGTTGGCAGAAATTTGCAGTATATGTCTCGACTCAAGGTCAGTGCCGTTTGTATGCAGTAATATTACGAATATACTTGTGGTCAGCTCGTTCGATTATGGAGTAAGTCGTCAGGCAGAGGCTGTGTTACCTCTCACTCCCTCAGTTTAAATCATACCCGTATGGAAAGGCTTGACGCATGCACAAATTGTTCTATATTTATCGCCATTAGGAAAACGCTCAAAACTGAGTAATTTAAAAAAATTAAAACCTTAAAGAACAGCTTAAAACACTGCACGACGCTGAAGAAAAATTTCTGTGGTAACTCATTTTACCCTCTAAAATGTAAAATGAGAATATAATATAGAATTCCATAATAACTGAGGAGCTGCGCCGAATTTGGTAGAAAAAGTTGGCCACTTCAACAAGTCCAAAACATTTCCCTATATTTTGAATAGGTACATTTATTTTCATTCTCATGGTTCTCTGGAGGCCGAAAACTTGGTTTGCCAACTGAGAATTATCATACTAAAATACTGAATAAATTGCTCAACTATGTGGCGAGCTATGATATACTAATTACTACTTCATTATTTTCGATCCCTTCACCTCTGAACGCCAGATTCATGAACGGGTTCGGACATGATTGAAATATATTTAGGTATCCTCCATCGTTGCTCCCAAAATCGTCCGCCAGTCAGGACTTCCCTCAAAATGTAGTCGCTTAACATGCTTCTCTTCATGAATGCACCATGCAGTTTGATTCTTCCGTACTTTTATTTAGTCTCCTTTCGTTTTGTTATACTATTGTGCTTTTTTCTGGATCAACCCATCCGATCTTGAATTTTTCGGTTATTTCTTCCTACCCACTTACCGGAAAAAGTCATGCAAGATTGATTAGTACCTACATTGAATGGTAAAGAACTACCGTCATGTATTTAGGTTGACATCAACGTTATAGGTTCAAACAGTGAATTCGATCAACACCTGTAAATACACGCTAGCTGGATCGTCATCTGTCATCAAATTGTGGGTTGAAGGGAGTTGCGTTTGTCGATAAGGTGTTCCGTTTAGTTATAAGACGGGTTCATATCTAGTTTCGTTCAGCGTGAGTAGACAGCGCCTCGTTCTGGAGTAGAGAGTGAGTCCAAGAAAAGGAAAATAGAGGGCAGCTCCATCCAGGGCCACTTCTGAAGGGCTTACCATCCTAGAGAAGTTCCGAGAAAACTCGCTAGAGAGGTTGAAAGAGTGAGGGATACAGTCTGACGAAAAGGCTCCTCCTTCCCACTCGTCCTCCTCGAGGCCCCTTCACGGGTCATTATCCATATCCACCCCCTGGCCCTCCATGCTGCCTCTCATCCTTCCTCCCAACAACGACAGACTTTCCTTGTTCCAACCTAAAGCCCTCGTGACACTGTTGTGCGATAACTTGTCTTACGAAAGTCCCACTTTGACCCTGCTCAGTTGATGATGAAGGTCTATTATGCTTTTATCCGGACTCCTTACCCATTTGTTTCATGGAGTTACCTACTCTCCTATGAACCCACATAGCTCATACACTACATAATTTATTTCCTTTCGGTAACTTTCCTTGAATTGATCTTCAATATCGTAAACGATTCGGCAATGCTCATTTCAAAAGTACGCAGAACTTCATAGAAGACGTTAAAATGTATCATACTCTAACATCATTCCTCCATGGACGGAAAGCGTGTCCTTTCAGGTCTCCTCTGACTAAAATGGTAGTGAATAGGAAATATTTTGAACATTTCTCAAAAGCGTGTCTCTTGATCAAAACGTAACGTCTTCTTGCATGGGGCGATCGGTCCTGGACCCATCTGAATCAATAAAAAATGGAGGTATATAATGAGAGTCCATTTCCACAAAAATAATAAAAACAATTATTGTTAAATCGATTTCGATGGTCTATCATCAGTATGTTACATGAACACACACACACACACACATCATAATCATAAGCTGTACTGTTACTGGGTGTCACTATAAAGAAGATGTATTTTCATGCAAAAATACTAAATTTAGGAGGCTCAATTCAATGAGACGGGTCCCGGAACGATTGGCGCCCACTGGAAGAGGTTTCGGGTCAAAATGGGAATCTATCTACCTATTTTGAATGTGGGTTTTTAGATTTCTGGTACCTAGGCGTGTGGGGTATCATTTTCCACTGTACGTAAGACGGTTGAACGATCGGATTTGGTCACTATGCGCTTAGTCCAAGGAATAATCAACCCCTCTGAATTTTATGATTTACCTTCAGTTCATGTTAGTTACTGAAGGTGACCAAACCGTCGAAATTGATTTAACAATTGTTCTCATTATTCTTTGCGGAAATAAACTCTTTCATTATATACCTCCGTTAATTATTGAAATAGGTTTCCACAACCGCGAATGATTTTATTCGTACCTCTGAATCGATTCTGCTTCAAATTAGTAGAAGTACAAACAATTTTTCACACATAATCTACAGTTATTAGTGGCAATCGGTCAAATCGTATCTCAATCGACTCAGCATTCAGAATTTAGTGGAAAATGATAGGTTAAATATATCCTCTAGAGTTTAGGTAATGAATTCATACTAATATATTAGGTTAGGCATAACTAGGACCATACAGTCTTATCTGCAACACTTAATAATATTTTGGAGCATTTTCAAAGCCTGTTTCTCACCCAGAAACTTGACAATGGAAGGCGGTAGGACATTACGGATTCCGAATACACAAACTGGGAACGCAAAAATTGGGAGAAAAAATACAAGGCTGTTCTATTCTTATGAGAAGAATAAACCAAAAATAGGTGACGTAAAGGAATGCCAAGAGAACCGATTGTCGAGTGTCTCCTCTTGACTGACTCCTATCTGACTTGACTGCAGAGACTATTATATAGGAAGATGGCAATGACGCAATCATGTACCTTATATCACCTCCGGAGACGATTCTTTTGGTTAGTTATTCCTTGAATAATCAACCTATGTTTTCATACATTTTCCCACATTTTCCCCATGTTGATGAAATGAGTCTCTATGCGCCTGGTCCGAGGAATAACCAACCCGTGTGTAAGAATTTGCAGCGTTTTTTCTCCTACGTCCTTCACTATCTAAACCTCGTTACTCGTTGCATTCACGGTTCTGCAGATACGAGGAGAGCACGTTCCTTGTTCATTTGCATGCGAATGGCTTTGAGACGTAACTAGTGAAAAAAAACTCTTATTCTGAGTCTGTGAGGAACCAATAGCTTCGTGTTAAAATACGAACCCAAAAATGTTGTTGACCTTGAATGTTCAAAATTTAGCTTGAATTTCACGATTGGTCAAGAGTAACTTGAGAAAATTTCATTTCTTTCTTCGGCTATCCTGATTTCCTGATTTTTTTCGTTTCAGCCACAGTTGTTAAGATCCCGTTTTGTTCACATTTTGAGAGATGATCCGGGTGCAGGTCAGTTTATAGGAGGTCCCAACAGGAATTTTATAATTATTGAAGGGACCAAGGAAGTGGGCGTGGGTGTATGCTCCACAAACGTCGAACCTCCCATGTTTCTATATCTCATTGTCCGTCCGACTCAAAATTTATTGAGTTTTTGAAATCGACTTCTTGACAAGTGGTTAACAATTTTATCATAAATGGATGATCGATTTGCTTTGTGAATGAGCTATTAACTATGCGTAACATTGATAATTATCATGGATGGCTTGGTGCGATATCTTGGTATTTCACCTTTATAATGTTGTATCAGTATTTTCCCTCAACACTTGGAGTGCCATTTGCATTTATGCAAATAAGGATTTATATTCTTGGGGCTTGTATCAAATTGATGCAACAGCCAAGGGTAGGTGTGAAGCTCTCTGTAATGTTTTGACACAAGGTTATGATTGTCTTCTGTGGTGTTCTAACCTTGGGAGGCTTCCCCCTGTCACGTAACACTTTCAGCCCGACCAAAAAATTGGAAAGGTGACAACAAGTCGGGTGATAAGCCGACTTTTCATTTTCAAGTAGTCCCATCTCACAGCAAGCGAGCCGGGTATTGTGACAAATCTGTTAGACACGTTTTATTTTCCTTTTCGGGTTTTTTATTTCACGCTTATCCCGCAATATAGGACCTATTTTGGTAACTTGAATATTCATCTATATACAGTGGAACCTCGCTAATCCGAACTTCGGTAATCCGAACACTCCAGTAATCCGAACTGCCATAAAAAGAGAAAAAAAAGGAAAAATTACAGGAATATGAATGAATGCGTGTGAAAAACGCGCTCCTGCACAGTTGGATTCCCGGAATAGTTTGACACAGAGGGAAGCGAACAATTTCCGCGAAAAACGTAATCCTGCTCTGTGGGTTCCTAGGACTGTTTTCGTTTGATCTCTCACTTCTTACATTTCATTTTTCCAATGAATCCCTCACCTCTGTCAATAAGTCTGGCAGGAAATTCCTGCCGTTGAATTTATTTAATCTCGTCTTGTTACTTGTATCTTATACGTACTGTGCTGTTAAAGTGGAAATGAGTGAAAAAAGGAAGCATAAAACATTGTCATTGAGTGACAAGTGTCAAATTTTGTCGCGACTCGACAAAGGAGAAACTTCTTCTAATTTGGCACGCGAGTTCAATGTCGGTAAGTCAACAATCACAGACCTAAAAAAAAATCGTTCGAAAATTCTTTCATATGCGTCTGCTACTGAGGAAGGTACCCATAAACGGCAGACAATGCGTTCCAGTAATTATCCGCTTCTTGATGATGCTGTTTATGAGTGGTTTTTACAGGAACGTTCGAGACACACTCCTCTTTCAGGCCCGATTTTGAAAGAAAAAGCCAAATTTTTCCAAAAAAAAACTCTATCCTAATGGAACAGATTTCAAAGCGAGTGAGGGCTGGCTTGATAAATTTAAAAAAAGACATGGTATTCGTTACCTTGCCGTAACAGGAGAGAAGTTATCATGTGATAGCGCGGCAGTAGAGCCATTTAAAAAAAATTTTCTGAAACGATTGCAGCTCAAAATCTTGTTCCTGAGCAGATTTACAATGCAGATGAGAGTGGTCTTTTCTGGAGAATTCTGCCTCAAAAAACCCTTGTTCATAAGAATGAAGATCATGCCCCTGGTCGAAAAATATCGAAAGAGCGAATAACTTTCATGCCTTGTGCCAATGCAACAGGAAATCATAAGCTTCTGATGTTAGTGATTGGAAAATCACAAAAGCCTCGTGCTTTCAAAAATTGCAATCTGCCTGTTCTCTATAAAAGTCAGGCAAAAGCTTGGATGAACGTTGTGCTTTTTAAAGAATGGTTTCATGGTGATTTTGTTCCAGCTGTTAGAAAACATTTGAAATCAAAAAATTTGGAACAAAAAGCCATTCTTTTTTTAGATAACTGCCCTGGCCATCCAGATGAGTGTGATTTGGTGAGCGATGATGGGAAAATAACAGTGATGTTTTTCCCACCAAACTGCACACCTATCCTGCAACCAATGGACCAAAATGTGATTCAAAAGGTCAAGCTCCATTACCGTTCAGCTCTACTCTCGCACGTAGTTGCACAACAAGACGATATCCTAATGACGTTGAAAAATTTGAATCTCAAACATGTCGTGTTTTTCTTAGCTGCAGCGTGGGAGGCGGTTCAGCCCAAAACGATACGCAATTCGTGGAATCAATTGTTGGGAACAGAGAGCATCCACGAAGATGCTATTGACAACCGACAGGTGATTTTGACCATGGTTAAAAATATAAACCCTGATGCTGCAATGAATGAAACGGATGTTAATGAATGGGTTGAAGGTCGTGAGGAAAATGAATTTAAAACTGATGAGGAAATCATAAAAAGTCTTACAGAAATCCCTGACACTGAAGAAGGAGAACAGAAGTTGAGGAATCAAAAAACAGTTGAAGCATGAAGAAGCAGTGTCTCATTTCAGTCAATGTTTGAAGTGGGCAAATGAGAATAATATGCCATGGCAACAAATTCTCTTACTGCAGTTAAGAAGAAGCAGTGAAGTTTCCTGAAACTCAGTAAAAGATAACGACTTCTAGACTGTTTTTAAAAATTTTTTGCATACATTACATGTAAAAATGTATACATACAGCATGATAAAATACATTAGTATGTACAGAAGGGATTTTCGAACTCCCTCTTAATCCGAATTTCGGTAATCCGAACACCCCCTGGTAATTCAATACATTCTATGTATATGTTTAAAACTTTTTTTTACATTTTTAATACATGTTGTTGAAGGAAATTGACTTTTTTTATCATTTTATCCTGAAAACGATGTGAAATGTACATTTTGAACCGCCATTTTGATAAACTTCGATATTGATCATGGCTGAAACATCAAAAACAGGTTGATTATTCAAGGAATAACCAACTAAAATGGGATCATACGAACATACATGAGTTAAAAAAAGAGTGGCCTGGGGTGTACTTCCTACGGGCCCTGCCAGTGTAAGCCTACCTTGGAGTCTTTCGCCGCTCTAGCTGTTGTCTATTATTATACCACTCTTACAGAATTGCGTCATTTATCGATTCACTCTCTCGCAGACGTGAGTGTAGGTATAAAATTACCTATCCCAGTAAATTCTTGATAAATCTATGTAATACACGATGGATAATATTGTTTTGTTGAAGGAAAGCGATAAATCCTCTTCACTTCTTAGGGGTACTACGAATATAACGCACTAGGAACCTATCATATGATGTATTGTGACGTTGGACCAAGGACAATGCTGTGTCATGAGAAAGTTATGTTTGTTGAGTTTATTTCCAAGTTAGCCCATTGAGAAGGAGGATAACTTATGAGTTCAACGAACACAACATAAAAACACCTGATAAAGGAAGAGGAAAAAAAGGCGAAATCGTAACTTGGCTGCTTTACTGGTGACATTGAAATACTGAGACGACACAGATCCTGGCGGCCATCCCAATATTTGGTGTCCGCGTCGAATATTGTGACGTTTCGAGTGATTTCGAAAAAGAAAAAAAAGCGAGTTGAACCGAAATTTTATTGAGCTATTTGCGATTCTTTTTTCGATTAAGTTATGTAATAGGTAAATCCTGCAAACACCTTAACAAGCAGTTTTTCCACTGAGGCGGTACTAAAAACCTTGAGTTGTTGTCATTCCGCATCTCTGCGTGATTTGTCATTTCTTTTTTATTTCTGATTAGCTGGTTATGCGGGCGTTGCGCGATAAGAAGGTTGCTATATCCGGGATTAGCGCCCAATGGTTGCATCTCAATTTTCGCACTCCTCGCTAAGAGCGGGACAAAAACAAGCGCAAGGAAAATTATCTCCAGCCACCCAACAGTTTTGTTTCGAAGAGAACACCGTATCAACTCTCATATTCATATCAATCTGGCAGGCTGGTTACGAAAAAAGGGTTTGGCTACATTCCATCACCCATCTAATAAACCGAAAACCGATTTGAAATACGTTCAGCCCTTCGGCCTGCAGCTATGGACGTAAATATCATTATATTTAACGGCTTTAGATTTTGTGTTTTATCGAAAAGATGGCCTTTCAAATATAAACAAATTAGAAAATAGAAAGAATTCGGAACGCTTATAAGAAGTCAGGATGGCAGTCAAAGGAATCATTTTTCAAAGTCTTGTACGATTGTTCCTAGGAATGCTTTTGGAGCAGTGTTACGACTGACATGTATTTCACGCGCGGTTTTCAACAACTCAGCTTGAGTTAGCTTTCTGAATGCCTTAGAGAATGATGTGATGAACATGACCAAATATGATTCCATATTATAGCCATATTAGGTACGTCAATATTCACGATTAATATTTTTTGCCGTGGTTCATTTTCATGATCAGCATGTGTGAACCAGCTGGATAAATTTATCTTCCTTATGAAATTCCACCAACGTAATCTGTGAAAATACTAGGTGCTAAGTAACGTTATTGGGTCGCCACGGATTGTTGGTGGCGGCACGAATCGGACGTCACTTCAAAGGTTCCCCGATACCCATGGTGTACGTAAGCGGGGATGCTCTTATTCAATATTCAAGTGGGAAGCTGTTGCCACTTGACTTGTACTCAACGAGCAGGCCACCTAAAAACCGCCTTCACTAAAGGTGAATAACGAGGCCCTACTTTGGTGCACGGTTGATGCTACTTGAGTTTGTTCTGGAAATTTGAAACAAAAATATATTCGTGAGGAAACTATTCTCAATATAATCCCCTAAACCTATACTGTTAATATGATGAAAGCTCAGCCTATATATGCTAGTCTTATTACATGCTGATATTATTTCACAGATGCTGATATTATTTCACACTTAAAATCCTGATTTTATTTTATTCATAATGTATCTTATTCAGATCCGGTGATAGGGCACGCAAAGATAGTAAACTTGAATTATCCCCATATTCATGATCCACTGTACAAAGTTCATTATTTACTTTGAGAGAATGAACCATCAGCGAGTTTTGTACAAATAATGTTTCCTTAGCCGTTCTCGTATATCTGGTCTTTAGGCTGCTTACATCTCCAATGAATGCGCATGGAAGACATGAGTCCCTGAAACTTACAACCTCTCAACTTCTTATACTCATGAGACCCGCATCAGCATTTGATTATAGTTGATGAGCTCAAACACTTTCTTTTATCACCAATTGAGACCAATCAGTTGGTCTTGGTCATGCAACCAGGAGCGAAGGAGATCTTTGATTAAAGTTGATAAAGTTGAATTGGATTCCACGTAATATGAGTTTGTGGTTTTGAGGTTGCATTGGTTGCATCACTTATGAAGGGAAACAGGAACTTGGGAGTTGTGTCTCTTCGAGCGCGCTTTCACGCTAAAAACGGTAAACCTAAATATAAACAATACCGTATAATGAAATTTACTCAACAATGGCGGGAGTTCAAGGCAGTTTCTCTTAGCCGGGGGGCGTCCTTTTCATGATAAGCTTTTCTTTTCAAGTCACACCTTAGTCAAAGTGCCTTTTGAGAGAGAAACTTCCAACTCCTTATCAAACGTTAATATCCGTGGTCGCTGTTACATTAACCGCTCTTCTCCTTGATGGTCGGAGGGAACCTCCATCAAAAGGAGTCCGCTATCTAGGTACTCTTGCCTCCGAGACCTCCGAACAATGTAACCCTTCAGACAAGAGCACTCCCGCCCTCATCTGTGGCAACCCTTTAATTCCGGCCTTGATCCGTCCCCTCACCTCGTCCGCCTTCATCTAGCAGAGATGAGAACGAAATACTCTGTGCCTGGAGGGCTAATGAGAAATTTTGTGATTAGGGAACCCCTAGAGGCTATGGCTTCCTCTCGACTACGGGCTTATCGCTCCGCTTTTCTCCCTCTCAATTAGGTACTCTGATGATAAGAAAGTCAGAGGCTGCGGGGTCAGACGGGTTCTTCCTCTGGCGCTCCGGTCATAATTTGAAAATCACGTATGAGTTTAGTACGGATGGTGCCGTGAGCAGCTCTTAGGAACTGCTGATAACCTATATACGTAATTTCCGTCAAACATGGATATCCTCCAGGGGTCCTTGCATAAGATTTTGGTCGATTTCAAATCACTCTAGGCTGAGGAAATGGCTAGTTAAGAACCTCGCTAACGTTTGACAATGACGTTTACTTTTTCCGTGCTTTAAGTACTCCTCATTCATGTTGCACAGGCAGACCTTTTTCTCAAATGGGATTGACATTTCAGTTCTTCAACTCAGGAGGACATCCGAGAGTAACCACCGCACACGTATAGAATAAATAGGCACACCCATACCTCACCACGCTTATTCCATTGAATTACCACAAGTAACCACCGAAGTTGCAGGCCAAAAACGCTGCAAATTCTTAGGGGTTGGTTGTTCCTCCGACCAGGAGCATGGGGATTTAACCCAATCGTTTCAGCGTCCATGACCTCTTCCGGTGGGTGCCAATCGTACCGGGGCCCGTCTCATTGGATTTTGCGTCCAAAATTTAGTGGAAAATGATACCCCACACGCCTAGATCGCAAAAAATCTCGAAAATCCATTATTCGAAATAAACATTTTGACCCTTACCCCACCCAAATTTGGTCCGATTGGGCTGAAAAGTTTTGAGGACCAACTGGAACTGGGAAAAGGGTCTCTGACCACAGTTTCAGTTTTTTAGAAAATTTTCTACTACCAAAGTCGTCATGGACGGCGTACGGTGGACGGACATTTGACTTTTTTGAATCTAAACACTTTGAAACGCCCAGAAAAAAAAAAATGGGCCGAATCGGAGAGATTGACTTTTTGCATGAAAACATAGGTTGATTATTCAAGGAATAACCAACCAAAACCACAATCAACTCTCAAAAACAAGGGGAAACTGTTGGGAAATTTGTATTCAAATGAAAAGTTTATCACCTAAAGTTTCCCTCTCTTGGATGTGTAACAGCATCAGTCGTCTTCTGCTTCGTACGTTTCATTGTCTGGGAAAGAAGAAAAATGATCACTGGAGGAAAATGAAATGAACTGCAGATGCTGTAATATTATACACACGTAATGACATTGGGCGCATGGAGGTTATTGGCACGCCTTTCAGACTTACAAATGAGCGCGCATAGCCATTTCCACTCGCCACTTTGAAACAGAATTAGGTTATGAAAAAAATTATGGCCATTTTGGCCAAGATGTCGATGCCATTCTTTACCACTGCTGCTGAAGGGACACGGCATTCCTAGAGCCCCTGGCAGCTCAGCCCCTTTTTCAGTCACGTTACACAACAACGTACCATGACACCCGTACCATCCTCGTTTCGATTTAGTTTATTGTTTGGGTTTGTATCGAATAATGTTGTCTCACCTCTCGAGAACGCTCAATTTACTGCTATTTTATATTTAGGCTGAAGGATGGCCCGATAAATAGTTATGTTTTTCATGGACAAAACATGTGATCTTGCCTTATGTTTTCAACTGGCTCGCATCTGTCTTCCGCAGTCATGTTGAAGGCAGTCAAATGAGCATTATGTTTGAATTGATTATTTGGAATATTAATAGTGCTAAATATTCGCGTCTTCATTCACACGCCTGTACCTTTCAACAGTGGTAGAAGAACATGCCTGGAAAAGGCGGCGTTTATGATGAAATAGATTACCATTCCAAGCTTCTATATACTGCTAAGTGCGATTTTCTATTCCGTAAACACTTCAATGAGTTCTGAGTTCTCATCATACCATACAAGGGAGCACACTTGAGCGTTTTCCTACTACCTCAACTCCGCTAGAGCTTTCTTTCAATTTTTGGTGACCCATCAAAGTGGCAGGTCGGTACTCTCGGCTTTATACACTATTCACCCCACATTCCGTATTTTGTCGAGGGTCTCCCCTATCTCCGTGGTCCACAAATGAGAAAATGGGGTGAATGGTTGAGTATAACTCAGTCAGAGTGACTGTGAGGGAGTGTGACAGCGTGAAATATTTTCCGAGGAGACGGAACCCCCTTCAAAACCTTACGTGGAAATTGGTTTTTCCTTTCCGTCCCCTTTTTCCGAGCGACAAGGTAGAGGAGGAAATATAGGACGCATTACCCACTCCCTCTCAGATCGAGTGCCTTTCACCAGCCACCCCTAGCCAGAGGCTGCCGTATCCTTCCACCCCCTTCGTCGTCATCCAGATCCCGTTCCATCTGGCCCTATCACCCCTTGCCACTCCGCCAACGGCTTCCCGCTCTTCCAGATATAGAAGGGCACTCTTAGGTAAATTACCCTCCTCACTCCTCTTCTTCGCCTTTTCCCTCAGACATTTCTGATAAAATGCCTCTGCAGCACATTTTCCAGGGCTCGACGCTGGCGCAGCGGTATTCAATCGAATCTGCGGGTCCGGATACACCAGCCTACCTTTCCTCTGTAACTAAAACTAAGGAGTATTCCTAATTGACTTGATCAGAACATGATGAATAAACAATATTAGGCCCGAATGAGATGCAAGTTACTTCCAAGTAACGACAGTTTTGCATTCACTTTTTGAAGTGCAGATTTACTCAATTCACAATTTAATCAAATTTTCATCATGCATTTCGCATTTCAAATCCTCCAATTGAGACTTGTATCCGTCGATCAGCCTGTTCATAGTGTCTTGCCATTAGTTTTTAGTCCACTGTTTGAAACGGATTCCTCTACAATATTTAGTAATTGTTAGGTTATAGCCCTACTTGATCCCCTACCAGCTGCTTATTCGCAATAATGAATTTATAACTTTGATTTTTATGATATCTCACGGTCAGATTTAACATCCCTACAGATTCATAAATTAGCATTGAACGTATTGCATGAGCGACTGATGTTGACGTAGGAGAAACACGCAGAAGCTATGTCCTTTGTAGTTTCTTGTTGCTGGAATTTATTTTAAAACTTTCAATACCTGACTGGAGACATGGCTTATATTTTGACAAGTACGTATCAATTCAAAAACTACGTATTATTCCCAGCAAAAAGTTGGTGAATATTTCATCCTCAATAGGTAAATCCGTGCTTCCCAACAAAAGGTTGTATTGAATCATCCTTTAAGAGCTTCTTATACTCCCTAAATGGACTCAGGTTATTGCTTACAGATTTAACCGGGACCGGAAAATATCTTAAGAGCAAGATGGCAGATTTTCCAAAGCACCAAAAACACCTATTTGGCCCTGATGGTGGACAGCGGACGGATATTAAGAATCTACACACTTTGGAACTTACAAGCCTGGGCATTTATCGTTGTCGATAAGACGATGGTGTAATATTCCAATACGTATCCTCAATAAATTGAATTCCATTTCGCCGTAATTTGCACTTACCAACAACAACAATAAATGTTTTCACATCAACAATATGAAACGATCAGTATATGAATCGGCATCTAACCTTACTCGCTTACGTTTGTATATCCAACATGAAACTGCTTGTCATTTCTTCTGCGGTATTATATAAGATCGGTATATAAATTATGGTGTGGTTCGGTGGTGGTAGGAGTCGATCGGTCGTTCCGTGCTATCCGTGTCCCTATGCAATATTTCGGATCCCCTTCATCAGCGTATAGGTACTGTGAGTTCAGGTGGGATCGGCGACACTTATCTATACAGTCAGCCGATGAAGCAAGTACTGCCGGTATTCAGCTTAAACGTTTTTCGGAACTCGGATGTCGCGAGCCTCCTCGTTCCCAACCTTCAGATGTTGCAGTTCTCCATCTAAAACTGAAATAAGCGCCTCAGTGAGAAAGGTAGTGAGCCGTTTGTAGTCCGCTCGTCATTCTTGAGACCTTCTCAAGGTAAACCGTCACTGTCACTTTCCCTTCTCAGGTGCGCCCATCAAAACCCCTTTACCTGTCGTAAAACTTGCGCAACCTTTCCCTTTCATTGGTTTACCTTCTTTCACCTTTTTATACGCATCGTGTAACGCGTTGAGAGAATGAAAGAAAAGTTGATATTTTTATAGCCTTTGCACTTCTCCGAGTTTAGGGTAAACTTGTGGGTGGGTGGAGTTTTCGGTACCTTCGCCATCGGAAAAAATTTCAAGGCCACTTTCCCCTCCCACATATTTCTGCCTTAAGACGTTAGAATTTCAATGTTTTTTCTCCAGTTTGTTCTGAAAGGAGGATTTGAGCAAGTGTGGTTTCCATGAGAGTTCATATTCGTATTGTAACATTTCATGCTTTTGTGTTCCGAGGTTGCCTCCAACCTCTTCCGGAGAAGAACCCGGAAGGTCGTGGTCATGGTTCGTTCTGACAGACATCGTAGGTACCATCTCATTCATCATTTATGACGAATTTATGGGAGTAAACAGTCAGCTCTCATCTGTGCATAACAAGCTGCTCAATCCATCCAAACTTTTCAATAGACCCCTTTTAACTCTGAAAAACTGAGGGAAACATAATTTACTGATATTTTTACTATCTGGTAGATACCTGCCTCCCCTTCCCCCTCCTTTCTGTAGTATTGTTGTCTCTTTTTATAGTTTTCAGAATTTTGGGAGCACACTTACACTGATAGTAGCAGTAATATGGTCATGCCCCTTAAGTTGAATTATATAGCGATTGGTGCCTCTGGGATTTTCAATGTTATTGGTATATTGGTATTGGTACGAATTTGTTGTTTTCTTAAAGGAGAGAGATAGTAGAGAGAGAAGAGGATTGTAAATTATTGAACTGATGATTTTTGACGATATTAAAAGAGCAGAAACCGTACATAGACGGCATGGACAATGAGCACCTCGAGAACGATGTGAAGAATCGGAATGGGTTTGGGATCATTTTTGGATTGAGCAGATGAACGGATTACTAATTGAGAAAAAAAACCGCCTGCAATTCACGGTGATTAAAGTGTTAGTTATCAGCTCGTTTATCTAGGTATGTGTGAGGGCTTTTGGGTGCTAAGTTGGATTGCATGGTGCGTATATGCGGGATTAGGCCATGAGGACAATTTTCCCCCTCAAAACCGAGCGATTATTCCTGATTCAATAACTATTGTGCTGCGAAGTATTATTATCCTGTGTTGTCGAAGGTAAAAGGAATGCCGTAATAAAAAAGCCATGTATAAAATGCCATTATGAAAAAGTTGACCGATTAGATTGGGTCCTTGGACGCTGAAAATTCAAGTACTTAGCAGGTTTGTTTCTGATTAGTTTCCCCCATTTTATTCTGTTCGTCAGCAAAATTATCGCAAAACGATCAACTAATACTAAACCGTAGGCTTTGCAGTGTATTGTGATCATTCCGCAAGTTGAGGAAGATTTATGGCCTTATGTACGAGTATTTGGGTACGAGACATGATTGTGTGGATATTGTTGCAAATACCGTCATTAGCTCATTATCACAATCCGATAATAGGTAATTTGCAACAGTCCTACGTCAACACCATGGTTTACCGACGGTTTCTAATTATTCATTCAAAATTGAGAATGTGACCTCTGCAAAAGAATCGCACACATTTCATCCCCCTCTCAATCGCCAGTTGAAAAAAATGTTTGTGGAAAATGCTTTAAGGTTATTGCTAATTACAAAATATCCTCGGAGTAGGAAATTATTTTAGAGCTTTCGGTTGGAAAAAATATGACTTATTTGTTCGAGCCTACAAAAAGCAGCAGCTGTTGTTGCTAAACTTCCGTTCTTTGAGGGAAACTTTACTCAGTTGTCGCTCGGTGCCCAAGTTTGAAGCCGTCGAGAAGTTAGAGTTTTCACGAGGAACGCCAGGGCATTGGGAGAAGGTATTAAGGTATGAAAGGGAAGTCGTAGCAGAGGAGAAACATTTAATCAGCATTTTGCTTTAATAATTTCAAAGTTTCCCTTCATCCTACGCTGCTGAGTTGTAGGAACGCTAAAAGACAAAGTTTTCTCTTGAAAACCTGCTCCCTCCAACGGCACTTCGTGTTCTGTGTCACTCCATCTCACTCCCTTCAAGCGCATTTCCGTCAGACTTCATCCACCTCCATCATCCCCTCCGCCCCCGCTTCCTTCGCTTTAATGAGGCAGTACGTAGCTGTATCGACTTGGAGGCCCGGAGGCGGCTGGATCATGGAGGGGAGCACAACTACGCTCATGCGCTCTCGTGATGTTACCTTCCAACCAACAGTTAGGCATCAAATCCTTCGAGACAACTGAGGAGGACAAAACCCGTTCCACTGCCCAGAATTATGCATTCCATTCTTCTATCTCTGCTTCCTCATCGCACGTTTGTCAGATGAATGGAATCATTCCTTCAATATCAAATATCCGTAACTTGAGCGGCTTGGAACGGCCGCACGCGATGATGCTAGGGTAAATTTTCTATACCGGCCAAGGAATATCTCACACTTCCTGATTGTGGTAACCCCGTGCATACAGGTCCACTCTCGTTTTCTCCTCATATCTTATCCCAATCGTATTTCGTTGCTGCGGTTTCATTTTCGAATCTTGAGAAATTCGTTTTTAGCAAAATAAATTAGTGTAGAAATACAAATTGTGTACAAAATAAGACAAGGAATGAAAAAATCCGCATTCAATCTAGTCGAGGCTTCACCAAAAATATTCTTACTGAGATGACTTGCAGATTAAAAACTTGAGTGACACTTGAACTTTGTGTTAAATCGATGTGACATGAATTCAAATGAACAACATCGGGATGATACCACCTGGGCTCCTTGGTTGAAATGTCAATTATTTACTTTTCCAAACGAATATTAGTCCAGGTTTTCTAGGTTCTCCTCCTTCCTTTATTTCAGGGAAGCCAAGAATATTGTTTCGTGGAGCAGGATGAAACTACTGTGAACCTTGTATAGGTTTTTGATACTGCAACACAGATACGTGTATATCTCAATAGCTGCCTCTGTTGTTGATAGTCAATTCAGAAAGTAACGATGTATATTCAGATAGAAATTTCTTCTTCATTTTATTGGACACTGGGCATAAATGAACCATTCATAAGGCAGCATCCCACGTTTGAGTCAGCTTCTGTTGGATGTCAGGATGTTGCTCCGACGTCGAGACGATTCTGCCGTATAATTCAATTTCGTTTTCAACGCGAACAATTGGCGCCCACGTGGGTTTCCCCGCCAGGACGCCTTCATTCATTTTTTTTATAAACGAGAGGGTAGAGCCCCATTCATAAATAACGCAGCCCACTCCTTTCGTGTCATCTGTCGGATCTGCTGCTCATCATGACCACGATATTCGTATTTATTCTTGAATTTAGAGATTGATAATTTTTGCTGCATCACCAAGCGGTCTCGTGGGCTGGTAAGGCGAGGGAAAGACGTCGCACACTAACAATCAGATCTTGATCGACGATCAGACGTGTGAAAAACCGCACAAGTAGCGGAAAAAGTAGATCCATTTTTGAAATAATCTGTGGTAGAAAGGAGGGTCGTGCTGAACTATGCTGACTGAGATCTCAAAATTTCATCTCAGCGGAAATCTGAGTTGGTAGATTGATGAAACTTTGCCAACAAACCTATTCCTGGATTTTGCAAGTTTAGCTGCAAATTTGGCTGTGTTCTGAATCTTTTGTTACCTAATCAGTAGGTACTGATGTTCATGTTATTTTCTCCCCCTTCGAGTGTCTTCATTTAATTTCAGTCGCTGAGTCGATTCACATGGGGTCTGGACCGGTTGCTGCACCGGAAGAAGGTACTGATAAGTCGAGACGGGTTTTTGATAATAGGATTTTCCATTTCACAGGTTGAGATGTATCAATTTCAATAGAATTTGGCCTTCAATCACCTGGTACAAATAGCCGAAAACGGAGGCAGGGTGATACCAGTTATTTTCAAATAGATTTTTGAGATTTTCGGGGGAACTAGACGTCTGTGGTGTCAATTTCCTTTTAATATTAGACGCTAATTCGGTACAGATGAGTCCCGAACCGTTTTCCGCACACCAGGAGAGGATTACAATAAGATAAGTTTTTTTAAAAAGTGATTGATTTGCCACTCCTATTTTCCTCTAAATTTATAACCACGCGTACTGTAGAGAGCTCACTTGATGGGGATACACACAAAATGATGAGCAGCTGTATAATAATTTGCAGCATTTTTCCTACAACCGCCTACTGTTGTACTTTCAGTATGAATCTAGAGCTAATAGGTTGCAATTACAACCATTGTTCTCTACCTCAGAGAACTCATGTACGCAGTATAACATGTACGACACAGCTCTTATAAGATCAACTGTTCTCATAACTTTCTTCTGGTAAGGTGGTCTTGGACCAGATTCGATAGTGAAATTATTAAAGGCTTTGCCAATCAATCAGTTAGATGTGATGACGTTAGAGAATACAGTTTAGGGTTGTAAAATCTTCGGGCCTCTGTTAAAGCTTAAATGTATTGTTATTTGTCAGGTGCATTCACCTTTGAAGAATGATAAACATTGAGCCTGATATGGCTCTCGTAACATTGCTTTATATTGACTTTATTTTGATTTCAGGCGTCAGGAGTGGATGAGAATCACTAATAACTAAGGTAAGACTAAAAACATTAATTCAGACTTCAGAATCCACAGATTAATTGCGAGTGGATTAGTTAATCATCAGTCGATCAGTATTGCCGGCCTCCCTGTGTACGCAGTGATGAATTGTGTATGTTGGTAGGTGACTATAGATGGGCAGGGACGTCATTATTGGAACTTTTAGCTGGAGAAGGCCTCAAGATCTCTGAGAATTACTGACATTAATGTTTATCGAACAACGAAAGAGCGCTAGATACTTTCCTAATCTGTATTCACTAGAGGGAAGAAGAACGAGTTCACTGAGGTTAGATGAGAAATGAGGAATCGTTGGCCCCGTGACATATGGCTTTATGACGGTTCGATACGAAGGAAAAAAAATAGCCACATAAAAACACGAAGGTGTGAAGGATACGCACCACTTTTTGGGAGCTCGTGAAAAGTTATAACTGAAGAGATAAGTTTTTCCACTCCGTTCTTCATCATACTCCCCGCACGCTCAACTCTATATGCCCGTCTATCTTTTAGCGTTTTACCTGCGACTTTATTAAAAGGATTACTTTGGCGCGGGAGATAAGCTGGAAAAAAGCGCTCACAGCGGCCGGGCCAATGCATATGAATGTGGCCGAGATATGCCGGGAGGTCCGTAAGGTGAACTCGAAACAACGTTAATCCCATGGTTGCAGAGACCCTAGACGGCAAAGTTGTTTGGCTTGGAGTTTAATAAGACACCCCCAGTACACTCCCTTTTCGACGCTAAGTTTCCTCAGCACACATCGGCAGAGTTTTCTCATTCGACGGTACACAGCACGTCACATCACCCCATCCCAGCGTAGCAAACTTTGTCAAGCCGCTTATTCCTCGCCTTTCCTCCAAAATGGCCGCCCGCGAGGATGGAGCAAACAAAAATATTGTTACCATTTTACCCCGTGGAAAAGTCCTTTCTCCTTATAACACGTTGAACCGGCGTCTTCTGTTTACATTGTTAAGCAAACATTTACATTTTCTTTTCCTTCTCCCTCAACTCACGTTTCGATGACGCCACGAGGCTGTGGAACCGTATCCCAACTCTTCACGGTTTTCAGTATCCGTCGGTGAATGTACACACCGTCCGTTTTCCTCCTAATGTACACAAGACCAGTGAACGGTGTTCCTGACAGTTTCCCATCTGAACTCTTTGTATTATGCAGACCAACCCGGCTCCCCATGCTCTTGTTTGTAGTCCAAATTTGTTTGTAGTCTAAAAACGAACTCGAGCAATATGGTTTTTATCAGTCAGAGGAACCTTCATCCATAACACACCTTCCATTTTATGTGGGTGAGTGGGACGGGCTGGCGTATATCGATCAACATAATCTCAATTTCCCCTTACTAGAATGGAGAAAACAATCATGAAGAAAACGATATGGCACAAACAATATGTGATGGTAAATTCTGCGTTGTGTATTTATCAGCGCCCTTACAATTTCCCTCTCATGTCTTTGCATAGGTAAACGAATTCAGGCGTGAGGACATCCAGGAGCTTCCTGTTTGGACGTAGATTGGTATTTAGACTCAAAAGATGTGATTAAGATAACTGTCTGGCCCATACTGCCGATAGCACTAGATCGCCACATCATCTCCAGACGCCAGACCAAGAGATAGACAAAACTAAATTGCGGTCAGCGTAGTAGTCGTGCCTGCAATAATAATTTTTAGCGGCCTCTAGATGACGTGATTTGTCTTCTTACTCATTAAGGTCTGGATCATAATTGAATTGGAGATTTCAAAACGCGAAAAACATTAATGCGTGTCCAAATCCATTAATTTTGTGACGATAATGATATCCTAGGTAGAATTCATTATTATCCTGTTAAATGGTATAATCGGCATTAAAAAAAAAAGCTGCTGCTGCTGTGTTTGTTGAGCTTTTGGTTTTTTTTTCTCTTCAATTTTTACTTGATTGTAGTTGTTTTTTTGGCTGTCGATTTTCGATTTGATGTTCTTGTCTCAACTGAACTACCGGTGTGAGAGGCATGTTTCTGAAAACCACGGAGTCATTATGTCAACTTCTTTCATTCAAGTAACAGAAATCCTTTTTGCCACTCATAAAGTAGCAAAAATATTATATTTATATATGTACTTAGGTATCGCAAAGAACTCAGACCCCAGCTGATCAAACAAGATTAATAAATTTTGTACCGCATGCTCAGAGTTATATCTCGATCAATGAAGTCTCTGAATCATTTTCTTTCTTGCCAGAGTTTGTTCTCTTCCTTTTTCTTTACCTAACCGAATTTTTCGTTCGTGTTCCTGGGAAAGTTAATCCGATTACCTTTCCTTTACTCGAACGGCAACTTCCGTCGCGTATACCTCTATCGCTTTTGCCCCACGCCGTTCCTTATTCTACCCCTCGTCCTCCCTGCATTATTTATACTAAAAGAAGAAAGTGATCTAATAAGTTTTCCTTATCCCCACCATCTTCGCCCCTTCGGTTTTCATCCCTCTTTTCTGAGTACACGCCTCTCCCAACGGTTGGCAAACACCGTAGACTTTGAAAACCAATCTAGCCACCCTTCCTTTGATATTGGCACCCGAACTCGATCCTTCTTTTAATTAAATACGAAGCTCAATATCCCAAACCTCCGAAGCCTTCTTCTCCGCGAGAGCAAGAATTTGATTAAACTTTTGTTTTCCTTTCTTCGTGACCAAAAACTGATTAACCGAGGGAACCAAAGAAAGGCGAGATTGGTTACTCACCTGACTCGGAAGTAGCCTGATAAGTTCTCATCGTGCCTCTCCCCTTGTGCTTTATCAACGCTACCAGATGAGATATAGTCAGTACAGTACATAATATGTAGTGTAATATTATTACACTAACTGGATAAAGAGGTATTTTACTTTGGCTGTGGCTAAACCGGACGCAGACATCATCATAATTATTTCATTACAAGGCGTTCCACAGAGAGACTGATTATGGGGGATAAATGCGTCGATGTAACGCTTTTTCTGAGATAAACTATGATCCCACTGGTCTGCCGAATTTGCGAGCAATAACTGAGATATTGGCCTTCAGATATGACCTTTCTAATAACATATCGCTGTTCGTTCTTGGGCACAGATATTGCACTGAATACGTATACGGGTATTGTGTATATCGTTCGTTGTGTCATCGTTCGGCCGCAATTCCGAATTTCTCTTTTACGTATCTAAATTCAACTAAATTATAGCACATAATTCAAGGGTTCTCCCCTTATACTAGGATTGGTTACCGATAGAGAGGAAAAAATGAGCACCTTACGATATAGATGACTTTCTCTGAGTACGCCTGCCGTTGTGTTCCAGCATTACAATGAGTGAAATTACAAAAAATTATCCGTAACACTTGAGTATTATGAAATTATTTGTAAGTAAGTTTCTGCCCTCCATTTTGTAAGAGCTAGGGGTTTGTTTCGTTTTTTGTCTTTAGACATCAGCTGCATCTTGAGAAAGCATCGGCGCCAAAAGCACTTCAGAAGGACCACCGGGGAACCAGGATCAAATTCGATTAGAAATCGACCACAACATTTCTCAATTAATATATAGACCTGTAGCTCCACTTCACCATGAGAACATTTTCACTTCCTACGTATCTACCCAAAACACAGCCGTCCAGAAACAGGAAAAGAAAAAAATTTATTAAGTAAATGGACGGCTCAGATCTTCCCTTCGGGTCTCATTTTCCCTCGTTCCTCGCATTCGTTCAGACCAAACCCCATTTGAGCCCATGGCCTATTCCCACTTGCCCAATACAACTACTTGCCAGGAGAGTAGCTTCCTCTGTTCCTTTTTGTTTCCACCCAACACAAATTAGGTTTCTCGCCTCAATTTTTTCCTCAGTCCTTTTGTCCTCTCTCTCCTTGTTTTCTATCTTTCTCCTGATGTGGAGTTTATTGTTTCTAATTAACTTTTGTCTCTCGACCGTCTCTCTGCTTCCTCCAGAGTAATCCACCAGAGTTCACCCAAGGGTTTCATCTTTCTTTTTTCCGTTTTCTCTATTTTCTCTTTATATTTTCCATTCTCTCTAAAAGAAAGGACCTTACTGGAGAAACGCGGTGCACTTAGCAGAGAAGAGCGATATTAGGGGATTCCCTACGCCAGCTCCCTGAATAATGAATAAACCATTTTGCTGTCATGGTTTTTTTTCGAGCTTGGGGTTTTTTGATGAATCACAAAATTGTTTGCGTCAGATATTGTTCTGTGATGGTGGGTGGAATTAGAATTAGTTAGAGGTATCTTTAACAAATCAGGATTGGATATATTAATATGTGTAGATATCCAATTGTTAGGTATAACCGGTAAAAAGATCGGTTACCGGTTTCTTCAACACGATTTCCCGTATACTAACAACAATTTTCTTGTTGTGAAAGGACAACTGAAACTCGATCAAATTATGGAGTGGGTTTTACGATCAGCGGAAAATACGTTCATCAATCAGAGTGACTATTATATCTTTTGAATGATGCATTCATATTTGAATACCTGCTTTCCCTGTTTCCTGTGGTTTTAATGTAAATTGGCAGGTCCTAGTTGACGATGATGTAGATTAGATGCAGTCAAGAAAAAAACTGTTGGTTGTAGAAATTCAGACCCATTACATGCTAATCAAGCGTGAACGTATTAGTAATCTTTTGCCACCAGGAAGGATACCTTCATTCAGAAAATACAAGGCCATAGAAAAAATCCGTTGAAAATTGCCTTCAAGTTCATGATCCTTCCGCCATGTTGAAGGTCCGTATAAATACAACTTCAAAGTGCGTCCTCGAATTCTCTGCTGAGTAAATCAATGACACCCAGAAAAGGCAGTTGTGATTCAACGGGCCATCAGTTTCAGTTGTGGCCTGTCTGCCGCCATGTTGAGCCGTCGCGTCGGTGATCCTATTCACCAGTAAGAGCTCTGACCTCGAAACTTGCTATTTTTAGCGATCTCTCATTCAATAAATAGTTCTGCGTTGTGAAATTCTTTTCAATAACTTGTGAGCAAAGCTCTCGTGGCTCTTTTTCGAAGCGACCTTCCCAAATATCGAATATTCAGGCTTCAAATATCGACAGTAGTTCAACTCAATCAATCCAAAAAACCGCGTAATTTGCAAACCGGTCGCAGAAAACCGGTAGATTCAGAAGAGGCGTCTTTATTTTATTTTATTCTATCTTACATTCAGTACGGGCTTAGAGCCCAATTTACCATTGACAACAAAAACATTACATACAGCATAAGCGATTATCAGAAGACACACGGACATTACAAAAATAAATCATGAAAACAAATAAAACGACTGCAGAATCTATTGATATCAAAATGGCATCAATACAATAAAACCGCTCATTTTGGTTGGTTATTCCTTGAATAATCAACCTATGTTTTTCATGGAAGGACCCGGAAGAATTCGTCGATTCACCTTCACGTTGTTACCTCAAGCTTTCACACACTCCACAATTCAGAAACCAAATATTGTGTAGTAGTAGTATTTTTCAGTGCAGGTATGCTCGTCCAACTTTTGAGGCTTGTTACTCATTTTGTTACAATAACGACCGGTTTTTGTTTAACACAGCCTTTGGAAGTTAATTATTTCTATACAAAATATGTTTTGGCCACCATTTTCAGGCAAATTTTACCCCAACCGGTATCAAAATGAACTATCTCGTATATAATAGTAAACCCAGTTTGTAGGATGATTACATTTCATGGTCAAATCGACCATAACAAACAGGTCACAACACCCATTGGTTCCACGAAGATAAGAATACAAGTACTACTTGATTTCTTTGCATGAAATTTCTTAAAACGGAATCATTTTACATTTTGCATCAAACCTGTTAAAGGTACATGATCCGGTGAAATATTGGAAACAAAATGCCATAAGATACGTATTGTTGACTCGATTCTTTCGATGGTACACGGCTGTTAAGGCTCATTAGAAAACCAACAAAGGGTGTGGTTTTGCAAATTGTATCATAAGCCAAACTGTTTATTGTATCCCTCGCCCAAATCGGTCCAGCAATACAGTTGGGTTTCGGGAAGGTAAATATATGCAGCTAAATATCCCAGATGAAGAGCAAGAAAGTGTCTTGAAACCACAAGCTAGAATTTCCAATGTGGTAATAAATCAATCGATACACAGTTGTCTTATTAAGTACATCAAAATTTGACGAATGTATTTTGGTTCAGCTGTGTTTCGTCAGGAAGTCAGATATCGGTCGAGTGAGAGCCCCATCCAAGTTCATGAAATTGTAATCTAAATGGCGTAAGACGCCCATAAAAACATCATAAAACCGCTGCAGCTCTGTGAACCGATCAAAACGAATGTCTGTTCCAAGAGTCGAGGGAAGGTTCAATAATTGGCCTGCCCTTGGCCTAGTTTGTGACGTCACGTAGTTTTATTGTCCGCTCGTAAATTCCACCTTCTCCCCCGCCTGCCCATCGCAACTGGTGACGCTGTGAAGCTTCGTGACGTGTCTTCAATGTTATGTCAATGAACTCATAACCATTTTTATCTACAAAACAGGAATCTTTCCTCTGATGTGAGTAGGGAGATGTTATTTCCAACCATTCAGATGCCCGTTCGTCATTAAACGCTTTGTATAATCTGATGTACTACGAACTCTTGAGATTACTTACTTTTAGGTGGTTTTTGATCAGTCACTCTCGCTCATATTAAATACGTACAATCAACAATTGCCGTACGCCATTACGTATTGGGAATAAATTTCGCAATCTCCCGGCAGGAAAACTCATTTTTCAGGCTAGCACCTGGATGAAACGTTTGTATAAATTAGTGGGTTAGTTACCTATGTAAGAACGTGATCCTTTCGCCAACAAAATGCGAAAATGTTTCCTGCTGATATCTAGCATAGACTCCTATACTCTGGATTGAATGCCCAGATTGAAGAGGAGCTTGGTTTCATGATCATTCTCTATTGTATTCGAAGGATGAGGTGCTCATAATATTCTGGTCCCGCTCATCTGTTCCTGGAATCGCAGGAGGTTATGAAAAGCAAGAAACGGAATTAGATATTTGAAACCAAAGAATTAGGAATTAGAAATTGTTCTTTACGGCGGAAAAATTCGGTTGTCTAACTTGCACTGGCACAGCGGGCATGATCCCAACTGTCAGGGCCTTAATTGAATTTGAAGGAGTAGAGAGGAGAGATTCTCCTCCACTGCCATATTCTCCTTTTTTTTGTATACCCTGTATTTCGATAAGGAAACATGGCACCTCGATTAGAGGAGGGTCCCAAGGGCGCCCGAGCTCCATCTGCTTTGCGGTTCACCTTTTTAGGTACCTACCTGCGATTCAAGGGAGTATCTTCAGAAAATATTGAATTTTTTGGTTGGTTATTCCTTGAATAATCCACCTATTTCATGCAGAAAGTCAATCTCCCCGAATTCGGCCCAAAGTTGTTTTTCTGGGCGTTTAAAGGTGCCTGGATCAAAATAGGCAAATGTCCGTCCACCACCACGCCGATTTTAGTAGTAGAATCATTTAGGTCAGGGACCCATTTTGGGCTCTAGTTGGTTCTCGAAACTTTTCAGTCCGATCGGACCAAGTATGGTGGAGGGGGTTTGGAATGATTTTGTTGAGCATTGCACTGTTAGCAAATCCTTCTCACCCTTCAAAAGTGCATAGATTCTATTGAAAGAGTTTTAGTTACAGAATACATACGACTTAATCAAGCTCCTGAAACAAGTCTCAAATTATCAAGGAATTACGAGGTTAGTGATTAAACAATTTGTCATATTAATATGTAAAATAGGGAAGGAATCGGTTACTCAAAAACTGGTCTAAAACTCGCCGGTGACATAGAAACATCCTTGGCCGCTGGAGGAAAATTGGTTGAACAGATCTGCCTTGATCGACGAAACCCGAATGTATAATGCGGGTGTATATTCATTATAGCGGATGAAGCAGTAAATTTGATTCGAAACCTGATATACCAACACTAAGGTCTCGGCCGCACCTATTTTACTCTTATGCGAGGATTGTATTAGTAATCAGATTCTCACTGCTATAATATGACACCGTTCTTCGTTTTCTATCGGGACGGATCGTTTTCGATTCAACCGGAATTTTGATTGGCCCGGGAACTTAATCGTCTTCAACCAAACTTGAAAGTTTTCACAGATTATTATTGACGTAGTGCTCGCTCGTAGGATGATTTGAGACCCAGTCTCTGAATACCCCGAATTAGTTCCGAACCGGCAGGGCAACCGAAGTTACGCATTCGAAAAGGAATAAGTAAACAAATTTAGTTGTTGCTCTATATTCAGAACCTCTCTTCACGCTTTATTGTGCGCCCACAAACAGTACCACAATAGTAAAAGTCGAATCAAAACACGTTAGATAATACATCCAACGTTGATAGAACGCTAGTCAATGAGGTTACCACCACTCTGGTTTACATTGCGTTATTCATGAAGTGGAACCCACAGCAACCACTAAGATTCCTACTGGGTAATATGAACCGAATCGAACGTATATATTTTGTACATTGACTGCATTGCGGAGGCTCTAAACTACTTCCGCATTGCATGACCCTCCCAATTATACATTTGATGTCGAGAAGATGGTAGTTCGAGAACAGGGAAGTCCCGTAAATACAAATAGAAAAAGGAAAGCTGAGTATGAGTTTAGCTTATCTAAACGATAAGATCGTCATTCCGATGAAAAAGCGACGCCACAACCTATTCGTATTCACCCACCGTCCCTTCGGCCTTCAAGAAAAGCTTGTTTGGGATCTAACATTTCGTCAGGGCATTGGGAAAAGGGCTCATGTTTAGTAAACGGCTTCGTTCGTTCTTTCTCATCTTGTGAGCTGAATCTGTGATTTTGGTGGTTCCTGATGCTCTTTGGATTTTGTCGGAGGTGGGGAAGGTTTTGGGATATTCGTCTTGTATTTCAAATGATCACTGAATTGATCTGATGAGTCGCTGAGTACTACACCAGGATCACGTTGAACAACTTCACGTATCCTAAATTTTCCTGAAATCCGTTCACATTCGGGTCAACCTAAAATCGAATTTCTTTTTTTATTTTATATTCTGTGAATTAGTTACCGGAGGCCGTTGGGACATCCAGACAGTCTTCTCTTTCCATTTACCATGTCGATGAGTTCCAGTTGCAAACATCATCCTTCTGCGCTATAAAACTTTGTAGGTAGCTGATAATACAACTTATTTTTTCCTATCACATTTTTGAATTATTATTTTTATGTTATCATTTATTTCAACGTATGACGAGGTAGGTCATTGCTGGAATTATACTTCTGGAACATTCACAGGCTGAATCATGCGATCGTTGTGATGATCAATGTAATGTTCAATGTGAATTCTCCTTTTAAGAAAAGGCGCCACGGAATGTAAAGTTGATTCACCATTAATGTGCTTAGTGAGTAGGAATATTGATCAGGGATAGAAACGACTGTAAAATTTAAATTTTATTCGAAGAATCCAATGATTTGTAGATGCCCTGGGGAATAACCCTCATCGATGATGTTTTGTGCAAAAAGGACTGAAAAAAGACTTACTTCAAGGATTAGAATGTTTATGTCTGAGACAGGTTTCAGACTCGCCAGAATTGGAAGTGATGAGGAGTTCCCACAACTCCAGCGATGCTTTCTGACTGGATGAACGCTGGCCTAGTGGACAGGATATTTTTTTTTCCGATTTGTTCAAAATATTATTTATTGCTATTCTGGATAACTGACACTTATATCAGTGGAATGATCGTCTTGCATTCGATGTACCTTAGGCTGAGTCCATGTGCAGATTTGTTCATCTTAAGGTACCATAAATACAAAAATAGAGTCAAGTACGCCGAACTATCTTTTCTGATCTCCAGAACTCACTCAGCAATGAGATTCGAATTATTCAAGACATCTAGATTGACCAATACTGTGCTTAGCTGATCTATCAGCTATAATATATTATATAAGTATAATAATATATAAAAGTATCAGTCTCAAGATAAATAATTAATAGGTCAACCTCTAGGGCTGAGAATCAACCAATAAAATTGTACAATAAATTATTGCAAATTTAGCTGCCTCAATTACCTGAGATTCCGTCCATAATCCCACAGTGTACTTTGCCTGTGTTGTTGAAGGTTCCGGGGAAAAGTATGTACTCCAACTGTTTTGGCTTTTTTTAGTTCTAGTGTCAGCTCATTTACCTAGCGCATCGCAAAACTACTTTTCCAAGTTCAATCGATAGCCCCATTCATGAAGTGAGAGGCGCACATATGTGTTACGTGGATACCTATAGTAGGTACACTCCTCTCATGCTTTTGAAGTGAGATCATATACAAAATTATTTCCCTAGGAAGGTATTGAAATAAGTGAGAGGCCTATTAGGTGCCCGCCTACCAACCTAATTATTATATGAATTAGTTAACTGAAACAGCGTGGAGTTGATTACCTGTCAGGCTGATATGTAGGATAGAATAATATACGAGGGAGAAAACCTTGGTTTTGAATTAAAAATTCAAATGCCAAGGGACATTGTCTTGATATTTTCTTGCCAGCAAACGTTCGCATGATCTCTAGCTATTATGAGGAAAAATATGACCCGGTCAAGTCGACGATGTGGGTGTCAGGAGTTCGCTTGGTGTTCCTCTGAGAGGACGAATAATATCGAGATGGCCGCTCCCAGTTGCCAAGGTTACCGGCTAAAATCCCCTAAATCCAATATGGCCGACTGTGGGTGGCCATCCTTAGCTGAGGGGTCGTTCTGGAGTGGGAGGTGTTTGGGCGAGGCAGTTCGTTTATTCCCCGCTAGGAGGCGACGTAGTACGAGTGAGCTACGTTACCGTCCATCTCGTTTAGTTGAAGGGCCTTTCATACATAAAGTGAGGGCAGCACTGGTCGACTTTGTTGATGTATTGGGTTTCACGCCCCATAGCCTAGATAGCAGCATCTTCGGGCTCCCTGGCTGGGGGCACGTCATGGGATTTCTCCCTGCTTGCTCTTTTGATTATTTGCAAAAAAAAAAAAAAAAAAAAAAAATACAGTGCACATGAGCTTCTCACATACGTCAACGTCCATATTCAGGATGATAGGGTCACATTTTCTTAAAAAAAAAAAAAAAAAAACCTGTCAATTACCTTTTCTAGCATCTAAACGTGGATGACGTTCTGAACCAAATCAGTTCAAAACTAATGGTCGTGAGTCATGACTATAACGAGAAAATCAGGCACTGAATGTAGAAGCGCAGAGTGTACTACTGATTAAGTTCCAATTCAACTGATAGAGGGCTATACCGAGCTAGATCTGAACACCTCCTGAAGGTTTTATTGGAACTGGACAAACATTCAGGAAGTTGTCACTGAGGCTGAATGTGTGTACAGATTGACGTTTACAGTTGCTCTGAGCGAACATTTAATTTCCCTTACAATCGGACCGAGAGTCATACGTACCAAATTCGTGATGTTATATCTCATTCGTAAACTGTACGTCAGCGCAGGTTAATTGGTTGACAATATCAGCATTTAAATACGTTTCAAAGGGATTTCGGGCATCCTTTGCGGTTTTCTTGTTCGCCAAATTCACCTAGACACCACCTTTATAGATGTCACCTAAGACTCTATACTATTGTAATCAGTTTTCTAACCTGAATTGCAGTACTTAGCTTTTGGTCGTGAAACGACTGTTTTAGTGAGACATATGAGCTTAGACTGAATAGGTACGTCTAATCCCAAAAATGAGAATACTTATCCTTCTCTGATTCTCAACTTATTAAACTATTGCGAGTATTTGAAGCCTTGAACTTAAAATGTTGATCTTAACACTGATTTTTTCACGCTCCATAAGACCAACCTTCAGACAAACCTTGACCTTATTGCCCGACTCGATTTTGTTGGCGGTCAACCATTCAGCCCATGACATTCTTGAGTTCACTTCATTAGTTTTACTTCAGAAGTAGCCAAGTTATTTTTAACGAACGTGCTCATGATTTTAATTCTATAACCGGCAAAGGCAGCCAGTAGATTTATTACTATTATTATATAATATTTCTGGTTAGGTAACAGTGGTTGGTCATCAACTTATTAATTCATCCCGAATTTGAAATCATGTGGGTATGGATTCACACGATTTCGACAATTCGTATAAACTACTAAGCAATGTTGGTACAAGCGTGAGGCAACTACTTACCATATTAGTTTCTTCGCGTCCTGGATGCCGGACGATCAATACTGTCGCATCGATCTCAGTACCACGAAAGAGCCCTAGTCTCTAGACCAGCATAGTGCGGCGAGTATAGTGAGAGATAATGATTCGTAGTGATTCGCAACCCTTCTATCGTCTGCCAAAATTCGTTCACTTTTGAACCTGAAGTTCGCGAACCTTGCAGAACACTCCTATATACCTGGGATGTTTGGAATTTTTTTTTTTCAGTGCGCCAATTATACAATAATAGTATTTTTCGTCTAAATTTATATACAGGCTGTCCCACGTGTTGATCTCCCCCCCCCCCCCCCTAAGATCGTCCAATTGCGAATAAACAAAAATATGTTTTTCAATCTTCATATATATTTTTTTTTTACAAAGATATCAAACATCATATTGAGCAACTATGCACAAGTACAACTTTCTTATTTTGGATGGAAACTCCAATTTTTTTATTGCAGATTTAGATTCTACCCAAAATTTCATAAAAAAGTGATCCCTCAATTTATTTATTAATTTTTTATTGCGCGCAACCGGGTCAGCGAGTACACAAAGTTGTCAAATAGTGGTTGATGAAATCTAATGAATGAATTTTTATTGTTTTTTAGCACTGATTCACGTGAAGCTTGGGGTTCCCATTAGAATAACAAAGGTAGTGGCTGCGCATTTGCGCGGGATGCGCGTGATACTATATTTGAGACGCTTGTAACAAAAATACGTACGATGATAAAAAAAAGTTGTTTAAAATTTTTTGTTAACTCTCATTTGGAAACATTTAGGAGGTGGGAATTCATAGGACACCCTGTATGTATCTATGTCTGATCTGACCTATATTTATGTAAAGTAGACCTGTAAAGTAGAGCTTAATGTGATTTTGTTTTATGTTATCACCCGGATGATGTTATCGAAACTGCCGGGACCGAATCGCATGTATTGATGAACGTTAAAAATCCCCCTGTAAGTAACCGTAATCATTGTGCCGTTTAATGTTATCGCGAGACCAGCTTCTACTATCGCGCCTACCTACCTATAGTCGTGTGTACGTGTCCAGAGATCTAAATGTTCAAGGAGTTGAAGCCTGATGAATGACTGCTCTGTTGCGTGGGCATGCTGGGTGAAAAACGGGAACTTTTGGTGATTGGGAAGAATGCGGCTCTTCGTTTTTTTGAAGGCGTACAGCATTTAACAGTTCGTTACTGTGCGAATGCAAATGCCCGGATGAAATCCTTAAGGAAGACAAATAAGAAGCTGAGGTTACCAATACTCCTTGTCATTGACAACTGCACGGCTCATTACGTCGCAATTTTACCTGAAACGCTGCACATTTTTTAACAGGGGTTCGTTATTCCTCGGACCGGGAGCATGTCGATTCAGCGTTCAAAATATAGTGGAAAATGAAACTCGCACGCACTTAAATGCCAGAAATATCGAAAATTACACATTTGAGGTAGATAGATAGCCATTTGTACTCAAAACCTCTTCCGGTGAACACCAATCATTCCGGGACTCGTTCAGCGCCTAGTATTTAGTCAAAAATGATACCCCACGCGCCTAGATCGCCGAAAATCATGAAAATCAATTTTTCAAAAAACACATTTTGACCCCTAGTTTACGTCCAAAGGTGAAACTCCCAGAAAAATTGTGGACCGAATAGGAGAGATTGACTTTATGCATGAAGACATAGATTGATTATTCAGGGAATAATCCACCACACATTTAATGATTTCTTACCTGCTACGCACCTTTGTGTTGCAGAAAGAATTTACATACATTTGTAATTTTATGACGTTTATGGCATATTTGACTGTAAATACAATCCATTTTATGCACATAAGTATTATTTACATTACATTTTTTTCAATTTTTCTTGGGGCCTCGCGTAGTTATTACCCGGTCCTATCCTAAACAAGAAAATTGCACGGATCTTTACCCAAATTTTCGGGTTTTCTTCACGAACGCCAATGGGTTTTACCCACTTTCGGTTGTATGGTAACCGGTTATAGGTATGCAAATAGACACTTGTTTGCTCATTTATGTGGAAGTACCTACTTGGATATCCTCCGTTCAATCGTTCAGACGGGCGAGTTCCCCGAATGATTTCAGAATATCTACTAGACTAATGCAGAGGATATGAGAGTGTTGCTTGATATATTGATGTCATTATTGTGTATCAGCCATCCTGCAACTAAAATCGTATCATGTCAATGACATAATCATAACATTTCCTTTTGTGTCTTTCAAAGTTCGTGGACTTATCTTTTTCGTGTTCGATCTCTTTGTTCTCCACAAACGCGATCAGGCAAGGCCTATCGTAATGATCCTGACTGGAAAAACGGTGAAATCGTAGAGGCTCTGTTAAAAGCGCAAAGAAAACCAAATGCTAGTCGGGTTGCCCAAAAATTTTGTTTTCCCTACCATGGTAGCCGTAGGATCAGTCTCAGTCGTATTCTTGTTGGCTGTTCTGCCCTGCGTTGAGTCTCACCCTCTTCCGATATTTTTGCAGATGGTGGTAAAAGCTCATCCTCGACTGGTTGTTGATGCTATTGAAACCTCAATACTGTTTCCAAGTTTGGGAGTTCTCATGTTTTAATAGCCCAAACCGACGCAGTTTATCCTAGATTTTATGGTATACCTACTTACATTATGTTATGGTACCTAAAACGTGGGTGATAACCTAGGTAGATATAAAGTGACTTTCTGAACTTTCTGTGGTTTGAAAACATGTTGCACTTCAATGTTGCATCATCAGAGCGTTTTTGGCCATTCGGACGTCTCAATCGTTACCCCGCAATTTCTTGAGTAAGGTGCCATGCTTATTGTCATCCTTTGTAGACGAAACCTTTTCGTGACAGTATCTTCCTTCCCAGTCGCGTAAATACCGTACCTGGATTTTGAACAGAAACCGTCAGAAGGCTTAAATGAGCTATAAGACAAGGTTTGAGTGTCTACTTCACGTTTCAGGTTATATAGAATAATGACCTACATATGCATTATGATGGGTGTTATTTATCATGATATTCAAATGCCTCCGGATTTCGTTAACTTTTCACGTTATAAATTACCTCTAAGGCTAATTTTATGAGATAGTATTTCGGTGTATTACATCATCACGGTACTACGCGATATGTTCTGTTTCTGACAAGGCTTGAATAAAATATTGTGATAAGGCCACGATTGACCCATAGTGAACTTTTGTAGGCAGAACAACCCCGAACACTGAAAGAAAAGATGATAAAAAAAAGTAGATTCGCTCAGTGAAACGAGA
Organism: Cyrtorhinus lividipennis; assembly: GCA_019603395.1. Classification (NCBI taxonomy): domain Eukaryota; kingdom Metazoa; phylum Arthropoda; class Insecta; order Hemiptera; family Miridae; genus Cyrtorhinus; species Cyrtorhinus lividipennis. Next base: position 36,704,413 of record CM033998.1, on the reverse strand, counting down.
ATAGGCTTTCCTGGAAACCTTGCTGTTTTTCGTTGATGGAAGGAATGAGTAAGGAAGAGTAGACGATGAAGTCCAGAGGGAGCTGCGTGTTGGTCGGAATAGTAAGCATCGAGTCCAGATGAGGTGCGGAGAGGTCTGATTAGACGAGAGGGTAGTATATACGTTTTGGGCGAAGTAACGAAAAGAATAGGATTCAATTTCTCTGACACGACTCCCGAAAAGAGACGACCCTTTACCTTTTCCTCGAGTGAAAGTCACGAGAAATGACGTTACCTACCTCCCAAAGGGTGAAGGTGGAGGAGTCGAGAACCGATGGCAAAACTCGGAAACTCTTTTGTAGTTGCTATTTATTGTGCTTCCCGCCCCTCGATTTTCTTTTTTCGACTGCTCTTACGTAACTTTCTCTTTCCCTTTTTTTGTTCTGCAGTTACGTGCCCTGTGGATTCTTTTGAGTAACTGATCTTTATGGAGCCTACCTTCGAACCGTTCTACCCTCAAGGCCTTCAGTCGGAATCGTTTTTAGGGACATGTTTTCCTGGTCAGGTTCCCGATAGAATGACAGTCTTCTTTTCGTACGTGTATAACCCAAATCTGTACACCCAAAAGTAATTTGGCTCGATCGGGAGAAAAAATTGCCAAGTTCGATCAGTACCTAGTAGAAGGGAATCGAAGGGAATTTATCGTCAAAATCGTTCGGTTTTCGCTACCTAGTAAGCTCACTTCCACTCTTTTTGTTTCTCGTTGGATGTTCTCAATCTCTTCCGAATGTTTTTTTTTTTCAACTTGATGACAGTGCTTACGGTATAACAGACACGAGTTCTTATGAATACCCCCAGGAAGCTGCGATGAGTGACAGGAAGAGCTCGACGCGAGGCACATCCCCACCCCACCCCACAACAAACTTCAATGTATACGTCTATGAAACTAATATTTATCTATCTCTTGTGTGCATCTCTTGTCACCAGGCTCTGAAAATTTCTTCTTGGTAGGCTCTGCGAGAATTCTGGGGCAGTACAAACTGTAGTTGAGTTGTCTTAGATCGAGAAATACCTGTCATTCCGGAGCATCCCTTAATTTTCTCTCTTCTACGTACCTGTTTCTGATGGTGATGGAGGAATACCGTTCAGTTTGAACTGGATCGGTTTGTGCTCTAGAATCCCTGCGAGAATCCGCCTCATTTTTCTGTTAGCTTCATTATTCTTCGTGCACTCTTGCCTCTGGCAAAAACTAAAAGTTACCCTAAAGGTGAGGTAGTGGAGGAAGAAAAGTGGTAACTCCTTCATGTGTTCAGCCTGGTTGTATTCTAAAGTTTCAACTCTTCGCTCAAACCCCTCCTTCGTATTTCCATGCCATCTCTCACCAACTTTGTTGCTGAACTACCCGTAGCAACCTAAAACTTTTCGACACCCTCTTTCCCCTTGTTACCCTTAATTTTCTTCCCCCCGAGAATATTCTCCCTGAAGTAACTTCCCAAGTCGAGCGTCTTGAAAGGATCCCCAGCAACTTCATTTTCCTAGATTCCCCAGACGTTCCCTCTTCATCATTTTATTTCTTGATGTGACGGCTCTCTCTCGCTCCTTGTTTGTGCGTACAATTGTTGTACCTCTCTCTTCGTTTCAGCGAGCGGATACTGGTCTCATAAGTGCAACAACATTCGATAGGATGATACATATACTTTTGTATCTTTCAACTACCGGATTGGAGTTTTGCTATTTCGCTGAATACTTGGCTACATAGTGGAGTAATTCATTTGGCCTCGACCTGTAAGATTTAATTAAAATTTGTGAGCTCCGAACTCGAACGATAACAATATCATTTTGCCGATTGCCGCGTTTTATTTCCGAAAAATTTTCCAACATTAAGGAGACGATCATTATAATCAGAACAGCAAACGATGACGACGAATACTATGTTTGTTTCAGTTTGTATTTAACCAACGTATCGGAGTCAATCAAAAGGGAAAGACGGATTTTGGTCCATAATAACACTGAAAAATTCGTTAATTCATTTCTTCACTAATAAATTATTCATCCAAGTGTCTACGCGAACAAGCAAGTGTCTTGCTATCATCCATGGAATTCATCTTGTACACAAAACGCATTCGGTTTCAATCTTGTAGAATCTAGAACAGAAAATAAGAGTTGTGTCATTAATAGTCAGTATCTTTTAAAGTTGAACATAAAGCTAGAAACGCTCCAATTTCCCGTGAATACGTTTTGGTAGGCAGTGTAACGTTTGAGGTCGCTAATGTATCAAAATAATATATACGGTATGTCCAAAATACCATTTTTAGATAACGGGCTCTTAAAAACATACCAGACGTATTATTTGATTGGTCTACTAAAACGCTGCAAATTCATACACACGGGTTGGTTATTCCTCGGACCAGGGGCAAGGAGACTCATCTTCAACATGGTGAAAACAGTGGGTGTGGCGGGTCCCGGGCCCATTCCAATCAATTCAGGGTCCAAAATTTAGTGGAAAATTATACCCCACACGCCTAGGTACTAGGGATCTCGAAAACAGACGAAATGGGTAGGTAAGTATCCATTTTGACCCATAACCTCTTCCAGTGGATGCCAATCGTTCTGGGACCCTTTTCATTGAATTCGGCGTCCAGAATTTAGTGGGAAATGGTACGCCACACACTTAGATTGCCAATAATCTCAAAAATCCATTTCTCGAAATACACGACGGCGGACGGACATTTGCTAATTTTGATCTAGACACCTTGAAACGTCCAGAAAAAAAATTTGGGCCGAATCGGAGAGATTGACTTTTTGCATAGGAACATATTCAAGGAATAATCAACCAAAATTGCTAAAAGCTCTGTACGACGGCGACTTTCATGGTGTTTCGAATAAAATGCTTGTGTGCTTACATCAGACATTAAAAATAAGCATTTTTATTCTTCATTGAATCGTCTTTGTATGAGTAACACGCATGCTAATTATGTACACATTTGCGAGTATGATTACCGCTCCTCTCCCGGGTCTATTTCATGCTCTCCGAAATAGAACAGAAAATGGGGGAACCTGAAATTCTCAACAACGAACTCTAGGCTTCATTATAGCCGCCATGAGTGGCTGGGCGCTGCTGAGGGGTCTCGCCCTCATCAATAGTGCCCCTCGCTCCCCCTAGCCGATCCTCCTCCCCTCAGCACCCCAGTTGTGGTGAATCTGCCGACACTTCGGGTCTAATGCATATTTAAGCGAACATGGCCGCTCTAGGCGTGGCGAGGGGACGAAAAGGGACAACAGCTGAGAGTACTGTTTAAATCTGTAATGAGTATCCCGTTGTTATTAATGTTTGAGTCGCTCTTCCTAAGATACTGATGAGAAAAGGGAAGATAAGTCTCTCAACTGTAGGACCACTTCCTTTCCCTCTTTACTTTCTCTTGTGGAAACTATGGCTATCACCTTATCTTGTTTCCTCCCCCGATTTCAATTTTTAACCACCAACCCATGGGACCCCTCAAAACCCCACTGTAATCAGAATTTTTGAGTTCCAAGTACGCACACAATATGCAGTAATTAAAGCAATTAGATCTTTTTGACTTCGAAGAACAAGTTATCTATGATTTAAAAAAATGTTGATGAGTGTGCGACAGAATTAGATTCGTTCTCTAGTCAGATTTGATATGATGGTTCCCCTGGGCTCATTTTTGGATCATAATAAATTTGGGCAGCACCTGTTCCGAAAGATCGTATGTTGCGTCCATTCCATAATAAGAAAATCAGATTTGGTAGATTGAGGACTGACTGTCACAACCTGGAATTATTCCTGTTATATGAGCCAGACTCGGAAAATGTGCCTTAGCTTCGCGGTAACAATTAAAAGAAAGGGCTTTGATGCACAGGTTTTTGAAATGCTCGTTTGTATTAAGAACTCCGTCAATCCATGCGAATTCCTATCCGCCTACCTGAGCAAAAGAATTTCATCTCGCCGATACGGGTTGACATACCCGCTTATGCATAGTGGGTAATAAGCGAGAGGTACAGTGGATAATAGCGTTAAAAGTGGCCCACGGCACGCACTCCAGCTGCCTCTCTTGAAGATTTGTAGTCTCCCTCACGTCTCGAAGATAAGCCCGCAAGGACACGACCTTCCAGTACCTACCTGAGTGCTTCGAGAATAAACGAAAGCTTTTGCACATTCAATGTTCCTGATTTACCGTAGTTCGTCCGAACATTGAGCTCCAGTAATAATCCTATTTCATTCATCCATATTCAATATTGATTTTCTGTGATATTATAAAAAACGCTGCAAATTCTTTCACACGGGTTGGTGGATAACAGTGGGAGTGGCGGGTCCTGGACACATTCCTATCGAGTCAGGATCCAAAATTTAGTGAAAAATGATACCCCACACGCCTAGGTACCAGAAATCTCGAAAGCACATATTCAAAATGGGTAGATAGTTACCCATTTTGAACCAAAACATCATCCGGTGGATGTCAATCGTTCTGGGACCCATTTTATTGGATTCAGCGTCCAAAGTTTAGTGGAAAATAATATCCCTTACGCCTAGACCGCCGAAAATCTCGAAAATACATTATTCGAAATACACATTTTGACCCCTACCCCGCCCAGATCTGGTCCGATCGGGCTGAAAAGTTTCGAGGACCAACTAACCCGAACGGTCCCCTTACCCGAATTTCAGATTTTTAGAAATTTGGTTACTACCAGAATCGGCATGGACGGCGGACGGACAGCTAATTTTGATCTAGACACTTTGAAACGTCCGGAAAACAATTTTGAGCCGAATCGGAGAGACTGACTTTTTGCATGAAAACAGGTTGATTATTCAAGGAATAACCAACCAAAATTTAAAAAGTAAAGTAAAGTAAGCAAGGACTTTTACCTTGGATTTTCTTCCCGCTACCGCTTCCCAGCTTCCCGCTTCGTCAGCCGTCCTCCAAAGAGGATCTTAAATTAACAGACGATTCCGCTCAAGGCTACTTATTGCCTTACCCCCTTATATGAAGAAAACAAATAGGGGGGAGGGGGGGGGGGGGTTGGTCAAGACAAAATTGAATTGTTCTAACCAGGAATCGAACCCAGGACACAGTTTCCCCCTTCCATATTCCCCATTCATACCAGTAGACTACCTTTTGGTTGGTTATTCCTTGAATAATCAACCTATGTTTTCATGATAATGGTCTCCTCTCCGATTCGGCTCAAAATATTTTTCTGGACGTTTCATGGTGTCTGGATCAAAAAAAAAAATCTGCAAATTCTTACACACGGGTTGGTTATTCCTCGAATGGGGGAAACAAAGGGTGTGGCGGGTCCCAGACCCATTCCAATTGGTTCAGGGTCCAAAATTTAGTGGAATATGATACCCCACACGCCTAGGCACCGGAAATCATATCATGAAAACATAGGTTGATTATTCAAGGAATAACCAACCAAAAAGGTCGATGTCCGTCCGCCGTGAGCCATACGCCGTACGCCGTCCATCGTCCGAGCTGTTTTTGGTAGTAGAAAATTTTCTAAAAATCTGAAATTCGGGTCAGGGGTCTGTTCCCGGCCGAGACGGGTCCTCAAAACTTTTCAGCCCGATCGGACCAAATTTGGGTGGGGGGGGGGGGGGGGTCAAAATGTGTTTTTTGAAAAATGGATTTTCGAGATTTTGGGCGATCTAGGCGAGTAGGGTGTCATTTTCCACTAAATTTTGGACGCTGAATCCAATTAAATGGGTCCCAGAACAATCGGCACCCACTGGAAGAAGTTATTGGTCAATACATATTACCCATTTTGAATGTGTGTTTTCGGGATTTCTGCTACCTAGGCGTGTGGGGTATAGTTTTCCACTAAAGTTTGGACGCTTAATCCAATTAAATGGATCTCAGAACGATTGGCACCCACTGGAAGAATTTATGGGTCAAATTGGGTATTTATTACCCATTTTGAATATGTGTTTTCGGGATTTCTGGTACCTAGGCGTGTGGGGTATCATTTTCCTCTAAATTTTGGACGCTGAATTCAATGATGTGTGTCCCAGAACGATTGGCTTCCACCGGAAGAAGTTATGGGTCAAAATGGGTGGATACATACCCATTTTTTATGTGTCAGGATTTCTGGTGCCTAGGCGTGTGGGGTATCATATTCCACTAAATTGTGGACCCTGAATCGATTGGATTGGGTCTGGGACCCGCCACACCCACTGTTTCCCCCATTCGAGGAATAACTAACCCGTGTGTAAGAATCTGCAGATTTTTTCGTTTTAGAGAACCTAAATGACAAGTTTTCTTCGAACTTCAATTTTTAAGTAATCGACTTGTTATGTAGGTAGTTTTTCTTTTGTGACCTAAGCGAGCCACTAGTCTCCTACAATGAATCTGCAGGCATTGATTACATTTCCTTCGATCCTCGTTCACTAATTGAAACAGACTAAGATAAACCCGAGGAAAACGAATCCCTCATGCGTATTGATTTCCAAGACCCTCCTCAGTATCTTCTCCAAGAAGACAGTGATGGGCAAGAGAAGATAACCACCTACCTACCTACCCCTGTAAATTACGTCACTTTCTTCCTTGTAAACCCTTCAACCTTCATTCTACTCTTTTATAAAGGGATGTCGCCGAAAGAAACTTTCCCTCTGACAAGGGCAAAAGTAACTGAAGAGCTCCCTCGTCGTTGGCGGTGGCAAAATAACTACAGTTTGAGTTATACGTGGGGATGCTGTGTGGAAAGAAGAAAAATGCGAGAGATACCCCAGGGGCGCGTTGGAGTTTTCTGATGAAACACGAGTTGGAGTTAGATGCTAGAGAGCGGTCGACTTAACTTCCCTTCCATATCGCAATGTTCAGATTTTATGCTCTTTTTCCCATCGCGTTGGCGAGAAATCGTCGCTGGTACTATATACTCTTCCACCTTTTCTTCTCGCTTTCTTACTCATCTTCCTCCTTCGGGCTCATTTATTCCGTCCCGGTATTTTCCCTCTCTAATCCTTAATCTTGTTCCTAGTTAGAATCAAACAGCCTTCATCTTCCAGCTTGACCATGTATACTGTCCCCTCGTCCAAGCGCGGTGAGTTCACAAAGCGTTTTCATTCGGTTTGGATCGGATTGCCAGCGTTCCAAGTATGGGTTGCGATTTAGAGAGATTCTCATGCACTTACGTCGTAAGTTATACATGGGACTCCCAAGCAACTCGCATAGCACCCTGATTTGCATATCTATAATTCACAAAGATATCAAGGCTCTAGCTGGTAAATTCGTGGAGAGCAAAGGTCATGCATGAACAGAACCCGAGACCTTCAACCTTTAATCCATAATATTGTCCGGCTCGCAGCCGTATCATAATATATAATATTTGATTGTGAGGGAACCATATTATGATTATTATGTTTAAAAAATGCCTCTGATAAAATAGCATTGTTCCATTTTTATGAAAAGTACTCAGAAACTATGTTAAAAAAAATGTATTATCAAGGTTATTGTTTCAGGCTAATTATGCACTCAATACCCCAAAAAAATAGGGCGTAGTACAGAAATTCAACTGACTTGGAAGTGTAGGGTTTAATTTTCCACTAAATTTTGGACGTTGAATAGATTGGAATGAGGCTCCACGCTCCTGGTTGAAGGAATAACCAACCCCTGTGAATGGATTTGCAGCGTTTCTTCCAAACAGGCAGGTACGATACATTTTCTGGTGGATTGGAACATTAGGATCGACACCCCTTCACCATTTTGAAAGATCCATAGCGGGCCCACACTTTTTTGAAGTGAATGGCGAAATACAATACTTAATCATTGGTGTCGTTCACATTAAAATATTATTAGTTGTTGGCATGTTCTTGTCATTTCAAAAATCTTTACGGCAATCACGCACTAAACACAAATGATGTAGATAATTTGGGCACACAAACAATTGTGGAGCAGTCACAATTTGGCCCTTTCTCAAAGGCCATTTTGAAAATGGGCGTTTTTGTAGGGTAAGTTTACTGGTATTTCTTCGAGCATAGGACTGACCGTGGACTCGGGCATTGTTTTCTAAATTGTTCAACATTTGGGACTGGGTTAGTCACCGAGAAGCCACCCCTGTCATCCTCTCGAGTGGTTGTGGAAGGCTGGAAAAAATTAATGTAGCCTCTGTGGCCTCGGGATAAGAACCTTCCTCGATTAGCATTATGCTGAACTATGTTCTCGAAAAGAGCCTACCGCCTATGGATCCTCGAGAAAAGCTGACTGTGGAATAAGGCAAATGGTGCAGAGAGGGAGAAAAAGTATTTTTGCCAACAAAACCGCTTTCGTCAGGGTAAAAAGTTAGACTCTCGTGGCGAGAGAGGGGGTCTTTTAATAAAAGGGTGGGAACGGAGAAATGACGTGGGTGCATAATTCAAGCACCCCCTCCCCTTCGCAGTAGCCGTTATCCCGAAGCTTTCTCGCGGTCCTACTGGCCTCATCCCCTTCACTGTTCTTAGTCATTCTTCGTATTATCTCAAATATCCTCCCCGTTCCTCCATCGCCCTCCAGAGCCAACATTCTATTCCAACTTCCACAATTCTCTGCCACAGCCGCTGAATTTATCATCTGGCATGAATGAGGCTCAGCTCCCCTCCCCCCCCCCCACCGTGTATTTTTTCTCCTTCATTTTCTTCCCTTCTTTTCCCCCGAAACAAATTCAACCCGTGATGTTTTTCGCAAAATCGTGCCATTCCCTTTCCATAATTCAAGGTAGGTTTGCCGAATATATATCTGCATATCAACTAGAACGTGTTCTCGCTTCATGCTACAAAACCTTATGCCTGCGCAAATTGAGGGTGAACATAATAAGGCGACTCCACTTTATTGATCCAGGATATTGCCTATTATTAAAGGAGGTGGCCTATCGCGAGGTGCGAATCACGCAAAAATGAAACATTTTTCCTCCACAGGAAGCGACATTTGATATAAGTTTTCTTCTATGTACAATTATTTGTTGATCACTGTGCATATTTTCGTGAATTATGTTGCACCGGTACTTCTTGATTACCTTCTCACCTGTTTAGAGAGATTGTTCATCTCCGTCACCCTTGATTTCGCCATCGAAATAAGGTGAATAAATTGAGGCAAAACGAAAATATTGTGTTTTACTTTGTGTCATACAGAATCCTGAACAACCTTAATATTGATGATTTCATGTCTGTTTCTTCATCTTATATTACTTGCCATTACTAATAGTAGAGAGTTCGGTCCAGTATTCGTTCATCTTGATGGTCTGAACGCCAGGGTTGTGCCGCCGGTGTCTTGTGCTTGTCTGCAGATTTGTTGTCACCATAATGATGGTCTCAAGGAAGTCATCATGGTCTTCGTGGTTTAATAATTTTTCACCAGCTTTGCTTGAAACAATCCAGAGAAATGAAAGAGGCAATCAAAGGAAGCTGTGGTGGGATATCAAATTTCAGAACATTTTATAGTTCATAGGATAGTTAGAAAATGCCTTGAGTTTCACGAACGTTATTTATGTTGGGAACGAATGTGAATTACAAGCTAGTTGCTCAAACAGTGTTCCAACAAATTTCTTCTCCACTGCTGATGAAACACAATCCGTTCCCATTATAGAGAAAAACTATTATTCCTGTGGAATAACTAAAATCACTGAAGTACACAGGTTAGGTAAGAATGTACGAGAGTGGATGGACAGTCCCCTTACCCTAACTGTGGACTTTTATTGTTCTTCCCACAACCGTATAGACCCCCTGATGATTCTCCCCCAGTAAGGGTTATCTTTGTTCATGTTTTTCGAGTGGGCCCTGCTGGTTATTCCCCGCAATAAATACTGCAGACGTTAGTAACCTAGAAACGCTACCACATGGCGTCATTATCTAAAACCTCGGACCACGCGCATGGAGACTCATTTCTTCAACATGGGGAAAATGGGGTTAACAGTGGGTGTGGTAAGTCCCAGACCCAATTCAATCGATTCAGGGTCCAAAATTTAGTGGAAAATGATACCCCACACGCCTAGGTACCAGAGATCTCAAAAACAGACATTCGAAATGGGCAGATAGGTACCCATTTTGACTCATAACCTCATTCAGAGGGTCCCAATTGTTTCGGGGTTCATTTAATTGGATTCAGCGTTACAAATTTAGTGGAAAATGATACCCGACATGCATAAGTACCGGAAATATGGAACACACACTCGAAATGGGTAATAGATACCCATTCTGACCCATAACCTCTTCCAGTAGGCACCAATCGTTCTGGGATTATTTTCATCGGATTCATCGTCCAATATTTAGTGGAAAATGATACCCCACACACCTAGATTGTCATAAATCTCGAAAATCCATTTTTCGAAATTCACATTTTGACCCCTACCCCACCCAAATTTGGTCCGATTGGGTTGAAAAGTTTCGAGAACCAACTAGAGCCTTGAACGGACCGGACCCCCTGACCAAAATTTCAGATTTTCAGAAAAATGTCTACTACCAAAGTCGGCGTGGACGGCGTACGGCGGACGGCCGACGGACATTTGCTAATTTTGATCTGGGCACCTTGAAACGTTTAGAAAAAATTTTTGGGGCGAATCGAAGAGATTGACTTTTTGCATAAAAATGACACAATTTGTCACGCCTTTCCTTCGGTTTATTCTAATTTTGTTTTTTTGTGTCATTCGATTTTTAAGCGTTTGTTCATGTAATAAGCTGTTGCATGAAAATCATCTGCAACTAAAAAAATGTGTCTTACATCATCAAAATTTCGCTTTGAATTGCTTCGGAGAGTAGACCGAAATATGGAACATAAGGAAATGGACACTCCTCCCCATTCAACGGTTTATTTGTGTTCGGAATTAGTTTTTCGTGAGGAGTTAGTAATTCAGCTCGTTCTGCCGGATGTTATTCACACCGTATCTACCAAGCTTGTAAAACTAGGGTAGCGATTAAAAAATACAATATTTTGAGGTGTGCTCTAAATGGCCTGATGCAGCTCAAGATAGAGAATATGCAGAACGGCAAGAATGTGGGGTAGTCGTTAGATGTCCAATGAAATGAGCAACATCCTCAATTGATTATTCACCGCCTCCGTTCGAGGCTGGCCGGCCTCGCTTGTTTGATTAGCATACAAGGTCGCTATCGACGATAAAATTAGCCCTCTGCTCTCCTTTTATCATTTATTCGTCTGGAGAGAACCCGTCCCAAGACATAGTATCCTCAGTCGCAGTATTATTTTTGCCTTGCACGCATATTCAGGCCTTCCTTGGTCAACACACGTTGCTCAACACAGTGGACTCTAGGAAATCCTTGCTGAGGCTGTTGTCTAAAAATCACGATTCCGCCCGTCTCATTAACTCACTCTATGCTGTAATCAGTTCACCACCTCCCCGCACAAAATGGGGCTCTCATAGGATATATCCCATTCTTTGTTCAAGGAGGGAAATGAAACGATGAGACTACGGATGCCCTGACTTAGGAACAGCGAGACGGCTCAAGAAGGGGAGCCAAGCTAATTGGAGGAGGTGCGCACCTGGTATTGTTACGATTAAATAAAATACCACTCCCCTCCCTCCACCATCCTCCTTCATTACTCCCTCTACTTAGACATTCAATTCAACTCCCCACGCTCTTCTCATTTCTGAGATAATATCTTACGTACCGGCACTGAGGGCAGGGGATCTAAGTGATATTAGCGACTAGGATCTCCTCCTTCGGATGTTTTCAAGCCGAGCAATATCACGTTTTCTCGTCCTCCCCTTTTCTCATCATGTTTTTCTTCCTTGTAACAGAAATTACACAAAATACTGTCGTTTATACGCCAACCCGCCTGCTGAAGCAAGAATTATGCGCATCTGTTACAGGAAGGATCATGAGAGGTCTAAATTGAAAAGAAAGCCCCCTTCAAAAAAAAGTTCAACACATTTAATTAGGTCTTGGACAAAATGGCCTTGCACCAGCTTGGTTCTGCCGCCTTCTATCCACCTGACTCGAAAATCGAATAAGTGTTGCATTATATTAAAAGTGTTGCATTTGGCTCCCGAATTATGATGATATACCTAACACTCGGGTATTGACCGGAACATTCCCCTTCCCACCTTCCGACTTCCACAGGACATTAAACAGTCGTTTAACCAGATTAATATGCTGTTTGATCAGGGTGGAGTTTTGCTGATTGGTAACTTCTTCACGAATTTGTAGGAGGGTTTATACAGTATCATTCGTGATTTTGATAATTTAGGAAATTTAAGGCTCTTTCCAATGGATCAAGATCGAAATAATGAAAAAATCTACAATACAACGTTTTGTTGCAAATAAGCTGTAGAATCAAATCCTCACCAGGATTGACGTGAATGAAATCGGCATCTATGAAGTCTCAATCGCCTTTTCATAAGCCGTCATGCATATTGTTGGTTGCCATGTGCTGAGAGTTACTTATCCGTATTTCTGCACAATGGCTCGCTAACAACGCTCGTAGATCTCCTTACTGGGTAATAAGCAAAGAATCAGGGGAATGTAAAAGCAATCTCGATACCCGTGAATTGTAAAGAACTGGTGAAAATATATCGCCCAGTACCCAAGAGCACCGTTCATGTAAACAAAGGCGTGTTCCACTAAGCACTGATGATTTGATTCACACGCGAAATAATGAAACCCTGAATTTACTTAGTAACCTGAGAGTTCATAAAGTGTCATAAACGATTAATCTGTTTACATTCTGCCTGGATGCCAAAGGTAAAAGGTTCGCCTGTCAACCGCTTGGATCCGATATTTTTGACCACTGCAGGGTGCTCAGTGTAGACAAGAGTCGCCTTTCACTTTCAATCACTTCGTTCTGACTTCTTGGGTGCTAAATGCAGGTTCCCTTGCTAACTTACCATTCTCATCGGGGTAAAAAAAAGCATATGTTATACTACCGGGTTCCTTGCCTAATCTCCTAACTTCGATATAGTTAGGTTTTTATTGGGCGGATCACCGACGGTACAGACGAAATTCCTTTTCCTGTCACACCTGGATAGAGGATGATATATATATATTATGTTGTATGTAATATATTGTTATACACTATTTTCCAGTTCCAAAGCATGATCGATGAAAAGTCATACGAGAGGAGTGTGAGTCGTGTACTGGAAAATTTGTGCAGAGTGGTGCAAAGCCGATATAGTTTGTTTCAACCTTGATGGACACAAACCGAAAACATAGGACGAATTTTCCGCTGTCCGACTTCACTGCTCCGTCCAATCCAGGAGATATACCTTCAGCTCTCTCTTTCCACTTCTTCCGTGATCTAAAAGTAAATGAGAATCAGGGTAACTCGTGCGTAAAGGATAAGCCTTCGGGGGATTGCCCAGCGTGGGGGTGTGGAAGTGGTAGAGTCAGGGAAGCGTTTTTCCACACGAGAAAGCTGATAGTACCGCCAAACCCCGGGTGGCAGAGAGGGGGGCGATCGAAAGAAGCAGAGATCGGGCCGAGTGAGTAGTGCGGGGTTGATACGAGATGGTATCAAAAATAGAGCCAATCTTGCTTGGGAGGTCCAACTTTCCAAGCCCCTGCACTTCTTTTTGCCTTCCCTTCCCTTGTATCTCAACACTCTCACCAATCTTGCTATTTTAGCATTTTTTCCTCTTTGGCTTCTAAGCTGCAAAAGCCCACCCCGATTGTAACGCTATCTGTCGCCCCGCCCTTGTTGCTCCTTCGGGATCACCCGCAAGTCCCGCAGTACATTTCTATTCATGCCTCGTCCTGACTCCTATATCCTCTTCACCAAGGCTAAAATCCTCTCGTTCCTACCTCCTTCTCTTATCTCCTTCATTGTTCGTTCTAATTGTCCTCTCTCTTCCCTGAGACGGTTCCATCCTTCGCAGAATACCTAATACCGCGCCCTTGTTTTCCTCGGTTGAATTCCCTTGCAGCCAAAGCTGTCTTAAAACAACCATCTTCATGCCTTATATATACATATATTAAACAACGTTGGTTCACTATTCATGCAAGCCGTTCCAGCTCATGCTCCCCTGGAGATACCCAAATTTTAATAACCCAGTATCCTACATCATGATCGGCCCACTATCCTGAATTATAAGAATGGTTCTTCGGTGATTTCTTCAAACTGTGTATTTACATGAAATATGTGGGTGCTTTTATCTTTCTTTGAAAGGTACCAACCTTCATGATCAACATAGAACTTAGACTAGATCCTTGGTTGTAATAACCTAATGAACAATCAAATGGAAGTACCGATAACCTAGACTTTTAAATTGCAATAAAAAAAGACATACACTAGATACATTATAATAAATAAATATAATATAATACCTAAATGTTTATCAACTTAGCAGGTACTATTTATTTCCAAGAAATGACGTATTGTATTCATGAAAATCAAAAAAAGAAAATGAGATTGAAAAAATACAATTTTACATGGACTATCATAAAATTGAGCGTGTACATGATGACTTCGGATCTATTTTCCCTGGACAATTTTGAAACTTACTCGTACTTTTCATGAATCACAAATTCTTACAAAAAGCCCGAATGCTATACTATACCTACCTAACTTACACATTAACGTTATATACATAAAGTTAAATAAATATACAAATTTAAAAAAATTTAAATAAATAAATATACATAAAGCTCAAGATTTCAAAGAAGGTGTAATGCACATTCTGCGACGAAATTAGATATTACCTAATTAAATAGACAAAAATGATAACAAGCGGGGAAGCGAGAAGAATTTAGATTTATTTGGAACTATGGGAAAACCACTCTGTTGTGGGAACCTATTTTATAAAAACAATGGAGCCCGTCCAACTGAGGTCTGGAGGGTGCGTGAGTATGAAGGAAAGTCTCTTGCATGAAGTCGAGATTACCCATGTGTTCCAGCCACTCGAGTGGTACAGCTTTAACATAATTCAATAACCCAAGGAAGGATTTAAAATAGCTGATGTGACTTTCGGTGGAGTTGAACTCTGGGAGGGCACGACAATATAAAAATTTCCATCACTAATTCAATTTCAATTTATTTATTATTTTCGTTGTACAGTACAGAGTTTAGTGAGTATAGAATTCAAAATTATTTACCATTATAACAGGCAATGATTTATGTCTAGAAGGGCCTACAGGTCAGAGATCATTTGTGTAGAGCGCCTACTCGTTAAAAATTCTTAAACTAGAATAATTGGTCACTTACGCTAATAAGGCTACGTACAAACTATGAAGTATGAGCTACGTTTACAATTTGAATTTTCTGACGATTAAATTGGTCTCGTTACTGTCACCACTCATTACTCATTACTGCCATTAAATTACTTATCACATTATGCAAACACTGTGGCTCCTGTAATGTCCCCATCTTCGACCGAGGAGAAGTTTATTTCTTTCGCGGTGTAAACAAGAACTCCGCTGGCCTTGTTGATGATTTTTGTGCTGACGCAGTTGTTGTACCCGAGGATTCGGTCGGAAGTTTCATAATCCCAATTCTGTGTCAACCATATTTCCGAGAGAACAATGATCTTTGGTCTCGAGGTCATTTGTTCCAGATAGCATACCATTTGACCAATTTGACCTGACAGTTTGACTTTTGTGGCAGCGTGTTACGAATGGGGAGGTCAAGGCGTATTTATGTCAACCCAATCTCCTGAAATCTGTGAATTTTAATATTTTTTGAATCGTATTAATCTCGTTGGGTTAGCAACATGGGATGGAATGCAGTTGTTGCTATTACCCAGTCCTTCCTCAAGATCCACCGAACGGCTGCTGAGTCATACTGGAGGGTTTTAAAGACCTGCGTCCGGAAGGTGAATTCCTCTTTTGATGGGGTGATAATATTTTATTATGACGATTTACGAGGAGAGCCCCCCCCCCCTCAGGGGAAAGTACGGCCTTGACTCCTGGTTCTAGGTCATCCCCGTCACCCCCGCCGTCGACGGTCGTCGAAAGCCGTCGTTCGTGATGAATGAGTGACAGGACTCGGAGAGGAGGGCTCACGAGGTGGGGAGTTTATGACTGGGACTATAAAACCTCTTCTGTGACGTCACCTTACGTCACTTTATTACTCCCTCAGTTCGTCACTTCCACGTCTAAAACCCCACCACAGGCCAAGGGGGCTCGCAAACGCCGTAAAAACATCCAGCGTTGAGACTCGGAAGGTCTCTGCTCAGCCCCCGCCCCCGACAAGGAACTCCTTTGTACGTGCGTTGTGCTTACGAAGTACCATTCGACTTTATTTATAGCCCGTTAGCCGTCTCTACTAGCACATCACTGACCCAGTGGCAGTTCTTAGTCGGAAGGGTGGTACGAGGCGTTCAACCCCCTCTTTTGGATTCTTAGCTGACTCAAATACGCCAGACTTCAACATTTCTTGCAGTCTAATAGTGAAACTATTTAAAAAGGCCATCGAGAGTCCCAACAACGAGATTATCATCCCAATCGATTTTTCATAATTGTTTTTCAACAGTACCAACCCAATGACGACGAATTTTCTGAGGTAGATTGATCGATTGAAATCATTTTATCATTAGTGCCATGAGGCCCTCTCTTCCATCTTCCCTGACAAAAGTCAACATGTACATTTTCCTACAGCCACCTAAACAATGGTAACAGCTTCTTTTTAATAAAAACAAATCGATGCAATGCTTAAAATAAATCGATCAACATAAATTGTTCACTTGCCATCTGATAAATCTCTCCAGTCAAATTAATGCCTCTTAAAATAAATCGTTCAAAATGCATTCTTCACTTGACGGTAAGTATATCCCTCTAATGAATTTTTTTTTCATATGGCTCCCGAAAGGTCCCAATTTGATGCTTAAGGTCGAACAACTCCGTGTTTTCGTTCTGTAGTCTCATTCCTTGCACCAAACGACCTGCCCAACTGCTCAGTGCAATGCCCAGGCTCTATTATGTAAAGATAAGAAGACGTAGATTAGAAAATGTTACCTCATAGTATCACACATTGGGAAGTACGTAGCAAGGAGGTATTGTATTACGTTTGATCAGTCGAAAGAAGTTGAAGTTAACGGCAGTTAACTTCTCAAAGAGTCATATTCATCAAATCACAGTAACTGTAGAATACATCCATAGATGAAAAGGAATATATTTAACCTAACTGGTGTATGTAGGTACTTACGTTGATATCCAATTGATAATCCTAATCGTATTTGACAAAATTTTTCGAAATGCTTCAAAAATGATCAGCGTCTATCATACCGGGTTTTCTATGTTTGACACAGTGAGCTCATTAACGCAGTTGTTGACTCGGCACACTCAGAACCTACTCTAATAATAATTGCGCTCAATCAACCACACGTTCTCACCACAAACTATGGAACTGTGCCTAAACGACATAATGCTAAATTGTGTCCGACGGACGTTGGAATCCAGTCAGGGAGTCCTGGATTATCAATGTTATCATCTAGAAATTGTTGGGTCTTAGCTATTCGTGAAATAGGGTGCAAAATGTAGGCAACAAATATTCGTGGTAAGCAGCTTAATTACTTACAGCTGAAGGAGTATTGAAGTATGACGATGTCTTAGTGATGCGATTACCCATTGTTGCTAAACCTGCTCGACTTGCGAGCGTTAAAAAACACGACCACCCTTTTTGTTCTTTCATTACAATATTGGGTGATAACAAATGTCTTTAACACCTGGAGTACTAAGTAGCCCTAGAGAGTAGAACGGAAAAAAGCCTACACAGGTGCCAGCCATCTGCCCCGGAGGTCGGCCATGTTTTTTTCTCTCCATGAAGCGGCCATTACTAAGGACGACGTCTTCCATGTCCCTCCAAACCTCCGAACACTCTCCCATTCTCTCGGTCCCCCAGCTGTTTCCCCCACTTTCGTTTTTCAATCCCCGTATTATCCTCGAAACTCGTAGGGGAGCTTATCACTCAAATAACGGACCTTGGTTTCTTTAGACTGGATAAAAAAAAGTTTCACAGTGTTACCTCTGCCCGTGAGCAAATAATTGCTGTCGTCACCTTGTATAACGTCTTCTCACGATCTTTTACGAATAATTAGTCACACTATACCTAATGTCTTCGGGATCATCTTTATTAATAGAAGTAATCCTTCTATTTATGCAGGACATGAATGTCCCTACTTCTGAACGTTGGAATTAGTGAAGCAGAGCTAATAACGTTGGGAAAAAGAAGTAATAAAGATGATGATGATTTAGGAAGAATACTGCCACCGTTGTTTTGCCTTATCTTCTCTCCGGTTGCCAACCGCCGACGGGAGATTGGGCCGCTAGTTGGGAAAGATGATTAAAAACAAAATGGATGGACTATCATTGAGCTGGAGAGAAACATTATTACAATATTTCTCATGAATTTGCTGAAGCTTGCAGTATCGGAATTCCATTCCAATCTCTTCCTGTAATTCGTTGCTCTGGTGCCAAATCTCACTTCCAATTTTCAAACAATTTTGAGCCCATGAGCTTTCTAAAGATTTCCTTGTTGCTTTTTTAAATTACTAGGAGACCCAAATGCTTTACACACCTGCTGCATAAATTACGGTAGGTTGCATGTTGAGATCAGGTAGGTGTATTCATAGTATTTTAATGGTTCTGAGTGAGAAAAGAACTCATAAAAATGTTGAGCCAATGAAGCGCAGATCACACTTTTACGAAATTTTCATTAAAGAATAGGTAACTTTTAATTTCATCAATTTCGACTAAAATGAAAAATTGTTCACTGTATTTTTTTAAGTGTTTACATGATTTCCTATCTTGCACGATGTTTGAATGAGACTCAACACTCTTTCTGACTAGGTTAATACCAGAAATGTTTTTTATCATAAATTTTTATCTTCGAGGATGACTTTTTCAACTATTTCATCTTTATACGGGTTACAAATCACAATGAAATGTGAACTTCAGACAAATTAACGAAAAAAAAAGAGTAATTTCCATGATGATTGAGGATTTTATAGGGTTTAGGATGATTACTTGAATTTCAGTGATGCTTCTAGAAAGAAAGGATTTTTGAGAATTTTAAAGAACAAAATTAATGTTCGAAGCAAAAAAGTTATGAATATAGGGAAATGCACAAATAATGGCTAATTCTACTAAAATGCATTACTTATCGTAATCATATTTACGTATATCCATGTCTGTATTTTGCATTCATCTTCAGATATTCAAATTTATGAATATAATATAAATCATAATTTCCTATGAACTTACTACCCAACCCTGGCAACATTATGTAAGCTTCTTATCGTCCACAATTGTTTTTGGGAACCTGGTTTGATCTAAAAACGAATTTTTCTTACCCAGTTTGCCTTGGCTGCCACCAGCATTGACTTAAATATTTTATGGGTTAAGAACCCCGTAAACTCACTTGCTGCTATAGCATAAGGAGAATATTGTTAGCGTCTGAAAAGCTGAACTTGAAAACATGTTTGTTGTGGACATCTTCAGGCTCTCAATACCTCCATGGGAATTATCTGTTTGTTTATTTTATAAAATATATCCTATGTTCGTGCTTAGATATTAACGTGCGTCATTTTCATGTCGTACCTGTGGCGATACTGGAGTCTTTCTGTCGAAATCCGAAGGCTTGAGTTGCGTAAGGCGCAAATTTTAGATTTTTACACGCCAGTAAGAGCTATATTAAGTGGAAATGGCCGCTACTGCTGACAGGACGCAGGGCTTTGACTAATCCCAGTTTACTGTCAATGATAAGTTGACGGTTACCCAAAAGAACCGGCCTGTAATAATTTATAGTGCATGGGAATAATTAATATGAATTAATATGATAAGTCAGAGCTGATCGTGAAATTTCACTCTGATTTTTAGCTCATGCTAAGCATGACTTCGGGTAATAATTATTTACTTCTCACTACAGTAAAGCAGCACTACACAATGACCTCTCACATCTTCTCTAATTTGAAGGGTGAAAGAAAAACCTAATCAACTGCTCCAAGTTTAAACAAGCACAAGAACCTCAAGGTGCTGTGTATATAACCTTCCAACATGGTTAGCGCAAGTGGCTAATTTGATCAAGTGATGAGATAAGGTTAATTCAACGGCTGCCTCTACTTCTTGTAACCTCCTAGTAATTTTTTTTTTTTTTTTTAAGCGGAAACGTATTTGAGTTGAGATAGGAGTGAGTAGAAACTTTGCTAGCCACAAGCAAACATGTACCTAACCCTCTTTGTCAGTAGAGACAAATGACAATGAACGTAGCTAGAGTTGATTTGACGTAGGCCACTTTACAGTTGATGTTTTATACTATATGATTGTCGTCAACTCTGACCGAAAAAGTTCCCACAAAGGTGACACTCAAATCGATTCCGTGTGAAAACATTGAACACGATGACATGAAAGATTCTTAGTAAAAAATTCTGTTCACGCCTTGGGGCGGCAGTGTACATAATATATCTCCCTTCAATTTGTAATTGATAATATCACTCCATTGGATCAGTCACTATTTTGCTGCAGTCTATGGCCAGAAATACGAATTTGAACATTTTTGTTGAGCTCCTAAGTATGAATAAAATATTCAAAGTTCATACTGATTTGCGTTTTCATCAACGATGCGTTAGATTGCATTTTTTCCGTCGTTCTCGAACCTCTAGTGTTTGTTCTCTCATGCTCTGACAGCTGCGTTTTCCCATGTGCTGAATTTCCCACGTTTTCCCTCCCGCTCAGTTCAACCCCCAGAGACCATTTTCGTGCCCCTCCCGCCTTTCGCTCGTTTGAAACCGCTATCACTGCTAGGGGTGCCGTATTGATCCGAGTTTCATCAAGATCAGATGATTAGGAGGGAAGATGCATGGCGTGTTCGCTACTCGTGTCCCGCTCGTGACTCTTCAACATCCCTCAAGCTCCGAGAGCTTCATCATAGTGTTCTTTTCTCGAGAAGAGCGTTTTTCTTCTCCCTGCTGTCACGAACATACCGTGGAAGTTTATCTTACTTACTGAAGTGAAAATCACATTATTTCTACGTAGAAATTCTTAGTTCTAGACTTCATCCCAATGTGTGCGCATAATGTATTAGACACAGCTATGGATTGGGTAGCCCAGGCTGACAGTGGACAACAAGTTATATAAGAACTTCAGTGAGCATCGATGATTTAGACAAAGTCGATGGTTTTCTCTGCTATAGACAATTTACAAAAGCAGCTTGTCTCACTATTCCCTTAATTCTTAATTTCTGTGTCCTTCTTGGGCAAAAAAAAAAGGCTTTGGCATTGTGGAACGCCAAACGTTCAAGCAATTTCATCGCTCGCTTAAAAAAGTATCATGATAACCCATGAAAACCCAAAATAATTGGTTCCTAATATATTTTGAGTGAAAACGAATCTGCTCATACACCTCCGAGATGAGTCTTGATTCGCCGTACGCTACAAAAATCAATCATTTATATTTAGAAATGTGTCGATAGGGCAAATGAGAGAAATGAGAGGGAAGCAAAGGTATTTGGAACGATTCCATAAAAGAAGCTCGGATCCTAAGCGCCGATCGTTCATATAAACGATTCCCTCAACAAGTCATTCAGTGAAGAGGAAGAGGAAAAAAGGCTGTTTTGAAGAGCTATAAAATAATACTGTTGTCTGAAGTCTAGACCTTGCAGAAAGGGAACGGGAGGGGGAACTTAGTAGGGGTTTTTACTGCAGCGACACAACAACCACTTATGTGTTTACTGCGTCATTAAAGTGACGTCATTCATCCCCCTTCTCCTCATCATCGTCATGATTCTTTCAGTTCCTTTACAGGTTTACAGTTTTACCGTCCGAGCTATCACTCAAGCTATGCGGTTGTTTTTTTTTTTTTCCTTTTTTTTCGCCCCCGAGTGAGGCGAGAGAGCCATAAACCTTCTCTGGGTCAAACACTCATTGACCATGATGCAACCGCTGTTTATCCCCCTCACACCTGCTTGCAGTGGCCAGATCAATTCTAATCAATAATCTTTGCGTGAGAGATGTTGGATTAAGCCCCAATGTCACCATTAAGGATCGACAGTCAAATCTTGAAAATCTGCATTAATGGTTTCAAGAAGAGAGAATTAGTCAATAAACGATTAGTACTCGACAGTGAACAGACACCTAGTCTCATCCTTCCCATCGCCCTTTCGTTTCAGATTTTCTCTCAAATAGAACAAAATATTATAATATTTATTGACCTGGCTTAAAGCATCATGCAAAATAGTGGCATCAGGATATTAGTATATTAAGTAAAACGTATTATTCAATTCAATAGCCTCGGTAAATCCTGGCTGTACGCTGCCTCGTGATGCCAGTTTTTCTAATTTAGCATTTCTAAGAATGGGATGCACCTACACATTGGATAATTATTATTGTAAAAAAATGTAGCCAGTATGAAATAAAGATTGCGTTTTTTGTGAATCCTACGATTTTGGGTGATGATTGTTCATTGGAACGTACAGGCTGTACCTACGTATTTAGTTGCAAAAGGTCTTATTATTTTTTCCTGCGATTCTTTTTCCACGCAAACATTCGTTGCAGTGCAAACCCATGCTCTTTATTATGCTAATGCCTGTTCCTTACTCACGTTACAGGAAAATCAGTACTCTGTATGCAGTCTCAATGTCTCGATGTCTTTTCCTCAATCCTCATACTCTCCAGCTTTGCATTCCTTTCCTATTCCTTACTTTCTAGGATAGGAACGTTGGATACGAACTCTATTGTCCTGAATGTGTACTTGGCTTTAGATTGTATTTGTTTGACCTTTTGCAGATAATATGGGACCACATGAGATGATACATACATGTAGTTGGCCTCGAGCGAGCTAACCAATATAATGTTGATCCCGCACCGGTGTAGTTGGTCAAGTTGATCAGGAATGGGGTCTAATTAAACAACAATTATTCATTTAACCAGCTATCGAACAATATGTCTCCTTCATTAGAACCTCAACACATACCACGGGAAATCCTATTCGCATGGAGGCTGTAGCTTATAAAATTAGGGAAGAAGATCATTTTGAATCAGAACTGTACGCTGAGGATATACTTAAGAGATATACTTATCACCATTTTTATAATATTGGGTACTCATAGAAATTGTACATGATCGGAATCATAATAACGAAAACACTTTTTACATTTTATTCTTCATAAAAATCCCTTCCTGGTATCACTTTTTCCGAGAAAAAATCCTCCCTTTAAAAAAATGTATCTCATCGATTTCAAATTAAAATTGGAACCAGGGAAACTGAAGGTGAACCAGCTACCCTCTCTAAAATCTGTGTGATCAGAGTATAGTTGTGTGACTAGACGATGATTTGATACATGACCATCGTGATTCTACGTCCATTCGACAACGATGTTCATGTTCAGTGGATCAAGGGCGACAAAACGTGCCCGGAGAGAAAGTTATTTGGTGGAAGAATGGATTGTGCTTCAGCACAATCCACTGTTGTGGAAATACGTCGATATCACCATTCTTCTCATATTCCCACTTATTTCGTTTTCGTGATCTACTGTGCCACGTATGATTCGTTCCACTCTCGAAAAAATGATAGTGTACCGAGGGAAATTGAAAGCGACGGGTGCAAGAAAGTGTCCTTCCAAAAAAGCTGAATCCCCTCGCCAATCCCGTTGTCTCCTGTTTTTCCTTTGTCGAGAGGAATTGTTACCCCTCGGGGAAATCCATCGCGATCGCCCCTACCATACATGATAGAGCCCACGAAAAAAAAAACTGAAACCGTTTCAGAAATTCAGAACACACCTTTTTTTTCATCGCGTGAACGTCATTTTCGTGCCGAAGGGTGTGACAAAAGACCTTCCGTATATATGCCTTCTCCAAGTTTTTCTCATTTTGCCGTTTTTTCACCCCTCTCCTTTCACCCTCCCACATCTCATAAATATTTCCGATGCCAGTGCCCTCTCCTCCACACTCATGTTCACGCTAGAACCACCTATGGTCTGGGGATAGACAGTCGACGTCACGATCCTTCAGAAAGTACAAAAAAAAGGATGACTGCCGAGGGAAGGTTTTGATCAAAGTTGACGTGACTTACTATGTTATTGTGCTCCACCTTTTTGCCAGCCACGTGGAAAAACCAACGTAGCTTTGGCGTTTGCATGTAAATTCGCTTCGCTTCTTCCACTTTTTTCTCTCCCTTCTAACCGGGCCGAGTAATACGGTTAGACGGGGAGAAGAGTTTGAGAAGAGATAGGCAAAACACCGCGAAGGTATACGAACGGGTTGAGTTGAGGTGAGATACCCACGTTGTGGGCGAGGTTGGACCTCTTTCAGTCAAGGGGGTTGCTCTTGCTTCCGAAGAGAAGACGACACGCCTTGCCTTTATCCAATCTACATAAAAGTTGACGAGTTAAAAGCTTCAACCCCTTTTTCCAGGCGCTCGATGAATCTCTAAGTCCCCCTCCTTTCGTTCACCACTTTTCAGGCCATTTTTCGTTCAACTTGCAGTCTTATCAAATCCCTTAGTCGTCAATAATTTCGTTTTTCGTGCGGAGAGTATATGAATGATGTAAGTGGGTTCGTGAGGATCATCACCATCATCATCAATAGATACATGATTCAAGAATAAATTGTCTGTCAAGCAAAACAGCTTTTCTGATCGTACAACGGAAATTACATTTATGTAATGAGAGGGCAGGCAAATGGGATTTTCTGGGCTTCACCATGCTTAACTCAAAATGATTGCTCTGTTCCTTCATGAGGTTACTGTCTATTCTCACGCAATCATACACCGTCATTCTACCCTCCTTGTGTATTTCTAATCCCTAAGTTTATCCCTAATGCATCTTACTCCTTGGAAGTTACCTAATGTCCGTGTTATCGATCCCTTGCCTCCGTTAACTGCAATTGGGCAGAAAATAAGCTAGGCTCAGCTAGGGCCTTCATAGAAATTGTTCCATTTTCGTACAAAAAAAATCTACCTAATATAATTTAATTCAAAATTATCCGAAGCCTGGATATTATAAATTTTTAATCTCCATTAGAAAATGTTTTTTGGGTCAAGATAAATGCATAGGTGTAGTAGCCTAATAAGAATCATCAAGAATCAAGAGGTGCTCGTCTGATCTGGACCGACATTACAAGTGACAAAGCATCCGTAAATTTCAACTGATGAAGAAAATTAAGAATAATGAAGAATTAAAAGCATTCAATGATTCGAATGCTTAGCGTAGACAGTATATTGTAGATTGGCATACACCTCTATTACAAAGATCAATAATCAGACCCTCATTCATGCGTAGATGTGGCCAAACTGCTTCTTATGTAGACAACTGACTATATATGTTTTCTCTGCATTAGGCCTTGCAATTTGGCAGTATGCACTGGCCCACACGATGACTTGTTCATTTGTTAGTGTAACTTGTAATGATCAGAAAATTATGTATCCCCTAGACTTTTCAATCGAATAATACTCAAGGTGCTATGCTCAAATTTATACGCATGAAGAAAAAGTGAGGATACGGACACGCATCTCTTATATTTATTCTTCCCCAACAGAATTTTACGAGAGTCCCCTACTTTACATCTACAGAGAGATGAACAGCAGAATCCCTCGCAGGGCCTCCACAATTTGTTTCTAGAGCGTATTACAAATAGCCCTATTTTCTCACAACGCATATTTCATACCAATAAGGGAGAATATATGACTTTCTGACCCTTCTCGATGTCTGCCTACTGGAGGCCTAACTTTTTGATTGATCCACCATCGGTTTCGTTCACGTTTACTTTGTGCCCCTAATATGTGAAATTCACATTGGACAGCATTGACGAGTTGGAAAAAAAGTTGATGAATTTGATTCAGTGTATCAATCACTCCTCTTGGTGACTGCTGTCAAATTTAATGAGAACGTTATGTTGATTGATTCCGTTCAGCTTGTTATTTTCACGTCAAATTATGGATCCAAAATATACTATGCACGACGCGAAATTTTAAGCGCATCTCTCTCTCAGACCACACTTTGAAACAGCTATAAGTTCGACGCCAGTACGAAGAATGGTACCAAGTGATGGTCTTGAGAGGCACCGAGATTTCTTTATTCATTTAAATTTAATTCATCATAATAATAAATACGAGTATCTGAAACTTTCTCATATTAAATCACAATAATGCATGCCAAAACGAAGGTTATATTTTTTGTTTTAGCCTTATTTTCTTCGATGTTCACTTGCCTGACTGCAAGAGCATTATAATATTTCTGCATTGATATTAAATATCTTGAGAGTTTTTTTTAACTTCATTTCCAGGTAAGTAAAACACCTGAAATTCATTTCCACATTCTCTTGACCTCCTGTATGTGGAATACATTTCTTTCATTCGATAAGGGCTGAAGTCCATGAGAGACTTGGTGTGAAGAGTGTTGTCTGAGCCCGAATGAGGAAGAAGATGAGCAGAGCTTGCTGGAATTGGCGGTTGTTGAATTTTCCGCCTCCCTTCGGGGGGGTTGTAGAGAGCGGATGCGAGTGCATTCTAGTTTCAGAAGCCTGAACTATATCCGGCCCGAGGAGGGACATACAGTTCCAACATCTATCGCACGAGCGACCTATGTGTTCTGTTTCCTGCCAGCATCCATGAGGGTCGATGATAATTTTAATCTTATAAGAATTCTACATTGCCAATTGGAGTCTATTGACCAACCGTCTGATGAGAAAGCTGACAAAAATAATTTTACCGTTAGCTTTAGGTACACCTGTTCTACTCTGTTTTTCTGTATACTAAGGTATCTAGGTACTCTCTGAAGTACTTATTATCTGATTAAAAAAACGGGTTGTTTCTATTTTGCTCACACTTCTCTTAGTAGCTGTTATGTACTTTGAAGGAGGTACCCTACAGTGGGATACGTTTCAACGAAGATGCCTGTAAATTTTGTAAGTACGATTATTATGTCTTGAATGATGACGTGCATCTAATTTCCCCCATTCGATACCTAGGTGATTCTGCCAATAAGTGGTTGATTTGGAGTCACTTTACAGCTTTCCACTACGTATTGGGTCAATTGGATGCAATATTCGAAGGGAGAAAGAGGGTGAGGTGAAGGCCGATTAGACATATAAGTGGTGGATAGACTATGTGGTTAGCCTCGCGGTATAATTATCCTAATCGCGAATGGTGGTGTGAGGGCATCTTACTGGTACCAATGTACCTACAAAGGGAAGTGTGAAAATATTACGACCACGTAAAAGTTGACTTTAAGAATTGTTCAAGTATGGTTGAAACAATCGTGAAACTTCTTACCGGAATCAATCATCTCATTGAATCTTGGAGTCACCAGTGTACATTCAGGACTGCACTGAACAACCCAGATTGATGAACATGAGATCATCAACGCAAAGCATGACACTTGTTTTGAAATTATTAACTAAGAGTGGTGCCCTCGGTGGCAAACGATGTAGTCATTAATTGAGAAGGCAAACACGGTTCTGTAAAACACGTTAGGTTTTTGGTTGGTTATTGCTTGAATAATCAACCTACGTTTTCATGCAAAAAGTCAATTCAGCCAAAAGTTGTTTTCCGGGCGTTTCAAGATGTCTACATCAAAATCAAAATAAGCAAATATCCGTCCATCGTACGCCGTCCACGCCATTTTATTGGTAAAAAAAATTTTTTTTTTCCAAAAATCTGAAATTCTGGTCAGGGACCCGTTTCCGGCTCTAGTTGGTATTTAAAACGTTTGGACTATATTTAAAAAAATGGATTTTCGAAATTTTTGGTGATCTAGGCCTGTGGGGTATTATTCTCCTCTAAATTATGGACGCTGAATCGGGTGGAATGAGTCTACATGCTCCGGATTCGAGGAATAACCAACCCCTGCGAAAGAATTTGCAGCTTTTGTACGAAAAGAAGAGGAAGCATTTTCGAATACTTCAATTCAGTCATTAGTTGTGTCTTGTGGATTGCTGGCAGTCAGTCCCTTAAACGCTCCTTCCAAAAAAGATGAATTTTTAATGAATGAATCCTCCGTTAAAAATTCACGAAGACGCTGCCGCAAAAAAAAAAACTGCCAAAACACGCTACTAACTACATTAGAGTATATTATCCTTGTCGCAGTCAAAATTTCGAAACCTATCGAAACCGTTACCCATCATGTTTTTTAGTATAATTTTTAATTCTATCCACTTCAATTTCGGAACACTAACCATCACTAATCTGCCGGTTGGCATTGAAGAACGTCAACAATCACCACCACTCAAAATGGAAATAATGTAATGTACCGATGATTGTAAATTTGAGTTATTCTTGATTTATCTTCTTCTTTCATTCTCAAAAAGGCGGATAATTCTGCCTAGGACTTGAAAAGAGTTTAAAACGGCCCTTTGCGACGAAAGTACCAACGTTTAGAATCCTATGAAGGGTGAGCTAGACCGGTTGCTCATCACATGATCGATAGCACTCTTCTACGACTATAAAACTAAAAATAAAACTAATGGGGTTTGATGCAAGTGCCCCATATCGTAGATCCTGCTCCCCGTAGCATTCATTTCATCAGTTCTTAGTGATATCTGATATCCATGCAGGTTGTTTGCGATAGATCATCACTCTGATAACATATTAGCCTTACGCAATGTGGCCCTTCATGTGGAGCAATGAGGTGTTACAATCGCAGAGAACTTATTTTATCAGACACTATAATTTATTGTATCCGAAGTTCTTCGTTGATGCATGTGTACCATGATAACTTGGTCTCGTTTTTGGGTTGTTTTCCCAAACAAATTTAGTTCTTCTCCTGAACTCATCGATGATTTCACCGACCCAGTTTCAAATTTAGTTTACATCATCCTGAGTTCACAAGTAGTGATTAAAAGGAAATAAGGGTGGTGAGCGAGGTGAGCAGCCTTAATATTATTTTACTCGAAACATAATGAGGCCTGCTATGCAAGGAAGGCCAAGTGAACAACAAAAGTGTCCTAGATATCATTTTGATTCCCAGACGACGGTAAAGACGATTTTAGATCATTCATAATATTGGGTTTATTTTCTCACAAAATATGTTCATCGTACTTTGATGGCAATTGTCAGTTGAGATCAGAAATTTGAAGAGTTTCCACTAAATTTTGGACGCTGAGTCGATTAGAATGAGTCTCTATGCTCCTGGTCTGACGTTTAATCTGCTAAGTGGTTATTTATTACAATGCTTTGCTCTTTGAGTTTTGTCGATATTCCATAAATTATATTTTTACCACCAGATTGTTTATCTTTCTCAACCGATTCGTCCACTTGTACTGCTTCGTGCTTTACCAGATCCAATAGTTTACATTTAAAAAACCCTCTGACCGTTGAAAAAACTCCAATTCTTTGTAAGTAGTTCTAACAGGACCTATTCTCCCAATGAACGTGGCACTTAATCATGTCAACGAGCCACTCAGTCAGTTATTCTCAGGAATGTTGAAAAAGCGGTATCTTTTTCACATTTCAGGTAATGAGTTTCGACTAATATAACGTAACTACGTTCTGAATTTTACGTTCACGTCGGACGTTTTAGTTTTTGTGAGGAGTTACTTGCAGAGTTTCGTGTGCGTTCGGACGTCGCTTTACTCTCACGTTACTTCATAAACACTGGTAGCGTATTTCTCCTCGTGTATTTTCATCTTCATCTTCTGAGAAGACGCCATAAGCTTATCTTTCGATTTGATGAATACATTCACCAACGCAGCCTCGTTTCCACATCGAGCCGAATCAGCAGAGTGTTATCGGAACTGACCAGGGTGGAACTGCATCTCCATCGTCTCGCGATGTCCAGTTTCATTTGCACATCGCTATGTATCGCGTCAATGTACCACTAGGAGTGGAGTTGAAAGTAAATTTTTTGGGTGCTTGGTATTTTATATTCGTTTGTTTCCAGGTGGTTCGTGAATCGAAGTGATGTGGTCAGTGTTCGATAATCGTGCTCGCGACAAGATTACCTCCGAAGGAAAGAAATGGTGAGTCACAATGTTGTCTTATTCATACCGCATTCTTGTTTAACTCACCGATTTTAACTCTCTTAAATTTACGAGGTTCGCTTATGATGAACTATTCAGGGCTCTGGTTCATTTTGAAAACTGAGTCGGGTAATTTCATCAATATTTTGAATATTTTTATATCTATACATTCGAATTTACCAATCACAAAAGAAATTTTCATAAGTACGAATTCCTCAGCACTTTGATATTATTCGCATTCTCTTTGGAGTAAGTATCCGACGCCTGTTCGCCGCTTTAGCTTGCAACTCGTGACACTTTCTTCTTTTTTTGTTTTAATCCGTTGGAATGAAAAAAGCTCGTGGAATGGACGATCCTTACATTTGTTCGGCGCATTTCCATAATCGCATTTATTTATGAACTGGTTGTTATTAATAATATAAAATTGTATACTTTATTATATCCGACTCGGATGAGTTGAATCCGAGAAGTGGTTTTTGTACTTACGGCCTGGATCGACGCTCAGTTCGATCCCAAACGGGGTTCGGGGTATGTCTTCCACGTAGGTGCCCATTTCGAGTCGGCCTCATCAGCATAGTAATGTGATCGGACTCTCGGATTACCCCTTCCTACATTAGGCCTTCTCGAGCTCGGAGCCGCTCGAACGATCTCGATGGACGAAGTACACTAGTATGGCGCCGTAAAGAATATCTAAATCCGGCCATTTTTCTCGTCTTCCCCGCTGAGCTTGTTCAGTACAAAACACCGATCGTTAAGATTAGAAGAGCTTGGTAATGTGTCGAGAAACGCATACAATACATACTGCAAGTCTTATTTCTTCTCTTTCATTTTCATCTCTTCAGTCAGTTTGAAAGGATGTATCTTTTCAGTAATGTATAATAACGAAGCGCATTTCCATTTTTGAGATTTCCTTCAGGAGTCAGATAAACTCTACATTCTGAAAATTTCAAGGCGATAAACACTTCGAAGCGAGTAACGAGTTGCTGTGCGTCGCCGTCATTGCACGGGAGGTGAAACACCCTAGCACCATGAAATTCCGGCATTCTTCCCTTAAGCTACTGCTACATCATGCCTTCGCTAATGACTTGCATGATCGATCGCTTCGCTAATTGTTCTAGATTTTGCTGTAAGGTTGTCAAAACATCAGCATAATCTTCGTCTCATAAACGTGACGGTTTTCAAAATGAACCGTTTTGAGGGGTTTAAATCGATTTTTTTTGTGATTCATCACTCAGTAGTTGCATTTTACTATTTAATTGCCAAGATAATCTTTCAATCAAAGAGAACAAAATTTCCATAGAAACATTTAAAAGACTAAAATAATTTTCACTAGCATAGCGCTTGTCGTCATGACTTCTAACTTGAGCATTCCGCTTTCACGTACAACTTTCCTTACCTATACCCAAGAACTTGGGTCCCGACACTGCCATTGTTAATATATCAACAGACTCTTTGGTTGGGCAGTGGGTAAGGTCGACATCTCCCCTCTCGCGTGTCTCTTGTAAGGTGTTCTTTAAGGGCAATACGTGTGTTTACCCTCCTAGTTAAAACGCCGCAATTTCCTACAGAAGGGATGGTTAGTCCTCGGACCAGGAGCATGGGGACTCACTCCGAATGATTCAGCGTCCAAAATTCAGTGGAAAATGATACCCCACACGCCTAGGTACCAGAAATCTCGAAAACATTTCGAAATGGGTAGATAGATACTTATTATCACCTATAACCTCTTCCTGTGGACGCCAATAGATCCGGTACCCACCTCATCGGATTCAGCGTCCAAAATTTAGTAAAAAAGAGTACCCCACACGCCTAGATCGCCGAAAATCTCAAAAATTCGTTGGACCAACCAAATTTGGTCCGATCGGGCTGAAAAGCTTCGAGGACCAATCACAGCCGGGAACGGATGCCTGACCCGAATTTCTGATTTTTAGAAAATTGTCTACTAGTAAAATCGGCATGATCGGCGGACGGTGGACGGTGGCCGCCGGACGGATTGCTTATTTTGATCTAGACACCTTGAAAAGCTCGTATGCATGATACGCAAAGCTTCCTCACTTACAACGGCATACTATAGGTTACAGTTTCCTATTCATTTACTTCAGCTCATCAGAAAAGAGTGCTCTGTGTATGATCGTCCGAATTCATAGAATTTAACCATCCGGTACTAGCCAACCCCCTAATACATGCATCATGATATTCCGCTTCCTTTTATTGGGATTTACCCAATTCAATTTTTGGTTGGTTATTCCTTGAATAATCAACCTATGTTTTCATGCAAATGGTCAACCTCTCCGAATCGGCTCAAAATTTTTTTCTGGACGTTTCATGATGTCCTGATCAAAAAAGGTCAATGTCCGTCCGCCGTACGCCGTCCGCCGTCCATTGTCCACGCCGTTTTTGGTAGTAGAAAATTTTCTAAAAATCTGAAAATGTATTTTTTGAAAAATGGATTTTCGAGATTTCGGGCGATCTAGGCGAGTAGGGTGTCATTTTCCACTAAATTTTGGACGCTGAATCCAATGAAACGGGTTCCAGAACGATTGGCACCCACTGGAAGAAGTAATGGGTCAAATTGGGTATTTATTACCTATTTTGAATATGTGTTTTTGGGATTTCTGCTACCTAGGCGTGTGGGGTATAGTTTTCCACTAAAGTATGGACGCTGAATCCAATAAAATGGGTCCCAGAATGATTGGCACCCACTGGAAGAAGTTATGGGTCAAATTGGGTATATATTACCCATTTTGAATATGTGTTTTTGGGATTTCTGCTACCTAGGCGTGTGGGGTATCATTTTCCACTAAATTTTGGAAGCTGAATTCAATGATGTGTGTCCCAGAACGATTGGCACCCACCGGAAGAAGTTATGGGTCAAAATGGGTATGTATCCACCCATTTTGTATGTGTCAGGATTTCAGGTGCCTAGGCGTGTGGGGTATCATATTCCACTAAATTTTGGACCCTGAATCGATTGGAATGGGTCTGGGACCCGCCACACCCACTGTTTCTTCCATTCGAGGAATAACCAACCCGTGTGTAAGAATTTGCATATTTTTTTACCATGGAATCGAAAAAACCAGAGGGCCTGGATCAAACCCAGGTTGAATCATTTCGAGATAGGTAAACCACCCTTGTTATTTTATCAAGTTGTTCATTAATAATTATTTTCTTGTCGCGATCAAAAGATTAATCTCATTCACCTTATTGATTATTGAAAGCTAGAATAGCGTTATAACTAGGTACGTGAACGATGGGACATCGATAACCGAATTACCTTCGCGGAGAGCTATATTCTTTTTCTTCTTTCATTATGATGAGTCACGAGTCATGGATGGATCAAGTCGGGCGCGTGTTCTTTTGGTTAGTTATATCTTGAATGATCAACCAATGTTATGTAAATAGTCAATCTCTCCGATTCGGCAAAATGAGTATCTATCTACCTATTTTGAAAGTGGGTTTTTGAGATTTCTGGTACCCAGGCGTGTGGGGTACCATTTTCCTCTAAACTTTGGACGCTACATCAATTGGAATGAGTCTCCATGGGCCTGGTCCGAGGAATAACCAATCCCTGCGAATGAATTTGCAGCGTTTTCATTTTTATAAATTGAAATGCAACAGAAAACAAGCGCTTACTGCAATTTTAAAATAAACTGTCATAAATCACAGTAAGGTTAAAATGGAATAAAACGTTAAGATTACGAACGAGTTGGTGGTTTACAAAAACTATAAGACCGTGTACTTAGAAAGTAATAACGTATGATACGATACATACCCTGTGTACAACTTTTTTTATATTTTAAATGATTTTGATAAGACCAGTGGATTACTGTTCCAAGGCAATTATTATCTCTTCTGATGGATATTAAGTAAGACAAAGGCCAAGTAGGTATGAAACCAGCTTAGTCATTGGAATCGGTGGGAAGGTCGGGGGCAAGTCGGAGACGTGAAAGCGAAAGAGGTGTGTACGGGAGAAGAAAACGAGCAAAGTGGAATCCTGGAAAGTTACGAAAACTTGTATTGCTTGCCTAGCCTCCACCCTTCCTCTTCTCTATCGTCTGATGGATCAATATGAGGGCGGCTGCGGCCATTGGCGGTCGCCATGGTGCCTGCGTTCCTCTTTCCTCGGAATGCGAAAATCCCCCTTCCAACAACCACCACGTCTGGGGATGCTCAACCCGGCCATGTTCCCATCCCCCGAAGGATCGCCCTCCTTTAGGTCCTGGTTTCCTATATCGATCTGGTGAGCTCCCGCCATCAACTCAGGCGAGGGTGGAGTCTGCTAATTAGCGGGAGAAATCCTCATGAGCGGATCACCGCTGATTCGGCAGACACACCCTAACATTTACAACATTTCTGACGAATAATCGACGAATTTGTTAATCTAAATCGCTATACCTAATATTATTCTATAAAGATTACCAGATCGAAGGATCATGTTGGAATATAGTACAAGTACACATCCAGCCAATATCAGCAAGATCACCAACCAACGAGCAATCGCTCCGGTTACATAACTTTTGTAAAACCACGGTTCAAGGGGTTTTAAGAGTTTAAATGATGTCCTCACCTTGCAACTTCATGTTCTGACCGATTCTAGAGTTGTCAACAGCAACACGACTGCTTAAGTGAAACCCCATCTCCGATCGGCCCAAGAACGATTTCTTGGACGTTTCATGATGAGCAGAACAAAAAAGTTACAATGTTTGTCCACCGTCCGCGTCGTTTTTGATAGTAGAAAATCCATAGAAATTGGTCCCAGACCATTGGTGCCGTCCGGAGGCCGGTACGATTCAAAATGAGTTCCTACCTGCCTATTTCAGTGGTGAGTTTTTGGAATTTTCCGGTATATAAGCGTATGGGGTATCATTTCCAATTAAATGTAGAACGCTGAATCAATTTAAATGAGCCCGGGACACTCCACTCTCACTGTTTCCCCATGTTCCTGCTTCAATGAATAACGTACTCTGAGAAAAAATGTGCAGCGTTTTGTACGAATACTAATAATTCAGGACTTCCCACATGTATTGCTTCTTTAGGTTATTCATGTAATTATTTTTGCCTATTCGAATGACTGTCGATAACGATCCCTAATCCGTGGAATCTAAACTATTTCTCAGTTTCCTTGGAGTAACTCATGAAGATTATTGGAAAAACTTGGAGAAAATCATACGGAGCGAACAAAACACGTAAAACTGTCTCAGCGCTATTCAAAGCTCCTGTGTAGTTATCGCGCATGCGTGTCGATATTCCTCTGAGAAGGATTGAGGCTCGTAGAAATGTGCGTACCGTAACGGTTATCACCTCCGCCAAATATAAGCGGGCTAAGGGAATAGCCAAACGAGTTTCCGCTCTGAGGAATCTGTTGATAAACCCGAACGTTAAAAGGAAAATTTATGATTCACACTGAGGGCGTGGCATTTCAAAAACTGCGGCCTTCGTGGTTCTATTACCACTATATTGAGTAGTTTTCGGTTTTTGTGCGCCGAGAAATAGGTAGCTCCGAAGTTCACTGCTTTAAATTCCCCCAAAATTTCAACTATCTATTTTGAACCAATTTAAATTGCCTCAGTCTGGCATCAAGCCTGTGAGTCGACCCTCATGATTTGCCCAAAACGTTGATTTTGCGTTTCACGAAGTTAGGATTTGAGAACCGCAATGTTTTTCTGCCGTATTTGCCCCCAGCAATAAACATTTTTCTGGGAACCATAAATACTAAGGTGAATGACTCCCTTTAGTCTTTATTTGTCAGCTTTTCAGCTCAATCACCGCAAAGTGGGGTTTTATTTCCTACTCAATTTTAGACGATGGTCGGTCCAAATGGATTCTGTACCAATTTCCGCTAAAAAAGGCAGGATATTAGAAAAAATGGGTATTTTTCAATTTGGTACATTCTTGATTTAAGGAAAAAATTATTTGCCATCATTCTCTCCCTCCTTTTATTAGGAACCTACGCGAATGTATGCCTTATCACACAAGCAGATCCTTTTACTCTAAAACATCATGAACTATTTTTGGACTATTTCGGAGCTCGTGTTACATGAAATCTATCGGAGCACTCGTCTTTAATGTAAAGGTGTATTGGGAATAAGGAAAACAAAAAATTCATCAAGATAACATGTAGGGTGCTATAAATAGTTGCTATTTTTCAACCCCCTACAGTTCGTAAAAGAATGCATGGGGGAGTCGAGTATTGTGATAGCTAAGTGAGAAAGAGAAAGTTTCAGAAGGCAGTAGGCTGATATTATCTTTTGGTTGGAACTAACAATGGAAGACCCATCTAAAGAGAAGGGTCGACCGACGAAACGTTTTAGGTGATATTTTTACCAAGGCTCTTTCACTATCGGACACGATTTCAATATCTAACGTCCATTTTGTTTTCTCTTTTACCCATTAGTTTACTACATTACCACTCTCGTTCATAGGCATGGGATAGGTTAAAACGACCGAACAGGTGCGTCGAGTGACTAAGTGTAAAGCTACCTGGTGCTATTACGTGAGGAGGGATGGCCACTTTGTAGCGTGAATTAATGGTGGAATATTTCTGAAAAAGAAAATGGTTTTTTCTGGTTTTCAATTTGGCCCCTATACCTAATTTCAAGGTTTGCATAATTCGAGTGCGTCTTTGTTTCCCTCAAAATTCGACAATTTATTTGGCTTATTTACGTGCCCCACTATCGAGAGCTCTTAAAGGTTTTAGTTTGCGGAATTTTTCATGGGCCAGGGATCCCGTGTCCCGTCTGAGGTCTCAAACAGCGTTTCTTCTCGAAATAAAAATACTCATCCGATACAAATCCGCAGTTTTTATTGTACCAGACAGCAACTGGCAGCAGTAAAATAATGCCTCCTCTTCTCCCTCCTAAATGTCACCCAACAGAGTCCGACGTGGGGATCTGTCCCACTAATTCCGAACCTGTGTCGTGTTATCTCCAGTCAACCGCCTCAACCTGAACCGAAAGGAATTACGAACCCCCGAAACTTCTCTCGCTTCGCCTCGATTTAATGTATTCGTCTTTTTCTCCTTTATCGCCTTCTTCCATATATTATACGATTCTCTATTTTTCATCTCAGACGGGATTCTCGCGTATTGAGGTACGATGCCTGCGTTAGAAGTCCCACCGCTCCTCATCGTCTGAAGTTTGGAATGCCATTCGTTTTCCCTTGTGGTACCGACCTACCTATCCGCCATAGGCCCGCCCATCCTTGATGAATTATGCCACTCTATCTCAGGGATTGTAAATGCAATAATTCCTGATGTCAACGACTGTTTACGCACTACAAGAAGAGTTGGTGATCCTTCCCGTGAACTAACCAATTTTTTGGGGCTCAACTTGTAATCCTGTAGTAATTGAACTATGAAGAACAACTAAGATAAATAAGTACCAAACAGAATCGAACGCTCAATTCATGTTGAACACTGGATTGTAACAAGGACATTATGCAGAAATAAAACCATTCCCAATAGTGCTATCAATGACCAATTTCAATCCACGTCCAAAGTATACATTTCGTTCGGAGAAATTATATTTAAGACCCGTTCCTGGAGCCACAAGCTTCATACCTTTCATTGCCGTACCCACATGTCCCCATTATTCGTTCCTGCTGCCACAATCTCGGTACTTCTGGCCCAAGGCGAGATCGAAGACAAAGCCGTGATAATTAGAATACATTTAACTGAGAATTGCTATATCTGTGTTTTTCTTGCGAGACCTATACATATTAGTTTTAAACTAAAATGTTGCATTAATCTTCTGTTGGCACGCCGAGGTTTCGGCTATTTTGTCGCACTTTTTTAAACTGTTCCCTCAATTATGGTATTACATGCCTGAAGTTGGTGTTTTACAAATATAAACTTTTATATGATTTTGGAAGCGTGCTGCCCTCCAAATAATGAAAAGCTTTTCGAATGTAATTACTTGCGCGCGTTCACAAAGAATTGAATTGGAGTGGGTATAGAATATGGCATTATTACCGTGCTGGTAACAGTACTTCTACCCAAGGTGCTAGATTCTTGTGAGATGTTTGCTTCACATACACCAACCTAAACTCGAGGGTCATCAATTCCTCTGATCCTGAGTTGCGAGGAAGCTGATTGAGGAGAAGGGAGCAAAAGTGGGTGGGTCTCATACTTTCTGAATGGCCCCCGAGCTGCTATGACTGAAGCAACTACATACGGCCACTAATTATAATATATGTCATTTTTCTAGCTGCGTTGACCTTAAACTCAGACCGCTTAAATTGCATGTTCGGTGTTCATGTAAATCTACAATTTCGTACGCCATTAGCCACGTAATCACTAAAATTATGTCAATTGTCTGTTGTACTTTATACTTTGTCTTTGTCAATGTCTTTATGCTTCATTTAATTTGATAGACAATCGCTAATAATGTTTCGTTGATGTCTGCCCATGCAAGCCACTGACATTAATCCATTAACTGGATTTTAGGCAAGAATTACAATTGGAAATGAGCCTGACCCACAATATGCCCAAAAGCATTTACCCTTTTGGAACGTAGATAGAAAAATTCATAACTGAGGGGGTGAATTGATTTCATGCTCACGCTCTTATTACACATTTTGTTAGGACTAGCCTGATCACAACAATATCCACCTCGATTGATGCGTATTACAGAAATTCACAAGTTTGAAGCAGCGTTCAACGTGTAAGCTTCGATCGACGAAAGATTTGAATGGAAAGAGGTTACAAATTAAGTAGGTTAGAGTACATAGGATGTTATCCTATATTCTCGGGCATTATTACTCCGGAATAATATCGCGTATATGCTCTCAGGCGCCGCATGATTCTATTGGAATGCCCAAAGACGCCCAAAATCTCCACAGTGCTCTGTATCCACTGACATCATTTAATCTTCTGCTCTGTCTTATATTAGCAGACACATGCTTTAACCATGGGTCCCTCCTGCCCGAAAAACAATACCGAGTAACATCACGCGGGAGTGACACTAATGTAGTTGAAACGGTGACAGTTCATTTTATTTATTTATTCCTCCAGGAACCGCGCATAAGCACACTAAATAACTTTATCGATTCAAAATTCTGCAGTTTCAGAGAAATAAACTTGTGTAAATCTTATGCTCGGTGTAATTACATTGATAAATGGAATACATTTGAATCACTTGGAATTCAAATCGTTCATTATACCATCTTCCATTTTAACATAATCGAACTAGCAACCAGCTGAATGAATTGCTGAGTGCCATCATTTGTAACACCAAAATGAAATGCAAAGCACAAGCGTCCCTTGATCAGCAAGGAATTTATAAAATCAGCATTCAGAAAACAGCTCTCGGAAAACCAGATTTAAGAAACTGAAAGAACGCTGCAAATTCTTTCACAGGGGTTGGTTATTTCTCGGACCAGGAGCATAGAGACTCATTCCAATCTATTCAGCGTTCAAAATTCAGTGGAAAATGATACTCTACACGCCTAAGTTGTCAAAAATATGGAGCATGGGGAAAGCAATGGGTTTGCTGTGTCCCGGATCCGTCTCATTGGATTCCAAGCGTCCAAAATTTAGTGGAAATGATATCCTACACGCCCAATCCGTTTTTTGAAATACACATTTTGACCTCCACCCCTCCCCCCCCCTGGCGAAATGTCTGAGGATCAACTCGAGCCGGAAACGGGTCCCTGACCTGAATAACATTCAGTTTTTTTTTTTTTTTTTTTTTTTTTTTTTAATTTCTACTACCAAAATCGGCATTGGGCGGCGGACCGACATTTGCTTATTTTGAAATAGACAATTTGAAACACCCAGAAAAATGTTGGGTCGAATTGGAGAGATTGACTTTTTGCATGAAAAGATAGGTTGATTATTCAAGGAATAACTTTTTTACTTCAAATCAGGCGTCTGCTTAGCAAATAATGTTCCCAAAATTGCGCCTAGATTGGACTAAACCCTAACTGCAAGCGCCATTTTGTCCATTCACGTAACGTTCCAGCGTAATAGGTGAGCGATATTGTCGGACGGATTCTTTTCTTCCGTAATTGTCGAAGGAGGTATTCAAAAATTAAAGGGAATTATCACGGTCGACTTTGAACCGCCCGTACTTACGAGCTATAAGTAAACTCTCAGCGATAGGGAAGTTTCACTCTCCCCGCATGCTGTCTTTTGATGATTCCAGGATGTTGTAACAATGAAATTACATACTGTTCAAACGTGCAAGCAGTATTACATGATTACTGGGTGGAAAAGTATAATAGTTCCCTAGTTGCAAGGTCTAATGACGGCAAAGAACAAGAGTGGTTTCCTTCCTCGGGCCTTTGATCTTATCTTCAAGAAGCAATTGTCCATTGAAAACTTTTTTTTTGTTTTACATTGTATAAACGTTGCTTTTTTTTTACTCTTACCCGCAAGAAGATTAACAATCAATATTACCTTCAAAACGTATGTTCAGGGAGCGTTGAATAGGTACTTCTGAGAAACATTCGACTCTAGGAACATGAGAGGAATTGTGATTGAAATGATTCTATGTTGCACCTTTTTCTACACGGACAATCTACTTAATTTTCTTTTTGAATCGATGACTAAAAGATAACTTTAAAATTGAGTTTAACAAGATTTGCGATTTTGTATGACCCCTATCGTCTTTTTCATCTCCTCCAACCATTCGAGGAAGGCGGTTTTGAATCTCCCGCCACCGTATACAGGGGGGTGGATCGGGCGAAGTGTGACGTATTGATCATAGAGCGCAGCAAGCCCAGGCCTGCCGTCGAAAGGAGAGTAACCCAGGGAGAATGTACAAAGAGGATCTTTTCGCTTCTGCTTTACAGAACATGTGCCAACAATTAAAAACGCTGCAAATTCTTCCTTGGGTTGGTTATTCCTGGACTAGGAGCACGGAGGCTCATCCCGATCGATTTAGTGTCCACGATTCGGTGAAAAATGATACCCTACACGCCATGGTTCCAGAAATCTCGAAAACCCATTTTCGAAATAGGTAGATGTATAACCATTTCGACCCATAACTTCTTTCGGTATGCTCCAATTGTTCTCGTCCCCAAAAGGCACTTTTACCTTCCAAAGAGGTGATTAGTAATATTAACCGATTGTTTGAAACGAATATTTCCCCACATTTCAACATCCAAAACTGAAAAATTGGAAAACTCATAGAAGTAAGAAGTTCAGCTAACTTTCCCGACTGATTCTATTTCAGTAGGTACATCATTCTGGTTTTCATCTAGTATTGTTCACTGTGCTATTTTGACATGGGAGGTTTCATCAAATATGCGTGTCATACTCCCCTGCATTTGGTTGGTTGTTCCTTGAATCATCAACCAGTGTTTTCATGAATAAGTCAATCTCTCCGATTTGGCCCAACAATTTATTCTGGACGATTTAAGGAGTCTAGACCGAAATAAGCAAATGTCCGTCCGCAGACCACGCCGATATTGGCAGTAGAAAATTGTCAAAAAATCATTACGTCAGAGACCCGTTTCCTGCTCTAGTTGTTCCTCGAATTCAGCCCGATCAGACCAAGATTGGTGGGAGGAGGGGGTTACGTTCAAAAAATGGATTTTCGTTATTTTTGGCGATCAAGGCGTGTAGGGTATCATTTTCGAATAAATTTTGGACTCTGAATCCAATGAGATGGGCCCCAGAACGAGTGATGCCCACTGGAAGAGGTTACGGGTCAAAATAGACCGCTATCTTTCTACTTCGAATTTTGGTTTTTGAGATTTCTGGTGCCTAGGCGTGTAGGGTAATATTTGTTTTTATAGTTTGGCCACACGCCAGGCCCACCGTATTCCCCATTTCCCCCATGTTCTACATTATTGACGATTAAGGCGTGTGAGGAATCGTTTTCCACTAAATTTTGGAGCGTTTTTCTATATTTCTCGTCTGTGCTTTATGCCTGTTATTGCAATAGTTTCATTATGCTTCTTTAGTTTGTTTTAAATCATACTTGTCCCTCCTCTCAATGATTTATCAGCGAACCCTCGACCAATATCCATAAAACTTACAATTCTTGAAATACAAATTAATACTTTAATCAGTAATTTGATTTCATAGCATATTAACTACCCAACATAATTATATTATTGTCTTTTTTAACTTTTTGGTTAATTTATTCCTTTTCATTCATAGAGTGGTATATTTATCGTGGTTACTATTATTATTTATAGTGGTATTTGTATCATAGTTATTCAGATAGCTTTTTTACCCCTTCGAATTATCAGTTCGCTGTGATACACTTCTCATGCTTGCGTAAAGATGAATAGTTATCTAATTGAATGCATTTTTAGCTCAGTCTGAAATTTTAATAAAAATTCAAGTTTCTTAACTGAAATAGTCACTGTTAATTTGTCTTGAAGTGAGATCTTTTTGTTTGGATAAGTGTAAAGAATTGGGTTTGTTTACTCGAATTTGATTAGGCTGGTCATAATTAATTAGCCTTTCATCTATTTTCATTTTTCATAACCATCCCCTGCATTTTCGGAATTGTGATTTTCACCTGTTCGGGCTTTCAAATATTCTGATCGCCCAAATATTGCATCGTATCATTGATGGCTAGGACTGGGGAATAGATCGTTATTATCAGATGTAAATGCTCTACCTCCTTCCTCTTATTCCCAAAATGATTATTAATTATTACTTTGTAGCTGCTTGTGAATTATCTCGATCGCTCACAACCCAATTTTCTACACAAAACAAGTAAACCAAAGAATGTCCACAGGCCTACAACACTTGCTGACCTACTCCAACATAATTATTATCCATACATTTTTCAAGCTCTCGGCCGTTCGAAGGGTTTCGTGCGTACATTATGAAGGATACCACTCATTTCGAATGATTCAGTGGGCCTATTACAGGTGTCTGATGCATATCTATTCGAATTATTCCCGGTTAGAAATAGAGGTTTAATTGAGCTCGTAAAATGTTTCATTCGATCGTAAACTGATTTTTTGTTCCTTTCAGCGTTACGTCCTTTATGCCGTATTGCGTGTCTCACGGAATCACTTCCCGCAGTTTACGTGTGTCAGATAAAAAATTATCGTAAATATTTATGACGAACCTCCAAAATATTTCCAACCCTCAAACAGTGGTATTTTCTATTTTGGCATTCCTTTCTTATACGAGGTGATAATATACCTAAATGCACCTATTTTGCGCCTCTTCAAGTGTAGGTTGGGTTCCTGCCCAGTCGTATTAGAGGCTTAGGCGGACTAACATGAAATATCTGGAAAACTATTCGTTTAAAGAGCAAATTCCCTAAAAGATGGGGCTCCCATGGCACTTTTGGGGCTGCAGCATATAGGATATTATCACGAGGTGCATTATTGAATATACGTATTCTAGTATAATATTTGTATTGTCCAGTCTTCCATTTCAAATTTGTCTTAAATTGAAACAATCGCTCAATCAAAATTCTCTCCAATAGAGAAAAAGAGGGACTTTTTATGGTAGTATTGAAGAGAGAAATAAAAGGCATGAACAATGTATACCAAATTAAGGAGAGAATGATTTTGTTTGTTTTTTCTAATATACCACTAGACAGCATGTTTTAATTTGTTTAATGTATTTATTATTCAATTTATAAATCTGTTTATTAGTTTAATTTAAATCGTTTATAAGCCTAATTATGTTGCTAATTTCGGAGGAGGAGATAATTTTTTTTTATTATCATTATCCAGGGTGGGTAGAGGAGACCGAAATGCTACGAAATATTCTGATATTCACCAGGAAGACGAATGCATTTTTGTGATAATCGTTTTAATTCATTAATCTGTAACAATTATGAATCATGTATTGTTATTGAATAGGTGTTTCCACTTGGTAGTTGAAAGAACAATTTAATTATAAGGGTGAATTATTTTTTTTTTTTTTACCGATCATTTTCTATCAAGCTCTTGATGATGCATTAGCATTTTATATAATTAGGTATATTTTCTTATTTGACATGAAATAATATATCAATAATACATCTATCTATCATAGATAGGTCGATAACTTTTACCCAGAACAATACGATTTGTTCTATTATTTAAATTATGTCCGAGTGTATCGGACCTGTTATTCATCCTGTCACTACCTACCCCTTATATTATTGAATTGAGGGAGACGAATTATTTGAGGAACAACCTTCCCGTGCTAATCTCTCACCCTTTTTTTCTGCGCTCATCTCAATTAAGCCCCTCACCTCCTCCCCCTCATGCAGAGGGTGAATTATAGATTAGTGAACTGCTCCTGACAAATTTAAGCGTAAAGCATTTTAGAGGCT
Source organism: Cyrtorhinus lividipennis (assembly GCA_019603395.1). Classification (NCBI taxonomy): domain Eukaryota; kingdom Metazoa; phylum Arthropoda; class Insecta; order Hemiptera; family Miridae; genus Cyrtorhinus; species Cyrtorhinus lividipennis. The sequence goes on along the minus strand of CM033998.1, from coordinate 36,660,378 downwards.
CAGAAGGTTGAATTCTTAATTAAATATTAATATTGATAACTTTTAGCGCATCGTGCCGGCTCATTTCATGTTCATCATTCTATATCTAAACTGCAAAATCACCTGTGCCCAATAATTACACCTAGATGTGTATTGTTGTGGTTCGATAGTGGTACTTGAATTGTACAGGTTGGAATAATTTGATCATAACTTTAAAAAGAAGTGTTGGTAGGATCCGATCTATTTTACTTTTCATTTTTTGCAGTTTCACATGCTAGGATTTTTTTTTTTTTTTTTTATCTAGTAATGTTTATAGGAAATATTGTATATTATTATGTACTTACGTTTTGCTGGTGCGATACTGACTGTTTCCAGTGGTAGATGTTGAGGGTTCTGGAGAAAGCAGTGAAACTCCAATGGGTAGGTACTGTGTGATCTTTTACTTTTCTCATCTCATTGGTTGCTTTCTATTTTGGGGTGGGGAAAAGGGAAATTGGGCGTGGTAGTTTCTTTATTTTTTAAACAATCCATACTCAGGTCAAACAGGTAGGTAGGTATACAGTAAAATGTGACACAATAGGCGACTTGGCGAAAGGGATGACGAGGAGCGACGACCTGACGTAATGTGTGTTCCCTTGTTACGTATACTGAAGGTATACCGGAAGTTGGAGAGTACTCAGGATACATCCAGTATACGTACAAGAGGTCACACTCGCGACGACGGCGACGAAGGTGCTGAGAACAGCGACGGCGGCGACTTCCCTCGTCGATCGAGTAGTTCGAACAGGCGACAGAAGACTCCGACGATTCACCCCGACGTCGCCGAGAGGGGAAACTGGTGCCGACGGACTCCGCCTGCGCCGAGGGGCGCGCATCTTTTCCACCCCCACTTAGATCCAGGCCGCCTCCAGGGGGGGAAGTGGGGGATTCGTGGGAGGCGGAGTCACTCGTCAGCCTCGCCCTCTCCTTATCGCCGTTTCCTTTTCATTTCCTCTTCTCTACTCCCACTGAACCGGTCATACTTTGAGTCCTACAAAAAATTCAGAATTAAAATCGGAAATCCCAATAAAAGTCGTTGAACTGTCGTGAAGATGTCCACGTGCTATTTTTATAGCTCTAACCACGACAATAAACAACACTCCGATGCTAACAACCCAAAAATAACTCCCAAACCAGAATTCCACCTGATTTTTGGAATTAACTTAGGCCTCTGAGATTCGCAAAAAATATAGGTAGCCTATAAATTGTCCAGACTATAAATGTCAATAATATTGGTAGGTATCTTTTAAATGTCTCAAATTATGCTCTGTCCTGCAAAAATACCCTCCCTGATGCGTACGTATGTGAGACCCTTTTGTTCTGACTGGAATACAAATGCCATAAATGCCCCATGGAGGGAGTTAAGTTAGAATGCAAGTTGGGGGGAACGAACCGCAGTTTGAAGACCAATGGCAATAATGAGCCATTATTATGCTCCGCTCGATACAAAGTTTACTGCTGCAAGTGGGGCCTGATATTGTTCTGGCAATGTAATTGTATGGTAGAAGTATGGTAGAATGTGCGTTTTCTATAGTGTTACAACCATTGTTAAGAAAAGGTGCTGTAGCATCGACCCAGTGCTAGCAATTGACCCGCTTCACATTAATTTTGTTTGGTTACGAAAAATACTGATATGTGGAACAATACTGATATGTGATTATTTCCATCTACTGTTCATTTGAGAGCCCAGGTGGCTCATTTTTGGATTTTGAATGTCATATACGTTCAATCCATGTTTTATTGAAGTACCCGCACAACAAACGTAACTCATGTTTCTGCCTCTCAATGATCATGTTTCCGGTGCAAGACCTTCGCATTAATAATAACTTGATTCATTCTAGATGACCTGCAGGAGTGATCATTGAACATTTTCCTCATTATTGATACATAATCGATATGTACAGAAAATAATAATGTTTAAAATTTACGAAAATCAACGACCTTCTGAAATGTCGAGTTCCTTCAACATATGAGTACATAAGACCTGCTCACATAAGCCCTGTAAACATGATTCTTCGATATACGTATACTTAGGTTAATTATTTTCCATATCGTTCTCTCATGGTCTAGCTACCCGCAGAAGTAATGTCAGATTTCCACTATTTATGAAAATGAAACTATCCTGGAGACTTTACCCGATCTTTATTCTGATTGTTAGCTGACATGTTACTTGGGTACATACTAACTTTTTGAGACAAGTTAATTACTTATAGGCTATAGAAAGCTTACATTCAGAACAAAATTAAATTATTCTCTTCCTTTTTTTCTGGCAAGTTGGTACTCAAATTAATATCTGTTTCCTACAGAGCATGAAAAGTTTGAGATCATCATTTAGTTAGGTATACCTACCCCGTAATTCAAATACCAACTTCTAAAGGTTACAAGGTCATTTCACCAAAGCCAATCACCTATAAAACCGATGAAATTGGGCCTAATGGATAATCACTATTCATTCAATTAAATTATTTCCAAAGAAGGAAAAATACGATTCAGTATTAGTGAGCGCACGGGTGAGAGTGCGATGTCGTTTCATCCCTCTCCTTATTATTAAAACTAAAAGAATCCGTTGAAATACCACCAAACGCAAAAATAAAGAATTTCCAAGGTGATTCAATTTTCTCAAAATGTCTACATTCCTATGCAAGCACCATAATGAATTACAAGACTGTTACAGAGCCAAAATTGACGCCCAAAGGCGGCTAGATTACGGGATTATATATTAATAGATTTATAAATATTATATTTTAGATTATGGAAAACATTCTTGTCTAGAAAAACGGATTTCTAGGCGTGTTGGGTATCATTTTCGACTAAATTTTGGACGGTGAATCCACTGGGACAGGTCCTAGAACGATTGACGCCCGCCGGAAGAGGTTTTGGGTCAAAATTGGTATCTACCTACCTATTTCGAATGTGGGTATTCGGGATTTCTGGTACCTAGGCGTGTGGGGTATAATTTTCCACTAAATTTCGGTCGCTGAATCGATTGGAATGAGTTTCCATGCTCCTGGTCCGATGAATAACCAACCTCTATGAATGAATTTGCAGCGTTTTTTTAGCTTGTAGGTCAAATTTTTACTGTATCATTTAGTCAGACCCAAGCTTTGTGTTTCATACTACTCATATAGTTTCGACTTCATGGAATTAATAGCTTTGAGGAGAGCTGTAGTACTAGAATGCGGCATGTTCGACATCATCCACCTTACTTTTTGAGTTGCCTTTCTTTCGTTTTGCTCCCTCCTGTTTCATTCTTCGTGGTGACTCGAATCTATAACTTCGCCATGTGCAACGATTTAGAAACCTGGAACTGTTAAAATTTACGTGAGTGCCTCGTTAGTGCTTTGTAAGTATTGTTACATAAATTGAATGACAATGTGATGGCATTAAACATGATTATTCTCATCTTCTGATGGGAGAACCCGAAAGAGGTGTAAACATCGACATGTTCTCATGGACACATGGGGGGTTCTCATGTGGGGTTATGTGGATATACATAATTATATGTACCACACGTCTTCTTTCTGCAATGCATCGTTGATGATAATTGGAATGTTACGCAATTATGTCACTGTCTATAAAAATATAGAAACTAAAAATATATTCGATCTGTAAAAGCTTGAAACTGATAGGTAAACAAAATTATTTCAGAGAACATTTGCTGCGCAACAAATATCATACCACTTCATTTTCCGCAGAATGGCTCATGTGTTTCCATCATTTTTTTATTTCCTATTCATCTTTCATAAGAGTGGTAAAAATCCAAACCAATCAGAAAATTTATAATTAATTTCAAACGCTTAGTGTTGGTAGTTAGGCTCAAATCTGCCTTGCTCCTCATGCAAAATTTTAAATTTATTCATGAATAACCATTGCTGAAATTGAGTTATTCGTGTCTCCTGAAATTCTGAGTTGTTTCAAGGGAGAGATTCTCGACTTTATATTCTTCCTAAAGATGCAATTTAGCGTGAGTCTACCCGATCAAATTACTCAAAAGCATTTCAGAGATAAAAATTCACCGTTGATCAAAATATTTGAGCCCTCTGCGTAAAAACCAATCAGAATGTAGTCGAAAGCCGACAGAAGAAGTTCGGAGACATCCCACGACCTGATCGTGAGGTTCCGTTTCGAGATAAGATACCTTCATACTCATCATGAAATACTCGAATACAAACTCACTTTTACATTCCTTCTTTTCTCGATCCTCAACAGATGGGATCACGTTCATTTCGTGATCATTAATCTCAAATCGTAGTTTCAAAGATTTTTCTCCCATGTTGAAGTACGTACGAGTGGCACATACCTGAAAGCAAATACATACTCATGTCAAATTCATGTTAAGAGGGGTATTTCTACTTTGAGATTTTTGTTTCTCTGTTTGCGATAAGAGTTCGTATTATTTTTCTTTGAAAAACTAATTTATGTTCTTTTCTTGATCCAAATATTTGATTTAAAGCATGGAGACTCATTCCAATCGATTCAGCGTCCAAAATTTAGTGGAAAACGATACCCCACGCGGCTAAATCGTCAATCGGAAAATGGGGGAAACAGTGGGTGGGGCGTGTCCCGGATCCGTTCAAACGATTCAGGGTTCAAAATGCAGTGGAAAATGACAACCCACACGCCTAGGTACCAGAAATCTCGAAAACATCGCAATTTGGTCTGATTGGACTGAATGGACCAACTACAGTGGGTCCCTGACCAACATTTTAGATTTTTAGAAATTTTTCCACAACCCAAATCGGCGTGGACGGCGGTCGGACATTTGCTTATTTTGATCTAGAGATCTTGAAACGCCCAGAAACAAATTTTGGGGCAAATCGGATAGATTGACCCTGTTGTAGCGTAAAGTCAGTTTTTTCAGGCACATATTTGGAATTTGTAGTTATTTTAATATCTTGTTGATGCCTGAAAAACCTTCAATTCCAATAAAATACTCTATAGAATGCTGGGGATACGATCAGTCGGTTTTTACAGATCGTCCCATAATGATCACCGAGGATTTACTTGCTATACTGACTTCCTATCCACTAGACTTTCTAATTTAATTGGTATAAAGTACCTATTTAAGCGGAAGTTAATATAGTTGTGTGCTTTGCCTCGCCTTTATGCTTTTCATGCATTATATTTTTGATCGCCATGTTGTATTTGAGAGGCTTTACAAATGGTCCACTTACTTGACTTATGTTGATGATGTGTTTTGATTTTGTTGGAACCACCACCTATCGCATTATACTGATCGATAGTAGTCGGTTGGGTAGAACGTTGTCGAAGCTGCTCCAGAGTTTGTGTCTACGAGACGTCAAGGACAACCGCTGAGTGCACTGTAGCCTCCAAATCGTCTAATTGTACACCTTGGTGTTCATCCGGAGGTTTGTTTCGAGTGCGTTAAACTCTTGGGGGGTCCTTATTGACCGCTGCTCGGTAGTCACGACTCGAACTGAAAATTTCATCAACGAAATGTAATAGCGTTTTATCGATTGTCCCGTTAGCCCAAACTTCTTTCCATTGTCAACGTTCTGCTTATTACTATTACCAATATTCTTAATGTTGTTAACAGAAACTAATATTTCACCTACTTTATGCGTGAATATTGGAACGATAAAATTTCAAGCAATCTCATCCTTCATTAGGTTTAAAAAATCAAATATTTACGTAGGTAGATCATCAAAATCAAAATTATATTATAATATTATTCTCTTGTGAAAAACGTGATGTTTAACACAAATAAATCTTCTTTTTCTTCAAGATCAAGATTATAGAAGTATTAAATACATGACAGTCAGTGCAAGGTTCTATCATTCAGGTAAGACACCAAGTTATGTATTTTGAAATTGGGGATACCGTCCGCCGTCCACGCCGTTTTTGGTAGTCGAAAAATTTCGAAAAGTCTGAAATTTTGGTTAGGGACTTGTTTCTGGCTCTATTTGGTCCTCAAGACTTTTCAGACCGACCGGATCCAATTTGGAGAAGGGAGGGGTGAAAATGGATTTGGGCATGTGGGGTATCATTTTCGACTAAATTTTAAATGCAGAATCCAATGGGGCGGGTCCCGGAACGATTGGCGCCCACCGGAAGAGGTTATGAGTCAAAATTGGTACCTACTGCCTTTGTTTCAAAATCGGGTTTTCGAGATTTCTGGTACCTAAGCGTGTGGGGTATCATTTTCTACTAAATCTTGGACACTGGATTGATTGGATCCTTCCATGCTGCTGGTCCGAGGAATAACCAATCCCTGTGAATGAATTTGCAGCGTTTCCATCGTCATGATCTGTAAATTGGTACCAAGTTTCGTTCTTGGGCCTTCATATTCATTTGCCGCAGATGCCGTTCGAGGATGATTCATGCAAAACCTGACTTATGAGAACTTGAGACTTTTAAAATCGTCAGTAGAAGCTCTGAGACAACGAGCCGTATGTAATATAGGGCTTCGCTAAGTGACAACCTCCAAGAGAATAAAACTGTAAAAGCAAGAGGTACGTTTGCACGAAATGAAGGAAAATGATGAAATAAGTATAAACTATATGAAATAACAAAATCTAAGTCCTCTTCTCTTCTGAAGTTCAAATGTTGTACCTACTGTTATCATGTTGGCGGTTAATCTCCAAGATTTTCCAGAAAATTTGACTACTTTTTTCAACCAAATGTTTAAACCAAAAACCCGTTTGCCGTCCTCACCCCTTTTTGACTGTGGGAATCCTTCTCCAAATAATATTTTGAATAAAATAACAAAATTTACTATAAATTTACATCAATGACTTTTTCCCAGATCTAGTTGGACCGAGCAATTATCGACCCCAATCGCCCAAAGTTGAGGAGCGATGTGAATGATAACGTGTATCTTAAAAATTAGTACAATGGCATTCTGCGACCCTGGTGGGAGAGGTATCATTTTAACTAAATTACGTACGCTGAAACGGTTAGATAGGTCCCTAAGCTATTGCCATAATTGGAGGAAAGCTATAGGTGATGTTCGTCATGTGGGTGTAACTTTTCACTAAATTTAGGGCGCAGAGTCGATTCGTAGATGGACTTGGGTGCGTATTAGGACAAATAGGATAGATGAAAATGGTTATCTGGAGGGAAAACATCTTTATGATAGTCGTTTTCTTTCTTCTTGCGCATTCATACATGCGAGTGAACTACTAGAAATAATAAACTTTTTTGGATGCAATAGGCAATGAATTTGCAGCGTTTTTTAATCTAAGGATGGCGTATTATTTCATTGATTTTGGATCAATAGTGTTATAAACAGAGATTTTTGAGAGTACCTGCCTCATTGAGACACCAGCATGATTCCCAACGACGCACCTTCCTGCAGAGACTTCTCAATGAGATCCTCAGCTATCGGATACTCGGAGATCGACTATCTGCCCGTCTGGCATACTAATGCCATCAGGTGGGGTAGGTGTGTTCGTTGGAAGGGAACTGCCTGCAATTGGTAATGGTAAAACCATTCGGTTCTCCCTCAGACAATCCTTTAAGATGGAATGTGAATGGTGTGTATGTGATTCGATTTTTCAGTTTTGGTCTAATCAAACCACATACATGCCATTGGCTTAATAAGATTGACCCCTTCTCCCGAAGCAGGCACATAATGGCATACACATAGGTACCTCCTATAATTTGCATTAAAGGGCAATAATCCCCGGCTGTAGAGTTTCCAACCGACCAGGTAGAGTGCCTCTCATTCGAGATGATTTTGGTTGAGGAGTTCTGTCGAGAGATGGCGTTACCAGGAGCATTATCGACTTGATTCCTCGACCTTTTTTTTTTTTGCTCCCTTTTGAATGCCGCTCGTCAATACCGCCCTGCCTTCGGCGCTTCTCCGGTCCTCAACCCCACATTTCCTCCACACACTTTGGTTCTATTTTACGACCTGCCTCCGACTCCTCCAGTCCCCTCGCCTCGTAGTCCGCAGAGTATTACAACTCAGACTTATCCTTATGAGGCCAGGCCTGCTGAATCAGCGAAAAAGTAACACTTGAGAAATACCGAATTGGGGCCAAAGAGGATTCCTTCAAATTATGATTGGAATGAATATTTTAGGTTAAATTGTATATCCTAAGTATCATTGTTGTTGGTTTTTCTAAAAATTTAATTCTAATCAAACAAAGCTGTGTACAGCCAAAGTTACATGTCAAGTAATTAACGGTTCTCTGCGAACTTCAACGGATAGCAAGATTGAACGGCGAATGGTCTGGTTGGGCATTAATCGATTGCAGCAATGGAAAGTTTATAGGGTCGTGAAAATATGAGAAGTGATCACATCCATGATCTTCTGATTGCCCGTTTCTCCACAGTAAGCCCCTAAAAGTTTTGGCAGGAAGGCTCCAACGACCATGACACCTTAAATAAACAATATTTCTTCGATTGTGAACACGCGCGGGCGCGTGCCTCTATTTTTCAAGGTTCAAGTATCACTTCACTGGCCTACAAAACTCCATTCAGAGGAGTACCTACTGGAAAGAAAATAAAAAGTAACGAGAACGCGCTATAACATTTTTAAAGGCAATAAACCCCTTTAATGGCTCTTTCCTCACGCCTGTCCTCTTCCCCTGAAGTGCTAATCATTTTTACACCTTCAAAGAGTTGAGTGGAAGCCTGCATTGAAGGGTCACTTAGTGGGTGTTGCGCATCCTGGAAATGAGAAACGGCATAGTCGAAAGCGTCGTTGAAGTCGGAGACGCACTTAAAGATGCTTTGGGACTAACCCGTTTGCGTTTCTTGGGTATTTTCACTTAACCGCGATGAATCATCGTGCGGCGATGCGGGAAGGGTATTTTTACTACCTTGAGGAATCGGCATAAAGAAGTAATGCGGGCCTTAACTCACTGAAAGAGCTCTTAGCCGTTGAAGGAGGGTTTCATGTTCCAATCAAAGGATTTTTATTCAATCAATCTATCACAGTGTTGAAACTTATTAGAGAGCTCGTACGGAGGTTTTGGTAATAAAACCCATCTATCGCCGATGCTCTCACGGTTATTGTCGTTTAGTCCGCTCGTTACAGCCTACCAGGCTATTTTCATCAGTCATTGGTGTAGGGTGTTTGAAGAGGAAATTATCACAAGTTCCGGGAGTAAAAGTAGATTCACGTTAATCGTTTAGTGGCAATCGGGAATAGTTTCAAGTGGCCTTTAGAATATCGGGGATATGGTTCTGTGCTCAAGGTTCTTGTATTAGATGTCTCAACATCAACATCAACATAATTTATCAATGCGGTAATTAGTTATATTCTAATTCTGAGCTAGTTGCTGTTTTTAAAATGCAAAAATACTCTAATAAATTCATTGTCATCTGAGGAGCTTCAGATCAAGCTTCGACCGCTTTTGAAGGTTTATTTGGCCCTCTTGCATTTGATCTCGATTGGTCCCTATAGTGTCGGGCCTTCCCCTATAATCCTTTCCAATAGTTCTACCAGGGAAATATATTCTTGAAGAAACAGCCAGGAGTCAATAAATTCTCACTTATCCTCCAAACGGCGGTACTGGACACGATTTGAATCCCAGTAAACTATCCAGCCCCATACCACTATTGAAAATTGATCAACATTTTGAATGGAGTAAAAGAAAGAGTAAAGAGCGTCTTATTGATTATATATTCTGCACACAATTGTCGATAAGCTATATCTTTTCTGGCGAGTCTACCAAAAATTAATGACGTAGAAAAAACGAATAGCGAATTCTCAATATTTGATTTTACAAGGTACGTTTTTGGGGTTTTCATGTTTTGGTTGGTTATTCCTTGGATGGTCAACCTATGTTTTCGTTCAAAAAGTCAATCTCTCCGATTCGGCTTAAACATTGTTTTCTGGACGTTTCAGGGGGGGTCTAGATCAAAACGAGCAAATATCCGTCCGCCGTCCACGCCAATTTGAGTAGTAGAATAAAGTTTTCTTAAAATTTAAAATTTGGGTCAGGGACCCGTTCCCGTCCTGGAATCATTCAGCCCAATCGGACCAAATTTAGGGGGGTAGGGATCAAAATGTGTATTCCAAAAAAGGGATTTCGGCGATCCAGGCGTGTGAGGTATTGTTTTCGACTAAATTTTGGACGCTGAATCCAATAAGACGGGCCCCGGAATGATTGGAGCCAAGTGGAAGATGTTATGGGGCAAAATGGGTATCTATTGACCTATTTTGAATGTGAGTTTTCGAGATTTCCGGTGCATAGGCGTGTGGGATATTATTTTCCACTAATATTTGGACGTTGAATCGATTGGAATGGGTACGGGACACGCCACGCCCACTGTTTTCCCCATTTACCTCTTTTCCAATATTTTCGACGATTTAGGCGTGTGGGGTATTGTATTCTACTTCTTTTTTTGGTGCTGAATTGATTGAAATGAGTCCCCATGCTTTCTTTGGTTTTGGTGTCGAGGATGGATTCACACTGATGGAAAGCATACAATGGAGTGGGATAAACTCGTCGAGTACAACTGATTGACATTATCTTGAAAGAATTGACACTGAAAAAAGAAGAGTACAACCAATTCCTGGAAAACTATCTCAAGAAACACTCTTTTTCTTGGTCCGCATGAATACAAGTTCTTCTGTCAAGAACAATTTCTGCAGTAAATAATTAATGAAAAAATCACAAATCCGGTAATTTAAAAAATGATAACTGGTGTGGAGTTACCCTCGTCTGTGGTTTTCTCCTCTCAACAACATGAAGTAGAGAGACGTTCCGGGTGAAGGCCGTATGCAGACTACGAAAGGGAAATGTTCGGATTCTCACTGAAGGGGGAACTCGTATAGAGAGCACCCTCCCGGCCGATGGGATCCTCAGGGCTCCCCTACAATTTTCGTTGACATTTCCGAGGTCCATGAATGTCAGCCATAGCAGCAGCCATACGTACAACTGCCCCTGGGTCCGATGTCTGACACACGCCCTCAGCTCAACCCCTACTGCTCCAACAGATGTCCTCGGAGCTCTCAACCCTGTTTTGTTCTCAACCCTTGTTAGTGTGATTCTCTTTCTAATTTGATGCCCTCACTTTCATACCGTATCACAATCATTCTCATTACGTCTCTAGGGAAGGGAACCAATCTCTCTCAACTCCCTCCAAGCCGTTTTTTTCAGCCCGTAATCGTGCATTCAGTTTACATTGCCTTAAACCGATTTTTCGACCAAACTGATACCAAAACGTTTTATTTTTGCACTTGTAATACCTCAAAATAATATATTATCATATAGGAATTATGAAGATATAATTAGTAGAAATCAATTAGCGCAGGTACATATTTTCAATATAAAGTACGTTAATTACTTACGAAAGTAACTTACGTTGCCACCCGATGCTGGGCCTTAAAATACTAGTTCCCGGTCCGGTGTCAGTGGTGGTGTGAGCTGATTGGCCGTTGTTTAGCGCACCCCATCCGTGCATGAATCCTTCCTGCCCAGCCGGCTCCCTTTCTATTGGACTACGCCAGAGACTATTTCTCCTCATTAGAGACGATTCGGCTGCCGACGAAGAAGAGATTTAATTAGTTGAAATCGTAAATATTCCGAGTGGATTCCACTCAAGTACCGTGCATAAATTTGACATTAAAATATATTTTTATGGATTTTAGTGACAGTTTTCTCGGCAATAGCATATGGATAGGTTTATCTAATCGCGATAAAACCAATTATATCAAATGGTCAATTTAATGGCATGCAGTTCTATTATCATTCAATTAATGGAATCTTAGCTTCATATAAATGCGTTTCATTTCCCAGACTGAGTAAAGTTCCTACATATAAAATATATTGAACATGCATGTACATTGTTTCGTTTCTACTTCGTATGGTTGATATCCAAGTACCTTTTCACCCCACTGCCCTTTAGGTTCTATTTTATTTTTGTTTGATTCCTATTTAATCATTTTTCAGTCCAAGCCAAATTTGCTTATTGCTGTCACTCAGACTGGTAAGGCGAAATTGACTGTCACAAATTACGTAAATATTTGTTTCCCTAGATATATTTAGATTTTTGGAGGGGGGGGGGGGATTTAGGGTCAAAATGCGTTTTTTGATAAATGGGTTTTCGACATTTTTGGCGGATTATCATTTTCCACTAAATTTTGGACGCTGAATCGAATATATGAGTTTCCATGCTCCTCGTCCGAGGAATAACCTACCCCTGTGAATGAATTAGCAGCGTTTTTATGGCTCTCATGAGGAGTTTGATTTCTACTATGGTGAAATTCTCAAATAAGATTCAGGTCCATACTCTTGGCAACGTACGTAGCTTACTCGTCATTGTACGGGGTTTCCCCTACCATTCTTTAGCAAACAACAATTCAAATTCCGGTAGGAAGTTCCTCCCGGCCAGTCAATAAGATAGACATAATAAGCGGCTTTTTGTTTTCCAAACCAAATCTACAATTTATTGGTTGCAGAAACATAGGGTGTTCTTGGTTCAATAATACCGGGCTAGCGAGGGAAATTCCCACTCGTTGGAAATCCTTCGTGATAACGTGGCAAAGAGGAAAGAGCAAAAAGGGGAGCGGAGTCTCGCGATGGGAAAATTATGCCTCTCCATACTCATAGGTTGACTTACCCTTCGAATATTTTCTCATTCCAACTCGAGCGACCCCAACGTTCAGAACCAACCCGTGCCATCACCAATCGACTACTGGAATACCCGTTTTGTGCCGTACCTCCGATAAATATACGGGATTCCTTACCCATTCCCCCACCGTAGCCGATAGCGGAAATTCGAATATAAACCGTCGACTGTCAACAAATTACGTTTTCTTTATCTCCCTCTTATGCCTTGCAGCACAGACCGTCTACCCTCCCACTGCCTTCTTCATCACACCCAGTTACTTTATGAGAAAGGGAGCGGTTTCACGTAAACTTACCCTTTGGTTTGGCCTCCCTGCCCAAAGAAACCCTCGGAAAACATCATCTAGACGAAATACTTTGTGGTGACGCATCGGCTTTGTCGTTTCTTTCAACCCCTTTATCCGACGATAGTACGACAGTAATTAAAATCGAAGAGAAAGAGATCCTGAAGGTTTACCAAGAGGATAAGCCCGATATACTTTACTCTCCTTCCCACACGAAAAGCTAACTCTCGTGCATGTCCATGCCTGTCCTCTAGAAGAGTTGGACCCAAGTGTTGGGTTCTTCTTCCCCCACCTCCGGTTCAATTCACGATGGGGTTCAGACCCTCAGGAGCCTCTTGAACATCCTCACGTAATATTTGTTCAGCACTAGTAGTATATTAGTGGAACGCTTTGCGTTTTAACTCGTAAAAACGGACTTCCAAACAGCGAATCTCAGTTTATTACTACAGGAAATTTTGGGTGCGGACGGGCAATCCTATTCATAGGAACATGTTTTCCCAACGTCTCTTCTTTTCTTCAACTTGAGCTGACATCAGCAAAGGAGAGCGAATTTCGGGAGACCTAGTTTGGGGATTCTTTTTTCACTTCGTCAATTCTAAGTTTATGAGTCTGCTGGAGTGCTTGGATCGTTGGAGCACTGACATTTTTCCCGAACTCACTGGTTTTGCGGATTGAAAAAGGTGGATGAATTAAAAAAATTTAGAAAAAATCATAGAAAAACGATGTTTAGTTTTTATTTGCCGTGTGAGCTGGCTGTTAGGGCCCCAAAATATGTTTCTGAGGTACGATTGCGTGGAAGTGTGCGCATCCTCATCATTTCCTTTTGAAAGTAATACAGTAGGTAACTAGGTATCTAACTTGTGAAGAGTTATACAAATTATTCATAATTGTCTCGATTGTGAATTAGGTAAGATGCACGTCCATCAGACGACAACACTGACAACTTGTTATGAAATCTCCCTGATTGTGCAATCCCTTGGTTGTCAGTAAATTAGAGAATGTTTTTTTGAGTTAATCATAGTGCTGCTACAATAAATTACGTCTCCAATTCGGAAGCTGTGTCCAAATCGCCACGATAACCACCCTCCCCCTTCCGCTTCCTGCTTTCTAACGCATCAGTTCAAAGTGCGTGAATATGAACTTCATACCTTGTGGCTGAAGGCATCAGAAGGTGTTGGGAAATGTCGTAATCGAATTTTTATTTTCATCCCCTCTTGTTCAAGTCTGGCTAAAATAGTTCAACCTTACTTAAGTCCATACCTTTTTTTAGCGCTTGTATTCATTTTTAACTTTATGTATCATAACCAGTTTCCAGACCCTTAAATTAAAAAAAAACTAAAGATAATGAAGCTTTAACGCGCTGAAAAAGATGATATTTTTCTCGAAAATAAACAAATTTCAGTCATTTCTCCGCGAAAATTGATTAAGGTAAAAAACCCATAACATCTGAATCAAAGTAAAAAAAAAGTAATAAAAAAATATATACATAAAAATAAAATAATAATAGTAATACAATATGTGCCACACATTATATTTCACCATTATCCACAATTCGTCAACTTTGGGCAGAACCGGCTACGCGCAATCGAAAAAAATTGGTTGACGGATCAAATTTCACTAAATTGTGGTACAATCCGAATCTTCATTGAAAAATTGGGTTCTCATTCAAAATTAATGGAAATTATGGTGACATGCTTATGGTTACGCAGTTGCGTGGGGTGCGCATATATTACATTTGAGATCCATGCAAAAGAAATATGAAAATTTAAATTAAAAAAAAAATGGTTACTCCCGTGTGACGATTTTAGGAGTGGGGGAGGGATCAACTCATTGGACACTCTCTATACTTGTCATATTTATGTATAGGTAATTTGAAATCGGGATCTTACCCGAACCCTCTGAAAAATGACATCAGTCTGTGCAGTTTTTTGTGAGCTTTGGCTATTTTAAACCGAATGAAAAACAATATTATGAGATAGGATTTTTTTCTACATACCTCAGCCTTTAGGGTTGATATGAGAAAGCCCAGTATCAGTTCGGAAAGTTGCGATTTTTGGTGCACCCATGTGGTAGAGACATCCTCACTTGGCGGCCCTATGACCAATTAAAAAGGCAGAAAAACAACTCGAATTAAAAGAATCGGATGGAACAAACTCAACCAGTGGAGGGGCTCTGTTGTATCCCCACTCCCCTCTCATAGTTCCCTACTCCGTGAAACTTCATGAGACCTCTTAATAAACCTAAATATTTAATGGGGCACCGTCGTTTTTTCGTCGAAAAAGAAGAAACTTCCCGCCCCTGGGCTCTCCCTCTATTATGTTAATGTAGTTATTATGCCTACTGCATGTGAGGTGATAAACATGACGATTTCACGATCGTGATCTCTTCTCGACGGACCCTCTTTCCGACCTTCATGGCCGCCGGTTATGGTCGTGTGGGCTCGCGTACCGCCTCGTCTAATAAAGAAGATTTGCCTTTTGTTCTGAAGCTTCAGAGAGTCTCGAATGTTTCCAGATTTCCTCCAGTGATTACGGTCGTCAAATCAGGAATTGGGTTGTAGACCGGACGAATACCACGATTAGTCGTCATTCTGGCAGGATGCGTGTCTTCATATTCTTCATAATAACTTTTCTCTTTTCTTTTTCTCTGGGCTCTGTGTTTACGATCCGTTTTATGGTGGGGTTTTAACGCAACTTGCCGTAACCTTTCGGGCTTCTGTTCTGCTGTATTAGCCGTCATGCTTATTTCCTTTGCCACGGGGGAAGCGAGTGACTCTTGTGGGTATAATCGTCTTGCATG